>JARBWK010000018.1:752311-1352311 GCA_030556195.1 Anolis apletophallus | reverse complement strand
TTAATTTTATGTCCCATTTAAAAAATTGTTTATTAATATGTTAATATGTTAAAAATTGTTTATTAATAATATTTCTGTCATTAGTAGCGGTCAAAAACGGATGGAAAAGGATTCCCATAGTTTTGACTCTCCTGCTGATTTTCGCATTGCGCAATCGCGGACGCTATTTCCAAATACTTCCGAATATCGGAATACATCCGAATCGATTTTGATAAAATCACAAAAAAATCGGAAGTGATTCACATCCGAAGTCAGAGCAAAACCAATATCCGAATCGACTTCTGAAACGCATTTATCCGTTCGAAAACAGGCCTAATAGGCAGATACCCAAACTGAGTCACACAGGAGAGAGGAAGATGGGTGCTTTCATCCTCCTTATATCCACCTGCTGATAGATCATTAGTAAGGGACACTGACTGATGCAACCGCGGTGCAATGACCCCTGGCTGATGCAACCCTTTTGTAATGACCTTGGCTTACGCAACCCCTTTGCAATGACCCTGGCTGACGTAACTCCTTTGCGATGACCCCTGAATGGTTGGTTGGATTGGATGATGGCCCACCAGGTCTCTTCCAACTTTAGGATTCTATAATTTATGATGATGATGGGAAAGGAGTGCACCCCAGCCTTCTCCTGCTCCTTCCCTTGCGGACGAGAGGCCCCCAAGGCAGAGCAAAGCGCCCTATCGATTCGGGAAAGCCGACACGGTGCCCTGCCCCCTGCCAGCCGGTCCGCCGCATCCCTTGCAGACGGGACTCGTTCGTTCATTCATGAGATAAATATTTGATGAGCGCTTCTTTAAAAAGAGGAAGGCCTGGACGGTCTGGGCACCAAGAGGAAGGAGGGTGGCCAGCCAAGAGATCAGCGGGAAGGAAAGAAGGGGTGCTTGGCCATGTGTGCGGCTCACTACAACTCCCAGCGAGGACCAGGCAGGTGGGCTCGGAAGCCGAGCGAGGGATGCCGGCTGGGCCAGAGGGCTCTCCGGCTAATGGCTCTGCCTCCTGACCTGGATTCGGAGCGCACTCAGGCGTGAGCAAGAGCAGCCCAGCAGGCCTTCAATCAGGAGAGAGCGCAGCCCTGGTTTTCCGCTCTGATCAAAGGCAGCAAAGGCGCGAACAGGCAGCGGCTTCGTCCCAAGGAAGGCCGAGCTGCAAGGGGCCCTGGAGGCCATCCAGACCAACCCCGTGTCAGATTATTGCATTTTTAGTAGCAATTCATGAGTCAGCACAAGATGTATTTTCTGCAGTGTGACATGTTTGACACCAGATGGCGCTGTCTCGGGACTGATGAATGGAATCTTGGGAATTTGTCAGTTGCAAAGTGACAGTTGGGATCTGACAGTTGGGTTTTTCTCCGTTGAAGAGGACAGTTGGGATTAAATATCTGTGAGGAAAGGATGTTTAGAATGGTAGCTGTGAATGCTGTTGTTTTTCCATGTTTAGCCTGTTATTGTTAAATGCAATTCAATACAAAGTTATATTTTACCTTGTGAATTGAATGAGAGTTTCATTATTCACACGTACAGAGACTGGAGTTTTTTTGGGCCGATGGGGAATTAAACTTCTATATTTCTGTTGCCTATTCCGCTGTGGCATAAATACTCGACGCCGAAGACCCCGTCTGTACGAAGACGGACAGGATGTCATCAGGAGGAACGTCTGCCCAGCCCACCTTGGTTGTGTGCATTTCAAGACGTGTTTTGTAAAAATACGTCCCGTTACGTGTTTTCAGTTATGCTGCAACCTGCCCTGACAAGGACTAAAGTGCAAGAAATAATAATAATAATAAAAATAATAAAAACAACGTTTGATGAGGAGGAATTGCCAGATAATATTAATAATAATAATAGTATTATATTATTTATATTGTTACTATTATCACTATTAACAAGAATATTAATATTAGTAATATTATTATTGATATTAGTAATAGTATTATTACCAATATGATTATGAATAATACTAATATTTTATTATCACTTTTATCATAAATATTAATATTAGTAATAATATTATCGATATTAATAATATCCACAATATTAATATTATTGTTGTCATTAATAATATAACAAAATATTATGATTATTGTTGTTAATAATATAATAATAAAATATGATGATTATATTGTTGTGTAGTAATAATATTATCGATATTAATAATATCAACAATAATATTAATATTGTTGATGTCATTAATAATATAATAAAATATTATGATTATTATTGATGTTGTTAATAATATAATAATAAAAGATTATGATTATTATATCGTTGTGTCATAATAATATGATTGATATTAATAATATCAAAAATAATATTAATATATTGTTATTAATATAATAAAATATTATGATTACTGTTGTTGTTAATAATATAATTATGATTATTATATCATTGTGTAAATACAAACATCTGAACGAAGGACATGGTCAGGTAAATTGCAAAAGTCCAAAAGGAATAGGTGCAGAAACCCTACAATGTTCCTTTAATTCCCATTAAATAACCCAAAAAGTTTGCTGTCAATGGGTTTGCATGGGTTGTCAATGGGTTTGCAAGGGTTGTCAATGGGTTTGCAAGGGTTGTCAATGGGTTTGCATGGGTTGTCAATGGGTTTGCATGGGTTGTCAATGGGTTTGTACGGGTTGTCAATGAGTTTGCATGGGTTGTCAATGAGTTTGCATGGGTTGTCAATGAGTTTGCATGGGTTGTCAATGAGTTTGCATGGGTTGTCAATGAGTTTGCATGGGTTGTCAATGAGTTTGCATGGGTTGTCAATGAGTTTGCATGGGTTGTCAATGAGTTTGCATGGGTTGTCAATGAGTTTACATGGGTTGTCAATGAGTTTGCATGGGTTGCCAATGAGTTTGCATGGGTTGTCAATGAGTTTGCATGGGTTGTCAATGAGTTTGCATGGGTTGTCAATGAGTTTGCATGGGTTGTCAATGAGTTTGCATGGGTTGTCAATGAGTTTGCATGGGTTGTCAATGAGTTTGCATGGGTTGTCAATGAGTTTGCATGGGTTGTCAATGAGTTTGCATGGGTTGTCAATGAGTTTGCATGGGTTGCCAATGAGTTTGCATGGGTTGTCAATGAGTTTGCATGGGTTGTCAATGAGTTTGCATGGGTTGTCAATGAGTTTGCATGGGTTGTCAATGAGTTTGCATGGGTTGTCAATGAGTTTGCATGGGTTGTCAATGAGTTTGCATGGGTTGTCAATGAGTTTGCATGGGTTGTCAATGAGTTTGCATGGGTTGTCAATGAGTTTGCATGGGTTCTCAATGAGTTTGCATGGGTTGTCAATGAGTTTGCATGGGTTGTCAATGAGTTTACATGGGTTGTCAATGAGTTTGTATGGGTTGTCAATGAGTTTGCATGGGTTGTCAATGAGTTTACATGGGTTGTCAATGAGTTTGCATGGGTTGTCAATGAGTTTGCATGGGTTGTCAATGAGTTTGCATGGGTTGTCAATGAGTTTACATGGGTTGCCAATGAGTTTACATCGGTTGTCAATGGGTTGGCATGGGTTGTCAATGGATTTGCAAGGGTTGTCAATGGGTTTGTACGGGTTGTCAATGAGTTTGCATGGGTTGTCAATGAGTTTGCATGGGTTGTCAATGAGTTTGTACGGGTTGTCAATGGGTTTGTACGGGTTGTCAATGAGTTTGTACCGGTTGTCAATGGGTTTGCACGGGTTGTCAATGGGTTTGTACGGGTTGTCAATGAGTTTGTACGGGTTGTCAATGAGTTTGTACGGGTTGTCAATGGGTTTGCACGGGTTGTCAATGGGTTTGTACGGGTTGTCAATGAGTTTGCATGGGTTGTCAATGGGTTTGCACGGGTTGTCAATGGGTTTGTACGGTTGTCAATGGGTTTGCATGGGTTGTCAATGGGTTTGCACGGGTTGTCAATGGGTTTGTACGGTTGTCAATGGGTTTGCATGGGTTTGCATTCCTCAATAGTGGAATGGCCGCCCCATGGGAGTTATAGTCCAGCGCAACCAACGGACACAGACCAAACACTATAAATTGTTAATTCAGAAAAGTAGTCTTCTTAGCTTCCTTAATTTGGCTTCCTTCCTGCGCTGGCCGGCCTGATGCTCATGAATATATATATATATATATCTCCTTGATGGCTTTAACATTCGCGGCGCATGAAGATGCAGCAAAGAAGCCGTGCATTAATTGCAAGTTTTGCAACCGAGATGCAGCAGGAGCTCAGCACGCGCAAGCGCCAAGGCAGCCGAGGGTTGTAAATGTTGTGATATGTTTTCTATACAGAGCACCAGGCTCTCCTTTATGGGTTAAGCCATAAAATAAAAAAGCCCCAAGAATTCAATTTAAAGAATATGTGGGGGTAGGAGGGGACGGGAGGCAATTTGCCTGGTTCTCTAAGCGTTGCTGGTCTCTGGGGCCCTTGTTTGTTCCTCCTTACAGTAAATGCTGCATCACCAGCATAAAAGGAGATGCCAAGAAGATCTTCTTTCCATCCTTTTCCGCACGTTCGTTCGTTCGTTCGTTCCTCCCTCCCTTCCATCCTGCCTTCTTTTTTCCTTTTAAAGGCACAAGGTCAGGCTGCAAAAGGTCAATTCGAGGAGTTGTAGCCTCCCAAGGTCGCGATATTTCCATCCCTAACTACAACTCCCATTCCTAGCTACAACCCTTAACTACAACTTGCATTCATCTTAGTATATAACATGGGCGTGGGCCAACTTTGACCCTCCCTCCCAGGTGTTTTGGACTACAACTCCCAACATTCCTAACACACCCCTCTGGCCATTTCCCACCCAGGCCCGGATTACTCACAAGGCCACTCTAGGCCATGGCCGAATGGTGCCTCCATGGGCGCAAGGAAGGAGGGCGCGAGGGGAGAAGGAGTTCACACGGACCTCAGGGGGAGAACATGGCAGGGGAGAGGGGGCCCAGCTGCATGGACCTCGGGGGGGCGGGGAGGAGGGCGGGGGAAGGAGTGAATGGTGCCCCCCCACCATCGCCCCCGCCCCCATGTCAAGGAAGGAGGGCGCGAGGAGGAGAAGGAGGGAAGCCCCCGGGGCCGCTGCCAGGCATGCGCGGCACCCAGGAACATGGCGGAGGAGGCAGCGGCACTAGCGCCCTTCTGTTGCGCATGCCCGGCAGCAGCCCCGGGGGCGGGGCTTCCCCTTTCCTTCCCCGTCCCACCTTCCGGAGAGCAAAACTTTCTTCTAATGAGCTTCTGTCATGGCCTGGGCCCTGTTTTCTTGCTCCGGGGCCGCTCCTTGAACTCTTCCAACCAAAGCGTCCATGGGAGGGACGCCAGGCCCACAGCCAGGTTCTCATTTAAGTGGCTCACTTGCTTTTGGGTCCTTTCTCAATGCACTCTCCTTCTCCTTTGTCTGTACATGCTCAGGAGCTCTCCTCCTTCGCACCCATCCTTTATCTCAATGCCCTCTGCATGCTCAGAAGAACCTTTCAGGCCGGAAGGGGAAGGATGCCTGGGAGGAACTCAGGAGCCCCCTGCTTTGGATCCCTCCTTTCTCTCAATGCACTCTGCACATGCTCAGGAGCCCCATCCTTTTATCTCCTTTGAGCCCCCTCTTCATTTCCCGATTTTATCCAATGTACTCTGCACATGCTCAGGAGCCCCCTGCTTTGTATCCTTCCTTTATCTCAACGCACTCTGCACATGCTCAGGAGCTCTCCTCCTTTGCATCCATCCTTTATCTCAGTGCACTTTGCATATACTCAGGAGCCCCCTCTTCCTTTGCACCCCCTTTTTATCTCAATGCACTCTGCACATGCTCAGGAGCCCCTCCTTTGCATCCATCCCTTATCTCAGTGCACTCTGCACATGCTCAGGAGCCCCTCCTCCTTTGCACCCATCCTTTATCTCAACACACTCTGCACTTGCTCAGGAGCCCCCTGCTTTGTATCCCTCCTTTATCTCAATGCACTCTGCACATGCTCAGGAGCCCCCTCCTCCTTGTATCTCAATGCACTCTGCACATGCTCAGGAGCCCCTCCTCCTTTGCATCCATCCTTTTATCCTTGTATCTCAATGCACTCTGCACATGCTCAGGAGGCCCCTCCTGCTTTGCATCCATCCTTTTATCCCAATGCACTCTGCACATGGTCAGGAGCCCTGCTTTGCATCCATCCTTTATCTCAATGCACTCTGCACATGCTCAGGAGCCCCCTTCTCCTTGTATCTCAATGCACTCTGCACATGCTCAGGAGCCCCTCCTCCTTTGCATCCATCCTTTTATCCCAATGCACTCTGCACATGGTCAGGAGCCCCCTGCTTTGTATCCCTCCTTTATCTCAATGCCCTCTGCACATGCTCAGCCCCCCCTCCTCCCTTGTATCTCAATGCCTGCACATGCTCAGGAGCCCCTCCTCCTTTGCATCCATCCTTTTATCCCAATGCACTCTGCACATGGTCAGGAGCCCCCTGCTTTGTATCCATCCTTTATCTCAATGCACTCTGCACATGCTCAGGAGCCCCCTTCTCCTTGTATCTCAATGCACTCTGCACATGCTCAGGAGCCCCCTTCTCCTTGTATCTCAATGCACTCTGCACATGCTCAGGAGCCCCTCCTCCTTTGCATCCATCCTTTTATCCCAATGCACTCTGCACATGGTCAGGAGCCCCCTCCTGTGCATCCATCCTTTCTCTCAGTGCACTCTGCACATGCTCAGGAGCCCCCTCCTCCTTGTATCTCAATGCACTCTGCACATGCTCAGGAGCCCCTCCTCCTTTGCATCCATCCTTTTATCCCAATGCACTCTGTACATGCTCAGGAGCCCCCTGCTTTGTATCCATCCTTTATCCCAATGCACTCTGCACATGCTCAGGAGCCCCCTCCTCCTTGTATCTCAATGCACTCTGCACATGCTCAGGAGCCCCTCCTCCTTTGCATCCATCCTTTATCTCAATGCACTCTGCACATGCTCAGGAGCCCCCTGCTTTGTATCCATCCTTTATCCCAATGCACTCTGCACATGCTCAGGAGCCCCTCCTCCTTTGCATCCATCCTTTATCCCAATGCACTCTGCACATGCTCAGGAGCCCCCCCTCCTTTGCATCCATCCTTTTATCCCAACGCACTCCGTATATACTCAGGAGCCCCCTCCTCCTTTGCATCCCTCCCTTATCCCAACGCACTCTGCACATGCTCAGGAGCCCTCTTCCTTTCCCTCCTTTGCCTGAAACCCAATGGCGACCCCTCTCTCTCCTCCTCCCCCCCTCGGCCCCTAATGATGCCCAATCACTGTCAGGCCCTTCAGCTCTTCAACAAAGCGAGGGAAGTGATTTTTTCCCCCAACAGATGTTCTTTTTGAAAGAAGAGAAGTCGGTGTCAGGGAGGGAGGGGGAGAGGGCAAAGAGGGAGGGGAGCGAAGGGGGGGCACCCATCTGTGTCCCTTCATGCGGCTCCCCCTCCATCCATTATTCAGCAAGACCGAGGAGCCGGAGATAATGAGACGCTGGAGCCGACCTTTAGGTTTCTCGGGGCCTCTTCTACCTTTTGATCCCGAGGCCATCGCCGTTCCCTTTGTGCCTTGTTATGCAAGGCCGCGCTCTCTTCGCTCTTCTTCTTCTTTTTATTTTTACCATTTTAATTTTATTTTTTTTGCAGAGAGAGGGAATAAAACACCAAGCCGTCCCTCTTCTGGACTACAGAGCCCAGAATCCCCCGGCGAAAAGGTAGTCTTCCCCATCCCGTATGCGTCTAGTTTCCACACAGCGACATGCTCCTGCACCACCCTGTCGCAAAGTGAGTACGTCAGGCCCGAATTATCCATTAGGCAAGCAAGACTGTGGCCTGTGGGCGTAAGCCGAGGGGGGGCGCCAAATCAAGGCCCCAAAAATATGGCGATGACTCACGCCGAGTTGTCCCAGCGGCAGCTGCATGGCGCCCTTCCACGCGGCGCCCCATTTACACAGCGCAGCTGCTGCTACCTGTGGGACAACTCGGCGTATCCTCAGAAGGAGGGAGGGAGGAGTGCAACCTGGGCGGGCCCGAGTCACTCCCTCCAGGGTGGGGCCCGAGATTTCACTCCGGGGGGCAGGGCCCGGGAGCGACAGCACTCCCTCCAGGGCGGGGCCCGAGTGACGTCACTCGCTCGGGGGCGACGGGGCGGGGCCTGAGCGGCAGGTCCCGAGCGACAGTACTCCATCCGGGGCGGGCCAGAGCAACGTCACTTCCTCTGGGGCGGGGCCTGAGTGGTCCTCCCTCCGGGGCAGGTCAGCGACAGTACTCCGTCCGGGCGGGGCCCGAGCGATGTCACTCCCTCTGGGGCGGGGCCGAGAGCACATCAGTCCCTCTGGGGCGGGGCCCAGTGACATCGGGGGCCTCTGGGGGCGGGGCCAGAGCCCAACGATTCACTCCCTCTGGGGGCGGGGCCCAAGCGACATCACTCCCTCCGGGGGCGGGGCCCGAGTGACATCACTCCCTCCGGGGGCGGGGCCCGAGTGACGTCACTCCCTCCGGGGCAGGGCAGTGGCCCTCCGGGGTGGGGCCCGAGCGTCACTCCCTTTGGGGGCAGGACCAGAGCGGCGTCACTTCCTCCGGGGGCGGGGCCCCAGTGACATCACTCCCTCCAGGGGCGGGGCCCGAGTGACATCACTCCCTCTGGGGGCGGGGCCCGAGTGACATCACTCCCTCCGGGGGCGGGGCCAAGTGACGCCACTCACTCCGGGGGGCGGGGCCCAAGCGACATCACTCCCTTCGGGGGCGGGGCCCGAGCGACGTCACTCCCTCTGGGGGGGGCCAGAGCAACGTCACTCCCTCTGGGGCGGGCCAAGCAACGTCACTCCCTCTGGGGCGGGGTCTGAGTGACATCACTCCCTCCGGGGGGGTGGGGGCGGCCCGGCGGGGCCAGAGCAATGTCACTCCTCTGGGGCGGGGCCTAAGCGACATCACTCCCTCCGGGCGGGGCCCGAGCGACATCACTCCCTCCGGGGGCGGGGCCCGAGTGACGTCAGTCCCTCCAGAGGCGGGGCGGAGCGACATCATTCCCTCCGGGAGCGGGGCCCGAGTGACGGCGCGCGAAACGGGGCATAATTCCAAAGTGTGGCCTAGGGCGCAAAAAAGTCTTAATCTGGGCCTAGAATAAGTCTGAAGACGTCAATGTAAAACGAACCCCTCTGGCCATTTCCCAAGCCAAGGCAATTCAGCAAACCCACTGTTCACGTGTTTACGTGCAGAGAGAGGGGATCTCCTGCCAGCCCACATAGATCCAAACCTGTTTATTTAGCTGTATCAGGCATGGGCAAACTTGGACCCTCACTCCGGGTGTTCTGGACTTCAGCTCTCCCCTTTCCTAACGGCCTCAGGCCCCCTCCTTTTCCCCTCATGAAGGTAGGCCTCTCTTAGATCTATCATTCTATCATCTAGCTTATCTATCTATTGGGATATGAAGGTAGGCCTCCCGTAGGTCTATCACTCTCTCATCTAGCTCAGTGCTTCCCAACCTTTTTTGAGCAGCGGCACACTTTTAACATAAAAAAAAAATCCGGGGGCACACCACCAACCAAAATGACACAAAATGACACTCTAACACAGTAATACATATAGTTAATTGACCTTGAGTTTTGGAGTTGTAGTTCACCTACATTCAGAGAGCACTGTGGACTCAAACAATGATGGATCTGGACCAAACTTGGCAAGCAGGCCCCTCAGGCAGTAGAGGAGGCCGAGGGCCGCCACCAAGCCCAGGGTCCCGCCGCTAGCCTCAGCTGCTCCCATTGCCATGCGTAGCAGCTCATGGGCAAAAGGGGCGGCGGGGGAGAGGGAGAAGGCGGCAATTCCCCGTCCCTGGCGCCGCTCTCCGCCATGACTCCGGCCCCTCGCTCGCTGAGGCCGCGCGGAGGAGAAGCGGCATGAGCGGTGCACGGGCTTCAGCCCCGCCCACTGAAGCCCGTCCACAACTCATATTCCTCCTCTTCTGCGCAGCCTCAGCGAGTGAGGGGCCGGAGTCATGGCGGAGAGCGGCACCAGGGACGGGGGCCGCTCTCTGCCATGACTCCGGCCCCTCGCTCGCTGAAGCTGCGCAGAGGAGGAGGAGAATGAGAGGTGGACGGGCTTTAGTCCCGCCCACTGAAGCCCATCCACCACTCATGTTCCTCCTCCTCCGCGTGGCCTCAGCGAGCAAGGGGCTGGAGTCATGGCGGAGAGTGGCGCCGGGGACGGGGGCCGCTCTCCGCCATGACTCCCGCCATGACTCAATCAGGCACGAGCAAGCTTCTGCAGCTGGGAAGGGGGCGGGGCCCAAGTGATGTCACCCTTCCCTCCTCCCTCCCTCGATTGGAGGCTGGCCGCCGCCTGGCACTTCCTCCTCCTCCCCCACGCAGCAGGAGTTCGGCAGGAGGGGGAGAAAGGGGGGGGGAGATACTTTTTCACGGCACACCAGATGATCCGTCACGGAACAGTAGTGTGCCGCGGAACAGCGGTTGGGAAACACTGATCTAGCTTATCTATCTATTGGGACATGAAGGTAGGCCTCTTGTAGGTCTATCACTCTATCATCTAGCTCAGTGTTTCCCAACCAGTGTGCCGGGGCACAGTAGTGTGCCGTAAGCGATCATCAGGTGTGCCGTGGGAAATTGGAACCTCCAAGGGAGGGGGGAAGAGTCTAGTGTGTTGAAGTATAAAAACCCTAAGAAACCTACCTCAATAAAGGCAAAAAATTACAACCACCCCTCCCCACCCGTTGTCTACTTGGTCTCTCCCTCTCCATGCATTGGGAAGGCCCGCCTCCCTTTCCCCAAGTAGAGACCTCCTCTTGCCTCCTGGGGGTTCTGTGTGGGAAGTTTGGCCCAGTTCTATCATTGGTGGGTTTCAGAATGCTCTTTGATTATAGGGGAACTATAAATCCCAGCAACAAGGTCTATTTCCCCTGAACTCCATCTGCGTTCACATTTGGGCATATTGAGTATTCATGCCAAGTTTGGTCCTGAACCAACATTGTTTGAGTCCACACTGCTCTCTGGATATAGGTGAACTACAACTCCCAAATCCAAGGTCAATGCCCACCAAACTCTTATAGCATTTTCTCTTAGTTATGGGAGTTCTGTGTGGGAAGTTTGTGTCTTTCTGCCATTCCTACCAGGATTTCTATGTTGTGTTCATCAAAATAGGCCCAGGTTTCACACTGAGTGTATAAATACATTTAAAAACATATTAACTATATGTATTACTGTTTAGAATGTCATTTTGTGTCATTTTGGGTTAGTATTAGTATGTTTTGTGTGTGTGTGTGTGTCTTTCTGCCATTCCTACCAGGATATCTATGTTGTGTTCATCGAAACAGGCCCAGGTTTCACACTGAGTGTATAAATACATTAAAAACATATTAACTATATGTATTACTGTGTTAGAGTGTCATTTTGGGTTAGTATTATTATGTTTTGTGTGTGTGTGTGTGTGTCTTTCTGCCATTCCTACCAGGATATCTATGTTGTACTCGAAACAGGCCCAGGTTTCACACTGAGTGTATAAATACATTAAAAACATTTTAGAGTGTCATTTTGGGTCATTTTGGTTGGTGGTGTGCCCTAGGATTTTGCAAATGTAAAAAATGTGCCGCGGCTCAAAAAAGGTTGGGAAACACTGGCCTAGCTTATCTATCTATCTATTGGGACATGAAGGTAGGCCTCTCTTAGATCTATCACTCTATCATCTAGCTTATCTATCTTTCGGGACATTGAGAGCACCTCCTTCCTTTTGGGAGACGTGAGCCTCCGGAGTGACCGCGCGGAGGTCGAGGGCCGGGCCCAGCCCCTTGTCTACTCACATGGGTGCAGAACCTCTCCGGGGGGTTCCCGCAGGTGATGCCGGGGGGCTGGACGCGGACGGTGGCGTAGTCCTTCAGAGGCCCGGCCCGGGGCTGGCAAGCGTAGAACTCCCAGGTGGGGCCCTCGTCGGTGGTGACCCAGGACTTGCAGACGTCGTACTGCCCAACCACCAGCGGGAGGCAGTGCAGCAGGAAGGCCGCCTGGTGCAGCATGGCCGGTGGCGCAGGAGCGAGCAGCGGAGGCAGCGGCAGGGGCGAGGGCTCCGGGTCCTCCCTCTCCTGGATCAGGGCAGGCGCTCCACATCAGCATGGACGCTCCCTTCTCACCCACGATCCCAACAGGGAAGCCTTCCTTCCAAGGGTTCGGTTGGCCGGTCGGTCCGTTTGCCGGGCCCGAATCAGGAGTGCACGGCGGCGTCCCTCAACTTCATCTCCCCCCCCCCCTTTTGGGTACAATCTTCCAAGTCGGAAAAGGGGAAGGGAAAAAAAATATCCAGAGGCGACTCTCGGCCGTCAATCGATCGAGGGATCAAGTTCTGATTCGGGGGTGAAATGTGATCCTCGGAGGGAAGGAAACCGGCAGAGATGCTGCACCATCGGCGATCTCCGCAACCTTTGGGGGACCTTCCTAAAGTGCTTCCGAGCAGCAAAATCTCACTAAAAATAAAAGCAGTCTATTTGCATCGTACACAACTCACAAAAAAGTGCTATAGTCGCCTTATACGGTGCTCACTAAAAAGTAGCATATCCGCCGTATATGGAACTCGTATATTTGCGTCGTATAGATCTCTGAAAGTGTCTCGAGCGGTATCTCATTGGGGGGAAACGACAACGGAGTCCGAGGAAGCAGTCCTCGTCATGATCAAAAACAGACGCCTGGGTTTATCCGTAACGGCTCCGGTCTTCCTTGGAGGGGAAAAGGGAGGCCACATGGAGGTGATGTTCGGGGTCGGAAAGTATCCGAACTTGTCTCTTTCTTTCCTGAGGTCTTCGGGATACGGGGAGGGTAATCGTTCACCGACGGCACCTGCAACGAGTTGGTGTCAAATAGAAAGAAATAAGTAGACGAAATGGCCGAGGTTTAGATCACAACAAAAAAAGAAACGGCTAAGTTCGGAGAAAGTGGGCAAGTCTGAAAATGTCAATAATAATAATAATAAAGCAAACCCCTCTGGCCATTTCCCAAGCCAAGGCAATGGACCAAAACCATGGTGCATGACTTTGTATGCAAAGAGAAGGGATTTCCTGCCAGCCCAGAGAAATCCAAACCCATTTATGTCTGCCTCGGGCCCTGTCCTTTCCTCTCTGTGCTGCCTAGGAGTGTTGGAATGTTGGGTGGCCGGCCAATCGGAGTCATTTATGCAAATAATCCCACAGGGGCAACCAATCGAAAAGCTGCCACATATTGCTCCGCACCTCCCGCCACACCTCCCGTCGCAAACACTGACTTTTATTATATACATAGATAGATATCAGGCATGGGAAAACTTGGGCCCTCCCTCCAGGTGTTTTAGACTTCAACTCCCACAATTCCTGACAGCCTCGGGCCCCTTCCTTTTCTCCTTCAGCACAGGCCCGGATTAACACCTTTTGGCGCCCTAGGCCACACTTTGGAATTACGCCCCCCCTCCGAGTAGTGGGGAGAGGCCTGGGGGACCTTCCTTCCTTCCTTAGTACCACCTCCCAACAAAGGAGTCCCCCAGGCAGCAACCAGCTAAGCTTTGCAGCTGCAAGGCTATTAAGTGATAATCAAGGTGCTCAATTGCAGCATTAAAGAAAGAACAACACTCAAAAAGGGGGAATTCCAGACAAGAATCAATCAGGACCAGCTACCACTTCCCAACAAAAGAGTCCCCCAGGCAGCAACCAGCTACGCTTTGCAGCTGCAAGGCTATTAAATGATAATCAAGGTGCTCAATTGCAGCATTAAAGAAAGAACAACACTCAAAAAAGGGGAATTCCAGATAAGAATCAATCAGGACCAGCTACCACTTCCCAACAAAGGAGTCCCCCAGGCAGCAACCAGCTAAGCTTTGCAGCTGCAAGGCTATTAAATGATAATCAAGGTGCTCATATGCAGCATTAAAGAAAGAACAACATTCAAAAAAGGGGAATTCCAGACAAGAATCAATCAGGACCAGCTACCACTTCCCAACAAAGGAGTCCCCCAGGCAGCAACCAGCTACGCTTTGCAGCTGCAAGGCCATTCAATCCTGATCAATGTGGCCAATAGGACATTAAAAAAACGCACCCAATGTACAATAGTTCCTTCTGCCACCCTGGACATCACTCCACAGATATATAAACATTCAGAATGGAAGCACACAGACCTTGAAGCTGCAAGGCCATTCAATCCTGATCAGTGTCGCCAATGGTACTCCTCGCAGTCTCTGCCAATATCATCTCTGCCAATATCAGAATGGGGCGCATACATGCCATAAGGAAGGAGTGGGGATTTTTCCCCATTTCCTTCTTGGCCATGCAAACACTTGGCTGTCCAAGTGGAGGGCCCAAGTTGGACCATTCTTGTGCTATAGCATGTTGTCCATGTACTGAAAGATGTGGTCCATGTACTGGATGGATTGTGGGAGTTGAACTCCAAAACACCTGGCGGGCCCAAGTTGGCCCACGCCTGTGCTATGAGCATATTGTCCATTTACTGAAGGAAGTGTGGGAGTTGAACTCCAAAACACCCAGAGGACCCAAATTGGCCCATGCCTATGCTATGAGCATGTCGTCCATGTACTGAAGGATGGTGTCCACATACTGAAAGAATCACCATTCCTTCAGTATATCATGTGGACGATATACTCATACTGGAGTTGAAGTCCAAAACATATGGAGGGTCCAAGTTGGCCAATGCCTGTGCTATGAGTATGTCGTCCATGTACTGAAGGAATTGTGGGAGCTGAACTCCAAAACATCTGGAAGGCCCAAGTTGGCCCATGCCTGTGCTATGAGTATGTCATCCATGTACTGAAGAATGCTGTCCATGTATTGAAGGAATTGTGGGAGCTGAACTCCAAAACACCTGGTGGGCCCAAGTTGGCCCATGCCTGTGCTATGAGTATGTCATCCATGTACTGAAGAATGCTGTCCATGTACTGAAGGAATTGTGGGTGTTGAACTTCAAGGCACCGGGAGGGCCCAAGTTGGCCCATGCCTGTGCTTTGAGCATGTCATCTACATACTGAAAGATGTTGTCCATGCACTAAAGGAATTGTGGGAGTTGGAATCCAAAACACCGGGAGGGCCCAAATTGGCCCATGCCTGTGCTATGAGTATGTCATCCAGGTAGTAAAGGAATTGTGGGAGTTGAACTCCAAAACACCTGGCGGGCCCAAGTTGGCCCATGCCTGTGCTATGAGCATATTGTCCATTTAATGAAGGAAGTGTGGGAGTTGAACTCCAAAACGCCCAGAGGACCCAAGTTGGCCCATGCCTATGCTATGAGTATGTCCTCCATGTACTGAAGGATGTTGCGCACATACTGAAGGAATGATCACTGATGTAAAATACTCATGCTGGAGTTGAAGTCCAAAACATATGGAGGGTCCAAGTTGGCCAATGCCTGTGCTATGAGTATGTCCTCCATGTACTGAAGGAATTGTGGGAGTTGAACTCCAAAACACCTGGCGGGCCCAAGTTGGCCCATGCCTGTGCTATGAGTATGTCCTCCATGTACTGAAGGAATTGTGGGAGTTGGAGTCCAAAACACCCAGAGGGCCCAAGTTGGCCCATGCCTATGCTTTGAGCATATTATCCATGTATTGAAGGAATTGTGGGAGTTGAACTCCAAAACACCTGGCGGGCCCAAGTTGGCCCATGCCTGTGCTATGAGTATGTCCTCCATGTACTGAAGGAATTGTGGGAGTTGAACTCCAAAACACCTGGCGGGCCCAAGTTGGCCCATGCCTGTGCTATGAGTATGTCCTCCATGTACTGAAGGAAGTGTGGGAGTTGAACTCCAAAACACCTGGCGGGCCCAAGTTGGTCCATGCTTGTGCTATGAGTATGTCCTCCATGTACTGAAGGAATTGTGGGAGTTGAACTCCAAAACACCTGGCAGGCCCAAGTTGGTCCATGCCTGTGCTATGAGTATGTCCTCCATGTACTTAAGGGAGTGTGGGAGTTGAAGTCCAAAACATCTGTGGGTATGTCCTCCCAAGTTGGCCCATGCCTGTGCTATGAGTATGTCCTCCATGTACTGAAGGATGAACTCCAAAACACCTCCATGTACTAAAATAATTGTGGGAGTTGAACTCCAAAACACCTGGCGGGCCCAAGTTGGCCCATGCCTGTGCTGTGCTATGAGTATGTCCTCCATGTACTGAAGGTATTGTGGGAGTTGAACTCCAAAACACCTGGCGGGCCCAAGTTGGTCCATGCGTGTGCTATGAGTATGTCCTCCATGTACTGAAGGAAGTGTATGTCCTGGCGGGCCCAAGTTGGTCCACTTGTGATGAGTATGTCCTCCATGTACTGAAGGAATTGTGGGAGTTGAACTCCAAAACACCTGGCAGGCCCAAGTTGGTCCATGCCTGTGCTATGAGTATGTCCTCCATGTACTTAAGGGAGTGTGGGAGTTGAACTCCAAAACACCTGGCGGGCCCAAGTTGGCCCATGCCTGTGCTATGAGTATGTCCTCCATGTACTGAAGGAAGTGTGGGAGTTGAACTCCAAAACATCTGGAGGGCCCAAGTTGGCCCATGCCTGTGCTATGAGTATGTCATTCATATACTGAAGGATGCTGTCCATGTACTAAAATAATTGTGGGAGTTGAACTCCAAAACACCGGGAGGGCCCAAATTGGCCCATGCCTATGCTATGAGTATGTCGTCCATGTACTGAAGGATGTTGCGCACATACTGAAGGAATGATCATTCCTTGAGTATGTGGACGACATACTCATGCTAGAGTTGAAGTCCAAAACATCTGGAGGGTCCAAGTTGGCCCATGCCTGTGCTATGAGTATGTCATTCATATACTGAAGGATGCTGTCCATGTACTAAAATAATTGTGGGAGTTGAACTCCAAAACACCGGGAGGGCCCAAATTGGCCCATGCCTATGCTATGAGTATGTCGTCCATGTACTGAAGGATGTTGTCCACATACTGAAGGAATCACCATTCCTTGAGTATGTGGACGACATACATACTGTAGTTGGAGTCCAAAAGACTTGGAGGGTCCAAGTTGGCCCATGCCTGTGCTTTGAGTATGTCATCCATTTACTGAAGAATGATGTCCATGTACTGAACGAATTGTGAGAGTTGAACTTCAAGGCACCGGGAGAGCCCAAGTTGGCCCATGCCTGTGCTATGAGCCTGTCGTCTATGTACTGACGGTTATTGTCCACATACGGAAGGAATTGTGGGGTTGAGATGTGCCGATGCCTGATCTAAAGCTTTTGCTGTCTCACTAATATTATTGTCGATATCCAGGTAGAATAAAAGAAGATCAGGCTGGCGTTGTGGGGGGGGAGCCAATAAACAATGGGGCCAGGTGACCGCTCGGAGGCAGAGGATTTATTGGGAGAATGGAATTTAATAAAAAACAATTTGGAAGATTAATCGCATTTAAGGCCTTCCTAATACAGCCGGAGCAGTGACCTCTCCCGGCGTTGGCTGGCGTTTAATCCAACATCCCTTTCCAATAGAGCTGTTATAGTATTATTATTATTATTGGGATTTTTTTTTCTCAAAGGAGGGGAAGGAAGCCAACAAACCTGAATCACAAATCAAAATGACTTAAGGACAGAATGTACACAAGGCAAAGCAGGAGCTGGTTTGGCTTCCTTCGCTCGTGATACGAGAGAAGTCCCTAATCGGCCTCCCGTCCATTGAATTAATGCCGCGGTGGCACAATGGGTTAAACCCCTGAACTGCTGACTTTAAGGTGGGGTGAGCTCCCATCTGTCAGCTCCAGCTTCTTATGCGGGGGGGGGGGGGCATGAGAGAAGCCTCCCACGGATGGTAATACATCCAGGCAACGTCTCTCACACCAGAAGCGACTTGCAGTTCCTCAAGTCGCAGGGTTAATCCAGGCTTGCTTGACACGCGCACAAAAATGCCATTTGATAAGACGCCTTGCATCTCCGGTTCCTCGAATCAGGATTTGGAGAGGAAAGAGGCAACTCCCTGGCAGGGGCGGTCTAAGGTCATTTTAAATGGTAAGCGAACATTATTTTGCCCCCCCCCCCAAAAAACATTATTTTGGCGCCCCCCAAAACATTATTTTGGTGCCCCCCCCAAAACATTATTTTGGCACCCCCAAAACATTATTTTGGTGCCCCCAAACATTATTTTGGCACACCCCAAAACATTATTTTGGCACCCCCCAAAACATTATTTTGGTGCCCCAAACATTATTTTGGCGCCACCCCCAAAACATTATTTTGGCACCCCCAAACATTATTTTGGCACCCCAAAAACATTATTTTGGCACCCCCAAAACATTATTTTGGTGCCCCAAACATTATTTTGGCACCACCCCAAAACATTATTTTGGCAGCCCCCAAAACATTATTTTGGCACCCCAAAACATTATTTTGGTGCCCCCAAACATTATTTTGGCACCCCCAAAACATTATTTTGGCACCCCCAAAACATTATATTGGTGCCCCCAAAACATTATTTTGGCGCCCCAAAACATTATTTTGGCGCCCCCCATGTAAAACAAACCTTTTCCCTACCTCTTTTTTCCTTCCTCTTCCTTCCTTCCTCTCCCTTTCTTTCTTTCTTTCTTTCTTTCTTTTTCTCTCTCTCGGAGGAGGAGGAGCTGCCGCTCGGCTCAGGCCGCAAGGAGGCGGAGAGGAAGGGGGCCGGTCAGGGAGGAGGAGGAGGCGGCGGCGCCATGCTACTGCTCCTTCCTCCTCTGCCCCCTCCTCCTCGCCACTCGGCTCAGCTACTGGGCATGCGCGGAGGTTTTTGCGCATGCCCAGTGGCTCCAGATTTGAGCTGCGCAGAAGCTGCTGAAGGGGCTAAAGACAAAGGCTTAACAGGCTTTAGCACCTGCAGGAGCTTCTGGGCATGCGCGAAGGTTTCGCGCATGCGCAGTGGCTGCAGAGCTCAAGTTGAGCTCCGGAGCCACTGGGCAGCTGCGTGTGCGCAGAAGCTGCTGAAGGGGCTAAAGACAAAGGCTTAACAGGCTTTAGCACCTGCAGGAGCTTCTGGGCATGCGCGAAGGTTTCGCGCATGCGCAGTGGTTCCAGAGCTCAAGTTGAGCTCCGGAGCCACTGGGCATGCGCGGAAATCTCTGTGCGTGCGCAGAAGCTGCTGAAGGGGCTAAAGACAAAGGCTTAACAGGCTTCAGCACCTGCAGGAGCTTCTGGGCATGCGCGAGTTTCGGCGCATGCGCAGTGGTTCCAGAGCTCAAGTTGAGCTCCGGAGCCACTGGGCATGCGCGGAAATCTCTGTGCGTGCGCAGAAGCTGCTGCAGGCGCCGAAGCCGAAGGCTTAACAGGCTTCAGCGCCTGCAGGACCTTCTGGGCATGCGCGAAGGTTTCGCGCATGTGCAGTGGCTCCAGAGCTCAAGTTGAGCTCCAGAGCCACTGGGCATGCGCGAAAATCTCTGCGCATGCCCAGAAGCTGCTGCAGGCCCTGAAGCCGAAGGTTTAACAGGCTTCAGCGCATGCAGGAGCTTCTGGGCATGCGCGAAGGTTTTCGCACATGCACAGTGGCTCCGGAACTCAAGTTGAGCTCCGGAGCAACTGGGCATGCGCGAAAATCTCTGCGCATGCCCAGAAGCTGCTGCAGGTGCTGAAGCCGACGCAGCAGCGGTATGGCAGACGGCGCAGCGGCGCCCCCATCCAAGATGGCGCCCTACGCAGCCGCGTAGTTCGCTTATATGTAAGACCGCCCCTGCTCCCTGGTCTCCCTTTCGCTCCCTCTTTCAATAAAATCGTTGTCGTTCCTTTGATCGAAGCCTTTCCTTCTTCGGAAGCAAAGCAAAGTCTGGCTGGTATTTCCGAAAGTCACGAGTAAATCAAGAAAAAGCAAAAAGAAGAGAAAGAAAAGAATGCAAGCTCTCTCTCTCTCTCTCTCTCTCTCTCTCTCTCTCAAGTCTTTCTGAAATCAGATCCAACTCACTCACTTCCGAAAACGCATCAGACTCATCCCAAGCCAGCGCCCAGGATGTCAATATTAGAAATGACAAGAGTTTGTCATGCAAAAGCAAAAAAAAAAAACAAAACCAAAAAAATACATATTTGGTTTATGGCAACCATCTGACAGGTCTATTTCAGGAAAAAGAGAGACGAGGGGTGGGGGGAAATATCACGTTGGAACGGAAAAGTTTTGCAAAACCGAAGGATCTATACTTATCCCCGGCTACGGAGTTGGCATATCGGGATGGATAGGAAGAAGACGAAGAAAACATCATAGCACGTTTATCTAGCTACTTCAGGCATGAGCAAACGACCCTCCCTCCAGATGTTTTGGACTACAACTCCCACAATTCCTAACAGCCCCAGCCCCCTTCCTTTTCCCCCTCGGCCGCTTAAGCGTTGCACCTACCCCGACACGAAGATAGGCCTCTCTTAGGTCTAGCACTCTATCACAGGGGTCGGGAACTTATGGCTCGCAAGCCTGATGTGGCTCTTTTGACGATTGCATCTGGCTCGCCGCCCCCGTCGGGCTCAGAAGGGACGAGGGGTAAGTGCAAGGCCATGTGGGGTGCCTTTGCTACTCACCTCTCGCCCCCAGCAGCTCAGAAGGGACGAGGGGTAAGTGCAAGGCCATGTGGGGTGCCTTCGCCACTCACCTCTCGCCCCCACCGGGCTCAGAAGTGACTGGGGGTAAGTGCAAGGCCAAGTGGGGTGCCTTCGCCACTCACTTCTCGCCCCCACCGGGTTCAGAAGGGACGAGGGGTAAGTGCAAGGCCATGTGGGGTGCCTTCGCCACTCACCTCTCGCCCCCACCGGGCTCAGAAGTGACTGGGGGTAAGTGCAAAGCCATGTGGGGTGCCTTCGCCACTCACCTCTATGCCCCCGTCGGGCTCAGAAAGGATGGGGGTAAGTGCAAGGCCAAGTGGGGTGCCTTCGCAACTCACTTCTCGCCCCCACCGGGCTCAGAAGGGACGGGGGGTAAGTGCAAGGCCATGTGGAGTGCCTTCGCCACTCACCTCTCACCTCCATCGGGCTCAGAAGGGACGAGGGGTAAGTGCAAAGCCATGTGGGGTGCCTTCGCCACTCACCTCTATGCCCCCGTCGGGCTCAGAAAGGATGGGGGTAAGTGCAAGGCCAAGTGGGGTGCCTTCGCAACTCACTTCTCGCCCCCACCGGGCTCAGAAGGGACGAGGGGTAAGTGCAAGGCCATGTGGGGTGCCTTCGCCACTCACCTCTCACCTCCATCGGGCTCAGAAGGGACGAGGGGTAAGTGCAAGGCCATGTGGGGTGCCTTCGCCACTCACCTCTCGCCCCCACTGGGCTCAGAAGGGACGAGGGGTAAGTGCAAGGCCATGAGGGGTGCCTTCGCCACTCACCTCTCGCCCCCACCGGGCTCAGAAGTGATGGGGGGTAAGTGCAAGGCCATGTGGGGTGCCTTCACCACTCACCTCTCACCTCTGTCGGGCTCAGAAGGGACGAGGGGTAAGTGCAAGACCATGTGGGGTGCCTTCGCCACTGGGGTGCTCTGTCGGGCTCAGAAGGGACGAGGGGTAAGTGCAAGACCATGTGGGGTGCCTTCGCCACTCACCTCTTGCCTCCACCGGGCTCGGAAGGGTTGACCCGAAGGTAGGCGTCTTTTAGGTCTATCACCCTATCATCTAGCTCAGTGGTTCTCAACCTTTCTGACACCGTGACTCCTAAATATGGTTCCGAGTAAATCAAATTATTTTCATTGCTCCTTAATAACTGTAATTTTGCTACTGTTATGAATCGTAATGTAAATATCTGATATGCAGGATGTGTTTTTTTGCGGAGCCTTCCTCGCCTGGCTCGCGACCCCATAGCAAGAGCCAGGCAAGGGAGACAAAGGGGGCGGGGCCAAAGGAGGCGGCCTCGCGACCCCTCCGAAATGGCCAAACGACCCCCCTGGGGGTCGCAACCCCCAGGTTGAGAACCGCTGCTCTACTAATAATAATGTGGATAATAATAACAACAATAACAGTAATAATAGAACCTGTCATTCAAATCTCAAATAATATATTATGAATTGATGGGGAGGATTGACGATCAGTTTGGAATCAATAATATATCATTACTAATAATAATAAGGATGATGATGATGGAACCTGTCATCCAAAACTCTAATATCATATTATGTATTGATTAGGAGGATTGACGATCAGTTTGGAATCAATAACATGGCTCTTCTAATAATAATAAGGATGATGATAATAATAGCAATAACAGTAATAATAATAGAACCTGTCATTCAAATCTCAAATACCATATTATGTATTGATTAGGAGGATTGACGATAGGTTTGGAATCAATGACATGGTTTTACTAATAATAATAAGGATAATGATAATGATGATGCTAATAATAATAATAATGGCACCTGTCATCTAAATCTCAAATAACATATTATGAATTGATGGGGAGGATTGACGATGGGTTTGGAATCAATAACATGGCTCTAATACTAATAATAAGGATGATGATAATAATAACAATAACAGTAATAATAATAGAACCTGTCATTCAAATCTCAAATAATATATTATGAATTGATGGGGAGGATTGACGATTGGATTGGAATCAATGACATGCCTCTTCCAATAATAATAAGGATGGTAATAACAATAACAATAACAATAACAATAATAGAACCTGTCATTCAAATCTCAAATATCATATTATGAATTGATGGGGAGGATTGACGATTGGTTTGGAATCAATGGCATGACTCTTCTAATAATAATAAGGATGGTAACAATAGTAATAACAATAACAGTAATAATAATAGAACCTGTCATTCAAATCTCAAATAATATATTATGAATTGATGGGGAGGATTGACGATTGGTTTGGAATCAATGGCATGACTCTTCTAATAATAATAAGGATGGTAACAATAGTAATAACAATAACAGTAATAATAATAGAACCTGTCATTCAAATCTCAAATAATATATTATGAATTGATGGGGAGGATTGACGATTGGTTTCCAATCAATGAGATGACTTTACTAATAATAATAATAAGGATAATGCTAATGCTAATGCTAATAATAATAACAACAATAATAATAGTAATAATAATGGGACCTGTCATTCGAATCTCAAATATCATATTATGAATTGATGGGGAGGATTGACTATTGGTTTGGAATCAATGACATGGCTCTATCTACTGTATTATATAATAATTATATAATAATAGTAGTAATAATAATTTACATAATAATAATAATAATAAATCTCCCTGATATGATGGAAAAGCTGCATTGAATCGCACAGAATCGGCGACTGTTCACCCGCCTCGCAAAATTAGATCTGTGTATCTGGACTACATGGTTCTCTCTTTCTTTCTTTCTCTCTTTCTGTCTTTCTCTCTTTCTTTCTTTCTCTCTCTCTCTCTTGCTTTTATTGGATTAGCCTGCGTTTGAAAGCGAGAGGCAACCCACGGTTACAACTCCCTGCTGGGGAATTAAGGGGGAAACGCAAGGGTTCGTTGGGCAATTAAAGGCCGTTTCTTTTCATTCCTCGGGAAAAGTGGTGGTTTCGGGAAAGGCGGCGGGTTTCTGGATGCCGAAGGGAAAAGTTATGATTATATTATTAATATAATAATAATATAACAATACGAACAACACCCGCAATTACTTTGCTTTGGGGTCTTCCACCTGCTTCTTTAAAATTATTATGCAATTATTATTATTATTATTATTATTTGAGGTCAAAAGGTCAAACTTATCTCTCCAAAATAATAATAATAATAGTAATAATAATAATGGTTTTGAGGTCATACCTACTGCTCGCTCCAAAAAGGTTGGTGCACATATAATAATAGGTTCAAAATAATTATGCAAATATAATAATAATAGTTATTATTATTATTAGTATTATTTGGGGTCAAACTTCTCTATCTATAATAATAATAATAATAGTAATGGTTTTGAGGTCATACCTACTTCTCGCTCCTAAAAGGTTGGTGCATATAATACAGGTATAATAACAGGTTCAAAATAATTATGCAAATATAATAATATAATAATAATTATTATTATTAGGTATTATTTGGGGTCAAACTTATGCAAATCTATAATATAATAATAATAATAATAATAGTAATGGTTTTGAGGTCATACCTACTTCTAGCTCCAAAAAGGTTGGTGCACATATAATAGATTCAAAATAATTATGCAAATATAATAATAATAGTTATTATTATTATTAGTATTATTTGGGGTCAAACTTCTCTATCTATAATAATAATAATAATAGTAATGGTTTTGAGGTCATACCTACTTCTCGCTCCAAAAAGGTTGGTGCACATATAATAATAGGTTCAAAATAATTATGCAAATATAATAATAATAGTAATTATTATTATTATTATTATTTGGGGTCAAACTTATCTCTCCAAAATAATAATAATAATAATAATAGTAATGGTTTTGAGGTCGTACCTACTTCTCATTCCAAAAGGGATGGTGAACATATAATAATAATAGGTTGCTGTGAGTTTTCCGGGCTGCCTGGTCACCTTCCAGAAGCACTCTCTCCTGACGTTTCGCCTACACCTATGGCTAAAGGCATCCTCAGAGGTTGTGAGGTCTGTTGGAAACTAGGCACATGGGGTTTATATCCCTGTGGAAGGATGTCCAGGGTGGGAGAAAGAACTCTTGTATGTTGGAGGCTGGTGTGAATGTTGCAATTGACCACCTTTGTTAGCATTGAATGGTCTTACAGCTTCAAAGCCTGGATGCCTGCTGCCTGGCAGTATCCTTTGTTGGGAGGTATCAGCTGGCCCTGATTGATTCTTGTCTGGAATTTCCTTTCCTGATCTATAAACCTCACTTGCCTATTTTCCAACAGACTTCACAACCTCTGGGGATGCCTGCCGTAGATGTGGGCGAAACGTCAGGAGAGAATGTTGCTTCTGGAACATGGCCAGGCAGCCCGGAAAACTCACCGCAACCCAGTGATTCCAGCCATGAAAGCCTTCGACAACTCATAATAATAATAATAACAATAATAATAGTTTTGCGGTCCTTCTTTCACCTTTCCAAAAGAATTATGCAAATATAATAATAATAATAACAACAGGTTTGGGGTCCTATCTACTATAATAATAATAATAACAATAACAGCTTTGAGGTCCTTCTATCTCTCTCCAAAATAATTATACAAATGTAACAACAACAACAACAACAACAGGTTTAGGGTCCTACCTACTATAATAATAATAATAATAGTTTTGAGGTCCTTCTTCCATCTCTCTCCAAAAGAATTATGCAAATATAATAATAATAACAGCAACAACAACAGCAGGTTTAGGATCCTACCTACAATAATAATAATAGTTTTGAGGTCCTTCTATCTCTCTCCATAATAATTATGCAAATATAATAATAATAATAACAGCAACAAAAACAGGTTTAGGGTCCTACCTACAATAATAACAATAATAATAGTTTTGAGGTCCTTCTTCCATCTCTCTCCAAAATAATTATGCAAATATAATAATAATAATAATAATAACAGGTTTGGGGTCCTACCTACTATAATAATAATAATAATAGTTTTGAGGTCCTTCTTCCATCTCTCTCCAAAAGAATTATGCAAATATAATAATAACAACAACAATAACAGGTTTGGGGTCCGACCTACTATAATAATAATAATAATAGTTTTGATGTCCCGCTTCCATCTCTCTCCAAAATAATTGTGCAAATATAATAATAATAATAATAACAGCAGCAACAACAGGTATAATAATAATAATAGTTTTGAGGTCCTTCTTCCATCTCTTCCTAAAAGAATTATGCAAATATAATAAATATAATATCATTTCCAAACTATATTTCCCATTGGGAGAAATGAGTCCTACCTACTATAGTAATATTAATAATAATGTTAATAATTATTATGAGGTCCCATTTACTGCTATCACAACAACAACAACAACAATAATAATATCATTTCCACACTATATTTCCCATTAGGAGATATGAGACTTATTAATGGATATCTTTAAGAGTGAGTAAGCGGCATGATAATAATAATAGTAGTAGTAGTAATACTACTAATCATAACAACAACTGTTTTGAGGTCTAACTGCTTCTGTCTCCAAAAGGATGATGCTAATAATACTAATAATAATGCTAATAATAATAATAATAATTTTCCTTTGGGAAATGTTTAGTTGGAGGAAAAAGGGGGGGAAATCCCCGGGGAAAAAGTTCTGTGAAACCTCCTCTTCGGAAAGGTTTTCCCCGAACCGAAAAAGGAGGGAACGTGTGAAAGCAGAAAGAGAGAGAGAGAGAGAGAGAGAGAGAGAAGCAGGGTCTCTAACTCTGAACCTGCCTGAGCCAAAGAGGGATGGATGGAAGGAAGGAAGGAAAGAAGGAAGGAAGGAAGGAAGGAAGGAAGGAAAGAAGGAAGGAAGGAAGGAAGGAAGGAAAGAAGGAAGGAAAGAAGGAAGGAAGGAAGGAAGGAAGGAAGGAAGGAAGGAAGGAAGGAAGGAAGGAAGGAAGGAAAAGCTGGAAGAAAAGAAAGAAGGAGAAGAGGGAAGAAGGAAGGAAGGGAAGAAAGAAAGGAAGAGGGAGGGAAGAAAGACGAACCTTAGGAGGAAAGAAAGAAAGAAGTAGTAAGGAGAGGGAAGGGAAAAAAAGAAAAGAAAGAAAGAAGAAAGGATGGAGGAAGGAAGGAGAAGGAAGGTAGGAAGGAAGGATGGTAGAAAAAGCTGGAAGAAAAGAAAGAAGGAGAAGAGGGAGGGGGAAGGAAGGAAAGTAGAAAAAGCTGGAAGAAAGAAGGAGAAGAGGGTAGGAAGAAGGAAGGAAGGAAAGAGAGAAAGGAGAAGGGAGGGAAGAAAGACGTACCTAAGGAGGAAAGAAAGAAAGTAGTAAGGAGAGGAAAGGGGGGAAAAAGAAAAGAAAGAAGGAAGGATGGAGGAAGGAAGGAGACGAGCAAAGGAAGAAGGAAGGAAGGAGAGAAAGATGGGGAGGGAAACAATGAAAGAAGGAATAAAAGGAGGAAAGAAAAAAGAAAAGAAAGAGTGAAAGAAAAAAGTAGAAATGAGGGAGAAAGAAGGAGAGAAAGAAAGAAGAAAGTAGGAAAGAAAGAATAAAAGAAGGAAGGGAGGGAGGAAAGGAAGGAGGAGGAAGAGGAAAGGAAGAAGAAAAGTGAAGGAAGGAAGGAAGGAAGGAGAGAAAGATGGAGGGAGGGAAACAATAAAATAAGGAAAAAAGGAGGAAAAGAAAAAAGGAAAGAAAGAGTTAAAGAAAGAAGAAGCAAGGAGAGAGAAGGAAGGAGAGAGAGAAAGAAAGAAGAAAGTAGGAAAGAAAGAAAAAAGAAGGAAGGAAGGACAGAAAGGGGGAGGAAGAGGGAAGGAAGGAGAAGAGCGAAGGAAGAAGGAAAAAAGGAGAGAAAAAGATGGAGGGAAACAATAAAAGAAGCAAGAAAAGGAGGGAAAGAAAAAGAAAAGAAAGTGGGAAAGAAAGAAAGAGGGAGAGAAAGAAAAAGGGAGGGGTGGAAGGAAAGGAAGGAATGAAGGAAGGAAAGAGGATGGAAGGAGAGAAAGAAAGAGAGAAAGAAAGAAAGAAAGAAAGAAAGAAAGGAAGGAAGGGGAAGGAAGGAAGGAAGGAAGGAGAGGCCTTCTTCCCTCCAGGCCGAAGAAGGAGGAAGAGAACGAGGGGAGCCAAGGCCACCTAGCCCACCCCCTCCCAAGCCGGAGCAACAAGAAGAAGAAGAAAGAGAAGAAGGGCTTGGCGGAGAAAGAAAGAGGAGAGCGAGCTTCTTTCTTTCCTTCTTTCTTTCCTTCTTTTCTCTGTGGGCAGAAGGAGAGAGGGACAGAGAGATATAAAAAAGGATTGAGAGAGATTGAGAGAAGGAGAGAGGGAGTGCTGAAGGACAGCTCCGGAGGGAGAAGAAAGGGATCCTTGGGAAGGAGGGAGGGAGAGAAAGAAAGAAAGAAAGAAAGAAGGAGAGATAGAGAGAGAGAGAGAAACATAGAGAGGGAGAAGTAAAGAGATTTGGAGAGAGAGAGATATATATATATATAAAGAGGGAGAGAGACATTGAGGGATAAACAGAGAGAGAGATAAGTAGATGGAGAGAGAGAGGGAGAAAAAGAGAGAGAAAAGGATATAGAGAGGGAGAGAGAGAAAGGGAGGGATAGATAGAGAGATACACAGAGAGATAGAGATCGAGAGAGACACAGAGAGAGATAGATACACAGAAAGAGAGAGAGATTGATAGAAAGATGGATAGATAGATGGATGGATGGAGAGATGGAGAGATGGAGAGATAGACGGATAGTGAGAGAAAGAGATATACAGATTGAGAGATAGAAAGAGAGCAATACAGATAGATAGAAAGATGCACAAATGGAAAGAGTGATAGATAGATAGATAGATAGATGAGATAGATAGAGAGACTGATCGATTGACAGATAGCCAGATAGGGAGATAGAGAGGGAGATGGATGGATGGATAGAGAGATATACAGATAGATAGATAGATAGAGAGAGAGAGAGAGAGAGAGAGAGAGAGAGAGAGAGAGAGAGATAGGCGGATGGATGGATAGAGAGAGATAAACAGAGAAAGTGATACACAGATAGATAGACGCACACACAGATATATATATATAGGGAGAGATGGATAGATAGATAGATAAATAGATAGGTAGAGAGATAGAGATGGATAGATAGTTAGAGAGATAGATACACACAGAGAGGGGGGATAGATAGATACACAGATAGATAGATAGATAGATAGATAGATAGATGATAGATAGATAGAGGGAAGGAGGGATAGATAGAGAGATAGATACAAAGATAGAAAGAGAGAGAGGGATAGAGGGATAGATAGAAACAAGTCCAGATAGAGAGAGACAGAGAGACAGAGAGAGAGAGAGAAGGATAGAAAGAAAATCCAGAGAGAGAGAGAGAGAGAGAGAGAGAAGGATGGATAGATAGATACACAGATAGGGAGAGCTAGAGAGAGGGAGGGATAGATAGAGAGATAGAGGGGTAGATAGAGGGATAGATAAATAGATAGATAGAGGGATAGAGGGATAAATAGATGGATAGATAGAGGGGTAGAAAGAAAAAAGTCCAGAGAGAGAGAGAGAAGGATAGATAGATACACAGATAGAGATAGAGAGATAGAGGGATAGATAGAGGGGTAGATAGAAAAAAGTCCAGAGAGAGAGGGGGGGGATAGGTAGAGGGATACACAGATAGAAAGAAAGTCCAAATAGATAGAGAGAGAGAGAGAGAGAGAGATACACAGATAGAGGGACAGAGGGATAGAGAGAGAGGGGGGGGTAGATAGAGTTGGATAAATAGATAGATACACAGATAGAGAGAGAGCTAGAGAGATAGAGGGAGAGAGAGATACACAGAGAGAGAGAGAGGAATAGAGAGGGAGGGATAGAGAGATAAAGAGATACACAGATAGATAGAGGGACAGAGGGATAGATAGATAGATAGAGGGATAGATAGAGAGATAGAGATAGATAGATAGAGAGATAGATAGAGAGATAGATAGATAGATAGATAGATAGATAGATAGAGAGATAGAGAGATAGATAGATAGAGAGATAGAGAGAGATAGATAGATAGATAGATAGATAGAGAGATAGATAGAGGGAGAGATAGAGAGATAGATAGAGGGATAGATAGAGGGATAGATAGAGGGATAGATAGATAGATAGAGGGATAGATAGATAGATAGAGAGATAGATAGAGGGAGAGATAGAGAGATAGATAGAGATAGATAGAGAGATAGATAGAGGGATAGATAGAGAGATAGAGGGATAGATAGATAGATAGAGAGATAGATAGAGAGAGAGAGATGGCTGGATGTCTAGAGGGAGTCTCCCCCTTGCCTGCTTACCGGCCTCCTCCTGCTGCTGCTGCTGCTCCTGCTTCTGGTCCTCCTGCTTCTCCTCCTCCTCCTCCTCCCTGCCTCCCTCCTGCCTCCCTCCCGGGGTGTGTGTGTGTGTGTGTAGCCTTGAGGCTCCGGTCACGGGGCAGGGCACGAGGCGGGTCCCGGCCCGAGAGAAGGGAGAAGAGGCAGGCAGGCAGGAAAGGAGGAGAGAGAGAGAGAGAGAAGGAAGGAAGGAAAGTAGGCAGGCGGGCAGGGCTGCTTGGGCAGGGCTCCCAAAGTTGCAGGCAGGCTCCTCCCCCGCTCCTTCCTCCCTGCTGCCGCTGCCGCTGCTTCGGTGGAAAGAGGGAGAGAGGGAGAGCGAGAGGCTCCGCCACCGGCAGCAACTTCCAACTTTTTCCTCCCAAAGAAGCCAGAGAAGGCTCCGCCCCCTCCCTACAAGCCACGCCCACTTATGGGCGTGTCCTGCCACGGCGGGGCGGAGCCACAAGCTCGACTCCGCCCCTTCTCTCTCTCTCTCTCTCTCTCTCTCTGAATCTAGATACCAATGAGAGATAGGCAGGGAGAGAGATAGGATCACAGAACTAAAAGCCCATCTCATCCCTCAATACAGAGGGCCAGCCAGCCAGAGACACATTGCCATGCATAGGACAGAGATTTATTGATTGATTATTGATTGATTATTGATTATTATACAGATGATTGACAGGTAGATAGTATCCCAGAATGCCACAAAGGGAGGCACCATCTAATCCCTCCCTACAGAGGGCCAGCCAGCCACAGACACATTGCCATGGATAGGACAGAGATTTATTTATTGATTATTGATTGATTATTGATTATTATACAGATGATTGACAGGTAGATAGTATCCCAGAATGCCACAAAGGGAGGCACCATCTAATCCCTCCTTACAGAGGGCCAGCCAGCCACAGACACATTGCCATGGATATGACAGATTTATTTATTGATTATTGATTATTGATTTATTATTATAGAGATGATTGACTGGTAGATAGAATCCCAGAACGCCACAAAGAGAGGCACCATCTAATCCCTCCCTACAGGGGGCCAGCCAGCCAGAGACACATTGCCATGGATATGACAGAGATTTATTGATTATTGATTATTAAATAGTTAATATTTATTTATTATTTATTTATTTAAATAATTATGATTTATTATTATAGAGATGATTGACAGGTAGATAGAATCCCAGAATGCCACAAAGGGAGGCACCATCTAATCCCTTCCTACAGAGAGCCAGGCAGCTTCTGCATTTTTATTATTATTATTATTATTACTATTATAGGATTATAGGGTCCTAGAGTTGGAAGGGACCCCCAGAGGACATCTGGTCTAATCCCAATCTGCCACAAAGGGAGCCACCATACAATATGCTATAATAAGATGTCTCTGGCACAAGCCAGTCAAGGGGATCCCAGTGGTGATGGGCACACTGGGTGCAGTGTCTCAAGACCTTGGCCTGCACTTAAACACAATGGGCGCTGACCAAATCCCCACCGGTCAGCTGCAAAAGGCCACCTTACTGGCATCTGCACGCATTATTCGCACTTGGAAAGGGTCTGACGTGTGAGCCAATACAACAGCCAGCAGAGTGATCTTGTTTGCTGTGGACTCAACTAATAATAATAATAATAATTATTATTATTATTAGTTGAGTCCACAGCAAACAAGATCATAATAATAATAATTATTATTTTGTATCCCACCTCAGGCGAAAGGAGAGGCAGATAAATAATAATAATACTAATAATAATCAACCAAGTGTGTACCTTGAACCAAAAGGAGAGACGGATAATTTATTATTATTGTTGTTAATATTGCCCCTGTGTCTGCCTCAAGCCAAAAGGAGAGGCAAGTCGTACATTATTATTATTATTATTATTATTTAAAATATTACATTAAACCTCTAAGTAAAAACAATGCTGAGGTCAGCTTGATTCTGGCCTTGCCTTCATTGCTTGGGGGTTATTATTATTATTATTATTATTATTTTGTATTCCACCTCAAGGCAAAAGGAGAGGCAGGTAAATAATAATAATAATAAACCATGTGTGTGCCTTGAGCTGAAAGGAGAGACAGATAATTTATTATTATTTATAATAATAATAATTGTTTATAATTATTATTATTATTATGATGATTATTATTATTTATAATTATTATTTATAATTATTATTATTATTTATAATAATAATAAGTATTATTTATAATTATTATTATTATAATTTATTATTATTTATTATAATAATTATTATTTATTATTATTATTAATAATAAATTATCCATCTCTCCTTTTGGCTCGAGGTACACACATGGTTTATTATTATTATTATTATTTACATGCCTCTTATTTTGCCTTGAGGTGGGATACAAAATAATAATAATAATAATAATAAACCATGTGTGTACCTTGAGCTGAAAGGAGAGACAGATAATTTATTATTATTTATTATAATAATTATTATTTATAATAATAATTATTATTATTTATAATAATAACAATAATTGTTATTTATAATTGTTGTTATTATTATTTATAATAATAATAATAAGTTATCAGTCTCTCATTTTGGCTCGAGGTACACACATGTTTTATTATTATTATTATTATTTACATGCCTCTTTTGCCTTGTGGTGGGATACAAAACAATAATAATAATAATAATAAACCATGCGTGTACCTCGAGCCAAAAGGAGAGACTGATAATTTATTACTACTATTATTATTATTATTGACCCTGTGCTTGCCTCAAGCCATAAGGAGAGGCAAGTCATACATGATTATTATTATTACTATTATTTAAAATATTAAATTAAGCCTCTAAGTGAAAACAATGCTGAGGTCAGCCTGATTCTGGCCTTGCCTCTGCCTTCATTGTTTGGGGGATAGTTTATTGCCGGCTTAATTGGATTGTGTTATAGATGCTGCTCTGCAATCTGAGTAATATAATTGTGGCTTCCGAGGGAGGAGGGAACATCCGTGGCTTCCCCCAGAACTTTAGCCTCTCTCTTTTTTTTGCAGAAACATGACTATTTTTATTAAGGGGGAGTTCTAGGGAACGGGGTGGACAAGGCAAGCCACTCATCCGAGGGGTGTGTTGTGTGCAATGCGTGCCATCCTGCCTGTGCGGACTGACTCTTGCCTGGCAACTGCCTTCACACTTCTCCCGCTGGCTGTTGTAAAAGCAAGCGCCTGGCAGATGGGCTCACCATTAAAGTCTATCCCCGTATTTGCATAATTTATTATTCATGCCAAGATGCCACGCAGAGCCGTGCAAAACATCCCGGCGGAGGAACGGATGAGGAAGGCCCGGGACCCATGGCCAGCCCTTAGTAGCCTTGGAAAATGTATTATTATTATATTATATTAATATTATAATATTATTATTTATTTATTAGTAAATGTCTATATCGTCTTTCTCCGAGGACCCAAGGCGGTTTTACAACAACAGCTAAGCCAGTGTTTTCCAACCTGTTTTGAGCCGCGGCACATTTTTTACATTGACCAAATCCTGGGCCACACCACCAACCAAAATGACACAAAACGACACTCTAACACAGTCATACATATAGTTAATATGTTTTTAAATGTATTTATACACTCAGTGTGAAACCTGGGCCTGTTTCGATGAACTCAACATAGATATCCTGGCAGGAATGGCAGAAAGACACACACACACACACACACAAAACATACTAATACTAACACAAAATGACACAAAATGACACTCTAACACAGTAATACATATAGTTAACATGTTTCTAAATGTATTTATACACTCAGTGTGAAACCTGGGCCTGTTTCGATGAACACAACATAGATCTCCTGGCAGGAATGGCAGAAAGACACACACACACACACACAAAACATACTAATACTAACACAAAATGACACAAAACGACACTCTAACACAGTAATACATATAGTTAACATGTTTCTAAATGTATTTATACACTCAGTGTGAAACCTGGGCCTGTTTCGATGAACACAACATAGATATCCTGGCAGGAATGGCAGAAAGACACCAACTTCCCACACAGAACTCCCACAACCAAGAGAAAATGCTATAAGAGTTTGGTGGGCATTGACCTTGGGTTTTGGAGTTGTAGTTCACCTATATCCAGAGAGCACCCTGGACTCAAACAACGTTGGATCAGGACCAAACTTGGCATGAATACTCAATATGCCCAAATGTGAACACAGATGGAGTTTGGGGAAAATAGACCTTGACATTTGAGAGTTACAGTTTCTGGGATTTATAGTTAACACACAATCAAAGAGCATCCTGAACTCTTGCAACAATGGAATTGAACCAAGCTTGGCATATTGAACTCTCATTACCAACAGAAAGTACTGAAAGTACTGAAACGCCGATGTTCAGGGGAAATAGACCTTGACATTTGGGAGTTACAGTTTCTGGGATTTATAGTTAACACACAATCAAAGAGCATCCTGAACTCTTGCAACAATGGAATTGAACCAAGCTTGGCATATTGAACTCTCATTACCAACAGAAAGTACTGAAAGTACTGAAACGCAGATGGAGTTCAGGGGAAATAGACCTTGACATTTGGGAGTTACAGTTTCTGGGATTTATAGTTCACATACAATCAAAGAGCACCCTGAACTCTTGCAACAACGGAATTGAACCAAGCTTGGCATATTGAACTCTCATTACCAACAGAAAGTACTGAAAGGGTTCCAATTTCCCACGGCACACCTGATGTTTGCTCATGGCACACTGGTTGGCAAACACTGCCTTAGAATGTTGGAGTTCTGAGACTGGCCAATCAGAGTCCTTTATGCAAATAATCCCACAGTGGCAACCAGTCTGAAAGCTGCCACATACATACATACAAACAAACATACAAACATACAAATATCCTCTTTTATTATAGATATAGATATAGATATAGATTAGGAAATGTCTATATCGCCTTTCTCCGAGGACCCAAGGCGGTTTTACAACAACATCTAAGCATTCAATGTTTATGATTGGATGATGATATATTGTTGACAAACGTGGACCCCCCATTAAATTATTAACTTATAACGTAATTATAAATTAAATTATAATTTAATTTATGTTAAATTATAATTTATATTAAACTAGCTTGGGACCCGGCCCTGCCCGGGTTATTTGAGAAAGGCATTGTGTGCCAAGGTTGGTCCTTATCAGATGTTTACGTGGCTCGCTGTGGTCTCAGGAAGTTAGTGAAGGTACTGCGAGTCCCATCGGCCATGGTCCATCCCCCTCGCAACAGCATCAGGATGTAGAGTGGATCATGAGGCCTCTGTGTGCCAAGTTTGGTCCTGATCCATCATTGGTGTGGGCCGCAGTGCTCTAAGGAAGTGAGTTAAAGTACTGCAAGTTCCGTCATCCATGGTCCATCCCCCCTCAAACTGCACCACGATGTAGAGTGGGTCTTAGGGGTTCTGTGTGCCAAGTTTGGTCTGGTTCTGTCATTGTTGGGGGCTGCAAAGTGTTTTGGCCTTAAACTCCCACCATGCCTGCCTACCTCAGGCCTTTTCCTTACCCCCCTCTGGCAGTTTAGAGTGTCGGAATGTTGGTGGTGCTGGCCAATTAGAGGCGTTATGCAAATACTCCCTCAGTGGCAACCAATCATGTTGTTAGAATGTAGAAGCTAGGAGCCACCCCCCTCTAGCAGTTTAGAGTGTCGGAATGTTGGTGGTGCTGGCCAATTAGAGGCGTTATGCAAATACTCCCTCAGTGGCAACCAATCATGTTGTTAGAATGTAGAGGCTGGGAGCCACCCCCCTCTGGCAGTTTAGAGTGCCAGAATGTTGGTGGTGCTGGCCAATTAGAGGCGTTATGCAAATACTCCCTCAGTGGCAACCAATCATGTTGTTAGAATGTAGGGGCTGGGAGCCACCCCCTCTGGCAGTTTAGAGCGTCAGAATGTTGGTGGTGCTGGCCAATTAGAGGCATTATGCAAATACTCCCTCAGTGGCAACCAATCATGTTGTTAGAATGTAGAGGCTGGGAGCCACCCCCCTCTGGCAGTTTAGAGTGTCAGAATGTTGGTGGTGCTAGCCAATTAGAGGCGTTATGCAAATACTCCCTCAGTGGCAACCAATCATGTTGTTAGAATGTAGAGGCTGGGAGCCACCCCCCTCTGGCAGTTTAGAGTGTCAGAATGTTGGTGGTGCTAGCCAATTAGAGGCGTTATGCAAATACTCCCTCAGTGGCAACCAATCATGTTGTTAGAATGTAGAGGCTGGGAGCCACCCCCCTCTGGCAGTTTAGAGTGTCAGAATGTTGGTGGTGCTAGCCAATTAGAGGCGTTATGCAAATACTCCCTCAGTGGCAACCAATCATGTTGTTAGAATGTAGAGGCTGGGAGCCACCCCCCTCTGGCAGTTTAGAGTGCCAGAATGTTGGTGGTGCTGGCCAATTAGAGGCGTTATGCAAATACTCCCTCAGTGGCAACCAATCATGTTGTTAGAATGTAGAGGCTGGGAGCCACCCCCCTCTGGCAGTTTAGAGTGTCAGAATGTTGGTGGTGCTAGCCAATTAGAGGCGTTATGCAAATACTCCCTCAGTGGCAACCAATCATGTTGTTAGAATGTAGGGGCTGGGAGCCACCCCCCTCTGGCAGTTTAGAGTGCCAGAATGTTGGTGGTGCTGGCCAATTAGAGGCGTTATGCAAATAATCCGACAGTGGCAACCAATCAGAAAGCTGCCACATACAAACATACAAAGATACATACAAACATTCTCTTTTATTATATATATATATATAGATATAGATATAGATATATAGATATAGATTATGTCACCAGGGTAGGCCTGGGTAGGTTCGTCAGAATGCTCGTAAAATCGGAATGAATTCAGATTAAATTCACTTTTGAAGCGGTTTCGAAGCGATGTAAGCAACCCGGAAGTGAATTTGCCATTTCGAAGCCGCCGCCGCCATTTTCGGAAAGGAATCGGCATTCGATTCCCGCCTCTCTCGAGGTGCTCTACCCTCATTGGCTGTTTAACCCAGTTTGGAGGCGGATGTCCTTCCCTCCGCGTCAGAACTGGGGCGACATCCACCTCCAAAGTGGGTTAAACATGCGTGTCCGCCATTAACGAAGCCATTCCGAATTTTCGGAATTAATTCGGAGAATTCTGAAATTTTTCCGGAACATTCCGGAAGTTGTTCAGATTCAAACGCCAGCGCCCCCTATGTCCAGAACGAGTTTTGAACCATTTTTTAAAAATCAAACAGGTTAGGAAAGGGGATCATCTATCGACATTTATACAAAATATACGATAGTTGCCTGGCTTGGGAAGTAGCTGGAGGGACCTTGGCCTCATTCCTCTTTTCCATTGGATTATGCAAAACCAATGAAGTCTTCCTGGAGTGAAAAGTGCCCTCTTTATCTATAGGGTGGAGTAGAGACTCTGGCTCATCTATACTGCCATATAATGCCTTTTCATAATGTAGTTTAGCCAGGCCCGGATTAAAGGTTTGTGGCGCCCTAGGCCACACTCTCTAAATGCCGCCCCCTGGGGGCGTGGCCACTTGAGGGGGTGGAGCCTCTTGCAGGGGGCGGAGCCAGCACGAGGGAGAAGGAGCCGGGGAAAAGTCCCGCCCCTAGGGTGACTGATGTGGCTTCCCCTGCTGCCTCCTCGCTCGCACGGGCGAGCGAAGTCACATCAGTCGCCCTAGGGGCGGCGGGGCTTCCCCCCGGCTCCTTCTCCCTCACGCGGGCGGGCACCACTCCTTCCTTCACTGAAGGGAGGAGGGGCAGAAACCGGCGCGAGAGAGAAGGAGCTGGGGGAAGTCCCACCCCTAGGGCGACTGACATGGCTTCCCCCGCCGCCTCCTCGCTCGCATGGGCGAATGAAGCCACGTCAGTCGCCCTAGGGGCAGCGGGGCTTCCCCCTGGCTCCTTCCCCCTCGCGCGGGCGGGGGCCACTCCATCCTTCACTGAAGGGAGGAGGGGCGGAAACCCGCACGAGAGAAGGAGCCGGGGGAAGCTCCGCCGCCCCTAGGGCAACTGTGTGGCTTCATTCGCCCGTGCGAGCGAGGAGGTGGCGGGGGACGCCACGTCAGTCGCCCGAGGGGCGTCTTGGCTTCCCGCCGGCTCCTTCTCCCTCACGCGGGCGGGCGCCACTCCTTCCTTCACTGAAGGAAGGAGGGGCAGAAACCGGCGCGAGAGAGAAGGAGCTGGGGGAAGTCCCACCCCTAGGGCGACTGACATGGCTTCCCCGCCGCCTCCTCGCTCGCATGGGCGAATGAAGCCACGTCAGTCGCCCTAGGGGCAGCGGGGCTTCCCCCTGGCTCCTTCCCCCTCGCGCGGGCGGGGGCCACTCCTTCCTTCACTGAAGGGAGGAGGGGCGGAAACCAGCACGAGAGAGAAGGAGCCGGGGGGAAGCTCCGCCGCCCCTAGGGCGACTGTGTGGCTTCATTCGCCCGTGCGAGCGAGGAGGTGGCGGGGGAAGCCACGTCAGACGCCCTAGGGGCGGCTTGGCTTCCCGCTGGCTCCTTCTCCCTCGCGCGGGCGGGCGCCACTCCTTCCTTCACTGAAGGGAGGAGGGGCGGAAACTGGCGCGCGAGAGAAGGAGCCGGGGGAAGTCCCGCCCCTAGGGCATCTGACGTGGCTTCCCCTGCCGCCGCCTCGCTCACACGGGCGACCCTCCTCCCTTCACTGAAGGAAGGAGTGGCGCCCGTCCGCGCAACCAAGAAGGCGGCAGGGGAATTTCCCCCAGCTCCTTCTCCCTCGCTCCTTCTCAGTGCGCAGGCGCAGAAGCAAGCGCCCGAAGTTCGGACTAAATTTTTTTTCAACTTTGGGGGTCCGGATCTGCCGTCCTCCCAAAGCTGCCGCCCAAGGCCATGGCCTAGGGTGGCCTTATGAGTAATCCGGGCCTGAGTTTAGCTGCATTGAACGGCACCATATGAGTCTGCGCCGCCATATAATACAATTAAACACCGTTATGAAACCGAAATAGCAGTGTAGATGGCTCCGGACTCTGTTTGCTTTCTCCACGGAAGAATCCAAATCCGTGCAGAGAAGCACGAATTTCCATAGACGTCCTAATTTGTATGTATAGATGCAAATGTAGACAAAAAGGGCTATGATTTAAATACAAATCCAGGATACAAATAGTGGGCCAGAGGGTGATTGGTATGCGGGAGCCTCGGGCTCCTCTCCACGCGCAGCTCGCAAGGCAAAGCTCTAGCTCCGGCTCGCTTCGGAGGAGGTTCACGGGAAAACTCTGGCAAAATGTGCCATTGCAGGACGTTCCTCCCGGAAACACACAGTTCTGGGAACCCGGAAGTCTCCTTGCCATTTCGAAGCTTTTCCGTCAGGGAAGAGGAAGGAGAGAAGGAAAGGGTGAAGGGGGAGAAAGAAAGGAAGGAAGGAAGAGGAAGGAAGGAAGAGGGAGAATGGAGGAAAGAAGGAAGGGGAGAGAGGGAGGGAAAAGGAAGGAGAGAAGCAAAGGGTGAAGGGGGAGAAAGGAAGGAAGGAAGAGGAAGGAAGAGGGAGAATGGAGGAAAGAAGGAAGGGGAGAGAGGGAGGGAAAAGGAAGTAGAGGAGGAAATGGTGAAGGGGGAGAAAGGAAGGAAGAGGAAGGAAGGGGGGAATGGAGGAAAGAAGGAAGGGGAGAGAGGGAGGGAAAGGAAGGAGAGAAGGAAAGTGTGAAGGGGAGAAAGGAAGGAAGGAAGAGGGAGAATGGAGGAAAAAAGGAAGGGGAGAGAGGGAGGGAAAAGGAAGGAGAGAAGGAAAGGGGAAGGGGGAGAAAGAAAGGACGGAAGAGGAAGGAAGGAAGAGGGAGAATGGAGGGAAGAAGGAAGGGGAGAGAGGGAGGGAAAAGGAAGGAGAGAAGGAAAGGGTGAAGGGGAGAAAGGAAGGAAGGAAGAGGAAGGAAGGAAAAGGGAGAACAGAAGGAAGAAGGAAGGGAGAGAGAGGGAGGGAAAAGGAAGGAGAGAAGGAAAGGGTGAAGGGGAGAAAGGAAGAGGAAGGAAGGGAAAGGGAGAACAGAAGGAAGAAGGAAGGGGAGAGAGGGAGGGAAAAGGAAGGAGAGAAGGAAAGGTGAAGGGGAGAAAGAAAGGATCAAGAGGAAGGAAGGAAGAGGGAGAGAGGGAGGGAAAAGGAAGGAGAGAAGGAAAGAGAAGGAAAGGGTGAAGGGGAGAAAGGAAGGAAGAGGAAGGAAGGAAGAGGGAGAATGGAGGAAAGAAGGAAGGGGGAGGGAGGGAAAAGGAAGGAGAGAAGGAAAGGGTGAAGGGGAGAAAGGAAGGAAGAGGAAGGAAGGAAGGAAGAGGGAGAATGGAGGAAAGAAGGAAGAGGTGAAAGGAAGGGAAAGGAAAGGAGAGAAGGAAAGATGAAGGGGAGAAAGAAAGGATCAAGAGGAAGAAAGGAAGAGAGAGAGAGGGAGGGAAAAGGAAGTAGAGAAGGAAAGGGCAAAGGGGGAGAAAGGAACGAAGAGGAAAGAAGGAACAAAGAGGGAGGGAGGGAGGAAAGAAGGAATGAAAGAAGGAAGAAGGGAGGGATGAAACAGAATGAAAGAAAAAGAGAGGGAAAAGGAAAGGAAGAGAAAGGAAGGAAGGAAGGATGGAAGGGGAGGGCACAGGGCCAAAGTGGGCCTTGGTGTTGGCGCCGGCGAGGCAGTCCCTCTGGAAGGCGTCGAAGAAGCAGCGGCTCTTTAGCTGCCCGACGATGAGGACAATGAGCTGGGCGTCCCCTGGGAGCAGCGAGGCCGGGTCCACGGCGCCAGGGCCAGGCCCACCTCCACCGCCTCCCCCCAAGGTCTGTGGCGGAGGACGAAGAGGAAGACGAGAATGAGGCGCTACCGCCAGGCTCCCCCATTCCTGGCGAAGAGGGCACAGGGCCCTGAAAGTAGCAGGGGATGAGGAAGAGGCGGCGATGGCGGCGCGGAAGCAGCAGTCGCGGCACATTTATGTCACTCCTCCCTGTTGCATGCTGGGAAACCAAAGCCCGGGCTGGTCTGGAGAGCCAAATGCAATCATTAAAAGAGCCACATCTGGCTCGCGAGCCATAGGTTCCTGACCCCTGCCTTAGTTCAGGACCCAAGGTTCCTGGTCAAGTTTTGCTCCTTGTTTTATGGATTTACCTTGAGATTCATGCTCATGCCCCTTGTATCCTATTGCCTTTGAGACTTGAGAATAGACAGTACGATAGCTCTGCCTCAGGTGCTGGTTGCTCCAGACCCTTTTGTGAAGCCTTCCGAACGCGCTCTATGCCTTTGCTAATCTGTGATCTCTCTCTTTGTCAGTCTTGGCGTCTGAAGAGATGACGCTTCCCAGGGAGGTGAACTGCTGGACGGACTTGAGCACAGATGTTCCTATGCTGACGTGGGGATGATGCTGTTCTTCCTGTGGTGCGGGCTGGTAGAGGACTTCCGTTGTCTTCAGGCTGACTTCCAGCCCAAACAGCTCTGCAGCTGCTGCAAAGCAGGATGTAAACAATGTTAAATCCACACATCCAGTTAGTAAAACATTAGCGCAGCTGTGTTCTCAATAGCATGGCCTCAACGCTGGTGACCCCTGCTTGCTCAAGGACAGCAACATTTGTCACATAGTCGGTCCAGTGTAGATTTAGGATTGTGCGAATACAGCGCTGATGGAAGCGTTCGAGGAGTCGTAGGTGTTGGCGATAGGTGACCCATGTTTCAGACCCATAGAGGAGAATAGACAGTACGATAGCTCTGTACACACTGATTTTGGTGCTTTGTCTCAGGTGCTTGTTGCTCCAGACTCTTTTGCGAAGCCTTCCGAATGCACTCTATGCCTTTGCTCATCTGTGATCTATCTCTTTGTCTATCTTGGCGCCTGAAGAGATGATGCTTCCCAGGGAGGTGAACTGCTGAACGGACTTAAGCACAGATGTGCCTATGCTGACGTGGGGATGATGGTGTTCTTCCTGTGGTGCGGGCTGGTAGAGGACTTCCCTTTTCTTCAGGCTGACTTCCAGCCCAAACAGCTCTGCAGCTGTTGCGAAGCAGGAAGTTAGGCACCAAAGCTGACATGGGGATGATGGTGTTCTTCCTGTGATGCGGGCTGGTAGAGGACTTCCCTTTCCTTCAGGCTGACTTCCAGCCCAAACAGCTCTGCAGCTGTTGCAAAGCAGGACGTGAGGCACTGCAGGGCTGCTTCTGAATGGGCGACAAGGGCCGCATCGTCAGCAAAAAGCAGCTCACGGACTAGATAGTTTAGAGTCTTAGTGCGAGCCCTAAGTATATTAATACTGAAATTAATATAGCGTCCATACTTTGCGGATTTCCACTTTTCGCGGGTGGTCCTGGAACGCAACACCCGCGAAAAGCGAGGGAACGCTGGCTACGAAAGGGCCAACAGGGAAGGGAGAGATCTTCCAGGTTCAAGCGGAGCCTGAACAAACCTCGCACTCATCGCAACCGATTGCCAATAGATCCTTTGGCAGGGCCTCCCCTCTTTGTGGGTTGAGGACAGAATGCCCACAAGAAGGAGCCAAGGGTCCTGGCAATGGGACGGTGTCCTCCGTCACACTCTTGGCTTAAAGGCACAACGCTTGCTGCCCGAAGCCTTGGCTTCAACGCGGTGTTCTTCACATTGCCTCTCTGGCGCAGCTCCCTTTGCCCGAGTAAACATCATCTCTAGATCGAAACTTAAGGCAACGACAAGTGCGTCAAAAGAGCTTTCGAAGCAAGCGACTCCGTTCCCGTTTCTAAGGCTCGCTTGCACTTCGAGCGGGGGAAAAAAAAAGAGTAAGCGTGAACTGAGGGCAATTCTTCAAATTGTGTAATTTGCGCCCTCCTTTTGGCACCCGCCTCGGTTTACATTACACTTGTCCCAACTTGCAATCAGACTTGCAATCTGAATTAATGACAGCTTCCCTTTTCGGTTAGGAACGAGGAGCTCGGTTTCCATAGATTTATGATTTATGGAAATATCTATCTATCTATGTATATAATAAAAGAAGCCGGAGGGGGTTTGGCAGAGTGGGTGAAGGTGGTGGTCAAGGCCTCCTTACAGGAGGGCAAGATTCCAGCCAGCTTAAAGCAAGCTGTTATTTATTTATTTATTTATTTATTATTCACTTTTATAAACCGCTCCTCCCTGCAGGCTCGGGGCGGTTTACACAGTACACGTACAATAGCGCAAAGCAGTTTAATACATTCTACTAAAAGTATAAAACATAAAACATTAAAAGCGTAGAAGTACAACTACCCCTAAAGGCAAGCATCTACATCAGGGGTGCTCATTACGGTGATCGGGAGCACCTAGGTGATCTTCGGCCCTCTTCCAGGTGATCTTTGGGCCTCACCAGCCGGATGGCGCGCTCCTGCCATGCGCGCGCACGTGCGCTCCCGCCGCCGCCTTCACGGGGCTTCTTTTGCCAAAATGAGGCTTTAGTGGGCGGGCCCTGGCGCTCGTCTTGCCACGCATGGTGTGGTGACATGACCGCCCATTGGTTGCTGCTGGGGGGGCAAAGGCGAAGGCACACGCACGGATAGGATGCGAGGCTGTGGGAGGGATGGAGGGAATGTGTGTGTGTGTGAGAGAGAGAGCCAAGGAGAGAAGAAAGAAATCCAGAGAACTTTTTCGGATCCTTTTGGCAGGCAGGCAGGTGGGCACTGGAAGGAGAGAGGGAGAGAGAGAGAGAAAGAGGCGAAGGAGGCCGGGCAAAGTGGGGCAAAGCCAAGCACTGACTGACTGACTGACTGACTTTATTATTTCTGAGTCGCCCTCCCCGTTAGTGCTCCGGGCGACTTACACACAACAAATTCCACAATTAAAATAGAGTATTTAAAACTAGATTAAAATATTCAGTGGTTAAGTGCAGGGGCCAGGCTCGGTCTTTGAGTTCCTGGTTCTGCCTTAACCATGGGCTTTCCTAAATAGCCAGGTCTTCAGAGCGGTCAGGAACTGGGGCAGGCCAAGGGAGGCTCTCTGGTCCGGTGGCATCGAGTTCCAAAGAACGGGGGCCACAGCGGAGAACCATCTCCGCCTCGTGGTCTCCAGGTGGGCCTCTTTCAAGCCTGGTACGTGAAGAAGGTTCTTGTTTGCTGGCCGCGGGGTCCTTGAGCAAGCAGGCATCAGCAAGCGGTCTTTTAGGTATGTTGGGCCCCGGCCTCGTAGGGCTTTGGAAGCCAAGGTCAAGGTCTTGTGTGAGGCTCTATACTCAACGGGCAGCCAGTGCAGGCGCTGCAGAGATGGTGTCATGTGGCATCTCATCGATGTTCCTGTGAGAAGCCTGGCGGCCGCCTTCTCCACAATCTAGAGCCTGCGGGTTAGTGACCGGGGTAGACCTACATACAAAGCGTTACAGTAATCCAGCCTTGATGTAACCGTGGCATGGATTACTGTAGCTAGCGCTTCCGTCGGAAGATAGGGCGCCAATTGTCTCGCTTGGCGCAGGTGGAAGAAGGCCCTTTTGCTCGTGGAGGCAACCTGGGCCTCCATCGACAATTTGGAGTCCAGGATAACACCAAGGCTTTTGACTGAGGGGGACGGAGTCAGCGGTTCCCCTTCAAAGGGGGGCAGCGAGAAAGGTGGTTCTGGGCGGCCCGGCCATAAGATCTCCGTCTTTGAGGGATTTATTTTAAGTTTGTGGGCGCGGAGCCATTTTGTCACTGCTTCTAGGCCTCGAGTGAAGTTTTCGGGCACCGAAGTTGCGCCAGGCTCCAGTTTCAGTAGGAGCTGGGTGTCATCGGCATATTGGTAGCACCCTAGGCCGAAGCTCCGGGCTATACCAGCCAACGGCCGAACATAGATGTTAAACAACGTTGGTGATAATATGGCGCCTTGGGGCACTCCGCACTCGAGGAGAGATTTCCTAGATGTTTGGCCTAGCCATTCAACTCGCTGGCTACGTCCGCGCAGGAAGGAGCTAAGCCAAGCTAAAGCTGTTCCTTGTATCCCTATGGCGGCAAGTTGTCGTATCAGCAGATCATGGTCCACCGTGTCGAATGCGGCGGTAAGGTCCAGCAATACCAGAACTACTGAGCCTCCCTTGTCTAGTTGGCAGCGGATATCGTCCGAGATGGCCACCAGGACGGTCTCGGTCCCATGCCCGGGGCGGAACCCTGATTGAAAGGGGTCCAAGCCCTCTGATGTCTCAAGGAAGTTTTGTAGCTGGGTTGCTGCCGCGCGTTCGATCAGCTTACTGAGAAACGGGAGGTTTGAGACGGGACGGTAGTTCGCTGGCATCGCTGGGTCCAGATTGGCTTTTTTCAAGAGTGGGCGGACTGAGGCTTCTTTCAAGGCATCCGGGAAAATTCCCAAGCCCCGCTGCAAACCCTGCTGCTGCCCTCGGGACTCCCATTCCAAGCCAAGACCTGGGCAAGCAAGCTGTGTGGGGCTGCTTTCTTTCCTTGGTTGGGGGCAAGGAGGGAGGGCTCTGCCGTGTTCCTGGGGCTGAACCCGAGGAGGAGGGGCCTGTGGGGATGGAGACTCCACTTGCTGCTGCTGCTTGTGCCCTCGCCGCCTTTCTCCGCCTTACCCTCCCTCGCCCTCGAAGGAGAAAGGCAGCGAGGGCCCACGGAAGAGAGAGATAGAGAGAGAGAGAGAGAGAGGGTGGCTCTTCAGAGCCGGCTAGGAAGAGCCACCCCCCCCTCTCTCTCCTGTGGGCATGGACTGCCACCAGTGGGAGGGGTCCTCCTTCCTGCCAGCCATCCACTTGGGCGTCCTTTCTGAGTGACACCCTCGAAAGGAAGAAAGCCCCCCCCCACTGCATCTGTCACTTTGGGGAAGCACCTCTTCCACTCTTCCTTCTCCTGCCCAGGTAAGGAAGCCTTGAGGGAGGAGGGAGGGGGGGAGGCTGCCATGGGGAGGCTCCAGCCTCACGTGGGTCCCTCTCTTGGTTGAGTTTCCCGGCCCAGGCAGCAGCCAGGTGGCCCCTCTTCCCAGCCCAGCAGGAAGGAGGAAGGCAACGAAGACATTAAGAGAGACCGCGCGCGCAGGCAAGGAGGATCCCCTTCCCGTCTGGTGGCGAGTTCATGGGCAGGCAAGAAAGAAGCCCCACGCGGACGGAAGGCTGCAGTAGGAGCGTGCACAACAGGTGATCTTTTCAACTTGATTATTCATATAGTAGCTCGCATGATGAAAAAGTGTGGGCACCCCTGATCTACATAGTCTCATATTAATTCTAAACTTATATCTGACTTCATGGGCTGGTGAGGTTAAAGGCTTGTTTGAACAAGAAAGTCTTGCAAGCTCTTTCCGAAACGGGGCTAATTCCGTAATGGAGCGAACCTCATCCGGCACGGAGTTCCAGAGGGATGGTGCAGCCGCGTAGAAGGCTCTTGATCTCGTTGATGATAGCCGACAAGAGTGGATCGATGGGACTACCAGGAGATTTCGTTCTTCTGAACGTAGTGATCTCGGGGGAACATATGGGGTGAGACGGTCCCTCAGGTACACTGGCCCTAAGCCATACAAGGCCTTAAACTAACACCTTGAAAACAATCCGGTACTCTATTGGTAGCCAGTGCAGTTGCTGCAAGATGGGTGTTCTATGCTCTCGGACCGACACTCCTGCCAGAAGTCGAGCCGCAGCATTCTGCACCAGCTTGAGTTTCCGGATTGTTGCCAAGGGAAGGCCTATGTAGAGGGCGTTACAGTAATCCAGCCTCGAGATGACCATCGCCTGGATCACCGTGGCCAGGTCACCTCTGGACAAGTAGGGAGCCAGCCGCCTAGCCTGCCTCAGATGGTAAAATGCGGTCTTGCATACCGTGGAGATTTGTGTCTCCATCTATAGCAATGGGTCCAAATAGACCCCCAGACTCTTTACGGAGGACGACGGGCTTAGAGGCTCGCCATCTAGGGTAGGCAGCCGGCAACCACTCAATCCAGGGCAACCCAGCCATAGGATCTCCGTCTTCGACGGGTTAACCTTCAATCGGCTAGCCCGCAGCCATCCAGTCACGGCTTCAAGGCATTGATGGAAACAATCGGGTACCGTCTCCGGCCTGCCGTCCATTCTCAGCACAAGCTGGGTGTCATCCGCGTACTGATGGCACTCCAGACCGAAGTCGCAAACCAGCTGGGCCAGGGGGCGCATATAGATGTTGAACAATAGCAGGGAAAGGATGGCACCCGCTATAAAAACCGCTGTTGAAGAAACCATCCCTGGACCCCACTCAATTCGTCAACTATCGGCCTGTTTCCAATCTTCCCTTCTTGGATAAAGTCCTGGAACATGTGGTGGCCTTGCAACTCCAGGGGTTCTTGGTAGACACTGATTATCTGGATCCGGCACAGTCTGGCTTTAGGCCGGGACATGGTACTGAGACAGCCTTGGTCGCCTTGGTAGATGATCTACGGCGGGAGCTCGACAGGGGGAGTGTGTCCCTGTTGGTTCTGCTGGACCTCTCAGCGGCCTTCGATACCGTTGACCACAGTATCCTTCTGGGTCGCCTTGCAGAGATGGGGCTTGGGGGTACTGTGTTGCAGTGTCTCCAATCCTTCCTGGAAGATCGTACCCAGAAGGTGTTACTGGGTGACACCTGTTCGACCCCACAACCTTTGTCTTGCGGAGTCCCTCAGGGTTCAGTTCTGTCCCCGATGTTATTTAACACCTACATGAAACCGCTGGAGAGATCATTCGGAGTTTCGGAGGAAGGTGTTACCTGTACGCAGGTGACGTCCAGATCTGTCACTCCTTCCCACCTGTCACCAAGGAGGCTGTCCAGACTTTGAACCGGTGCTTGGCCGCTGTGTCAGACAGGATGAGGGCTAGCACATTGAAACTGAATCCAGACAAGACAGAGGTCCTCCTGGTCAGTCGAAAGGCCGAACAGGGCATAGGGTTACAGCCTGTGTTGGACGGGGTCACACTCCCACTGAAGACGCAGGTTCGCAACCTGGGAGTGATCCTGGATTCATCGCTGAGCCTGGAGCCCCAGGTCTCGGCAGTGGCCGGGGGAGCTTTTGCGCAGTTAAGACTCGTGCGCCAGCTGCGCAGGGGAAACCACTCTGAGACCCCCCTCCCTCGGGGGTTGCGAAGAGTGGGGTAGAAATGGTGGAAATAAATAAATAAATAAATAACTCCTCTAAATCCCTCCAAAGGCCTTGGTGATGGTCAAGGGCGTTCTGTGTGCCGAGTGAGTTCCAGGTCCATCGTTGGTGGAGTTCAGAGTGCAATTCTTCGAACCAGCATTACTATTCGCTGTATCCACACCATCTCTCCCGGCGTTCTGCTTCTGCCTCCTTTTCTCAATTTTTTGGCTGGCGATTTGCAGCATAATCCACTCGCAACGGCAGCAGGTGATTCCGCCGCCAATGCTTGAAGAAAATTCAATTTGCCTGATTATTTTGGCCGAGAGTCTTCATTGGGACGGGTGGAAAGTTGCAGAGGATCATAGAACAACATTGCCGCTTCCGAGAGGAATAGCTGCTCCTGGTTGTGCTTGGGAAGAAGAAAGAGGAGAAGGAAGGAAAGAAAGAAGGAAGGAAGGAAAAAAGAAGTAAGGATGGAGGGAAGGAGAAAAGGAATAAAGGAGAGAGAAAGGGAGAAACAAATAAAGATAAGTATGAAAAAGAGATGGAAGGAGGGAGGGAATGAAGGAAGGAAAGATGAAAGGAGGGAGGGAGGGAAAGAGAGAGAGAAAGAAAGAAGTACGGAAAAAGAAGTAAGGATGGAGGGAAGGAGAAAAGGAATAAAGGAGAGAGAAAGGGAGAAACAAATAAAGATAAGTAGGAAAAAGAGATGGAAGGAGGGAGGGAATGAAGGAAGGAAAGATGAAAGGAGGGAGGGAGGGAAAGAGAGAGAGAAAGAAAGAAGTACGGAAAAAGAAGTAAGGATGGAGGGAAGGAGAAAAGGAATAAAGGAGAGAGAAAGGGAGAAACAAATAAAGATAAGTAGGGGGGAAATGGAAGGAGGGAGGGAGCGAACGAAGGAAAGAAAGATGAAAGGAGGGAGGAAGGTAAAGAGAGAGAGAGAGAAAGAAGTACGGAAAAAGAAGTAAGGATGGAGGGAAGGAGAAAAGGAAGAAAGGAGGGAGAAAGGGAGAAACAAATAAAGATAAGTAGGGGGGAAAATGGAAGGAGGGAGGGAGAGAGCAAAGGAAGGAAAGTAAGATGAAAGGAGGGAGGGAGGGAGGGAAAAGAGAGAGAGAGAGAGAGAGAAGTAGGGAAAATAAGTAGGGATGGAGGGAATGAGAAAAGGAAGGAAGGAGGGAGAAAGGGAGAAACAAATAAAGACAAGTAGGAAAAAGAGATGATGGTTGAGCAGTGATGGCATGATCATCGGCATAGATGGATTAGGAATCAGCTGGTTTTCCCTGTAGTAGGCGGTAAGAGCCCCTAAAGCAGTGTTTTTCAACCTTTTTTGAGCCTCGGCACACTTTTTACATTGACGAAATCCTGGGGCACACCACCAACCAAAAGGACACAAAATGACACTCTAACACAGTCATACATATAGTTAATATGTTTTAAATGTATTTATACACTCAGTGTGAAACCTGGGCCTGTTTCGATGAACACAACAGAGATATCCTGGCAGGAATGGCAGAAAGACACAAACTTCCCACACAGAACTCCCACAACCAAGAGAAAATGCTATAAGAGTTTGGTGGGCATTGACCTTGGGTTTTGGAGTTGTAGTTCACCTATATCCAGAGAGCACTGTGGACTCAAACAATGTTGGATCAGGACCAAACTTGGCATGAATACTCAATATGCCCAAATGTGAACACAGATGGAGTCTGGGGGAAATAGACCTTGACATTTGGGAGTTACAGACTGTAGCGGTCCATCCATGTAAGCACCCTACGCGGCCGCGTGGGGCGCCATCTTGGATGGGCACCGCCAAGCTGGCTGCGCCACCGTAGCAAACCTCCCTGCTGCCTGCAGCAGCTTCTGAGCATGCGCGGAGACTTTCGCGCATGCCCAGAACATCCGGGAGCGCTCTCCCTTGCCCTGTGCAACGCCCCATGGCAGGGACCCGCAGCGGGCACCAGGAAGCGCTAGGAGAGGTCTTCTAAGGCCCCTCCTCAAGCTTCCTGGTATCCGCTGCCAGCCCCACCCACGGGCGTTGCACAGGGCAAGGGAGAGCTCCCCGCCCCTGCAATGCCCCGTGGGAGGGGCTGGCAGGGGGAGCCCGGGGAGAGCGAGAGGAGGGGCCTCAAGGCTCCTCTTCGCGGTTCCTGGTTCCCTCTGCGGCCCCTCCCACAGGCAGGGGGAAGCAGGAAGCGCGAAGGCCCCTCCTCGCTCTACAATGCCCCGCGGGAGCGGCGCACGGAAGGAGCGCGCGCGCAAGGTACCACTTCACAACAAGTTTTTTGGGGGGGTGCCAAAGTAATGTTGGGGGGACAATGTTTTTTGGAGGGGGCACCAAAGTAATGTTCGCCTACCATTGGAAATTACCTTGGACCGCCCCTGGTTACAGTTCCCTGTAATAGTCAGTAAGAGCACCTAAAGCTTCAGAGAGCGTCTGTTCCACCATTTCAAAGCTCCCTGCTTGAGCGGTGATGGCACCATCGTCAGCGTAGATGGAACTCTGCGTCCCTTCTGACAGTGGCCGATCATTATAGCAATAAAATCAATAATAACTGGATATCAATAATAATTTGATGGGAAACATGAATCCTAAGGTCCATCTCAAGGGAAGGAAGGGGCCAAACCCCCTCTGAGTCTTCTCTCTTCATGTTTGTATATTTTTAGGTTTCCGTGTTTACGGCTCATGAGCAGCAAAAAACAAAACAAGAAGCGCCAGTTCGGAGGGATGATGATTAACCTGCCCACCCAATTACCGACGCCTCAAGCCAGCCGCGTCTAATACGCAATCACAATCTCAATAGCCGTTGTATCAGTTTAACACCTCATTCCTTACTACTCTTTTCCCTACTCTTTCTGTCTGTCTTCCTTCCTTCTTTCCCTCCTTCCTTCCTTCTTTTCTTTCCCTTCGTCTTTTTTCCTCTCACCTCCTTCTATCTTTTCCCTACTTGTTCCGTCTTGTTTCTCCCATTCTCCCTCCTTCCTTCCCTCCTTCCCTTCCTTCCTTTTCTCCCTCCCTCATTCTTTACTTCTTTTCTCCAGTCCTTTCTTTCTCTCTCTCTCTCTTTCCCTCCCATTCTCCGTCCTTCTATCTTTTTTCCATTTATTTATTTTTCCTTTCTCCCTTCCTTTCTTCCCTCCTTTTCTCAGTTTCTCCATCTTTCCTTCCTTTTTCCCCCTTCCTCATTCTTTAATTCTTTTTCCCTAGTTCTCTCTCTTTTCCTCCCTCTGTCCTTCCATCTCTTTTTTCCTACTTCTCTTAATTTATTTATTTTCCCTTTCTTACTTTTCTTCCTCCTCATTCCTTACTTCTTTTTCTCCTATTTCTTTTTCTTTCCCTCCCTCCTTCCATCTCTTTTCCTTACGTCTCTTCACTTCTTTGTGTCCCACTTTCGCCTTCCGTCCCTCCTTTCCTTCCTTCTTCCCTCTCCTCCTTCCTTCCTTCCCTCCCTCCCTCAATCCTTCACTTCCTCCTCCCTTTCTTTCTTCTCCCTCCTTCTATCCTTTCCCTCCTGCTTTTTAAATCCCCCTTTCTTCCTTTTTTTCCTCCCTCTGTCCCTTTTTCCTTTTCTCCCTTCCTTCTTTTTTCCTACTTCTCTCTCTCCTTCCCTCCCTCCTTCCATCTCTTTTTCCTACTTATCTTTATTTGTTTCTCCCTTCCTCCCTCCTTTCATTTTTCTTTCCTTCCTTCGCTCCCTCCCTCCATCTTTTTTCCTACTTATCTTTATTTGTTTCTCCCTTTCTCCCTCCTTCCTTCCTTTTCTCCTTCCCTCCATCCTTACTTCTTTTTCTGTACTTCTTTCTCTCCCCCCCTCCCTCCTTTCATCTTTCTTTCCTTCCTTCACTCCCTCCCTCCCTGTATGGTTGAACAGAAGCTCTCTGAAGCTTTAGGTGGTCTTACTGCCTATTACAGGGAAAAACCAGATGATTCCTAATTTGTCTAAAACACAGGCGTGTGCTTTTCACCTTAAGAACAGACAAGCATCTCGAGCTCTGAGGGTAACCTGGGAAAGAAGGAATCCCACTGGAGCAGTGTTTCCCAACCAGTGTGCCGGGGCACACTAGTGTGCCGTGAGCGATCATCAGGTGTGCCGTGGGAAATTGGCACCTCGGGGGGGGGGGGGACACGGGAACTACTGTGTTGAAGTATAAAAACCCTAAGAAACCTACCTCTATAAAGGCACAAAATTACAACCACCCCCCTCCCCACCCGTTGTCTACTTGGTCTCTCCCCCTCCATGCATTGGGAAGTCCTGCCTCCCTTTCCCCAAGTAGAGACCTCCTCTTGCCTCCTGGGGGTGCTGTGTGGGAAGTTTGGCCCAGTTCTATCATTGGTGGGGTTCAGAATGCTCTTTGATTGTAGGGGAACTATAAATCCCAACAACTACCACTCCCAAATGTCAAGGTCTATTTCCCCTGAACTCCATCTGCGTTCATATTTGGGCATATTGAGTATTCATGCCAAGTTTGGTCCTGATCCAACATTGTTTGTGTCCAGAGTGCTCTCTGGATATAGGTGAACTACAACTCCAAAACTCAAGGTCAATGCCCACCAAACTCTTATAGCATTTTCTCTTGGTTATGGGAGTTCTGTGTGGGAAGTTTGTGTCTTTCTGCCATTCCTGCCAGGATATCTATGTTGTGTTCATCGAAACAGGCCCAGGTTTCACACTGAGTGTATAAATACATGTAAAAAAATATTAACTATATGTATGACTGTGTTAGAGTGTCATTTTGTGTCATTTTGGTTGGTGGTGTGCCCCAGGATTTGGTAAATGGAAAAATCAAAAAATTGAAAACACTGATCTATGTATGTACAAGCAGGGAGATTTGAAATGGTGTCAGCTTTAGGTTTTGCTGCCTACTACAGGGAAAACCAGCTGATTTTCCATCTATGGTGGTGTGCCCAAGGAGCTTTGAAATGGTGGAAAATCTGAAAGGTGCTCTTGCTGCCTACTACAGGGAAAACCAGCTGATTCCTAATCCATCTATGCTGACGATCGTGCCATCACCGCTCAAGCACGGAGCTTTGAAATGGTGGAATAGAAGCTCTCTGAAGCTTTAGGTGCTCTTGCTGCCTACTACAGGGAAAACCAGCTGATTCCTAAGACATGTGCTTTTCACCTTAAGAACACTGCTTGAATATCAAAGAAAAAGTAGGTGCTAGAAACAATATCATACACAAGCTGACTGGCGCAACCTCGAGATCACAACCAGACACAGTTAATTGCCTTGGTTTGGGAAATGGCCAGAGGGGTTTGTCGAGGTGGGAAAAGAAGGGGCACGAGGCTGTTAGAAATTGTGAGAGTTGCAGTCCAAAACACCTGGAGAGCCGAAGTTTGCCCGGGCTTTGGTCTAGATCGCTCGCTGTGGCGATGATTTGTCACCGTCCGCAATGCTATCTATGAATATTGTGCGGAGCGTTGTGTGCAGGTGGGCTGGCCGACAAATGAGTCTGTTTGGGAGCGGAAATACACCTGTGGGAATTGTTTTGCCTCTTCAGAGCCCGGTGGCTGCCGCATTGGGCCGCGAACGCATCGCCATTCCCTTGCAGTTGCTATAACTACCGCTGGTTTAGTTTTTGAGGTGCTTAGTCATGTGTCTGTTATTGCAAAGGCCAGAAAATTTGGAGAGCGCACATCTCTTACAAGAAAGGAAAAGTCGTAAAATGCAGTGTGTTCGAGCCGAGCAACGGGCATTCTCCTTTTTGCTACCATTGACCAACTATCCAAGTATTTGCTCCCAGACTATCTATAGCAGTGTTTCCCAACCTTTTTTGAGCCGTGGCACACTTTTTACATTGACGAAATCCTGGGGCACACCACCAACCAAAGTGACACAAAATGACACTCTAACACAGTCATACATATAGTTAATATGTTTTTAAATGTATTTATACACTCAGTGTGAAACCTGGGCCTGTTTTGATGAACACAACATAGATATCCTGGCAGGAATGGCAGAAATACACACACGAAGGTGACCTTGAGTTTTGGAGTTGTAGTTCACCTATATCCAGAGAGCACTGTGGACTGAAACAATGTTGGATCGGGACCAAACTTGGCATGAATACTCAATATGCCCAAATGCGAACATAGATGGAGTTTGGGGAAAATAGACCTTGACATTTGGGAGTTGTAGTTGCTGGGATTTATAGTTAACACACAAACAAAGAGCATCCTGAACTCTTGCAACAATGGAATTGAACCAAACATGGCCTATTGAACTCTCATTACCAACAGAAAGTACTGTAAGGGTTTGCTTGGGAATTGACCTTGAGTTTGGAACTTGTAGTTCACCTACACCCAGAGAGCACTGTGGACTGAAATAATGATCGATCTGGACCACACTTGGCATGAATACTCAATATACCCAACTATGAACACACATGGAGTTTGGAGGAAACAGACCTTGACGTTTGGGAGTTGTAGTTCACCTACATCCAGAGAGCACATGCTGAAGAAGATTGTAAATAGGGTTGGTGCAAGAACACAACCTTGTTTCACTCCATTATTTATTATATAACATATTAGTATTATTACTATTATTATTACTCTATGCCTTTGCTAATCTGTGATCAATCTCTTTATCAATCTTGGCGTCTCAAGAGATGATGCTTCCCAGGCAGGTGAACTGCTGAACGGACTTAAGCACAGATGTGCCTATGTTGATGTGGGGATGATGGTGTTCTTCATGTGGTGCAGGCTGGTAGAGGACTTCCGTTTTCTTCAGGCTGACTTCCAGCCGAAACAGCTCTGCAGCTGTTGCCAAGCAGGATGTGAGGCGCTGCAGGGCTGCTTCTGATTGGGCGGCAAGGGCAGCATCGCCAGCAAAAAGCAGCTCACGGACTAGATAGTTTAGAGTCTTAGTGCGAACCCTCAGACGGCTTAAGTTGAACAAGCTGCCATCAGTACGATAGCGTATATATATGCCGTCGTCTTCTGCGAAATCTGCCATAGGCCTTAAGAGCACCATGCTGAAGAAGATTGTAAATAGGGTTGGTGCAAGAACACAACCTTGTTTCACTCCATTAGTTATTATATAACATATTATTATTATTATTATTATTACCCTATGCCTTTGCTAATCTGTGATCTCTCTCTTAATCAATCTTGGCGCCTGAAGAGATGATGCTTCCCAGGGAGGTGAACTGCTGGGCGGACTTAAGCCCAATTTTGCCTATGTTGACGTGGGGGTGGTGGTGTTCTTCCTGTGGTGCGGGCTGGTAGAGAACTTCCGTTTTTTTCAGGCTGACTTCCAGCCCAAACAGCTCTGCAGCTGTTGCAAAGCAGGATGTGAGGCGCTGCAGGGCTGCTTCTGAATGGGCCACAAGGGCGGCATTGTCAGCAAAGAGCAGCTCACGGACTAGATAGTTTAGAGTCTTAGTGCGAGCCCTCAGACGGCTTAAGTTGAATAAGCTACCATCAGTACGATAGCGTATATATATGCCGTCTTCCTCTTTGAGGTCTGCCGTCGCCCTTTGAAGCATCATGCTGAAGAAGATTGTAAATAGGGTTGGTGCAAGAACACAACCTTGCTTCACTCCGTTAGTTATGAGAAAGGGCTCCGAGAGAGCAATCGGAGAGCAAATACTGGGGTGACTGGGAAGTGGGGGCTCAGCATGCCGAAGGTCCAATCGGAGTCTTAATAGGCCTTTGCTAAAGAGCCGGAACTTCTCCCCCTTGGGTTCCCACCTGAATCGAGTGTTTTTCACGCTTTTGGAAGCGTGAAAACAACTGCAAAAAGTGAGCAGAGGCGATGGAAGAAGTACGGAGTCAACAAGCGCCCGCACTTTCTCACATCACCGTACATTTGCCCATCTGATCCTTATGTTTAAATATCACCTAGATACTCTAATTGGGCGATAAAAGCGGAAAAGTAGGTTAATAGGTAAGGTAAGGTTTGGCACCCAAGTCTATTGGAATTGCAGAACACATAGAGAGAGGCAATGTACCTTGGAGACTCACTGAGAGAAAGAAGTTTGGAGCGTAAGTGCCGTGTAGGTGTGGTCGTCAGAAAAGGTAGGATTCCTTTGTAACTTACACCTAGACACCTAATATCGGGCTACGGTGGCACAAGTAGGGGCGTAGTGGGTTAAAGCAGTGTTTCCCAACCAGTGTGCCGTGAGCGATCCTCAGGTGTGCCGTGGGAAATGGGAACCTCCAATCCCCTTCCTTCCCCCTCCTGCCGAACACTTTTCCTTCTCCCCTCGGGCTCCCTTCTTCTCAGCCTCGCTCTGCTTGCTTTGCCTCACTTTGCTCTGGGGCGAGTCTGCGCAGTAGCGCCCGCACAGGTCACGCCTTCCTCCCCCCTCCCCTCCTGAACACGCTCACGCTGCCCCCTCGGATCAAAATGGCGGCAGAAGCAGCAGTGTAGAAGGAAAAGTAAGTGTTGGGCAGGAGGGGGAAGGAAGGGCGCGAAGGGGAAGGGGTCGAAAGCTGGCATGGGCACACTTGGACCTTCCAGGTGTTTTGGACTCCAACTCCCACCATTCCTAGCAGCCTCAGGCCCTTTTCCTCCCCCCCCCTCAGCCACTTAAGCAGGAAAGGGCCTCAGGCTGTGAGGAATGGTGGGAGTTGGAGTCCAAAGCACCCAGAGGGCCGAAGGTTTCCCATGCCTGTTTGAGGGACCTTAAAGTGGTGAGCCTCCTTCCAACATTGTGATTCTGGATAGAAAACAAACAACAACATAACATTGTTTGAGTCCGCAGTGCTCTCTGGGTGGAGGTGAACTACAACTTCCAAACTCAAGGTCAATTCTCAAGCAAACCCTTTCAGTACTTTCCGTTGGTAATGAGAGTTCAATATGCCAAATTTAGTTCAATTCCATTGTTGCAAGAGTTCAGGATGCTCTTTGATTGTGTGTTAACTATAAATCCCAGAAACTATAACTCCCAAATGTCAAGGTCTATTTTCCCCAAACTCCATCTGTGTTCACATTTGGGCATCTTGAGTATTCATGCCAAGTTTGGTCCTGATCCCACATTGTTTCAGTCCACAGTGCTCTCTGGATATAGGTGAACTACAACTCCAAAACCCAAGGTCAATGCCCACCAAACTCTTATAGTATTTTCTCTTGGTTATGGGAGTTCTGTTGGGAAGTGTGTGTCTTTCTGCCATTCCTGCCAGGATATCTATGTTGTGTTCATCGAAACAGGCCCAGGTTTCACACTGAGTGTATAAATACATTTAAAAACATATTAACTCTATGTATCACTGTGTTAGAGTGTCATTTTGTGTCGTTTTGGTTGGTGGTGTGCCCCAGGGTTTGGTCAATGTAAAAAATGTGCCGCGGCTCAAAAAAGGTTGAAAAACAGTGGTCTGAGTAATGGGGGGGGGGGGGTGCGGCAGAGGTTGGCTTAAAGGGGGCGTAATTCCAAAGTGTGGCCTAGGGTGCAAAAAGGTGTTAATCCGGGCCTGGCCTGTTTGCAATTGTGGTACGTCTATCTCGGGGAGGGCAGACTCCGCTGACATCCTCTTTGCCCGAGGAGAGTAATAACCTCTGATCTTTGCCTTAAACCTGCCGGTGTCTTATCCGGTCCTTTGGAAGCTAGGCACGCCGGGCCCCGAAGCTGCGGTTTCGAGGAGCTGAAATCCCACCGCCAAAGGACAGCCATCTTAATTCACATTATTGTTTCCCGCCCCCCCCCCCTTTCTCTCCCCATATGGCTCCTTCCAGATGACTCCACAACAAATGTGACTCTGTTCAGCGCAAGCGGTTTGTGGGATTTATGCATTTGTTGCGTTCTATTTTTATCCCGCTCTTCATCAAAATCCTAGAATGGGTAACGATATTAAAATAGCCGTGATGGAACGCCGTAGTAAGTGGGTAGACACCCCAGCGCTCTCGTAACGCGAAGGTCACTTACTCAAGTGGAAAGGGAGGAGGTTCGGGACAAATTAAGAGGACGTATGGCGGTTGCCATTACCAGGTATCAGGTTGGCCATTAATTTCACTGCAATGAGGCCAATTAAGAGCAGATAATGCCATTAATGGCTACTATTGAGGCACGACTACGCATTACTTGGCCATTTTAGGGATAGGCATGATTGTGATGTGTTTTAATCTTTCCGCTTTTAATATATTATTATTATTATTACTATTATTATATATGCATGTATTTATTATGCTTTGATCTTTGGTCTCTCTTTTAATAAAAACTTTAAAAACCTTTTTTTAAAAAAAACATTACAACGCATGTGCAAACTACATATATACACATATACACAAATATATACAGACACATATATACACAAACAAAATACATATACACAGACTGGGCCACAGCAACACATAGCAGGGGACATCTAGTATTAATAATATGATAATAATAAGATTAAAATATCAATAATAATATTTCATTAATAATATTGATAATATCAGTAATAACAATAACATAATGACATTAATAACATTAATAATATCAATAACAATAATAACATAATGACGTTAATAAGATTGATAATATCAACAATAATAATATGACATTAATAACATCAATGATACTATAATGACATTAATAACATTGATAATATCAATACTAATAATAACAACATAATGACATTAATAACATTGATAATATCAATAACAATAATATAATGGCATTAATAACCTTGATAATATCAACAATAATAATAACATAATGACATTAATAACATTGATAATATCAGTAATAATAGTAACATAATCACATTAATAACATTAATAATATCAATAATAATATTAAATATATAATGACAATAACATTGATAATATCAGTAATAATAATAGCATGATATTGAAAACATTAATAATATCAGTAATAACATAACATTAATAACATTAATAATATCAATAATATTAATTATATAATGACATTGATAACTGGTAATATCAACAATAATAACATAATAACAATAATAACAACATAATGACATTAATAATATTAATAATATCAATAACAATAATAACATAATAACATTAATAATATCAATAACAATAATAACATAATGGCATTAATAAAATTGATAATATCAACAACAATAATAATATAATGACATTAATAACATTAATAATATCAATGATAATATTAATTATATAATGACATTAATAACATGAATATCAATAGCAATATTAATTATATAATGGCCTACATTAATAATATCAATAATATCAATCTATTTATTGCCCTCCTGTCCTTGCAGCTCGAGGAGGAACTATTTTTAAATCCGTTCCATTTTGTCGTAGCGGAAGTGTAACCGCATTAACTTGGTTAATGAGGGGAAAGCGCCTTTCCTTGCAAAAAGTGTGACTTTTGAGCATGCTTCCCTAGTTAAGTGGAGGCCAAGGGCAAGGCCGCGCTGCTTGCCCTTCAAATCCTTTCTGCCATTTAGGACTCAACAGAGAAGGTGATAAACGACAGCCTTGTTCCCGAGACACTCTTGCCGATTGGGGGAATAGTCTGGGGGAAGATTCAGGAAGGACTCATCCCACGCTTTCTGCAAACGCGTTGATGACTAAGAAGGCCAATCTGAGATAGGCAAGTCCGGTTGCAGAAAGCACAGCAGAAAGTCTCCTTGGGTGATGTTGTTTCCAAGTTGCGGTTCTTTCTGCGTTGTCGTTTCTCTTCGAGACCCGTTCGGCGTGTCTTCTCGAAAGAGGCCGCAGCATTGTGGGTAGTGCGTCTCCACGCCTCCCGATGTGAGGCCAGGGTGGACCATTGTTGGTGATCAATCTGGCCGAGCCTGAGGTGTTGTTTCAGGGAGTCCTTGTCTCTCTTTTTGGGGGCACCTCTCTTGCGCTGACCCGTGGAGAGTTCACCATAGAGTAGTATCTTTGGGAGGCGGTGGTACTCCATCCTATGGACGTTCCCTGCCCAGCGCAGCCGTGTTCTCAATAGCATGGCCTCAACGCTGGTGACCCCTGCTTGCTCAAGGACAGCAACATTCGTCACATAGTCGGTCCAGTGCATATTTAGGATTGTGCGAAGACAGCGCTGATGGAAGCGTTCGAGGAGTCGTAGGTGTTGGCGATAGGTGACCCATGTTTCAGACCCATAGAGGAGAATAGACAGTACGATAGCTCTGTACACACTGATTTTGGTGCTTTGCCTCAGGTGCTTGTTGCTCCAGACTCTTTTGTGAAGCCTTCCGAATGCACTCTATGCCTTTCCTAATCTGTGATCTCTCTCTTTGTCAATCTTGGCTTCTGAAGAGATGACGCTTCCCAGGGAGGTGAACTGCTGAACGGACTTAAGCACAGATGTGCCTGTGCTGACGTGAGGGTGATGGTGTTCTTCCTGTGGTGCGGGCTGGTAGAGGACTTCTGTTTTCTTCCGGCTGATGTGAGGATATCACGGATTTTCACTTTTCGCGGGTGGTCCTGGAACGTAACACTATAACACTATAATGCTTTTGTTGCTACCACAACTGTCTCTGTAAAACCGATTAAAAATAAATTAAAGGAGGTCTCTGAATGGATGTGTTTTGAGCTTTTGTTTTTGCAAGCCGCCATCTCTCAACTTCAAATGAACCATATAGCTAGAGAAACTGGTTTGGATTTATCTGAGCCGACAGGAAACCACCTCTCTCTGCATACAAACACATGAACAATTGGTGAATTGACTTAGCTTGGGAAATGGCCAGAGGGGTTCACCAGAAGGTGAGCTTCGAAGCAGAGAATCCCAGAGTTGGAAGACACCAGTCCAACCCCATTCTGCCAATCTTGGCGTCTGAAGAGATGATGCTTCCCAGGGAGGTGAACTGCTGAACAGACTTAAGCACAGATGTGCCTATGCTGACGTGGGGATGATGGTGTTCTTCCTGTGGTGAGGGCTGGTAGAGGACTTCCGCTTTCTTCCGGCTGACTTCCAGCCCAAACAGCTCTGTCAGGCGCTGCAGGCCTGCTTCTGAATGGGCGACAAGGGCAGCATTGTCTGCAAAAAGCAGCTCACGGACTAGATAGTTTAGTTTATGCCACCGCCGTCATAGCTCACAACTTCATTAGGGTACGCAAGCCTCTCCCCCACGACAAGGGGGCGCCAACGGAGAGGATAGATATATATGAAACAGATAACATTATATGGAAAGATACAATATAGAATGTCAAGAAGAATTTATACACTTTACTAAAGGTTTATGTATGATCGCTGTTGCTGGTTTGGTCTTGATCTTCTGATGCTTTGCGCCTGCACAAGTCTGGAAAGGCCTTTTTTTGAGCACTTGGTGAACATATACATGAACAATGGCTTTGGTTAATTGGCTTGGGAAATGGCCAGAGGGATTCACCCACCCTTCATGTCCAGGAGGTGGCAGGCCCGGATTAAGCCCTTTTGACGCCCTAGGCCACACTTTGGAATTACGCCCCCAAACTAACCTCTACCGCACCCCCCCCTGCTTCCTTGAGTCAAGGAAGGAGGGTGCGAGGAGGAGGAGGAAGGAAGGGAAGCCCCTGGCCCTGTCCGCTGCCAGGCATGCGCGCCACCCAGGAACATGGTGGAGGAGGCAGAGGTGCTTGTGCCCTCCTGCTGCACATGCCCGGCAGCGGCCCCAGGGGTGGGGCTTCCCTCCTCCTACTCCTCGCGCCCTCCTTTCTTGAGTCAAGGGAGGGCACGAGGAGGCGGAGGGAAGCCCCGCCGATCGGGGCCGCTGCCGGGCATGCGCAGCAGGAGGGCGCGAGCGCCTCTGCATAATCCGCCATGTTCCTGGGTGCCGCGCATGCCCGGCAGTGGCCCTGGGGGCTTCCCTCCTTCCTCCTCCTTGTGCCCTCATTCCTTGACAAGCGGGTGGGGGTGATGGCGAGGGGGGTGCCATTCCCTCCTCCCCCGCCCCTCGCAGCGCTCTCCCCCACCCTCCCCCGAGAGAGAGAGAGTAATCTCCATGCCACGCATTGCAGTTTTGTTTCAACATTTTTTTTGGTCCGTGTGAACTGTGCCCCCCTTGGCTTGCGCCCCTAGGCCATGGCCTTATAGGTAATCCGGGCCTGGGAGGTGGGCTTATCTTTGGGGGGCAGGGTGTGTGTTTCTGTTTAGGTCGAGTTGTTTCTTGCTTTTCTTTGGTAAACTGTGCGGTGCTTGCACATTTCCAACGCCACCGTCTCAAATGCTACGAGGAAGTTCATTTAGCCGCGTCGAAAGCGGCCCAAAGTGCACCCGGGAGTTTTGCTGGCTCTTTGTTAAGACAATTTTGCACCGAGAGCGGCGTTCGTTGCCCTCGTTTTGATCTCAAATTTCCTTGACAGAGTAAGGCCTTGGGAGGGGGATACAATCCCCGAAGCAATAGATGCAAACCCATTGGATACCATAGGCATTTTAAGACTCTCGTTTCCCTTTCTTCTGCATAGGATTCTTGCAAAATCAGCAAACTTTTCCACACACACACACGGGGAAAAAAAGTGAGGCGGCTTTCCTCTCCTCTCTCCACCCGCTTGCACACTGAATAGCTAATTAAATGCATTTGTGGAGATAATGCAGAGAGGGGGGGGGGGGGAAATATCGATGCCGGGGAATCAATCGCATTCAAAGGCCATGCCTTAAACACCCGGCCTTTGAAGGAGGCCACAGGTCTCCCCCTTTCCCACTTCTCACTTTAGAAACCATCAAGCTTCTCACTGTAGAAACCATCAAGCTTCTCACTTTAGAAACCATCAAGTCTCCCCTCAACCCTCTTGCCTTTAATCAATAGGAACGTATTGTTTTTCAACGGTTTCCGGGCACAGCGATGTTGTGTTTACACATGTTGTCTCCCCCGTTGCTGTCTGTCCTCCCTTTAGAGATGCGTGTGATCAATACCTCCGAGGGGAACCACTTTGGGGCAGCGGGAGGGGCCCGGCTTTGAACTTAACGGCGTCTTGTCATTTGGTGCCTGGCTTTTTCCAGCCAAATTCGATCCTGACTTGTGCATGATCTGATATACAGTGTTCCCTCGTTACTCCGTGGTTCGCTTTTTGCAGACTCGCTGTTTTGTGTTTTCTTTTTGGACTCTCGCCACTTTTGGACTCTTGCTTGCTGAGGTGTCCCTGCAAATATCTGCAGATCTTCGGAATCTGTTTCTTGATTTAAGACGCTGGCAGGACCGGATCTTACATTACGCAAACTAAGCGCCCGCGGGGGGCGCCACACATTCAGGGGCGCAAATGCCCCTTCTCAGTCTCCAGCTCCGTGGAAGGCGGCCTGCCTGCGCCGCACCAAATGCGACGCAAGCAGGCCAGAGCCGCCCACAGTGGCTCCACGAGGCTGGAGACCGCATGCGCGGAGCCTCCGCCCCCGGGCGCCAAACCCTCCTCAGTTTCCGGCCTCATGGAGGGTGTGCATGCACGCCAGGGCACGCATGTGCAGAACCCGCTGGCTCCGCCCATGTGCACCTGGCGCGCATGCACGGAACTAGCTGGCTCTGAGCTAGCACACCCGGCGCGCATGCGCACCCACCACGAGGCCGTAGATCAAGGGGGCGCCATATATTCAGGGGCGCATTGGCCGCCAAACACCCCTATTCAGTCTCCTGCCCGTGGAAGGCAGCCCACCCACGAGGCCGGAGACAGCATGTGTGGAGCCTCCGCCCCCGGAGGTAGTTCCACAGACCGGGGGGGGGGCACTGCTGAGAAGGCCCTGTCTCTCGTTCCCACCAACCGCATTTGTGAGAGTGGTGGGATTGAGAGCAAGGCCTCTCCTGAAGATCGTAAATTGCGTGATGGTTCATAGCAGGAGATGCGTTCGGACAGGTAATCTGGGCCAGAGCCGTTTAGAGCTTTAAAGGTTAACACCAGCACTTTGAATTGTGCCCGGAAGCTGATCGGTAACCAGTGAAGCTGACGGAACATAGGAGTGGTTCGCTCCCTGTACGCCGCTCCTGTTAGCAACCTGGCTGCCGACTGTTGGACTAATGGAAGCTTCCGAACAGTCTTCAAAGGCAGCCCCATGTAGAGAGCGTTGCAGTAGTCTATACAGGCTGTAACCAGAGCGTGGACCACCGTGGCCAGATTAGACTTCCCACTGCTGACTGTTTGACTAATTGAAGCTTCCGAACAGTCTTCAAAGGCAGCCCCATGTAGAGAGCATTGCAGTAGTCTATACGGGATGTAACCAGAGCGTGGACCACCGTGGTCAGATTAACTTCCCACTGCTGACCGTTTGACTAATTGAAGCTTCCGAACAGTCTTCAAAGGCAGCCCCATGTAGAGAGCATTGCAGTAGTCTATACGGGATGTAACCAGAGCGTGGACCATCGTGGTCAGATTAACTTCCCACTGCTGACCGTTTGACTAATTGAAGCTTCTGAACAGTCTTCAAAGGCAGCCCCATGTACAGAGCGTTGCAGTAGTCTATACGGGATGTAACCAGAGCGTGGACCACCATGGCCAGATTAGACTTCCCACTGCTGACCGTTTGACTAATTGAAGTATCTGAACAGTCTTCAATGGCAGCCCCATGTAGATAGCGTTGCAGTAGTCTATACAGGATATAACTAGAGCGTGGACCACCATGGCCAGATTAGACTTCCCACTGCTGACCGTTTGACTAATTGAAGCTTCTGAACAGTCTTCAATGGCAGCCCCATGTAGAGAGCCTTGCAGTAGTCTATACGGGATGTAACCAGAGTGTGGACCATTGTGGCCAGATTAAACTTCCCACTGCTGACTGTTTGACTAATTGAAGCTTCCAAACAGTCTTCAAAGGCAGCCCCTTGTAGAGAGTGTTGCAGTAGTCTATACGGGATGTAACCAGAGCGTGGACCACCATGGCCAGAATAGACTTCCCACTGCTAACCGTTTGACTAATTGAAACTTCTCCGCACCGCCCACCTCTAACCGTTTGACTAATTGAAGCTTCCAAACAGTCTTCAAAGGCAGCCCCATGTAGAGAGCCTTGCAGTAGTCTATACGGGATGTAACCAGAGTGTGGACCACCATGGCCAGATTAGACTTCCCACTGCTGACCGTTTGACTAATTGAAGCTTCCGAACAGTCTTCAAAGGCAGCCCCATGTAGAGAGCCTTGCAGTAGTCTATACGGGATGTAACCAGAGCGTGGACTACCGTGGCCAAGTCAGACTTCCCAAGGTATGGGCGCAGCTGGTGCACAACCTTTAATTGTGCAAAAGCTCTCCACTGTTGATTATCGCATTAATGTTCACATATTAACGTTATTAATTGTGAATTAAGTGCCTCAATTCGACAGGCTATTCCTCTTCTTTCTTTTCTGCTCAAACATGGCAAGGAAGTCCAAGCAAGCGGGGCTCAATAGAGAGAGGGGCGAGATGCCCTTCCCGCCTGCGTGGTGGCTCTTCCGCATGACCGAAGGCTTTCAGGTAAACAGCTTCTCCATCTCTCTAGCCTTTCTAGATCCCATTCATAAGTCAGCCCGAAGCCCTGTCCTTCCACATGTGATGTCATTGTTTGGAATGGCTTTGTCGGGGGCAAAGTCTATATTCTCAGGGCAAAAATAAACCTTTGCAAGGAGGGTGAATAAACGGGTCAGTAAATTTTGGCGACATAATATTATTTGCTGTTATTATTAGGGTTTTGGGGCCTTGTCTGGATTCGGAGTTGCAAGGAAAGTCTGAGGTCAACACTATTTGCAAATTGTAAATAACCTCTTCTGGGTTGCAATGTGATCCCATCATTTTATATTATTATTATTATCTAATATATAAAGGAGGTCCCGTCGTCGAACGACTGACAGAGACAGAGAAACCATCCAAGGCAGAGACACCAAACTTGGCAACAAAAATAGGCCTCAGGCAAGAAGGTTTTTAGCAAAAACACTTTCCCCCAAAAAACCTAGAAGGCCCCCAAAACAACAATACAAAAAAACCTACGTTTCCCAGCATCCTCTGCGGCAGCCAGCGAAACCCATTGGCCAACATCGGCCCACACAAAATGCAGGGAGGCTGAGTAACCATAGTAACACTGGGCACAGCCATCCAAGGCTAGGATAGAATGCTGAGTGATTTGAGTTCAGTCAGTTGGTGTTTGAGGGTTAAACTGACAAAACCAAACTCTATGAGGGAGCAATTCTCCAGCAATTCCTACCCACACAACACAACACAACTTCCTATCACAACCCATCCCCACAATCTTACGGGACCCCGCACACACAACACCTACCACCACCACAAACAAAAACCAACTCCACCTATACTCCAACCACTACACAACACTGCACTGATACTCTACAAACACACCCAAACACCCAAAACACCCCACCCACACAAGCATTCCACAACATACTACCACCCACAATGCCACCACACACCCACTACCTCACCAAAAAAGTAATACCTACACACAACACAATATGCACATAACAAAACCTTGCGTCTACTGCTCAACCCATTTGTATGCCATTCCTTCCTTCTACACAGGCATAAGCTGACCTAAAAGACAAGCCATGCCTCCTAAAAAGAACAGCATCGGACGACACACTCGCAACGCTACATACATCACACAAAAAAGGGCAGAACAAACGCCAGAACAGAAACACAGCTTCTTTTTTCAAATCCAGAGTTGGGAAACCACAGAACCTCTCCATCAACACAGCAGACGGAAAGACACAAAACATTGTATATCCACAAGCTCTGCAGAACGCCAGCAACACCACACACCGACAACTCCACAGGACTTCAACATCCCACCCACCAGAGCAACCCACAACGACACAGCCATGGCCCCACCAAGACCATAAGTCACATCAATTCCAACCCTTACATACTCAGACTTTCTCGCATCTCCTAAATAGGGCACAGCAACGCCTGCCGGGTACAGCTAGATTATTTTATATTGTTATTATTTATTTTATTACATATAATTATTATTTATTAATATTATTTATTTATTTTATTATATATAATTATCATTTATTAATATTTTTTTCTTTCTTTCCTGCCTGCCTTCCCTCTTTCCCTCCCTCCTTCTCTCTTTCCTTCCTTCCCCCTTTCCCTCTTTCATTCCTCCCCTTTTTCCCTCCCTCCTTTCTTCTCTCCTTCCTTCCTGTCTATCCTCCCCTAATACCATGGTGGAGTCCCTTCTAATGCTGAAGTGGCTGAGAGGGGAAAGGCAAGGGCCTGAGGCCATTGGAAATGGTGATTGGTTGCAACTGTGGTGTTATTTGCATATGGGTTCTGATTGGTCCACCTCAGCATTCTAACATTCTGAAGTGGCATCTTCTCCTTTTATAGGATTTAGGATTTGTTATTTTAGTGCCAAGGTTGGTTCCTCTTAGATGTTTACGTGGCTTGCAGTGGTCTCAGGAACTTAGTGAAGGTACTGCGAGTCCCATTGGCCATGGACCATCCCCCTCCAAACAGCACCAGGGTGTAGAGTGGGTCATGGGGGCTCTGTGTGTCACATTTGGTCTTGATCATTCTCTGGATGAGGGTTGCAGCGGTCTTGGAAGGTGAGTGAAGGTATTTCAAGTCCCATCATCTGTGGTCCGTCCTCCTTGAAACAGCACCAGGGTGTAGAGTGGGTCAAGGGGGCTGTGTGTGCTAATTTTGGTCTGTATTGGTCATTGGGTGAGGGTGGCATTGTGAAGTGGGCCATTGGGCCCCTGTGTGCCAAGTGTGGTCCTGATCCGTCACTGCTGTGGGCCGCAGTGTCTGACTGCCTGAGGCCTTTCCTTTTCCCTCTGCATAACCTTAGAATGTTGGAGTGTGGATGGCCAATCAGAGTCATTTATGCAAATACCATTTCAGTGACAACCAATCCCCTCTGTCTGGGGCCGTGGAATGTTGGAATTCTGAGGCTGGCCAATCAGAGTCCTTTATGCAAATAATCCCATAGTGGCAACCTATCGAAATGCTATCACATATTCCTTGGCACCTCCGCACCTCCCAGAAAATGAACATTCCAAAAAAAAACCCCTGTCATTTGGCTAACTCAAGCATTCAGTTGCATTCTGTTTTGCAGGCCAATCAGAGTCCTTTATGCAAATTGTCTCTCAGTGGCAACCAATGCCCTCTGTCTGGTGCCTTAGAGTGTTGGAGTTCTGAGGCTGGCCAATCAGAGTCCTTTATGCAAATAATCTGGTGCCTTAGAATAATCGGTGTTCTGAGGCTGGCCTTTCAGTGTCCATTATGAAAATAATCGCACAGTTGCAACCAATCGAAACGCTGGCACATATTCCTCCCTCCACACCTCTGCACCGCCGCAAACACTGACTTTTATTATATACATAGATAGATATATAGATAGATAATTGTGTTATATTGTGTTACATTACAATATTACTGTCAATACTATATGCATATATAACATATTATATTATTAGCATACAACATTATTATATTTTGGGGCCTTGTCTGGATTTGGAGTCGCAAAGAGAGTCCTATGGAAATGCGATTTGCCGTGTTCCGGTTTATGGCATAGGGTGTCCTCGTCCATATTTCTCCTCTCCTCCGAGAGACTGTGACTTCCCCAGGATCCTTGCCTAGCTGCGGATTCGAACCCCGGCCTCCCGAATCTGTTTGGGAAGGCCTTGTGTGCCAAAGTTGGTTCCTATGAGATGTTTACGTGGCTTGCAGTGGTCTCAGGAACTTAGTGAAGGTACTGCGAGTCCCATTGGCCACGGTCCACCCCCCGCCAAACAGCACCAGGGTGTAGAGTGGGTCATGGGGGCTCTGTGGGTCACATTTGGTCTTCATCATTCTCTGGATGAGGGTGGCAGCGGTCTCGGAAGGTGAGTGAAGGTATTTCAAGTCCCATCATCTGTGGTCCATCCTCCTTGAAACAGCACCAGGGTGTAGAGTGGGTCACGGGGGCTCTGTGTGCTAATTTTGGTCTGTAGTGGTCATTGGGTGAGGGTCGCGTTCTGAAGTGGGCCATTGTTCCCCCGTTTGCCAAGTTTGGTCCTGATCCGTCATTGCTGTGGGCCGCAGTGTCTGACTGCCTGAGGCCTTTCCCTTTTCCCTCTGCGTCACCTTAGAATGTTGGGATGTGGATGGCCAATCGGAGTCCTTTATGCGGATTCGAACCCCGGCCTCCCGAATCTGTTTGGGAAGAAGGCCCGTGAAAGTTAAGCGGAAGTTGCTTCCGAAGAAGGGGCGCGGAGAAGTCCAACCGCAGACGGTGGCTCCTTGGGGTTTGGTTTCAAACGAGGGATTATAATCTGCTAATCCGCCCGCTGCCGCTCTTGCTTCTTCCCCTTTGTGTGTGTTTTTCCTCGCCATCTGATCATTTTCTCTCCCCAGAGCCATCTGTGGGAGACTCCGCTGTGCTTTTCTTCTGTTTTCAACAGTTCTGCTGTTGCCATTCTCAGATTTTTCTTCCCCCCGTCCAGTTGGTTCTCTTCCATAAATTAGGGGAGCATCTCTCTCTCTCTCTCTCTCTTCTCTCTCTCTCTCTCTCTCTCTATCTATCTATCTATCTATCTCTTTCTTTTTGTGTGTCCAAAAGACAATTATGAACATCCTTCCTTCCTTCTTCTCTTTTTTCCCTCCCTCTTTCTCCTTCCTTCCCTTCTTTCCCTCCCTTTTCTTTTTCTTCCCTTCTTCCCTTCCTTCATTACCTCCGTCTTACTCCCTCCCTCCTTCCCTTCCACCCTTTTCTCCTTCCTTCCTTCCTTCCTTCTCTTCCCTTCCACCCTTTTCTCCTTCCTTTCTTCCTTCTCTTCCCTTCCACCCTTTTCTCCTTCCTTTCTTCCTTCTCTTCTCTTCCACCCTTTTCTCCTTCCTTTCTTCCTTCTCTTCTCTTCCACCCTTTTCTCCTTCCTTTCTTCCTTCTCTTCCCTTCCACCCTTTTCTCCTTCCGTTCTTCCTTCTCTTCCCTTCCACCCTTTTCTCCTTCCTTCCTTTCTTCCTTCTCTTCCCTTCCACCCATTTCTCCTTCCTTTCTTCCTTCTCTTCCCTTCCACCCTTTTCTCCTTCCTTTCTTCCCTCTCTTTTCTCTCCCCTCCCCTCTTCCTTCCCTTCCATCCTTCCTTCCCTTTTGTCTTTCCTTCCTTCGCCCCTTCCGTCCTCGCCTCCCTCTTTCTCCTTCTCTCACTCTTTCCTTCATGTTCACCTTTTCATCCTTCCTTCCCTTTTTTTCGTTCTTGTCTTCCTTACCTCCCTCTTACTCCCTCCTTCCTTCCATTTCATCCTTCCTTCCTTCCTTTTTTCCTTCCTTCCTTCCCTTTTGTCTTTCCTTCCTTCTCCCCTTCCTCCCTCGCCTCCCTCTTTCTCCTTCCCTTCTTTTTCTTCCCTTCTTCCCTTCCTTCATTACCTCCCTCTTACTCACTCCCTCCTTCCTTTCCACCCTTTTGTCCTTCCTTCCTTTCTTCCCTCTCTTTTCTCTTCCGTTCCTCCTTCCTTCCTTTTGTCTTTCCTTCCTTCACCCCTTCCGTCCTCACCTCCCTCTTTCTCCTTCTCTCACTCTTTACTACGTGTTCACCTTTTCGTCCCTCTTTCTCCTTCCTTCCTTTCCTCCTTTTTCTTTCTTTCCTTCCCTTCCTTCATTACCTCCCTCTTACTCCCTCCCTCCTTCCCTTCCACCCTTTTGTCCTTCCTTTCTTCCCTCTCTTTTCTCTCCCCTCCCTCCTTCCCTTCCACCCTTTCATCCTTCCTTTCCTTTTGTCTTTCCTTCCTTCGCCCCTTCCGTCCTCACCTCCCTCTTTCTCCTTCTCTCACTCTTTACTTCGTGTTCACCTTTTCATCCCTCTTTCTCCTTCCTTCCTTTCCTCCCCTTTCCTTCCTTCCTTCATTACCTCCCTTTTGTCTTTCCTTCCCTTCCACCCTTTCATCCTTCCTTTCCTTTTGTCTTTCCTTCCTTCGCCCTTTCCGTCCTCACCTCCCTCTTTCTCCTGCTCTCATTCTTTCCTTCGTGTTCACCTTTTCGTCCTTCCTTCCCTCTTCCCTCCTTCCTTCCCTCGTTCTTTCTTTCCTTTCATCTGTCCAGAGTCATGGGCTGAAGCAGACCTGGGCATCTCACGGCCCGCGGGCCGCATGTGGCCTGCGGGCCGATTCTGCCCGGCCCAGAGAGAAAGGCGTTGGGGGCGGGGTCATTTCTGCAAGAGGAAGGGCCGCCCCTGCAGTCATCCCACCGTGGGCTGTGGGGCCTGCGTTGGCAGACAGCTCGCCGCTTCGGAGAACGATCGGAGGAGCGGCGGGTTTGGAGTGCCTGCTATCCCAGGAGGCGATCCGGGCCTACAACGGGAGCAGTCGGCAACCTGTGGCAGCTGACTGCCCTGCCGACCTGGAAGACTCGATCGTCTTCCAGGTCGCCAGGGCGATCAGCCGCCGCAGGTCGCCGACTGCTCCGAGAGGGCACTCGGGATCGTCGCCCCCACCGCCATGGCGTTGCCGGGGGGAGGAAGCGAGTGGAGGAAGGCCGGTCAAACATGGCAACCGACCTTGGAAACGCCAAGCTAAGCCGGATGTCTTCGTCCATGGAAGACGCGAGACCCAGAAATAGATTGCAGTGGAGGTCCCCACCCCTGGAGGACTTGAACCCCGGATACATTAGCAGTTAATCACATGATCCTCAAATGTAATCCATACCCTCAGGCTACCAACACCTTAAGAGTTAGGGCAGAAGGTTGAACACTTTTTAGGGCGCCAGTTGAGTTCAGGACCTGGAAGAGATTCCAGCCCAGGTTCAGCGCATCATGCGCGACATCAAGAAGGACAAGGCGCAGACTGGAGCCCCACCGGGCGGAGGCTCTGCCCCGGCTGCAAAACGTTCCCCCGTCCTTTTCATCCTCTTGGGAGTGCGTTTAGCAACTCCCTCCACCAGAAGCGCTGTTTTAATAACGCATGTGCGAAAGTTCACCACGCTGAAGACCCAGGGGGCGCCAAAAAAAGGTTCGCTTACTACTATTTTTTACCTTCGCCCGGTCCTGCCCTGCGCTGTGTTCAAAACGGAAATAAACGACAACAGACATACTGGTAAGTTGTGAAAAAGTAGAGGAAAGGTTTTGAGAGGAATCCACAAAGGGTGCAAAAAATAAATATGAAGCCTGAGTGTATAATAATAATAATAATAATAATAGTGCCATAATTCTATGTTGTTGTTATTTTTCCCTAGTCATCCCTATGGGTTTACTAGGAAGGACTCAATAATAATGAAGACGAGAAGCCGCCTCGTTCTGCTCAGCCTTGGAACTGTCAACGCTGACTAATCCTCGCTCGGCAGAAACACCCAGGCTTCCTCCAGGAATCGCAGCGCTTCCGGGAATGTCCCACCTGCTGCCCTTTCGGCTCCCATCGGAAGAGATCCGTGGGCATTTCTCTCCGGGAGGCACAGTGATATTTCCTTGGAGGCTCATCTCTACGTCGGAAAGAACTTGGTGGCAAACAGCCACGTAAGTGTCCGTCATCCCTCCCCGCAAGAGCGGATTCAGGATCTGGGGCATCCAATCATATCGTTGGAAGGGACCTCCAAGGGCCATCCAAGTCCAACCTCCTCCTGCCATCACCATCACCACCACCACCACCACCACCACCACCATCATCACTGGGGATGAACTTGGACCAAGTTTGGAAGAAGCAGGCTGGCCTTATCAGAAGAGGAACCACCACCACCACCATCGTCATCGTCACCATCATCAACATCATCACCACCACCATCTTCACCATTACCATCATCATCATCGCCATCACCATCATCATCATCATCACCACCACCATCACCACCATCACCACCATCATCATCACCACCATCATCATCACCATCATCACTGGGGATGAACTTGGACCAAGTTTGGAAGAAGCAGGCTGGCCTTATCAGAAGAGGAACCACCACCACCACCATCATCACCACCATCACCACCATCATCATCCATCATCATCACCATCCACCATCACCATCCATCATCAGAAGAGGAACCACCACCACCACCATCATCATCATCACCATCATCAACATCACTACCACCACCACCACCACCATCATCACCATCACCATCACCATCATCATCACCATCATCATTGGGGATGAACTTGGACCAAGTTTGGAAGAATCACATTGGCCTTATCAGAAGAGGAACCACCACCACCACCATCATCACCATCATCAACATCATCACCACCACCATCATCACCATCATCATCGCCATCACCATCATCATCGCCACCACCATCACCACCATCACCACCATCATCATCACCACCATCATCATCACCATCATCACTGGGGATGAACTTGGACCAAGTTTGGAAGAAGCAGGCTGGCCTTATCAGAAGAGGAACCACCACCACCACCACCATCATCACCATCATCACCACCACCACCATCATCATCTTCACCATCACCATCATCATCACCATCATCATCACCATCACCATCATCATTAGGAACCACCACCACCACCATCATCATCATCACCATCATCAACATCACTACCACCACCACCACCACCATCATCATCATCACCACCATCACCACCACCACCACCACATCACCATCACCACCATCATCATCACCATCATCACTGGGGATCACCATCAGAAGCAACATCAGGAACCACCACCACCACCACTACCATCGTCATCGTCACCATCATCAACATCATCACCACCACCATCTTCACCATTACCATCATCATCATCGCCATCACCATCATCATCACCACCACCATCACCACCACCATCATCACCACCATCATCATCACCATCATCACCAAGTTTGGAAGAAGCAGGCTGGCCTTATCAGAAGAGGAACCACCACCACCACCATCATCACCATCATCAACATCATCACCACCACCACCACCATCATCATCTTCACCATCACCATCATCATCACCATCATCATTGGGGATGAACTTGGACCAAGTTTGGAAGAAGCAGGCTGGCCTTATCAGAAGAGGAACCACCACTACCACCATCATCAACATCACTACCACCACCACCACCACCACCATCACCACCATCACCACCATCACCACCATCACCATCACCACTGGGGATGTACTTGGACCAGGTTTGGAAGAGTCAGGCTGGCCTTATCAGAAGAGGAAGGTGGTCGGGATCAGCCTTGACATTTGCAATCACTACGAAAACACAAGGCCGCCTCGCCTCGCTGGAAATGTGATCAGAAGCGTCCTTGGGAAGGTTGGTAAAGAGTTACTTAGGAAACAGGCATATTTTTGAAAATAATAAAAGCAGGAGGCTTCAGTGTGATTTGGAGTCAGGAGCAGGAACGTGCTCCAACAATGAGGATGAGCTCATGCTCCCGACTCACACGGAAAGCCTGGAGGAACACTTTGCCTCTTGGTACGGAGGAGGAGGAGGAGGAGGAGGAGGCAGGAAGGAAGGAAGGAGCCTTCACATCAGAGACTCCAGATCAGAGACTTCAGCTCTTGGTCCCTTTTCGAGAGGAACCTGGAAAAGCCTGTCCTTGGGACAGTGTTTTTCAATCCTGGGGCACTCCACCAACCAAAATGACACACAATGACACTCTAACACAGTCATACATATAGTTAATATGCTTTTAAATGTATTTATACACTCAGCGTGAAACCTGGGCCTGAACAGGAGAGTTGATACACAGTCAATAGAAAGGCTATCACGTCCAGCCAATGCCAAATGTAGTAATAGTTGGTAAACATAAACACGAAGACCTACCCGGTCCTCAGGGAAGCCGACTGGAAAGAGAGCAGCCAGACGGAAGCACACTCTGAGGCAGAGAGTTCCACTGCTGAACAGTTCTCACAGTCAGGAAGTTCTTCCTAATGTTCACCCTCCTACACAAACTTGCTTCCCTGCGATGTTTGCTTTTCTGCCTGCGCTGTTGTGCTCTCTCTCTCTCTCTCTCTCTCTCTCTCTCTCTCTCTCTCTATATATATATATATATATCATTTTTGGGATTAACATAACTCAAAAACCTTCCTTCTGTCTGTCTGTCTGTTCCTTCCTTTCTTTCTGTTTTCCTTCCTTTCTGACTTTTTTATTTTCTGTCTTTCTTTTTTGTCTTCCTTCCTTCCTTTTTTCTTCCTCTTTCTTTCTGTTTTCTTTCCTTCCTTTCTGTCTTCCTTCCTTCCTTTCTTATTGTCTGTCTGTCTGTCTTCCTTCTTTTCTGTTTTCCTTCCTTTCTGACTTTTTTATTTTCTGTCTTCCTTTTTTCTTCCTTCCTTCCTTCCTTCCTTCCTTCCTTCCTTCCTTCCTTCCTTCCTTCCTCTTTTCTTCCATCCTCTCTTTCTTTCTGTTTTCCTTCCTTCCTTTCTGACTTTCTTATTTTCTGTCTTCCATCCTGTTTTTCTTCCTTCCTCTCTGTCTTCCTCTCTGTCTTCCTTCCTTCCTTCCTTCCTTATTTTCTGCCTGCCTGTCTGTCTGTCTTCCTTCCTTCCTGTCTGTCTTCCTTCCTGTCTGTCTTCCTTCCTTTCTGTTTTCCTTCCTTTTTTCTTCCTTCCTCTCTTTCTTTCTGTTTTCATTGCTTCCTTTCTGATTTTCTTATTTTCTATCTTCCTTCCTTCCTGTTTTCCTTCCTTCCTTCCTTCCTTCCTTCCTTCCTGTTTTCCTTCCTTCCTTCCTTCCTTCCTTCCTTCCTTCCTTCCTTCCTTCCTTCCTATTTTCTGTCTGTCTTCTTTCTTTTCTTGCTTTCTTTCTTTTCCTTCCTTCCTTCCTTCCTTTTCTTCCTTCCTTCCTTCCTTCCTTCCTTCCTTCCTTCCTTCCTTCCTTCCTTCCTTCCTTCCTTCCTTCCTTCCTTCCTTCCTTTCTTATTTTCTGTCTGCCTTCCTTCCTTTCTGTTTTGTTTTCCTTCCTTTTTTTCTTCCTTCCTTCCTCTTTCGTTCCTTCCTTTCTGATTTTCTTATTTTCTGTCTTCCTTCCTTCCTGTCTTCCTTCCTTCCTGTCTTCCTTCCTTCCTTCCTTCCTGTCTTCCTTCCTTTCTGTCTGTCTGTCTTCCTTCCTTCCTTTCTTTCTCTTTGTTTTCCTTCCTTCCTTCCTTCCTTCCTTTTTTCTTCCTTCCTGTCTTTCTTATTTTCTGTCTTCCTTCCTTCCTGTTTTCCTTCCTTCCTTCCTTCCTGCCTTCCTTCCTGTTTTTCTATCTCTGCTTCCCATTGGCTCCAGTTCTTTTTCCGTGTGGCCGAAACTCCGGCGAGGAGCGCAGAGTCAAGAGCGCACAATCAATACGAAGAGAGATAAATCTGGTACAAGTGACGGCGGGCCGTTGTGTCACTAACGCGACAATGAGGAATGGCTGCTCCTCGAACAAGACCGCAGTGTGATCTCTAAAGACACAAACATCAATATCGAAATGCGAAATAATACCTAGAGAGCAGAGAGAGAACCCCGCGCATCGCTTTGCCACCCAAGGAAGATGGATGTCCCCCTTTTATGTGGCTAATCGTTCCCGTATCGAAGGGCGGAATTAGCTCCACAAATCCAGGTCCAAAGGGCCAGGGACCTTTTTTTTTTTGGGATGCGCCATGAGCCTGATTTACACGCCACGCTGTGCCGCCTTTTCGGAGGAAAACTTGCCGAAAGGAGGACGGGAGGGAAATAAACAAACAGCCGCGCGCAGAGCCCAACCTTTAATGCTTAACGTTCCCTCTGTGGCCAATGCATCTTGCATAATTGGAAACGAAATGCCACAGAAAGACTCCTGAAACTTGCAAAAGAGCTTGGCCTTTGAGAGCAACACTTGGAAAGTTACTTGATTATATAGTTCCAAGCTGGGAAAGCGCCAGTTGAGCCGCCCTTGTTGGGAAATCGGAAAGGTCTGGAACATGGTGGCCGTGCAGCCCGGAAAGCTCACAGCGACCCAAAGGTCCAAAACATGGGAACTTTTTCTGCATGGAAGAAAGAGGCCAAGAGGCCAAAGGCAAGCCATCTCTCTGCATCCAAGGCTGGCTCTACTAAACTGCATTATACAAGTCTACACTGCCATACGTCACAGTTTAACTACACCGAACTGCATTAAATGAGTCTACACTGCCATAGGATGCAGTTTAACTGCACCAAACTGTGTTAAAACGAGTCTATACTGCCATATGCGCCGCCCTATGGGAGGGGGGTGCCGGCTGCCTACCCTGGATGCGAGATGCCACGCAACACGTATCCTGCAGCAGCTACGCTGGCTCCCAGCGGAGTACCGGATTGTGTTCAAAGTGTTGGTATTAACCTTTAAGGCCTGACATGGTCTGGGGCCTGTGTACTTGAGGGACCGCCTTTCCCCACACATTCCCCAGAGATCACTGCGGTCTGGAGATCAAAACCTATTAATGGTTCCCTCGGTCAAAACTTACCACCTATCCTCTACGACAGTGTTTCTCAACCTGGGGGTCGGGACCCCTGGGGGGGTCACGAGGGGGTGTCAGAGGGGTCGCCAAAGACCATGAGTAAACATAGTATTTTCTGTTAGTCATGGGGGGTTCTTTGTGGGAAGTTTGGCCATTCTATCATTGGTGGGGTTCAAGAGGCTCTTTGATTGTAAGTGAACTATAAATCTCAGCAACTACAACTCCCAAATGTCAAGGTCTATTTTCCCCCAAACTCCACTAGTGTTCACATTTGGGCATATTGAGTAGTCATGCCAAGTTTAGTCTAGATCCATCATTGAGTCCACAGTGCTCTTTGGATGTAGGTGAACTATAACTCCAAAATTCAAGGTCAGTGCTCACCAAACCCTTCCAGTATTTTCTGTTGGTGATGGGAGTTCAATATGCCAAGTTTGGTTCAATTCCATTGTTGCAAGAGTTCAGGATGCTCTTTGTTTGTGTGCTATCTATAAATCCCAGAAACTGTAACTCCCAAATGTCAAGGTCTATTTTCCCCAAACTCCACTAGTGTTCACATTTGGGCATATTGAGTAGTCATGCCAAGTTTGGTCCTGATCCATCATTGAGTCCACAGTGCTCTTTGGATGTAGGTGAACTACAACTCCAAAATTCAAGGTCAGTGCTCACCAAACCCTTCCAGTATTTTCTGTTGGTGATGGGAGTTCAATATGCCAAGTTTGGTTCAATTCCATTGTTGCAAGAGTTCAGGATGCTCTTTGGTTGTGTGCTATCTATAAATCCCAGAAACTGTAACTCCCAAATGTCAAGGTCTATTTTCCCCAAACTCCATCTGTGTTCACATTTGGGCATATTGAGTATTCATGCCAAGTTTGGTCCTGATCCAACATTGTTTGAGTCCACAGTGCTCTCTGGATGGCCATTTTCTGATGGCCATGGGAGTTCTATGTGCCAAGTTTGGTTCAATTCCACCATTGGTGGAGTTCAGAATAATCTTTAATAGGTGAACTATAAATCCCAGCAACTACGACTCCCAAATGACAAAATCAACCCCCACCCCCAACTCTACCAGCATTCAAATTTGGGCATATTGGGTATTTGTGCCCAATTTTGTCCAGTGAATGAAAATACATCCAGCATATCGTATATTTACATTACAGTTCATAACTGTAGTAAAATTACAGTTATGAAGTAGCAACAAAAACAATTTTATTGTTGGGGGTCACCACAACATGAAAAACCGGATTAAGGGGTCGTGGCATTAGGAAGGTTGAGTTTTCTCTATTGTAGATCCGACACTGTGGAACCAGGCCCGGATTAACACCTTTTTGTGCCCTAGGCCGCACTTTGCAATTACGCCCCCTTTAAGCCAACCTCTACCGCAGTGTTTCCCAACCAGTGTGCCGTGGCACGCTAGTGTGCCGTGAGCAATCATCAGGTGTGCCGTGGGCACACTAGTGCTTTCTTCCCCCTCTTGCCGGACACTTAACATCACATTGTTTGAGTCCACGGTGCTCTCTGGGTGTAGGTGAACTAAACTTCCAAACTCAAGGTCAATTCCCAAGCACACCCTTTCAGTACTTTCTGTTGGTAATGAGAGTTCAATAGGCCAAGTTTGGTTCAATTCCATTGTTGCAAGAGTTCAGGATGCTCTTTGATTGTGTGTTAACTATAAATCCCGGAAACTGTAACTCCCAAATGTCAAGGTCTATTGTCCCCAAACTCCATCTGTGTTCACATTTGGGCATATTGAGTATTCATGCCAAGTTTCAGTCCACAGTGCTCTCTGGATATAGGTGAACTACAACTCCAAAACCCAAGGTCAATGCCCACCAAACCTTTATAGCATTTTTTTTCTTGGTTATGGGAGTTCTGTGTGGGAAGTTTGTGCCTATCTGCCATTCCTGCCAGGATCTCTATGTTGTGTTCATCGAAACAGGCCCAGGTTTCACACTGAGTGTATAAATACATCTAGAAACATATTAACTATATGTATCACTGTGTTAGAGTGTCATTTGGTGTCATTTTGGTTGGTAGTGTGCCCTAGGATTTTGTAAATGCAAAAAATGTGCCACAGGTCAGGAAAGGTTGGGAAACACTGCTCTACTGCACCCCTGCACCCCCCCCCATCCTTTCTTCCGCTCGTCCCCCTCAGGGTCCCGCATCCAGCTCTCCCGGTGTGGCCCCACTGGGTCCGCTACAGGAGTTTCCCTCTCGGCAGGCACTATGGATGCAGGCATGGGGGAGGAGCCTCCTCCCTGATGCCGGGGCTTGAAGCACTTGGCTCCTACCTGGTATCGGGGATTGCGCATGCGTTGTAGTCAGCAGCTGTACTGATGCCGCGCTTCTCCCCAGGGCTTGTCGCGTTGGGCTTCTCTCCTGTACTGGGGCTTGCGCATGTGCCTCCAGTAGAGAAGAGGAGTCTCCTCTTTGTGTTGGAGGAGGAACACCAGCTTTCATAGTGTTAGGGCATGCGCAGACTGCGCAACGGAGTTTCCTGTACTTGCACTGAAGGAGCCAGCAAGTGGATGCTGTCGGCACCGAGGGAGTTAATTGCTCCTCCTGTCGACGTTGACGCCAGTGTCGAGAGCTCCTGCACATACGCCGTTTGCGCAACAATAGCAGAGGCAGCAGCTGGTATTCAGGAAGGGGCAGGGACCAGGGGCGGACCTACCTGTTCCCGGGGGGTACGCAAAAAAAAAATTTTTGCGCCCCCCCCAGTTGCTCCCAAGGGGAGCCCAGTGCACATGCGCCAATCTGTGCGCACGCGCACTGGCTTCAGAGCGTGCCTCCCACTTTGGAGCCCAGTGCACATGCCCGAAATTCCGCACACGCGCACTGACTCCAAAGCGGGAGGTGCGCTCTGGAGCCAGTACGCATGCGCGGAGCTGCGGAGCCACGCGTCCGCGCATGCGGAGGCGTGGCCGGAGTGCCCTGGGCGGCGGGGTCGCCTAACAAAGGCCTGGCCGGCGCGGCAACGCCCCACCCAGGTGGCGACGTCACCCTACGCGCCTGCGTAGTCCGCCTAATGGACGAACTGGCCCTGGCAGGGGCGGTGCCCAAAAGGAGGACCTCTGGTATCCTTCCTTCCTCATCTCCATGTGTGTTGCGTTTTTATTGGTTTCAACTTTTTTTTGGGTCCGTGATCTGCGCCCCCCCCCCCCGGCTTGCACCCCTAGGCCATGGCCTAGGTTGGCCTTATGGGTAATCCTGGCCTGTGTGGAACTCTCTGCCTGATGATTGCGCCACATGCAAAGCAAGCGATTCCTAATACGGGATCTGGAGCAACCTGTTTTTCCTCTTTTCTAGGTCAGGCCTAAGTTGCGCAGCTGCGTCGCCTCCGTTGGCAAATACGAAGCCTTCGCTCGGCATTCGCTGACAAACGGGAGCACAATTCTGCGCCGAAGTCGCATGAAAAATGTGTACGTTAAAAATACAGAGAAGCGGGGGGGGGGGGGTCGCTTTCAAAACCAACGCCGCTCTTGTTTCGCGTTATATCTTCCCCAAATATCTGTTCGTTTTTTATCTGCAGAGATAATTGGCTTCTGCTCCCGTTTCCCAACGCAAGATGATGGGCGGCGCATCCCAAAGACTCCGGGATCAAGCGGAAAAATCTGACGCGCCTCCGACACGAGAGGAAGATATTGTTATTTGCGACTCTGAATAATTGCTTGGAAATAGAGCCGCGAAGACATTTGAAGACGGGACTAAACGCAGCAGAATTCGCAGATGGTTTGGAAATAAATCCAAACGGCAGTCGGTCCACCTCACATCTTTATTATTGGGGGGGGGGCAGGGGGGTTGGGAGAAAAGAAAACCGAGCTGCTTTTGCTTCTCTCGTTGCCTTCCATCCAAATGTTGTTGCCTGCTCCGAAACATATGCGCTTCTTTCTTTAAACCCAGCTTTGCCTGTGAGTCATGTTCCCCGTTCCCATCACATTCGTACAACATTGGCTTCAAAAATTTGCACCAATGTGGGGAATATATATATATATATATATATATATATATATATATATATATATTGTTTACATGTGATAGAAATTGGGAAGGAGGTGGTTTTTTCCCCCTCCGGCATATTTTCAGAAACAGCTGTCACAAGTAGATTTGACTAAGAGGAAAGAGGGAACAAAAATAGGATATTCCGCTCTCTGTGTTGGCGACAAGAACTCGGTCGATCCTCTGTGAGTGCAGCCGCACTGTAGAATTAATCCAGTTTTGACTCATTGCTATGGGATACTAGGAACTGTATTTTTCCAAAGCCCATCTGAAGTGATTTCGGCTAGGACCACGGATAAGAAGGTCCCTGCTTGGTGAGCGTCCACTAAAGCAGTGTTTCCCAATCGGTGTGCCGTGGCACACTAGTGTGCCATGAGCGATCATCAGGTGTGCCGTGGGAAATGACCCTTCCTTCCCCCTCTTGCCGAACACTTTTTCTTCTCCACTCGGGCTCCCTTCTTCCCAGCCTCGCTCTGCTTGCTTTGCCTCGCTTTGCAATGGGTTGAGTCTGCGCAGTGGCGCCCGCACGGGTCACGCCTTCCTCCCTCCCCCCTCCCCTCCTGGACACGCTCACGCTGCCCCCTCGGATCAAAATGGCGGCAGAAGCGGCAGTGTAGAAGGAAAAGTCAGTGTTGGGCAGGAGGGGGAAGAAAGGGCAAAGCGAAGGGGGAGGGGGAGGTCTCTGTCGAAAGCTGGCATGGGCAAACTTGGACCTTCCGGGTGTTTTGGACTCCAACTCCCACCATTCCTAGCAGCCCAGGCCCTTTTCCTTCCCCCCCCCCTCAGCCACTTAAGCAGGAAAGGGCCTCAGGCTGTTAGGAATGGTGGGAGTTGGAGTCCAAAGCACCCAGAGGGCCGAAGTGTTCCCATGCCTGTTTGAGGGACCTTAAAGTGGTGAGCCTCCTTCCAACATTATGATTCTGGATAGAAAACAAACAACAACATTGTTTGAGTCCACAGTGATCTCTGGGTGTAGGTGAACTACAACTTCCAAACTCAAGGTCAATTCCCAAGCAAACCCTTTCAGTACTTTCTGTTGGTCATGGGAGTTCAATATGCCAAGTTTGGTTCAATTCCATTGTTGCAAGAGTTCAGGATGCTCTTTGGTTGTGTGCTATCTATAAATCCCAGAAACTGTAACTCCCAAATGTCAAGGTTTATTTTCCCCAAACTCCATCTGTGTTCACATTTGGGCATATTGAGTATTCCTGCCAAGTTTGGTCCTGATCCAACATTGTTTGAGTCCACAGTGCTCTCTGGATATAGGTGAACTACAACTCCAAAACCCAAGGTCAATGCCCACCAAACTCTTACAGCATTTTCTCTTGCTTATGGGAGTTCTGTGTGGGAAGTTTGTGTCTTTCTGCCATTCCTGCCAGGGTGTCTATGTTGTGTTCATCGAAACAGGCCCGGGTTTCACACTGAGTGTATAAATACATTTAAAAACATACTAACTCTATGTATGACTGTGTTAGAGTGTCATTTTGTGCCATTTTGGTTGGTGGTGTGCCCCAGGATTTTGTCAATGTAAAAAATGTGCCGCGGCTCAAAAAAGGTTGAAAAACACTGCGCTAAACTACGAGGGTTGAATGAAAAGTAATGCCTCCACCTTCGTTACTTGGGTTTGGATGGGAATATTTTAATAAATCAAACGCAGAAATAATCCTGAGAATGTGCTCTTTAACTACCGCTATTCACTTTGCCACATAATCACCAGACAATCGGATACATTTCTGGCAACAATGAACAACTTTTCTGAAGCCGTCACGGGAGAAAAAAATGCTCCTGAGCAGGACCGGGATGCCCAGGAGGGATCCCTGCGGATGGCCCTCCGCTCGTCACTTCTTTCCAGGAGGAAGAGGAGGAAGCCTTGTGGAGAATCGCCTTCTGGGTTCGTCCGCTTAACCAATTACAGATCCACCTCACCCTAGTTTTGCCTAGCCCGCATTGGACTAGTTTCCTTGCCAAAGGGTCATGGGGGACTTTGTCGAAGGAAGGCCTTCATGAAATCCAGGTACACTAGAGCCTCCCGCCTCTAGCTGCAAAAGGTTCCTCCTTTTTGGCCTCGTTTAGGGCCACTAGCGTCTCCGTCCAGCTGGAGTCTTGCCGCACCAATGGCGCATGCGTGGAAGTTCCACGCATGCACCATTCCCCAGCTTCAGCTCTCCTACAGAGGAGGGGCGCGCTGGCTGGGCGCTCCTCCTCCAGATCCTAGCCACACTCCATGAGGCCCAAAAGGAGGAACGCGCCCGGTCCCTTCTTCTTTTTTTGCAGCCTTCCCCAAGCAGCAGGGGCAGGAGGGGGAGGAAAAAGTTCCTCCTTTTCGGCTTCATGGAGTGCAGTTAGCATCTCCGTCCAACTGGAGTCTTGCCGCACCAATGGCATGTGCGCGGAACCTGGCGGCTGGATTGTCAGTGCTATGACAAAATGAGTTTAAAATGTTTTCTGTTAAATGTGTCTATTTTCTAAGCTGTGTGATATAGTTAGGCCATTATAGAGTTAACTGGAGAAGGAGAGTTCATGTCTGTGACGGAAGCAAAGTTCCCGTATGTTCAACCTTTGGAATGTAAACTTTTGTAGATAAGGACACGCTCCAGACGCCATGATTGATGTGCTTTGAGACACAGGCTGTCGGAATGCTCTGGTTAAATGCTTTGCTTCCTTTACTAATAAAAGGAATTTTATAGTTCCAACCTGGCTCTGCATGATTTATCATTGACACGGATGCCCCCCGTTAAATCCGCCCCACAACATCTGCTGGTTCAGAGTCAGACCGACCTGATAAGGACATGCAGCAGAAGCCAGTTCAGAGAGCCAAACCCAATTGAAGCGTAAATAGTTTGTTTTAATATTCACAGAGTCTCTGGAGATAAGTATTTGCAAAACAAAAGCACTTACCGTAATGGTCAGTGAAAACGCCAACAAAAGGAAGCCTTAACCGGCATGAAAACAAACAGGGAGAAAAAGCCTGCATTCAAAACGCCAAAATTCTTTAGCAAAATCAAAGCAAAACAAGCAGAGAAAGGCGCGCTGAGGGCAGCAGAGAAGATGTTGTCGTCAGAATCGATCCAAGGTCATCAGCATTGAAGTCGTCAAAGGGTTGTCCAAGAAGGTATCCAAAGGGGCGTAGGAGAGACGTAATCCAGGAGCCAGGCCAAGGTCAAGGAGAGGAGATAGACGCAGAAGCGAAGACACAACCCACAGTCCAACTGGGGAGCAATCCAGTGGAGTTCAAACCAGGCCCGGATAACCCATAAGGCCACCCTAGGCCATGGCCTAGGGCGGCACCTTTGGGGGGGGGGCAGCAGGTCCGGACCCCCCAAAAAAGTAAAAAAAATAATCAAAAAAATTCCAATTTTTTTTTAAAATTCCAATTTTTAAAAAAAATTCCCAAAAAAAGGGCGCATGCGCGAGGCGGCATAAGCGCCATCCACGGCCGCCCCCCGTGCTCTGCTCCCCTCGGCTCTGTCCCGCCCTCGGCTCTGCCCTGCCCCTGGCTCTGCCCCCGCCTCCTCGCTGGCGCGAGGAGAAGGAAAGCCCCACCCCGGAGCCGATGCAGAGCCTCCCCATGGCTCCTCCCTCCCTCCTAAAGCCGTCATGACTCATGCCGGCCTGAAAAGGTTGATTTTGGCTGCTTCTCAGGCTGGCATGGTGGCTTTAGGAGGGATGGAGGGAGGAGCCATGGGGAGGCCTCACATTGGCTCCGGGGGTGGGGCTTTCCTTCCTCCTACTCATGCCAGGGGCGGGGTGGGGGGAGGGGCGGAGCTGGGGCCGGGGGCAGAGCCTTTGGCCTAGGGTGCCAAAAGGGCCTGATCCAAGTCTGGTTCAAACCCCACCACAGGAAGCAGCAGCATCAGTCTGGAAACAAGGCTTCAGATGCAAGATGACAGGATACAGGACGCCAGAGTCCTAGGATCCAAAGGCAACTCCTTGCTAGCCACAGAGGTCAGTCCCAAAATGCCCACCTTTTAAGCTCACTACAAGTCAGATCCACTTGATGAGGTCGACGCCCTGTCATCATCCTCAGGTGTTACTCTCCCAGCAGCAGCTGCCCTTTGACTGACCCTCCAAGATTTCCACCTGTGGTTAAGACTTAGAACATCCCACTCACCCCGTTGTCTGGGGACTCTGAGGGCCAATCCTGATCACTAGTGAATCCTACCCAGGTGTCTGAACTTGTGGGCTCCTCACAAGCCCTCTGAATTACTCTTACTCGAGTCCAATCCCTTTCAGTAGAAATGCCCTCTGTACTCTGACTCCCATCATTCCCAGAGAATCCCTCAAATGCCTCAGAGTCTGTAGGTGCTGTAATTATTTGCTTGACTCTCTTGAGTTGCAAGTGATCCCCTTCACTTGACGCACTTGACTCACGAGTAAGCCTCTTTCTGCAAACACCAGTACTCCTGTTACAAACAGCCCCACCCAGATGCTGAGCCATCAGAGTCTTCGGAATCACTACTATCAGTAGCAGCCGGAGGCTCAATCACAACACTGAATGCTCTGAGACACTTCAGTTTGAAACCCATCATCTCCATCAGAACTGTCTCGCTCTTGCAAGGCTACAATATCGTCTCGCCCAACCTTTTCCCTTTTACTCAAAACCACGGTATAATCCATTTGGTTGCCTTTTTTTTGTATTTAGCAACTTTGCAACCCTGTTTCCTTCCGAATCAATGTTCTTTTGACAGCTGTGGCAATTCAGGGAGGTATTGTAGTGAGAAACAATGGTGACTAAAGGCTAACACTTCAGAGGAGTGTCACCGGCTGAATGACTAACACCGATTTGACAAGAGTGAGAAGCGTGTCGGCGATACGGCTTTTATTTATTTAAAGTTTACCTGAAGGCTAAACGCTGGGAAATGTCAGCCCAGGACAAATCGGTGCTTGTGCGCGGAGCCAAACACGGGCCTCGCTGCAGACGCTCCCTGTGCTCGGAATGCCAAAAAGATTCGAGTAAAGCAACGGTACATCTTACAAAACATGCACGAGACAGGCGGTGCCGAGACTAGGGCGCAATGGAAGAGTTCCCAGGGGCGGTCCTACCGGTAGGCGAAGGACACTGCTGCGTGGGGCGCCATCTGGGTAAAGGGCGCATTCCCCCGCCCGCCAGACAGCATCCGGCCGATGTTCCGTTTTTGGGCCTTGTGCGCTCCGACGCACAAGGGGGGGGCGTGCCGAATAGGGAGTGCTGTGTTTACAGGCTTCTGCGCCTGCGCACAGGAGCTTCTGGGCATGTGCAGAAGGGGGGTGCATGTCGAATAGGGAGTGCTGTGTTTACAGGCTTCTGCGCCTGCGCACAGGAGCTTCTGGGCATGCGCGGAAGGGGGCGGCGTGCCGAATAGGGAGTGCTGTGTTTACAGGCTTCTGCGCCTGCGCACAGGAGCTTCTGGGCATGCACAGAAGGGGGCGGCATGCTGAATAGAGAGTGCTGTGTTTACAGGCTTCGGCGCCTGCACACACGAGCTTCTGGGCATGTGCGGAAGGGGGGGCGGCATGCTGAATAGGGAGTGCTGTGTTTACAGGCTTCTGCGCCTGCGCACAGGAGCTTCTGGGCATGCACAGAAGGGGGGCGGCATGCTGAATAGGGAGTGCTGTGTTTACAGGCTTCTGCGCCTGCACACACGAGCTTCTGGGCATGTGCGGAAGGGGGGCATGCTGAAGAGGGAGTGCTGTGTTTACAGGCTTCTGCGCCTGCGCACAGGAGCTTCTGGGCATGCACAGAAGGGGGCGGCATGCTGAATAGGGAGTGCTGTGTTTACAGGCTTCTGCGCCTGCGCACAGGAGCTTCTGGACATGTGCAGAAGGGGGGTGCATGCCGAATAGGGAGTGCTGTGTTTACAGGCTTCTGCGCCTGCGCACAGGAGCTTCTGGGCATGCGCGGAAGGGGGGCGGCGTGCCGAATAGGGAGTGCTGTGTTTACAGGCTTCTGCGCCTGCGCACAGGAGCTTCTGGGCATGCACAGAAGGGGGCGGCATGCTGAATAGGGAGTGCTGTGTTTACAGGCTTCTGCGCCTGTGCACAGGAGCTTCTGGGCCTGCACGGAGGGGGCGGCATGCTGAATAGGGAGTGCTGTGTTTACAGGCTTCTGCGCCTCCGCACAGGAGCTTCTGGGCATGCACGGAAGGGGGGGCGGCATGCTGAATAGGGAGTGCTGTGTTTGCAGGCTTCTGCGCCTGCGCACAGGAGCTTCTGGGCATGCACAGAAGGGGCGGCGGCGTGCTGAATAGGGAGTGCTGTGTTTACAGGCTTCTGCGCCTGCGCACAGGAGCTTCTGGGCATGGGCGTGCAGAATAGGGAGTGCTGTGTTTACAGACTTCTGCGCCTGCGCACAGGAGCTTCTGGGCATGCACAGAAGGGGGGGCCTGCTTAATAGGGAGTGATGTGTTTAAAGGCTTCTGCGCCTCGCGCAGGAGCTTCTGGGCATGCGTGGAAGGGGGCGGCATGCTGAATAGGAGTGCTGTGTTTACAGGCTTCTGCGCCTGCGCACAGGAGCTTCTGGGCATGCACAGGGGGCAAAAATAATGTTCGCTACCATTTTAAATGACCTCTGCGCCCCTGCTCATTCCTTCTGGGCTTTCTTGGGGGCCTTTCTTCCTTCTCTACTTCCTTCCTTTGTTTTTAGCTTCCATTTTAAATGACCTTAGAGCGCCCCTGCTCATTCCTTCCTCTTTCTCTCCTTTCTTCCTTCTCTACTTCCTTCCTTCCTTCCTTTTTTGTTTCCATCCTTCCTTCTCTCATTCCTTCCCTCTCTCATTCCTTCCCTCCCTCTTTCTCTCCTTTTTTCCTTCTCTACTTCTTTCTTTCCTTCCTTCCTTTGTTTTTTGCTTCCATCCTTCCTTCTCTCATTCTTTCCCTCCGTCTTTCTCTTTCTTCTTTCACTCCTTTTCCTTCCCTTCTTTCTTTCCATCTCTCCTTCCTTCTCTACCTCTTTCCTTCCTCCCCCCTTTTCTTTTCCTTCTTCTTTCACTCCTATCTTCCTTCCCTACCTCTTTCCTTCCTTCCTTCCTTCCTTCCTTCCCTCTTTGCTTCCTTCTCTCTTTCCTTTCTTTCCCTCCCTCCTTCTTTCTCTTCTTTCTTTTTTCTTTCTCCCTTCCCTCCCTCTTCCTTCCATTTTTTCTGTATTGTCATTTAGCTTTTCATCATTTAGCTTTTTTTGGTTTTAATTCCTTTCTGTTGTTTTTTGGAGTGGTTTTTGGAGTGTGGTCACTCGTTGGTCTGTTAGGGGTAGAGTGTCCAAATTCCGTGTCAATTTGTCTAGTGGTTTTTGAGTTCTGTTAATCTCACAATCTAACATTACATTTTTATTTATATACTCCCTTGGTGACCCGGTGGTGCCCGGGTCATTTGAGGAAGGCATTGTGTGCCAAGGTTGGTTCCTCTTAGATGTTTATCAGGAACTTAGGGAAGGGTGTATCATGGTCCACCCCTCCAAACAGCACCAGGGTGTACTGTGGGTCCCATTGGCTGTGTGTCCATTTGGTCTTGATCATTCTGGATGAGGGTTACAGCGGTCTCGGAAGGTGAGTGAAGGTATTTCAAGTCCCATCATCTGTGGTCCGTCCTCCTTGAAACAGCACCAGGGTGTAGAGTGGGTCAAGGGGGCTCTGTGTGCTAATTTTGGTCTGTATTGGTCATTGGGTGAGGGTCGCGTTGTGAAGTGGGCCATTGGGCCCCTGTGTGCCAAGTTTGGTCCTGATCCGTCATTGCTGTGGGCCGCATTGTGACTGCCTGAGGCCTTTCCTTTTCCCTCTGCGTCACCTTAGAATGTTGGAATGTGGATGGCCAATCAAAGTCCTTTATGCAAATACTCCTTCAGTGGCAGCCAATCCCCTCTGTCTGGTGCCTTAGAATGTTGGAGTTATGAGGCTGGCCAATCAGGGTCCTTTATGCAAATAATCCCATAGTGGCAACCTATCGAAACGCCGGCACATATTCCTTGGCGCCTCCGCACCTCCCAGAAAACGAATATTCCATTTCCAACGGAAAAAACTGTCATTTGGCTAACTCAAGCATTCAGTTGCATTCTGAGGCCGGCCTATCAGAGTCCTTTATGCAAATAATCCCACAGTGGCAACCTATCGAAACGCTGTCACATATTCCTTGGCGCTTCCGCACCTTCCAGAAAATGAACATTCCATTTCCAACGGAAAAAAACTGTCATTTGGCTAACTCAAGCATTCCGTTGCATTCTGTTTTGCAGGCCAATCAGAGTCCTTTATGCAAATTGTCTCTCAGTGGCAACCAATGCCTTCTGCCTGGTGCCTTAGAGGCTGGCCAATCAGTGTCCTTTATGCAAATAATCCCACAGTGGCAACCAATTGAAACGCTGGCACATATTCCTACCTCCGCACCACCGCAAACACTGACTTTTATTATATACATAGATAGATATTGCACATTAAAAGCATTATTGTTATTATTATTATCATCATCATATTTATTCATACCCAGAATATTAAAGCAAACCATCCAAACTATTTATTTACTTTACGCCATTTATTTTCTGCCCTTCTCACCCTGCAGGAGGCTCACGATCTGCTTTGAACTGAATTATATGAGTCTACACTGCCTTTTGGACTTCCTTTTGGCTTAGGGTGCAGCTATACTGCCAAATTAACACAGTTTCACACCACTTTGGACTTGGAAAGCAGTGCATTTTCATAGGGACAAGCCTGGCCTGTCATGACTCCTCTGTCTTCGCAAAACCTTTCGTCCTCAAGGCAACAGATGGGACGGAAAGGACAACATGGCTCCCCAAGGCATTACGTAAAGCCGCAAGGAGGCGGGGAGGCTGCTCACTATTATCTCCTAGCTTGGGGACCCGGCCGTGCCCGGGTTATTTGAGGAAGGCGTTGTGTGCCAAGGTTGGTTCCTATTAGATGTTTATGTGGCTTGCAGTGGTCTCAGGAACTTAGTGAAGGTACTGCAAGTCCCATTGGCCATGGTCCACCCCCCTCCAAACAGCACCAGGGTGTAGAGTGGGTCGTGGGGGCTCTGTGTGTCACATTTGGTCTTGATCATTCTTTGGGTGAGGGTTGCAGCGGTCTCGGAAGGTGAGTGAAGGTATTTCAAGTCCCATCATCTGTGGTCCGTCCTCCTTGAAACAGCACCAGGGTGTTGAGTGGGTCAAGGGGGCTCTGTGTGCTAATTTTGGTCTGTATTGGTCATTGGGTGAGGGTCGCGTTGTGAAGTGGGCCATTGGGCCCCTGTGTGGCAAGTCTGGTCCTGACCCGTCACTGCTGTGGCCCGCAGTGTCTGACTGCCTGAGGCCTTTCCTTTTCCCTCTGAGTCACCTTAGAATGTTGGAATGTGGATGGCCAATTGGAGTCCTTTATGCAGATACCATTTAAGTGGCAACCCATCCCCTCTGTCTGGGGAGATAGAATGTTGGAGTTCTGACGCTGGCCAATCAGAGTCGTTTATGCAAATAATCCCATAGTGGCAACATATCGAAACGCTGTCACATATTTCTTGGCATCTTCGCACCTCCCAGAAAATGAACATTCCATTTCCAATGGGAAAAACCTGTCATTTGGCTAACTCAAGCATTCCGTTGCATTCTGTTTTGCTGGCCAATCAGAGTCGTTTATTCAAATATATCCTCAGTGGCAACCCATGCCCACAGTCTGGTGCCTTAGATTGTTGGGAGTTCTGAGGCTGGCCAATCTGAGTCCTTTATGCAAATAATCTGGTGCCTCTTAGAGTGTCGGATTTCTGAGGCTGGCCAATCAGTGGCCCTTATGGAAATAATCCCACAGTGGCAACCAATCGAAGTGCTGGCACATATTCCTCCGCACCTCCCCAAACACTGCAAACACTGACTTTTACTATATACATATATATAGATAAATAGATAGATAGATAGATAGAAGATAGATAGATAGATTTCTCTGAGGTAGAGAATAATGACACCCACGGATACCGGGAGCCTGGAGTTCAGATGATCGGAGGTCCGAAGGAGCGGAGGAGCCGTATTGCCGCTGTCAATGCCCTGGATACTTTCAACCTTTCTTACAAAGTAAGCCCTTCAATAAATGTACACTTCGGTGGGCTATTCAAGGTTGAATGAAAAGTAATGCCTCCACCTTGGTAACTCCTCAACAGATGGCCGTACTGGTACGCGGCAGGGACTGGCTTGTTCAGTAGACTCTCCTCTACAGACCCATTTTGGCCGGAAGCCTTAGCACTGAATGGTTGTGTGGTTAAAGTGCGAAAGATGGAACCCTGCGCTGTCAATACAACTTAACCAGTTTGGAAGGAAGCCTTAGCTTTAGCATTGAACGGTTGTGTTGTTAAAGTGCGAAGTATGGAACTCTGCGCAGACGGTCAGTCAATGCGACTTAAGCAACGTGCAATCATTTAATTCTTGACCGCAGAAGGTGTCACCCCAAAGGAGATTCATCAGAGAATGCAACCTGCATAATAATTACATAATTAATACAATAATTGAGTCTCATAGTAGAGAAGTGATATCTATCTATGTATATAATAAAAGTCAGTGTTTGTAGCGGTGCGGAGGTGCGGTGGTACGGAGGGAGGAATATGTTCCAGCATTTCAATTGGTTGCCACTGTGGGATTATTTGCATAAAGGACACTGATTGGTCAGCCTCAGAACTCCGACACTCTAAGGCACCAGATTATTTACATAAAGGACTCTGATTGGCCAGCTTCAGAACTCCGACACTCTAAGGCACCAGACAGAAGGCATTGGTTGCCACTGAGAGAAAATTTGCATAAAGGACTCTGATTGGCCAGCAAAACAGAATGCAACTGAATGCTTGAATTAGCCAAATGACAGTTTTCCCCCCGTTGGAAATGGAATGTTCATTTTCTGGTAGGTGCGGAGGTGCCAAGGAATATGTGACAGCGTTTCGATAGGTTTTCACTATGGGATTATTTGCATAAAGGACTCTGATTGGCCGGCCTCAGAATTCCAACATTCTACGGCCCCAAACAGAGGGGATTGGTTGCCACTGAAATGGTATCTGCATAAAGGACTCCGATTGGCCATCCACATTCCAACATTCTAAGGTGACTCAGAGGAAAAAGGAAAGGCCTCAGACAGTTAGACACTGCGGCCCACACCAATGACGGATAAGGACCAAACTTGCCCACTTCACAATGCAACCCTCACCCCATGACCTCAGACCAAAATTAGCACACAGAGCCCCCATGACCCACTCTACACCCTGGTGCTGTTTCATGGAGGACGGACCACAGATGATGGGACTTGAAATACCTTCACTCACCTTCTGAGACCGCTGCAACCCTCATCCAGAGAATGATCAAGACCAAACGTGGCACGCAGAGCCCCCATGACCCACTCTACACCCTGGTGCTGTTTGGAGGGGGGTGGACTATGGCCAATGGGACTTGCAGTACCTTCACTAAGTTCCTGAGACCGCTGCAAGCCACATAAACATCTCATAGGAACCAACCTTGGCACACAAGGCCTTCCTCAAATAACCCGGGCACTGCCGGGTCCCCAAGCTAGTATGTATAATATAATTGTAGTATTAATAATATAATAATCTTATATATTTATTATTATTATATATTCTATGATCATGTATTACTATATTTATAATAATAATTAATATGTTATTTGTAATATAACTGTAGTATTAATAGTACAATATTCTCATATATTTATTTTTATTATATATTATATAATATATAGAATTATTATTATAGAATATATATATATATTATAGAATTATAGAATATATATATAGAATATATATGGAATTATTTATAATTATTATTATAAATTATAATTAATAATGGTAATTGATATATTCTTTTATTTATAATTGTAATATTAATAATATACTAATGTCATATATTTATTATTATTATATATTCTTTTTATCTTATATTACTATTACTATATTTATAATAATAATCAATATGTTATTATATTTATAATTGTAGTATTGATAATATAATATTCTCATATATTTATTTTTATTATATATTATATGATATATAGAATTATTATTATAGAATTATAGAATACAGTATATAATTCTATAATAATAATTCTATATATCATATGCCCGCTTTGTGCTGGTCTGTGACCGTAATAAAGTTTTGATTGATTGAATACAGTATATGTATAGAATATATATAGAATTATTTATAATTATTATTATAAATTGTAATTAATGATAATTAACATATTATGTTATTTATAATTGTAATATTAATAATATAATAATCTCATATAGCTATTATTATTATATATTCTTTTATCTTATATTACTATTACTATATTTATAATAATAATCAATATGTTACTATATTTATAATTGTAGTATTAATAATATCATATTCTCATATATTTATTTTTATTATATATTATATAATATTTGAAATTATTATTATAGAATATATATATATTATAAAATTATAGAATATATGTATAGAATATATATGGAAATATTAATAATTATTATTATAAATTATGATTAATAATGATAATTAATATATTATTTTATTTATAATTGTAATATTAATAATACAATATTCTCATATATTTATTATTATTATATATTCTATGATCATATATTACTATATTTATAAAAACAATTAATATGTTATTTTAATTGTAATATAACTGTAGTATTAATAATACAATATTCTCATATTTTTTATTATACATTATATAATATATAGAATTATTATTATAGAATATATATTATAGAATTATAGATTATATATGTAAAGAATGTATATGGAATTATTTATAATTATTATTATAAATTGTAATTAATAATGATAATTAACATATTATTTTATTTATAATTGTAATATTAATAATATAATAATCTCATATAATAATAATAATTATATATTGTATGATGATATATTACTATATTCATAATAATAATTAGTTATTATTATTATATTAATAATATAATTGTATCATAGCAGTACTCAGGGTGCCTCAGGGTGACGTCATGAGGAGAGCAAGTGTGGAGCCTGACCTTTCCCTGACCTTTCCCGCAGGACTCCGTTTCCCAGCGTGCTTCGCGGCGGGAACTACACTTCCCAGCGGGCTTTGCGGCGGGAGGGAGGGTGGCGAGAGGCCGGCCGGGCAAGATGGCGTCGGCGGAGGGCCTGCTGAGCGCGGGGCTGAACCTGGAGGCCTTCGCGCAGGCCATCGCGGCCACCCAGGCCCTCCGCTCGAGCGTGACGCGGGCCTTCGACTGCCTGAAGGACGGGCGGCGCCGCAAGAGGGCCCCGGGCCGGGCCGAGAGGGGCTTCGTGGCCGCCTTCCAGGACAGCCTGCTCGGCCTCAGCCGCGACCTCGGGTGCGTCGGGGGGGCTAGGCCGCGCCGTCGCCATGGCAACCCGCGCGCCAGGCCCCGCCCCCTACCCCTGGCCCCTGGGTCGCTGTGCAGCACTCTCTCCTGGCCTTTCGCCCACGTCTAGGGCAGGCCCCCCCACAGGTTGGGAGGAGGAGGCCTCCCAACATGTATCCCTGTAGGAATGCTGCCATTGGCCAGCTTGGTTAGCATTGAATGGCCTCGCAGCTGCAAAGTCAATCAGTGAGGGTCTCTGTTGGAAGCTAGGCAAGTGGACTGTGTATACATCCCTGTGGAATGATGTCCAGGGCGGGAGAAAGAACTCTTGTCTGCTTGAGGCAATTTCATTAGCACTGAATGGCCTCGCAGCTTCAAAGTCAACCAGTGAGGGTTTGGCCAGCTTGATTAGCACTGAATGGCCTCGCAGCTGAAAGTCAATCAGTGAGGGTATCTGAGGGTTTCTGTTGGAAACTAGGCAAGTGGACTGTGTATACATCCCTCTGGAATGACGTCCAGGCGGGAGAAAGAACCCTTGTTTGCTTGAGGCAAGTATGAATATTGACATTGGCCAGTTTCATTAGCACTGAATGGCCTCGCAGCTTTAAAGTCAATCAGTGAGGGTATCTGCAGAGAGCTCTGTTGGAAACTAGGCAAGTGGACTGTCTATATCCCTCTGGACTGGAGAAAGAACATGTGACTTGCTTGAGGCAAGTGTGAATGCTGCCATTGGCCAGCTTGATTAGCACTGAATGGCCTCGCAGCTGCAAAGTTAATTAGTGAGGGTTTCTCTGCAGACTGGCAAGTGGACTGTGTATACATCCCTCTGGAATGACGTCCAGAGCGGGAGAAAGAACCCTTGTTTACTTGAAACAAGTATGAATGTTGACATTGGCCAGCTTGATTAGCACTGAATGGCCTCGCAGCTGCAAAGTCAATCAGTGAGGGTATCTGCAGAGAGCTCTGTTGGAAACTAGGCAAGTGGACTGTCTATATCCCTCTGGACTGGAGAAAGAACATGTGACTTGCTTGAGGCAAGTGTGAATGCTGCCATTGGCCAGCTTGATTAGCACTGAATGGCCTCGCAGCTGCAAAGTTAATTAGTGAGGGTTTCTGTTGGAAACTAGGCAAGTGGACTGTGTATACATCCCTCTGGAATGACGTCCAGAGCGGGAGAAAGAACCCTTGTTTACTTGAAACAAGTATGAATGTTGACATTGGCCAGCTTGATTAGCACTGAATGGCCTCGCAGCTGCAAAGTCAATCAGTGAGGGTATCTGCAGAGAGCTCTGTTGGAAAAGGCGTGGACTGTCTATATCCCTCTGGACTGGAGAAAGAACATGTGACTTGCTTGAGGCAAGTGTGAATGCTGCCATTGGCCAGCTTGATTAGCACTGAATGGCCTCGCAGCTGCAAAGTCAATCAGTGAGGGTCTTTGGGTTTCTGTTGGAAACTAGGCAAGTGGACTGTGTATACATCCCTCTGGAATGACGTCCAGAGCGGGAGAAAGAACCCTTGTTTACTTGAAACAAGTATGAATGTTGACATTGGCCAGCTTGATTAGCACTGAATGGCCTCGCAGCTGCAAAGTCAATCAGTGAGGGTATCTGCAGAGAGCTCTGTTGGAAACTAGGCAAGTGGACTGTCTATATCCCTCTGGACTGACTGGAGAAAGAACATGTGACTTGCTTGAGGCAAGTGTGAATGTTGCCATTGGCCAGCTTGATTAGCACTGAATGGCCTTGCAGCTGCAAAGTCAATCAGTGATGGGTTTCTGTTGGAAACTAGGCAAATGGACTGTAAATATCCCTATGGAATGGTGTCCAAGGGCGGGAGAAAGAACCCTTGACTACTTGAAGCAAGTATGAATGCTGCCATTGGCCAGCTTGATTAGCACTGAATGGCCTCGCAGCTGCAAAGTCAATCAGTGAGGGTATCTGCAGAGAGCTCTGTTGGAAACTAGGCAAGTGGACTGTCTATATCCCTCTGGACTGGAGAAAGAACATGTGACTTGCTTGAGGCAAGTGTGAATGCTGCAATTGGCCAGCTTGAATTGCATTGAATGGCCTCGCAGCTGCAAAGTCAATCAGTGAGGGTCTCTGTTGGAAGCTAGGCAAGTGGACTGTGTATACATCCCTCTGGAATGATGGCCAGAGCGGGAGAAAGAACACTTGTTTGTTGGAGGCAAGTGGGAATGTTGCCATTGGCCAGCTTGATTAGCACTGAATGGCCTCGCAGCTGCAAAGTCAATCAGTGAGGGTATCTGCAGAGAGCTCTGTTGGAAACTAGGCAAGTGGACTGTCTATATCCCTCTGGAATGGGAGAAAGAACATGTGACTTGCTTGAGGCAAGTGTGAATGCTGCCATTGGCCAGCTTGATTAGCACTGAGTGGCCTTGCAGCTTGAAAGTCAATCAGTGAGGGTCTCTGCAGAGAGGTCTGTTGGAAATGTGGCAAGTGGACTGTATATATCCCTCTGGAATGGAGAAAGAAGGTGTGACTTGCTTAAGAAAAGTGTGAATGTTGCCATTGGCCAGCTTGATTAGCATTGAATGGCCTTGCAGCTTCAAAGTCAGTCAGTGAGGGTCTCTGCAGAGAGGTCTGTTGGAAACTAGGCAAGTGGACTGTGTATACATCCCTCTGGAATGGAGAAAGAACATGTGACTTGCTTGAGGCAAGTGTGAATGTTGCCATTGGCCAGCTTGATTAGCATTGAATGGCCTCGCAGCTTCAAAGTCAGTCAGTGAGGGTCTCTGCATAGAGGTCTGTTGGAAACTAGGCAAGTGGACTGTATATATCCCTATGGAATGATTTCCGGGGCGGGGGAAAGAACCCTTGCCTACTTGAAGCAAGTAGGAATGCTGCCATTGGCCAGCTTGATTAGCACTGAATGGCCTCGCAGCTTCAAAGTCAATCAGTGAGGGTTTCTGCAGAGGGGTCTGTTGGAAACTAGGCAAGTGAATGGAGAAAGAATGTGTGACTTGTCTATATCCCTCTGGAAGCTGGAGAACTGTGTTCATCCCTCTGGAAATGTGACTTGCTTGAGGCAAGTATGAATGTTGCCATTGGCCAGCTTGATTAGCACTGAATGGCCTCGCAGCTGCAAAGTCAATCAGTGAGGGTTTCTGCAGGCAAGTGGACTGTGATACATCCAAGTGGAATGATGTCCAGACTGGAGAAAGAACATGTCTTGCCTGAGGCACAAGTGTGAATGCTGCCATTGGCCAGCTTGATTAGCACTGAATGGCCTCGCAGCTGCAAAGTCAATCAGTGAGGGTCTCTGCAGAGAGCTCTGTTGGAAACTAGGCAAGTGGACTGTATATATCCCTATGGAATGATGTCCAGGGCGGGAGAAAGAACCCTTGCCTACTTGAAGCAAGTATGAATGCTGCCATTGGCCAGCTTGATTAGCACTGAATGGCCTCGCAGCTTCAAAGTCAATCAGTGAGGGTTTCTGCAGAGAGGTCTGTTGGAAACTAGGCAAGTGGACTGTATATATCCCTCTGGAATAAGAATGTGTGACTTGCTGGAGGCAAGTGGGAATGTTGCCATTGGCCGCCTTGAGTCACATTGAATGGCCTCGCAGCTGCAAAGTCAGTCAGTGAGGGTCTTTGCAGAGAGCTCTGCTGGAAACTAGGGGAGAAAGAACCTTGTTTAATCACAAGTTGAATGGCATCTATATCCCTCTGGACTCTGAAGGTCTGTTGACTTGCTTGATCTGCAAGTGAATGCTGCCATTGGCCAGACTTGATTAGCACTGAATGGCCTTGCCAGCTGCAAGTTTGATTAGCAGGGTTTGAATGGAAACTAGCCAAGTGGACTGTGTATACATCCCTGTGGAATGATGGCCAGGGCGGGAGAAAGAACACTTGTCTTGCCTGAGGCAAGTGTGAATGTTACTATTGGCCAGCTTGATTAGCACTGAATGGCTTTGCAGCTTCAAAGTCAATCAGTGAGGGTCTCTGCAGAGAGGTCTGTTGGAAACTAGGCAAGTGGACTGTGTATATATCCCTGTGGAATGATTTCCAAGGGTGGGGGAAAGAACCCTTGCCTACTTGAAGCAAGTATGAATGCTGCCATTGGCCAGCTTGATTAGCACTGAATGGCCTGCAGCTGCAAAGTCAATCAGTGAGGGTATCTGCAGAGTTTCTGTTGGAAACTAGGCAAGTGGACTGTATATATCCCTCTGGAATGATGTCCAGGCGGGAGAAAGAACCTTGTCTTGCTTGAGGCAAGTGTGAATGTTTCCATTGGCCAGCTTGAAATTCAATCAGTGAATGGCCTCGCAGCTTCAAAGTCAATCAGTGAGGGTTTCTGCAGAGGGGTCTGTTGGAAACTAGGCAAGTGGACTGTATATATCCCTCTGGAATGGAGTCCAGAACGGGAGTGAACTCTTGTTTGCAAGTGTGACTGTTGCCATTCGCCAGCTTCATTACCATTGAATGGCCTCGCAGCTTGAAAGTCAATCAGTGAGGGTATCTGCAGAGAGCTCTGTTGGAAACTAGGCAACTGGAACTGTATATATCCCTGTGGAATGATGTCCAGGGCTGGAGAAAGAACTTGTCTTGCTTGAGGCAAGTGTGAATGCTGCCATTGGCCAGCTTGATTAGCATTGAATGGCCTCGCAGCTTGAAAGTCAATCAGTGAGGGTATCTGCAGAGAGCTCTGTTGGAAACTAGGCAAGTGGACTGTGTATACATCCCTATGGAATGATGTCCAGGGCGGGAGAAAGAACGCTTGTCTGTTGGAGGCAAGTGGGAATGTTGCCATTGGCCAGCTTGAATAGCATTGAATGGCCTTTGCAGCTTCAAAGTCAATCAGTGAGGGTCTCTGCAGAGAGGTCTGTTGGAAACGTGGCAAGTGGACAGTATATATCCCTCTGGAATGGAGAAAGAATGTGTGACTTGCTTCAAACAAGTGTGAATGTTGCCATTGGCCAGCTTGATTAGCATTGAATGGCCTCGCAGCTGCAAAGTCAATCAGTGAGGGTCTCTGCAGAGAGGTCTGTTGGAAACTAGGCAAGTGGACTGTATATATCCCTCTGGAATGGAGAAAGAATGTGTGACTTGCTTGAGGCAAGTGTGAATGTTGCCATTGGCCATCTTGATTAGCATTGAATGGCCTTGCAGCTTCAAAGTCAATCAGTGAGGGTCTCTGCAGAGAGCTCTGTTGGAAACTAGGCAAGTGGACTGTGTATATCCCTCTGGACTGGGAAAAAGAACATGTGACTTGCTTGAGGCAAGTGTGAATGTTGCCATTGGCCAGCTTGATTAGCATTGAATGGCCGTGCAGCTTGAAAGTCAGTCAGTGAGGGTATCTGCAGGGAGCTCTGTTGGAAACTAGGCAAGTGGACTGTGTATACATCCCTATGGAATGATGTCCAGGGCGGGAGAAAATACGCTTGTCTTGCCTGAGGCAAGTGTGACTGTTGCCATTCGCCAGCTTCATTACCATTGAATGGCCTCGCAGCTTGAAAGTCAATCAGTGAGGGCCTCCTCATAGGTTTTAATCTTATCTCATTCTTAGTTTTTATCATTGTATTTTGCACATGTGGCCCGCTTCTTTTATTCTATTTGAATGTAATGCTGTTTTATGCTTTTTTAATGTTACTGTATTGAAATGCACTTCTGGGCTTGGCCTTATGTAGTAAATTATTATTATTAGCATTTTTATTCCCTTTTGGGAGATGGTGGCGGGGTATAAATAGATATTATTATTATTATTTCTTTAAGCGACACTCTCTAACTGCGTTCTCCCTTTTGGTTTTAGTGAACTGGAACGTCTTAGCAACCTTGTAGGCAAGCCGTCCGAGAACCACCCTCTCCACAACAGCGGCCTGCTGAGTCTAGACCCCGTCCAGGACAAGACCCCGCTCTACAGCCAACTACTCCAGGCCTACAAGTGGTCCAATAAGGTAAATACCGCGTGCACCCCAAAAATATGGTCGCCATGACTTTATTGGCTGACAAACCCACCTTGGCCTTTTTTGGCGGCGATTCACCTCGAGAAACCCACTGTTTTGACTGCTGTTTGGTCTCTGGTATGTTGTGGTGGATCCACGTTCCGTCCACGGTTACGAAACGGTGCAAAAACCTGTCCATATTGCGGTTGAACAACGCCAAACACTCCTGCAAAATCGTCACACGATTGTGTTTGTGGTCGATTTTGAGCAAACGCGGCACCCTTCTTGCGGAAAGCTTTCTCATACCCAAGTGATCACTTAAAATTGAAACCACTAAGCCATGTGGTAAAATTGAAACCACTAAGCCATGTGGTAAAATTGAAACCACTAAGCCATGTGGTAAAATTGAAACCACTAAGCCATGTGGTAAAATTGAAACCACTAAGCCATGTGGTAAAATTGAAACCACTAAGTCATGCGGTAAAATTGAAACCACTTAGCCATGTGGTAAAATTGAAACCACTAAGCCATGTGGTACAATTGAAACCACTAAGCCATGTGGTAAAATTGAAACCACTAAACCATGCCATGTGGTAAAATTGAAACCACTAAGCCATGTGGTAAAATTGAAACCACTAAGCCATGTGGTAAAATTGAAACCACTAAGCCATGTGGTGGTGAAACCAAATTGAAACCACTAAGCCATGTGGTAAAATTGAAACCACTAAGCCATGTGGTAAAATTGAAACCACTAAGCCATGTGGTGAAACCACTAAGCCATTGGTAAAAAGTTGAAACCACTAAGCCATGTGGTGGTTGAAAACTTGGTAAAAACCACTAAGCCATGTGGTAAAATTGAAACCACTAAGCCATGTGGTAAAATTGAAACCACTAAGCCATGTGGTAAAATTGAAACCACTAAGCCATGTGGTAAAATTGAAACCACTAAGCCATGTGGTAAAATTGAAACCACTAAGCCATGTGGTAAAATTGAAACCACTAAGCCATGTGGTAAAATTGAAACCACTAAGCCATGTGGTAAAATTGAAACCACTAAGCCATGTGGTAAAATTGAAACCACTAAGCCATGTGGTAGCCATGTGGTAAAATTGAAACCACTAAGCCATTAAAATTGAAACCACTAAGCCATGTGGTAAAAATTGAAACCACTAAGCCATGTGGTAAAATTGAAACCAAGCCATGTGGTAAAATTGAACTAAGCCATGTGGTAAAATTGAAACCACTAAGCCATGTGGTAAAATTGAAACCACTAAGCCATGTGGTAAAATTGAAACCACTAAGCCATGTGGTAAAATTGAAACCACTAAGCCATGTGGTAAAAGTGAAACCACTAAGCCATGGTAAAATTGAAACTACTAAGCCATGCGGTAAAATTGAAACCACTAAGCCATGTGGTAAAATTGAAACCACTAAGCCATGTGGTAAAATTGAAACCACTAAGCCATGTGGTAAAATTGAAACCACTAAGCCATGTGGTGGTGAAAACCACTAAGCCATGTTGTAAAAAACCACTAAGCCATGTGGTAAAATTGAAACCACTAAGCCATGGTAAAATTGAAACCACTAAGCCATGTGGTAAAATTGAAACCCATGTGGTGAAACCAAAGCCATGTGGTGAAACCACTAAGCCATGTGGTAAAATTGAAACCACTAAGCCATGTGGTAAAATTGAAACCACTAAGCCACTAAGCCATGGTAAAATTGAAAACCACTAAGCCATGTGGTAAAATTGAAACCACTAAGCCATGTGGTAAAATTGAAACCACTAAGCCATGTGGTAAAATTGAAACCACTAAGCCATGTGGTTGAAACCACTAAATTGAAACCACTAAGCCATGTGGTAAAATTGAAACCACTAAGCCATGTGGTAAAATTGAAACCACTAAGCCATGTGGTAAAATTGAAACCACTAAGCCATGTGATAAAATTGGAGCCACTGAGCCACCTGAGATGCCTATGGCTTCTGCAATCTCTCGCACTTTCGAACTGTTTTCATGTGTATTTATATTTATTTTTAGGGATTTGATTGTATTTTATTATGTGTTTATACTAACTGTACCCGACCACGCGTTGCTGCGCCGTAGTGTGATGGTTTGAAAAATAAAGTAATGAGAAAGTAGTGGTATGTAATATATAGTATTTATTGCCCGAGGCTGTCAGAAATGGTGATTGGTTGCTACTGTGTTATTATTTGCATATGGCTTCTGATTGGCCAGCGTGAGCTTTCAAAGACTCTGAAGTGGCTGAGGGGGGAAAGGCAAGGGCCTGAGGCTGTCAGAAATGGTGATTGGTTGCCACTGTGTTATTATTTGCATAGGGGCTCTGATTGGTCCACCTCAACATTCTAACATTCTGAAGGGGCTGAGAGGGGAAAGGCAAGGGCCTTAGTGGCATCTTCTCCTTTTTTAGGATTTAGGATTTGTAAGTTATTTTTACGTTTTTTTAGTTTTTTTATTTTTGTTGGTCACACCTTGCGTTGTGAGACGTTATGCTGCCAAATTTGGTGGGATTCGGTTCAGTGATTCTTTTGTTTACTTCAGCCTCATTACGGACAGAACATATATATATATAGGTCAGGTCAGGGGTGCCCACACTTTTTCAGCATGCGGGCTATAATAAAATCAAGTCAGAACGATCTACCTACCTCCTCAAGGCTGGAGAGGTGAGGGGCGGGGGCAGGGCTTGGCGTGGGGGTGGGGCGTGGCAATGCCTGGCTCCGCCCAGTGGTCTGGCTAGCACGCTCTGGCCAGCAGCTTCTCCAGGCTTGAGGGTGGCAATGCAAGCCAGTGGTGGCATAGCTAGCACAAGGCTGGCTTGGCAATGCCCCTGTCCTCCTCAAGACTGGAGGCTGCTGGTAGAGTGGAAGTCAGAGGGGCGGAGCCAGGCAGCGCCAAGCCCCACCCCTCTGACTTTGGAACTCCCAGCAGCTTCTCCAGGCTTGAGGATGGCAGTGCCAAGCCAGCCTTGTGCTAGCTATGCCACCACTGGCTTGGCACTGCCATCCTCAAGCCTGGAGAAGCTGCTGGTAGCGCGGAAGCCAGAGGGGGTTGGAGCCAGGCCACACCAAGCCCCTCCCCCTCGGCTTTGGAGCTCCCAGGAACTTCTCCAGGCTTGAGGATGGCAATGCCAAGCTAGTGGTGACATAGCTAGCACAAGGCTGGCTTGGCCCTGCCCTCCTCCAGCCTGGAGAAGCTGCTGGGAGTGCCGAAGCCGGGGAGGGGGCGGGGCTTGGCGCGGCCTGGCTCCGCCCCCTCTGAGAAGCGCCCCATCCGGCTGGGATCAACCTCCGTCGATCCCGGGATCGATTGGTCGATTGCGATCGACTTCCTGGGCAGCCCTGATATAGGCAGTTTGATGCCACTTACCTCTATTATACAGAATCCCGAGATGTGTTGCTTGTCGCAACTCTCAATTGGATGCTTGTGAGGCCCTCCCCAAACTCCAAACCCTACAGGATTCCATAAGGGCGAGAGTGTGTTGCGGTGTGTTTCCGGCTTGTGGTGCTCCTTAGGGCAACCCTATCACGTTTTTTTTTTCTCGGCCAGATTGCTCGCCTTTGCTTGCCTTTGAGGGAATGTGACACCCCTCCCCAGGCGGGGTTTTTCGGGCCCAGTGGGGACTGAGCATGACAGTTGATGGGACCTCAAACAGCGTCCGTTGTGTAACGCTTGCCTAGACCCCAGTTGGACCCTTCTGTCCCGGCCGACCTCTACGTTGCCTGTCTCCCAGCGCCTGCTTTTTTGATGACTCAGCGGCAGCATGATGCAGCATTGTTCTCCTGCCTTTGCATGTTCGTACACTGCTTTTGTGGCCCTGTTTTATGTAATCGCTGGGGTGGCGACGGTGTGGCTCTCTTTGCTGCCGGTGATTAATGTTCAGAAGGAGAGCGCTCGGTGGCTCTGATGCCCGGACGTGCTTTTTGGCTTTCTGTATTTAATTTTTAATGGCTGACCCCTTTGTGGCTGGCTTGTTGTATTTTTGATGAGCTGAGGTGAGACAGCTCCCTTTCCTCCCCGTCCGGGATTGCTCATGCGTTAAGGACGGCGTGAGTAGTAAACACATTGCTGAAACAGGAGAAAACGGGGGCCCAGGGACAGCAGGCGATCGGGTCTTCTAAGGATGCGGAAATGTGCACGCAGGTTGAGGACCTGAGTTGCGGACCTGGCAGCTGCCCTGCACATATGTGCTCAAAAGTTAACCCTGTTGAGTTCAGTGGTCCTTCGTGCAAGGGAGAGAATGCGAGGAAGACGGCAGGTGGGACAGAATTACTCCATGTACTTGAATCTAATGGTCATCTTTTGAGGCTAAATGGCCTTGCCAAAATTTATTTTATTTATTTATTTAACAGGTGGCAGATCTTAAGTGATGGAACCTCCAATAGGTTTTGGTCCATGGACCGTAGTGGTCTCTGGGGAATGTGCCAGGAGAGGTGGTCCTTCAGGTACACTGGCCCCAGGCCATGCAAGGCCTTAAAGGTTAACACCAGCACTTTGAAGGCAATCCGGTACTCCAGGGCCGTCCAACTTCTACCGGCCCAGGGGCCTGAATTCCGGTCACTGATGAACTGGGGGGCCGTAGGGTCTGCCCCTGCCCCTGGCTCCACCCCCTCCACGCCCCGGCTCCGCCCTCTCCCCGGCGCCCTCTCCCCTTATTTTAATTTAATATTAAATATATTTAATTCCATCCTCCCCCCTTATTTTTATTTAATATTAAATATATTTAATTCCATCCTCCCCTCCCCCCTTATTTTAATGTATCCCATCGCCCCTTATTTCATCTTTAAATATATTTAATTTTATATTTAATACATGAGGGGAGATGGGGGGGGGAATGAGGAGCCCCCTGAAGAGCCCCCTGCTTCGGCCTACCTTTTCCAAACGCGCAGGATCCAGGAGTACCCGGACGACGAGAGAGGCGACGACCGACTGAGTCAAAGAAGGTCCTAATCGCGTCTGTGGGCCTCAGCGATCCAGTAGTAGAGTAGCCGAAGAGTATCGCGAGAATATGCAATCCACACGGGATTTCTCTGTCAACGACGGTGTGATCTCACGTTGACAGCGAAATCCCGTGTGGATTGCGTATTCTCGCGATACTTGCTCCGAACCCGGAAGTAGGGGTTTTTTTTAAAAAAATATTATTTATTTTCTTTTTCAATTTTTATTTTTTATTTAAAAGCTTAGGGGGCCGTAGGGAAGGGGCTGGGGGGCCGTATACGGCCCCCGGGCCGCCAGTTGGGCAGCCCTGCGGTACTCAGTGGGAAGCCTGTGTTATCGCTGTAGGGCTGGAGTGATGTGGCACGATAGTGTCCCACCAACCAGTAGTCGAGCCGCAGCGTTTTGCACCAGCTTAAGTTTCCGGATTACCAACAGAGGAAGCCCAATGTAAAGGGCGTTACAGTAGTCCAGTCTCGAGATGACTGGGCCTGGATTACCGTGGCTAGGTCGCCACCGGAAAGGTGGGCCACCAGCCGCCTTGCCTGCCGCAGATGGAAAAATGCCGCTCTGCTCATGGTGGAGACCTGAGCCTCCATCGTCAGCAGAGGGTCCAGTTGGACCCCCAGGCTTTTCACCAGGGCCGACGGGCTAACCACCCCACTGTCCATGACTGGCAGCTGGAGCTCACCCCCCACCCCCCGGGCAACCCAGCCACAGGACCTCCGCCTTCGACGGGTTCACCTTCAACCTGCTGGCCCGTAGCCACCCAGTCACGGCTTCCAGGCACTGATGGAAATAATCGGGTACAGAGTCCGACTGGCCGTCCATCCTCAGCACCAGCTGGGTGTCGTCAGCGTACTGATGGCACTCCAGACCAAAGCTACGCACCAGTTGGGCCAGTGGACGCATGTAGATGTTAAATAATGGAGGAGAGAGGATAGCCCCTTGGGGGACCCCACAATTAAGGGGACCCTTCCGAGACCATCCCTCCCCTCTACACCCGTTGTCCCCGATCTTGGAGAAAGGAGGCCACCCATTTAAGGGCGGACCCCCTCACTCCCGTCACGGCTAAACGGTGGATCAATAGAGAATGGTCGACTGTGTCAAATGCTGCCGTGAGGTCCAATAACACGAGCAGCGCTGACCCACCTTGGTCCAACTGGCAGCGCAGCTGGTCTGTGATGGCGACCAGCGCGGTCTCTGTCCCGTGCCCAAAGCGGAAGCCGGACTGGAAGGGATCTAATCCGGCAGAGTCGTCCAAGAACCGCTGCAGCTGCCCCGCTGCCGCCCTCTCCATCACCTTGCCCAAAACGGTAAATTCGAAACTGGGCGGTAATTGGAGGGGACCGGGCCATCTAGACCCGGTTTCTTCAGCAGCGGACTTACCATCGCCTCTTTCAAACTCTCTGGGAAAACTCCTTGCTCAAGGGAGCCGTTTACTATATTCAACAGAGGTCCACGCAACCCCTCCCAGCAAGATCTAACAAGCCAGGAGGGGCACGGGTCGAGGGAGCAAGTTGTTGGTCTAGTTGCAGCAATGATCTTGTCGATCGCCCCTACGTCCAGCAGATGGAATTGGCCGAAGGTAGGCCCGCCAAGTGGCCACGAGGTCTCAAGTTCGCTCACTGTATCAACCGTGACATGGCGGAGTCGTGAGATCTTGTCTGCAAAGAAGCTCTGAAAAACCTCAGCTGAGGGGGCCAAATCATTACTATTTGGGACAGTAGGGACCGTCGTCAAAGACCGAATGATGCTAAACAATTTTGCTGGGCGTGAGCTAGCAGACTCTTATCAATGAGGCTTATCAATGAGGCTATTATTCAACATTTATATGCGCCCCCTGGCCCAGCTGGCCCGCAACTTTGGTCTGGAGTGTTATCAGTACGCTGATGACACCCAGCTTCTGTTGAGAATGGACGGCAGGCCGGACACCGTACCCGATTGTTTCCATCAATGCCTTGAAGCCGTGACTGGATGGCTGCGTGCCAGCCAGCTGAAGGTGAACCCGTCGAAGACGGAGATCTTGTGGCCCGGTCGACCTGGGCTGGATGAGTGGCAGTTGCCTACCCTGGATGGCGAGCAATTAAGCCCGTCATCTCTCGTAAAGAGCTTGGGTGTCCAATTGAACCCTTTGCTGTCCATGGAGACCCAGATCTCCATGGTTAGCAAAACGTCGTTTTTCCATCTACGACAGGCTAGGCGACTGGCACCCTACCTGTCCGGGGACGACCTGGCCACGGTGATCAAGCGACAATCATCTCGAGGCTGGACTACTGTAACGCCCTCTACGTTGGCCTTCCCTTGTCGACAGTTCGGAAACTCAAGCTGGTGCAGAATGCCGCTGCTCGCTTGCTGGTGGGAGCACCGGTGAGGGAGCATATTACTCCCATCTTACGGCAGCTGCACTGGCTCCCCATTGAGTACCGGATTGCCTTCAAGGTGTTGGTTTTAACCTTCAAGGCCTTGCACGGTCTAGGGCCAGTGTACCTGAGGGTCTGCCTTACCCCGTATGTTCCCCCGAGATCGCTACGCTCGGAAGAGCAGAACCCGTTGGTCATTCCATCGATCCGCTCCTGCCACCTGTCTATTACGAGACAGCGAGCCTTCTCTGCCGCGGCGCCTGTGCTCTGGAACTCGCTTCCAGATCGTACTTGTGCGATTGATTGATTGATTGATTGATTTTATTATTTATGAGTCGCCCTCCACATCAGTTCTCTGGGCGACTTACACATAAAACACATAAAAGAGTTCAATAGTTAAAAGCTAAAAGAATAGGAAGATTAATTAAAATAGTTCCAGTAACTCAGGCCAAGTCTGGAGGGTGTCCTTAGCCGTTGTAGCACAGCAGTTCCCGTTTGTGCCTGGAGGGCAGGGAATAGGTCCTGGGGTTCCATTAGCATTAGGGCCTGCAGCAGCAGATGTGGATTCAGAGGATGAGCTAGATGACTGGGGTGAAGCACAGGGCCCTTCGGATGGGCCTCATTCGCCCACAGAGAGCTTGGCATGGGATGAGATGATGTTTGGGCCTAGCATAGATTCCGATCACCAGGTGGAGATGGGAAGCAGCGAAGGGGAGTGGGAAAGTGCTAGGGAGGAAAGTTCTCAGGAAGATAGCGACACAGCTGCTGAGAGGCAAGGTCGCTCCTTCGATAGGAGACGGGACATTGAGTCTACTCGGAGGGCTTGGTCTAGGGTCCTAGACCGACCGAGGTCCGTGAGCAGAGATTGGAGACGAAGAAGCCTAGAGCGTCGCGGACCTCGGCAGAAGGATTAAGTAGAGGATCCGTGGGAACACATCCTCAGTTCTCCGGCCACGTCTTTCCTGGATAGGCGTGAAGCGGAGTGGGACCACAAGCTCAGCCGTGGTCATCAAGCCTTGCCTTGCATTTGCCTTGTCTTGTTACTCCATCCACATGGGATTGTGGAGCCTTGCCTTGTTTTCCTGAACCGCATTGGATTGCGGAGTCCTGCCAAGCTTCAAGCCTATTTGCTACGTTACTTTGGACTATTTTGCTTACTACCTTTTGAACATTTGCTTATTATTGGATTATATCTTCTTTGGAACTGTTTTTATACTCAATAAAGTAGTTAGCCTTCAGTACGTGTCTGTGTGTGTGATTAAGGGGCCCGCTAAGTCCGTGATCGTGACAGCCGTAAGCCTTTCGGAAGAGCCAGGTCTTCAGTGCGGTCAGGAACTGGGGCATGTCCCGGATAGCTCTCTGATCCGCCGGCATCAAGTTCCAAAGAACAGGGGCCGCGATGGAAAAGGCTCTCCGTCTCGTGGTGTCGAGGCGGGCCTCACTCACACCTGGGATGCGGAGAAGGTCCCTGTTTCCTGAGCGCGGCCTTAAATGAGCTGGTTCGGACAAGCGGTCTTTTAAATAAGCTGGGCCGGTGCCATGGAGGGCCTTAAAGGTAAGCGACAGGATCTTGTGGATGGCTCTGAGCTCGACTGGCAGCCAGTGCAGGCGCTGTAGAGATGGCGCGATATGGCATCTCAGTGGTGTCCCGGTGAGGAGTCTGGCGGCTGCATTCTGCACCAGCTGGATTTTACGAGTGGTTGACTGGGGCAACCCCACGTACAAGGCATTACAGTAGTCCAGCCGTGATGTCACTGTGGCATGGACCACCGTAGCCAGCGCATCTGATGGAAGGTAAGGTGCCAGTTGACGTGCCTGGCGCAGGTGGAAGAAAGCTCATTACTTGTCGCAGAAACCTGGGCCTCCAGTGAGAGTCTCGAGTCTAGTATCACACCGAGACTCTTCACCGACGGGGCCGGGATCAGCGGCTCTCCCTCAAAGAGAGGCAGCGGAATGGGTGGCTCTGGGCGTCCCGGCCATAGGATCTCAGTCTTTGATGGATTGATCTTGAGTTTGTATGAGCGGAGCCACCTGGTCACTGCCTCTAGTCCTTGTCTGAAATTCTCAGGCACCGATGTTACACCTGGCTCAAGCTTCAGCAGAAGCTGGGTGTCATCTGCATATTGGTAGCACCCAAATCCAAAACTTCTGGCTATGCTTGCCAAGGGTTGGGACGTAGATGTTAAAAAGCATTGGTGACAAAATGGCGCCTTGGGGGACTCCACAGTCCAGGGTGGATTTCTTGGACGCTTGGCCTCGCCACTCAACACGCTGCGAGCGACCCCGCAGGAAGTAATCGAACCAGGCCAAAGCTGTGCCTTGAATCCCAATGGCTGATAGTCGCCGCAACAGCAAGTCATGGTCCACCGTGTCGAACGCCGCGGTGAGGTCAAGCAGCACCAGGATAGCCGAACCTCCCTTCTCCAATTGGCGGCGGATGTCGTCCGTAATGGCCACCAGGACCGTCTCTGTCCCGTGTCCGGCGCGGAAACCCGATTGGCAGGGGTCCAGGCTTCCTGAGGTTTCCAGGAATTCCTGTAATTGGATCGCTGCTGCCCGTTCAATCAGTTTCCCGAGGAAGGGTAGGTTTGAGACCGGACGGTAGTTCACCGGCGCCGCTGGATCCAGATTCGCCTTCTTCAGCAGCGAATCCCAGAGCTCGCCCCCTTTCAAAGGGCGTGTAAGGCCGCCCTTTTTAGGCTTGCTTTAGCTAAGTCTGAATTGCCAATGGCATGTGTATGTCCTTGAATTCAAGAACTGTAATCTCCGTTCTTATCACTGCTATGCCGTATGTTTTTACTGTATGTTTTACTGTACGCTGTGATCTGCCTCGAGCCTGCAGGGAGGAGCGGAATATAAGACCGAACAATCAATCAATCAATCAATCAATCAATCAATGATATTGCGATATAATATAGTATAATATGAGTATGTGTCGCCCAACAGTATGGCATAATATATTGTACAATATAATACTACTAATGATATTGTGATATTATAATTGTATATTTGTTTTACGTGCAATATTACTAATAATATTGCGATATAATGTTATAGTGCAAAGTGATGCTTAGTATCGATATTGTGCTATGGCAGTAATGTAGTTTGTTGTATTTGCAGTTTGCTGTGAGCCGTTCTGAGTCCCCTTCGGGGTTGAATATGAAGGGCGGCATATAAAGATCGTGAAATAATAAATAAATAAACAATAAAAGGCGGAGGCATTACTTTTCATTCAATCCTTGTAAAACAGCCTAGCTTAACTCCAGTTCAATAAAATAGCCTCCGCTGCCAAGTTCAGGCGAGGTTGTGTTCTCCATGAGATGCCTCACTGCTTTCTCAGCACCTGCCTGCCATACCGTGACACTCTTAATGAGGGAACATGGCCGCACCGCGGTCCGGGGCAGGGCAAGCGCCGTGGTCAGGGCCGGCAGCGAGAGGAAGGTCTCGTCAGAAGTATGTGCTTCCTTCTGACAGTACGGGTGACGTTTTGGAACTGCCACCTGCTCCATCTCTGTTGGGGATAGATTGCAACTTGCGCTCGCTTCTCCGCCACGGGCTGCCCTTGTCGGCGGCGTCTCCTTGCCCCAGTGCATGCCTCAGGCGGTGCCTGCCAGGCCTTCCCGTGCATCCTGCAGATTGGGGCGAGGATGCTTTAATAGGACAGCCGCCTGAAGTCAGCACTCCAGATTTGTCACACTAAAACAAAACAAAAAATATATTTCTGACACCTTTCCTGCAAATCTTTCCAAGACCTTTGCGCCTGGCATCTTTGACGAGGGATTAATAATCATCGCTTTCTGATTTCAGAGCAGCTGGCGCCGCATCATACATTCCCTCCCCATTACTTCCACACTGCTATTAAAGCTGCAGCTAACCTGGAATGAGGCCCTGTTCTGGGACCTCGTCACACTGGAGCGGGTCTGGGCAAACTCAGGCCCAGGGGCTGGACGTGCTCCCATGGCTTCTTTTCTCTCTCTCTCACCGTCATATCCTTCCTTCTTTCTCTCTTGCCTTCCCTCTTTCTCCTTCCCTTCCACCCTTTCGTCTTTCTTTCCTTCCCTTTTCCCTTCCTCTTTCTCTCTTCCTTCCTTCCCTGATGTCTTTCCTTCCTTCTCTCTTTCCTCCCCTCTTTCCCCCTCCCTCCATTCCCTTCCTTCCCTTTTCCCTTCCATTTCCTTCCTTCCTTCCTTCCCTGATGTCTTTCCTTCCTTCTCTCTTTCCCCCATCTTTCCCCTCCCTCCATTCCCTTTCTTCACTCTCTCGTTCTCCCTTCCTCTATTTCCTTTGACTTTTCCTTCCTTCCTTCCTTCCTTCCTTCTCTTCCTTCCTTCCTTCCTTCCTTCTCTCTTCCTTCCCTCCTTCCTTCTTCCCTTCCATCCTTCCTTCCCTCTTTCCTCCCTCCTCCCTCTTTCTCCTTCTTTCTTTCTTTCCTTCTTTCCATCCATCCATTCATCCATCCCTTTTGTTTTTCTTTCCCTCTTTACTCCCTCTCTCCCTCTTTCTCCTTCTATCCTTCCATCCTTCCCTTCCTCTTTTTTGTCCTTCTTTCCTTCTTTCTTTCCTTCCTTCCCTCCCTCCCGTCCTTCCCTCTTTCCTCCCTCTCTCCCTCTTTCTCCTTCCTTCTTTCTTTCTTTCTTACTTTCCAGCCAACAAGCCAGCCATCCCTTTTGTTTTTCTTTCCCTCTTTACTCCCTCTTTCTCTTTATATCCTTCCATCCTTCCCTTCCTCCCTTTTGTCCTTCTTTCTTTCCTTCCTTCCCTCCCTCCCGTCCTTCCCTCTTTCCTCCCTCTCTCCCTCTTTCTCCTTCCTTCCTTCTTTCCATCTATCCAGCCATCCTTCCATCCCTTTTGTCTTTATTTCCCTCTTTCCTCCCTCTTTCCCTCTTTCTCCTTCCATCCTTCCCTTCCTCCCCTTTGTCCTTCCTTCGTCCTTCCTTCCCTCCCTCCCTTTCTCCCTTTTCCTCCTCCTTCCTTCCATCCATTTTGTATTTCCTTCCCTCTTTCTTCCCTCCCTCCCTCCATCGCTCCCTCTTTCTCCTTCCATCCTTCCCTTCCTCCCTTTTGTCCTTCCTTCTCTCTATCCTCCCTCCTTTCCTTCCTTCCTTCCATCCCCAGAGGCAGCTTAAGCGGCTGAGGCGGGAAAGGGAGGAGCCTGAGGCTGTTAGGAATTGTGGGAGTCGGAGTCCAAAACACCTGGAGGGAGCGCCCAAGTTTGCCCATGCCTGGTATAGATACATCCGGGGTCTTTCTGTATACTGTGTTCCCTCGCTATTACGCGGTTCACTTTTAGCAGACTCGCTGTTTCACTATATTAAAAAAAAATTTTTTTTTGTTGTTTCGTGGGGTTTTTGTATTTCAGAATGTCACAGGTTGGAGCAGTGTTTCCCAACCAGTGTGCCGTGGCACACTAGTGTGCCGTGAGCGATCCTCAGGTGTGCCATGGGAAACTGGAACCTCCAATCCCCTCCCTTCCCCCTCCTGCCGAACACTTTTTCTCCTCCCCTCAGGCTCCCTTCTTCCCAGCCTCGCTCTGCTCGCTTTGCCTGGCTTTGCTCTGGGGCGAGTCTGCGCAGTGGCGCCCGCACGGGTCACGCCTCCCTCCCTCCCCCTCCCCTCCTGAACACGCTCACGCTGCCCCTTCAGATCAAAATGGCGGCAGAAGCGGCAGTGTAGAAGAAAAAGTAAGTGTTCGGCAGGAGGGGGAAGGGGAGGGGAGGGGAGGAAGAGGTCTTGTCGAAAAGCTGGCATGGGCAAACTTGACCTTCCAGGTGCTTTGGACTCCAACTCCCACCATTCCTAGCAGCCTCAGGCCCTTCTCCCTTTCCCCCCTCAACTACTTAAGCAGGAAAGGGCCTCAGGCTGTTAGGAATGGTGGGAGTTGGAGTCCAAAGCACCCAGAGGGCCAAGGTTTTCCCATGCCTGTTTCAGAGACCTCAAAGTGGTGAGCCTCCTTCCAACATTGTGATTCTGGATAGAAAACACACTACAACATAACATAACATTGTTTGAGTCCACGGTGTTCTCTGGGTGTAGGTGAACTACAACTTCCAAACTCAAGGTCAATTCCCAAGCAAACCCTTTCGGTACTTTCTGTTGGTAATGAGAGTTCAATATGCCAAGTTTGGTTCAATTCCATTGTTGCAAGAGTTCAGGATGCTCTTTGATTGTAGGGGAACTATAAATCCCAGAAACTGTAACTCCCAAATGTCAAGATCTATTTTCCCAAACTCCATCTGTGTTCACATTTGGGCATATTGAGTATTCATGCCAAGTTTGGTCCGGATCCAACATTGTTTGAGTCCACAGTGCTCTCTGGATATAGGTGAACTACAACTCCAAAACCCAAGGTCAATGCCCACCAAACTCTTATAGCATTTTCTCTTGGTTATTAGAGTTCTGTGTGGGAAGTTTGTGTCTTTCTGCCATTCCTGCCAGGATATCTACGTTGTGTTCATCAAAACAGGCCCAGGTTTCACACCGAGTGTATAAATACATTCAAAAACATATTAACTATACGTATTACTGTGTTAGAGTGTCATTTTGGTTGGTGGTGTGCCCCAGGATTTGGTCAATGTAAAAATGTGCTGCGGCTCAAAAAAGGTTGAAAAACACTGGGTTGGAGTACAATGTTCCCTCACTTACTGCTGGGGTTAGGTTCCAGGACCTCCCGCAATAAGTGAAAAACCGCGATGTAGGGATACTCTTATTCATTTTAATATTTATACATTATTTTAGTAGTTATACACTATTTTAAGTCTTTATTACCTTAAAATCAAAGGAAGGAAAGGCCCTTCAAGGTTGGAGGGAGGGAGGACTGAGGAGGAGGGAAATCACATTGGAGAGCGGCGGGGGCAAAACCCCACAAAACAACAAAAACACCATGATATATATTTTAAATTAATATTTTTTGGATATCCACGAAACAGCGAGTCTGCAATAAGCGAGGGAACACTGTATTCAACTACACATTATGTTTGGTTGGGTGTGTGTGTATATTTGTAATCTCTGCCATCCTTTTTTTCCAAAGTTAATTGCCCGTAAGCAGTTAAGAATGACTTTCTGTCAGCGAAGGCAAGGGAAGTTTATTGCATTATCTCTTTCGTTCTCAATTATTTGCGTAGATCATTTTGGTTGCACGACCCAAACATCAAGATCAATACATATTTATTTGTGAGGGAGTTCCAGAACTTGTTATACATTATATGGTTGCCTAGTATCGATCAGATGCACGTATTAATGGTCATAAAACGTCACTAATTGTTAACCTTAATAGGTGGGATGGACTTCTTTGGACTTTGTAGGGAGGCATAATATTTATCGTGTCAGAAGGATGCTTTTCGTAAACAGAAAGTTAAAAACTTGGCATTATACTATACTACAGTGCTGTCCAACTTCTTCCGGCCCAAGGGCCGGAAGAAGTGTCACTGATCACCTGGGGGGCCGCAGGTGATCAGTGAGCAGGGGCGGGGCCAATAGCGGGGCGGGGCGGGCCAGCTGACTTCCTCCTCCTTCGCCCCTCCTCCTCCCCCACGGACGCGCGCGGTGCGGGAAGGAGGAGGGGCGAAGGAGGAGGAGCCAGCTGTCTTCCTCCTGCCTGTATCGCCCCCTCCGTCCCTCTCTCGGCGCCGCCGTTGTGAGGCAGTTTGCAGCGGCGCCGCCGAGAAAGGGAGAAGGGGCGATCCAGGCAGGGAGGAAGATAGCTGGCCCCTCCTCCCTGTACCGCCGCCTTGTCCCTTTCTCGGCGGCGGCGCTGCAAACTGCCTCGCAGCGCGGCGCCGAGAGAGGGAGAGGGGCGATCAGGCAGGGAGGGAGCCAGCTGTCTTCCTCCTGCCTGGATCGCCCCTCCGTCCCTCTCTCGGCGCCGCCACTGCAAACTGCCTCGCAATGGCGGCGCCGAGAGAGAGGGAGAAGAGGCGATCCAGGCAGGAGGAAGACAGTTGGCTCCTCCTCCCTGCCTGGATCGCTTCTCCGTCCCTCTCTCAGTGCCGAAAAAGGGCAGAAGGCGGCGCCAGCGGCAGCGCGTCACAGGCCTGGCGTGACGCGCTGCCCCTTGGCACCGCCTACTCCTCCTTTTCGGCGCCCTCCTTCCTAGGCCGGGGCCGCCGAAAGGAGGAGTAGGCGGTGCCAAGAGCAGCGCGTCACGGCAGGCCTGTGACGCGCTGCTCTTGGCGCCCTTCTGCCCTTTCGGCGGCTCCCTTCCTCCTCCCTGCCCCGCCCCCCCTCCCCCCCCGGCCGCCATTTTTAAAAAAAAAAATCGATTTTTTTTTTAAATTTAAAAATGGCGGCTGAGGGCATAGGTGGGGCCGTGTCCAACAGGCTACGGCCCCGGGGCCGCCAGTTGGACAGCCCTGCTATACTAGGTGTCCCCTGCCCGGCGTTGCTTTGGCCCAGTCTGGAAAATAAAGTAATGAGAAAGTATTGATTTCTAATATATGTAATCTCTTTATGCTTGTGGGTAAATAGTATTTCTTGTTGGTTTTTTTTTTTGTCACTGTTGATGTAGAGATTGTCTGGTTTGCCTACTCTGGAACATGCAACATATCCTTCTTTAGGGGCCCTTTCAAATATACGATACTATGTCTGTCATATATATATGTGTGTGTGTGTGAACATACTGTATATCATCTATCTATATCTATGGCTGTTTAGGCGGAAGTCAGCCTGAAGAAAACGGAAGTCCTCTACCAGCCCGCACCACAGGAAGAACACCATCATCCCCACGTTAGCATAGGCACATCTGTGCTTAAGTTCGTCCAGCAGTTCACCTACTTGGGAAGCATCATCACGGCGCAGCTGTGTTCTCAATAGCATGGCCTCAACGCTGGTGACCCCTGCTTGCTCAAGGACAGCAACATTCCTTACATAGTCGGTCCAGTGTATATTTAGGATTGTGCGAAGGCAGCGCTGATGAAAGCGTTCGAGGAGTCGTAGGTGTTGGCGATAGGTGACCCATGTTTCAGACCCATAGAGGAGAATAGACAGTACGATAGCTCTGTACACACTGATTTTGGTGCTTTGCCTCAGGTGCTTGTTGCTCCAGACTCTTTTGTGAAGCCTTCCAAATAAACTCTATGCCCTTGCTAATCTGTGCTCCATCTCTTTATCAATCTTGGCGTCTGAAGAGATGATGCTTCTCAGGTAGGTGAACTGCTTGACGGACTTAGGCACAGACTTGCCTCTGCTGACGTGGGGATGATGGTGTTCTTCCTGTAGTGCGGGCTGGTAGAGGACTTCCCTTTTCTTCAGGCTGACTTCCAGCCCAAACGGCTCTGCAGCTGTTGCAAAGCAGGATGTGAGGCGCTGCAGAGCTGCTTCTGGATGGGCGTCAAGGGCAAAAAGCAGCTCACAGACTACATAGTTTAGTCTTAGTGCAAGCCCTCACTTAAGTTGGCTTAAGTTGAACAAGCTACCATCAGTACGATAGCGTATATATATGGCGTCTTCTTCGAGGTCTGTTTTAGCCCTTTGGAGCGTCATGCTGAAGGAGATTGTGAATAGGGTTGTTGCAAGAACACAACCTTGTTTCACTCCATTAGTTATTATATAACGTTATTATTGATTATTATTATTATTACTCTATGCCCTTGCTAATTTGTGATCTATCTCTTATCAATCTTGGCGTCTGAAGAGATGATGCTTCCCAGGGAGGTGAACTGCTGGACGGACTTAGGCACGGATTGGCCTATTCTGACGTCTGGATGATGGTGTTCTTCCTGTGGTGCGGTCTGGTAGAGGACTTCCCTTTACTTCAGGCTGACTTCCATCATGCTGAAGAAGGTTGTAAATTGGGTTTGGTGCAAGAACACAACCTTGTTTCCCTCCATTAGTTATTATATAACATTATTATTATTATTATTACTCTATGCCCTTGCTAATTTGTGATCTATCTCTTATCAATCTTGGTGTCTGAAGAGATGATGCTTCCCAGGGAGGTGAACTGCTTGATGGACTTAGGCACAGATTGGTCTATGCTGACGTGGGGATGATGGTGTTCTTCCTGTGGTGCGGGCTGGTAGAGGACTTCCCTTTACTTCAGGCTGACTTCCATCATGCTGAAGAAGGTTGTAAATTGGGTTTGGTGCAAGAACACAACCTTGTTTCACTCCATTAGTTATGAGAAAGGGCTCAGAGAGAGCATCGCCGTATCTGACTTGACCCCGCTGGTGCTCGTGTAACAGGATAATCATTTTGAGGAATTTGTTTTAAATACATTACGACTATGTTTTGAATACATTACGACCCTGATTTGCTCCTGATGTGATAAATAAATGGATTGCGTTGAAGAGAGCTTGTTCCCATTGTGCTTCTACGCGCCTGACGCAAACGACTCGACTCCCAGACCCTGGAAGGAGAAGTCTGAGGACTTGAAAGGCTGGTAAATGTTAGAACTGGGATCGGGATTCCATTATTTCCTCGCGTCCTTGAAGGCAGCCGCTGAATGCCCACAACCCTTTGTGCCAGCCAGCTAAATAATTTAAATACAACATTCGGTGCCTCCGCGGCGGGAAAACAAAAGCTCGAGAGTATTAAAGAGGGCCGGGGAAGGGTCTCAGCGGGAAAGGGGAGCGCGCGTTGTGTGGGAAGCCGATCCCCGCTGGGCTTTGCTCAGTGGGGCGACGCGCCTGGATAATAGAGACTTCCAGCGGGAGGTCGGCGCGCGACAATGACAGGGCTCCTTCCTCGCCCGGGCACGGCGGAACAAAAGGGCCCGGCCGACTTGCCAGAAACAGCCGTTTAATTGGCACGTCGGGGAAGCTGCATCAACATCTGGGGCTGCGCTCGGGAAAAGGGGACGGTGGGTGTGCGGGGTGTTTATTGTGGGATGGGGATTCGCGGGGGCCCGGCGGCGCAACCACCTGTGCGGCAGTGTTTTAGGCACAAAAGGAAATGAGCTAATGGCCGCCGCACAAAATGAAAACTCTTCTTCCTGGGGCCAGATTGGACATTAATGGCCTCACGCCTTCTTTCTCCATTGTGTGTGGGAATATCCTGGAAAGACGCGACGAGCGGGGTGCCATCAGCACGGCTCCATCCTGAGCCCGGTCCTACTCGGGGTCTTCATTAAGGACTTCGAAGGCAGGATCATCAAGTTTGCAGACAGGGCCAAGTTGGGAGGGAGAGCCAAGACTCCAGAAGACCGGAGCAGAATTCAAAACGATCTGAACAGATTAGATCAGGGGTGGGCAATTATTTTTTTCCAAGGGGCCACACGAGAGCCAAAAAATATTATGGAGGGCTGAACTGCATTCTGATCCACATTATTTATTTATTTATTTACTATATTTACTATATATTACACATCATTAATATTAACATATTAATATATCAAGAAATATTCATATATTATTAGTATTAATATCGTAATTATTATATTATAGTATATATATACTAGCTGTACCCGGCAGGCGTTGCTGTGCCCTATTTAGGAGATGCGAGAAAGTCTGAGTATGTAAGGGTTGGAATTGATGTTACTTATGGTCTTGGTGGGGTCATGGCTGTGTCGTTGTGGGTTGTTCTGGTGGGTGGGATGTTGAAGTCCTGGGGAGTTGTTGGTGTGTGGTGTTGCTGGCATTCTGCATAGTTTGTGGATATACAATGTTTTTTTGTCGTTCCATCTGCTGTGTTGATGTAGAGGTTGATGCTTGTGTGGGTGGGGTACTTTGGAAGTGAGTGGAGGTACTTGAAATCCCATCATCCATGGTGTGCCCTCCTCTAAACTGCAGCTGGATGGAGTGTGGGTCATGGGGGCACTGTGTGCCAAGTTGGGTCTTTATCGGTCTTGGTTCTGGGCCACAGTGGTCTGTGGGAAATGAAGGGTTTGAAAGTACTACAAATCCCATAATCCATGGAGGTACATCAAATCCCATCATCCATGGTCCACCCTCCTCCAAACTGTAGTAGAATGTAGCGTGGGTCATAGGGGCTCTGTGTGCCAAGGTAGTTTACTGTAAATTCAGGCCATACACAATGTCCCATGAGCTGAGGCCTAGTCGGGAAAATCAAGTTAATGAAGCCTTACTGTCAATTCAGAGCTTAAACAGCATCCCATTAAGTGAGGCCTAGTCAGGGAAATCATGTTAATGAAGCCTTACTGTCAATTTTGGGCGTGGTCTGTGATTTGTAGGGGTTTAAATTTTCTGTGGGAAGTGAATTGGGTGTTCGTGTTGGCGGCTGCCTCAGGCCTTTGCCTTATCCTCCTCTGATAGTTTAGAGGGTCGGAATGTTCATGTTGGCTGGCCAATGGAGGCGTTATGCAAATACTCCCTCACTGGCAACCAATCATGTTGTCAGAATGTGGAGGCTGGGAGATTGGCTGGCGGCCGCAGAGGACGCTGGGAAATGTAGGGTTTTTTTGTATCGTTGTTTTGGGGGCCTTCTAGGTTTTGTGGGGGAAAGTTTTTTTGCTAACAACCTACCTTGCCTGAGGCCTATTTTTGTTGCCAAGTTTGGTGTCTCTGGCTTGTAAGGTTTCTCTGCCTAGGACGGTTGTTCCATGACGGGACCTCCTTTATATAATAGATTATAAAATTATTATAAAATAATAATAAAAACCACTAAAAATAAATTAAATTAAATTCAAGAAGACAAGGTGCGAACCAAGATGAAGGCTGACATCCTCAAGAGAGGAAGGATCCCACGATGGAATGGCCCAATGGACCCAGCCCAGAGGATGGCAAAGTGGACCCAGCCGCCGCCGCAGCAGAGCAGAGCAGAGCAGCAGGCTGATCCCCAGCTGATCGCCCTGCTATGGAGTGCCTGCCATCCCGGTGGAGGCGATCCAGGCCTGCAGGGGGAGCAGTCAGCGATCTAAGGCGGCTTATTCGACCTGGCGACCTGGAAGACCAATCAAGTCTTCCGGGTCACCAGGACGATCAGCCCCGTGACCCAGTGATGTCAGGAACTCCATCCAGGGATCATCCAGGGGTGTCAGGCACTCCAAAGCCGCCGCTCCTCCGGCCTGTCTGCCGACACAGGCCCCACAGAGATGGCGGCAGCAGCACCCCTTCCTCTTGGCCCCGCCCCCGACACCCTTCTCCCCGGGCCGGACAGAATCGGCTGCTGGGCCGGATCCGGCCCGCAGGCCGTAGGTTGCCCATCCCTGTATTAGATCAAGGGGTGCTCACACTTTTTCAGCATGCGAGCTACTTCTAAAACAACCAAGTCAAAATGATCTACCTACCCACTACACAAATGTGAAACATATAACACAATATCTGCTTTGGTTTTCTGAGTCCACACTGCCATATAATCTGATTCAAAGCAGGTAACATGTGATTTGATTCAACTGTGTGGAAAGGACCTCAGATGACCCAGGGCCCTTCCACGGATCCTGTTTTACAGTTGACACACACAAACTGATTTCTTACTACTGGACAAAGTGCTGCCAAATTTGACCACAAGACACCGACAAGAAGTGACCATCACTAAAAAAAATTGATTTTGTCATTTGGGAGTTGTAGTTTCTGGGATTTATAGTTCACCTACAATCAAAGAGCATTATGAACCCCACCAACAACAGAATTGGGGCAAACTTCCCACATAAAAACCCCACAACCAACAGCAAATGTTCAAGGCAGAGAGGAAGGAAAGGAAGGAAGGAATGAGGGAGGGAGGAAACAGGAAGGAAAGAAGGCAAGGCAAGAAGGAAGGGAGAAAGGAAGGAAAGGAAGGAGATGAGGAAAGGAGGGAAAGGAGGGGGAGAGAGAGGAAGGAAGAACAAAAGGGAGGGAAGAGAGGATGGGAAGTAGGGAAAGGGAAGGAAGAAAGGGAAGAAGGAATGAAGGAAAGGAATGGAGGGAGAGAGAGAGGAAGGAAGAACAGAAGGGAGGGAGGGAGGGAAAGAAGGGAAGGAAGAAAGGATGTAGGGTGGGTCATGGGGGCTCTGTGTGCCAAGTGTGGTCTTGATCAGTCATTGGTTGAGGGTGGCAGCGGTCTCAGAAAGTGAGTGATGGTACTTCAACTCCCATCATCCATGGTCCGTCCCACTCAAAACTGCACCAGGATGTAGAGTGGGTCATGGGTACTCTGTGTGCCAAGTTTGGGCCTGGTCTGTGATTTGTAGGGGCTGCAGTGTTCTGTGGGGAATGAATTGGGTGAAGGTACTGCAAATCCCATCATTTGTGAGCCATCCTGCCGTAAACCGCAGCAGGCTTGTAAAGTGGGCCATTGGGCCTCTGTGTGCCAAGTTCGGTCCTGATTCGTCATTGGTGTGGGCCACTGTGCTCTAAGGAAGTGAATTGAAGTACTGCAAGTCCCATCATCCATGGTCCATCCATTTTCAAACTGCACCAGGATGTAGAGTGCATATTGGGAGGCCTGTGTGCCAAGTTTGGTCTTGTTCTGTCATTGTTGGGGGCCTTGTCAGGAAAATCAAGTTGAGGAAGCCTTGCTGTCAATTTTGGGCCTGGTCTGTGATTTATAGGGGCTACAGTGTTGTTTGGGAAGTGAATGAGGTGAAGGTACTGCAAATTCCATCATTCGTGGCCCCTCCTGCCCTAAACCACACCAGGCTGTTAATTGGGCCATTGGGCCCCTGTGTGCCAAGTTTGGTCCTGATCCGTCATTGCTGTGGGCCGCAGTGGCTGACTGCCTGAGGCCTTTCCTTTTTCCTCTGAGTCACTTTAGAATGTTGGAATGTGGTTGGCCAATCGGAGTCCTATATGCAAATACCATTTCAGTGGCAAGCAATCCCCTCTGTCTGGGGCTGTAGAATGTTGGAGTTCTGAGGCTGGCCAATCAGAGCCCTTTATGCAAATAATCCCACAGTGGCAACCAATCGAAACGCTGACACATATTCCTCCCACTGCCCGCAAACACTGACTTTTATTATATACTAGCTGAGGGCCCGGCAGTGCCCGGCTTATTTGAGGAAGGCATTGTGTGCCAAGGTTGGTTCCTATGAGATGTGTATGTGGCTTGCAGTGGTCTCAGGAACTTAGAGAAGGTAGTGCAAGTCCCATTGGCCATGGTCCACCCCCCTCCAAACAGCACCAGGATGTAGAGTGGGTCATGGGGGCTGTGTGTGTCACGTTTGGTCTTGATCATTCTCTGGATGAGGGTTGCAGTGGTCTCTGGAAGTGAGGGAAGGTACTGGAAGTCCCATCATCCATGGTCCCCCGTTCTCCAAACTGCACCAGGATGTAGAGTGGGTCATGGGGGCTCTGTGTGCCAAGTGTGGTCCTGATCCGTCATTGGTGTGGGCCACAGTGCTCGAAGCAAGTGAGTTAAAGTACTGCAAGTCCCGTTATCCATGGTACATCCTCCCTCAAACTGCACCAGGATGTAGAGTGGGTCTTGAGGGTTCTGTGTGCCAAGTTTGGTCTTGTTCTCTCATTGTTTGGGGTCGCAAATGGGTCGCAAAGTTTTTTGGCCTTAAGCTCCCACCATGCCTGACTGCCTCAGGCCTTTTCCTTACCCCCTCTGCCACTTTAGAGTGTCGGAATGTTCGTTTTGGCTGGCCGGCCAATCAGAGTGTTTTATGCAAATACTCCCTCAGGGCCCATCCTGCCCTAAACCACACCAGGTTGTGAAGTGGGCCATTGGGCCCCTGTGTGCCAAGTTTGGTCCTGATCCGTCATTTCTGTGGGCCGCAGTATCTGACTGCCTGAGGCCTTTCCTATTTCCTCTGAGTCACTCTAGAATGTTGGAATGTGCTTGGCCAATTGGAGTCATTTATGCAAATACCATTTCAGTGGCAACCAATCCCCTCTGTCTGGTGCCTTAGAATGTTGGAGTTCTGAGGCTGGCCAATCAGAGCCCTTTATGCAAATAATCCCACAGTGGCAGCCAATTGAAACGCTGGCACATATTCATCCCTCCGCACCACCGCACCACCCACCGCCCACAAACATTGACTTTTATTATATACATAGATAGATATAGAGATAGAAGAAGATTCTGGGCCATGGAGAGCATTGTTGCGGTTCTGTGGAGCCTTGGCTTTAGATGGGACACTTTATGTGTGGGGCGAGGGGTCAGCGGGTTTGCTGGTCCGCCCCTTCTCCGCTGCTTGCTGAAGGGATGGAGATCTCTCCTTAGCGTCGTTGATGCAATTCCGCCTTTTCGAAACCCTTGTTCCAACCCAAGGGTAATGAAATGCCGCATTCCCTTTAAAAACCACCGGCACACACGCCGTTCGTTCCCTGAAGGTGTTTTGCAGGACGTGAGGGACAATGCTGAGGTTTCGCTCCGAGCACCACCTTCAAAACACCCCTGCTGCATAATTCAAGAGCTCGAGGTGTTTGCTTTCGGGAGGAAAGAAAGCCGAGAGGCAGCCAGCGGGCCAACTTTGCAGCATCATCGTTCCCTTTTCTGAACTTTGGTGACCAAAACAGCATCAGGCAGTAGTAAGAACACAGTGGTCCCTCGCTACTTCGCAGTTCGCTTTTCGCGGACTCGCCGCTTCGCTGGGTTTTGCCTCCTGGCAACAATGGAGTATGAAAGGGGGTTTCTCCCTCCCCCTCGGGAGAGAGGCAGCCAATCATAACAGAGAGAGATAGAGAGGAGATCCAAAGCAGTATGTAAATAACAGCCTTATAGCCCCTTCCTTATCTGTATATATAAAGGAAGAGTCGTCATGGAAAGACCGTCCCAAACAGAGAAACCTTACAACGCAGAGACACCAAACTTGCCAACAGAAATAGGCCTCAGACAAGGTACGTTTGTAGCAAAGAAACTTTCCCCCCAAAACCTAAAAGGCCCCCAAAACGAGTAAAAAATAACTACATTTCCCAGCATCCTCCGGGGCTGCCAACGACTCTCCCAGCCTCTACATTCTGACAACATGATTGGCTGCCAATATGGGCGGATTTGCATAACTCCTGTACTGGCCTGCCAACATGAACATTCCGACCCATAATAAACTGTCAGAGGAGGATAAGGCAAAGGGCTGAGGCACAAACACAAACACCCAATTCACTTGCCACAGAAAATTTACACCCCTACAAATCACAGACCACGCCCAAAATTGACAGTAAGGCTTCATTAACTTAATTTCCCTGACTAGGCCTCACTTAATGGAATGCTGTTTACGCTCTGAATTGACAGTAAGGCTTCATTAACTTGATTCTCCCGACTAGCCCTCAGCTCATTGGACATTGTGTATGGCCTGAATTGACAGTAAGGCTTCATTAACTTGCTGTTCCTGACTAGGCCTCAGCTCATGGGACATTGTGTATGGCTTGAATTGACAGTAAGGCTTCATTAACTTGATTCTCCCGACTACGATTCAGCTCATTGGACATTGTGTATGGCTTGAATTGACAGTAAGGCTTCATTAACTTGCTGTTCCTGACTAGGCCTCAGCTCATGGGACATTGTGTATGGCCTGAATTGACAGTAAGGCTTCATTAACTTGCTGTTCCTGACTAGGCCTCAGCTCATGGGACATTGTGTATGGCCTGAATTGACAGTAAGGCTTCATTAACTTGCTGTTCCTGACTAGCCCTCAGCTCATTGGACATTGTGTTTGGCCTGAATTGACAGTAAGGCTTCATTAACTTGCTGTTCCCGACTAGGCCTCAGCTCATGGGACATTGTGTATGGCCTGAATTTACAGTAACCTACCTTGGCACACAGAGCCCCTATGACCCACGCAACATTCTACTACAGTTTGGAGGAGGGTGGACCATGGATTATGGGACTTGAAGTACCACCATGGATAATGGGATTTGTACTACTTCAAAACCCATCATTCCCCACAGACTACTGTGTCCCAGAACCAAGACCGATAAAAACCAAACTTGGCAAACAATGCCCCCCATGACCCACACTCCATCCGACTGCAGACTAGAGGACGACACACCATGGATAATGGGATTTCAAGTACCTCCACTCACTTCCAAAGTACCCCACCCACACAAGCATCAACCTCTACATCAACACAGCAGACGGAAAGACAAAAAACATTGTATATCCACAAGCTCTGCAGAACGCCAGCAACACCACACACCCACAACTCCCCAGGACTTCAACATCCCACCCACCAGAACAACCCACAACGACACAGCCAGGGCCCCAACAACACCATAACTAACAACAACTCCAACCCTTACATACTCAGACTTCCTCGCATCTCCAAAATAGGGCACAGCAACGCGTGCCGGGTACAGCTAGTAGTTAGTAAAAGATGTGCGGTGCCTCCATGCTTCTGCCTCACCCTCGGAATGCGATATATATAGTATCTCTACTTCGCGGATTTTTTACTTTTCGTGAGTGGTCCTGGAACGTAACACCCGTGATAAGCGAGGGAACACTGTGTGGAGAGGCTGTCTCTGCGGATAAAGCGAGAGCCAAGGATTACAAGAACATCACGTTCAAGGAGGTTCATGCAGTGTATAAGTGTGGGGCGAGGGCTTGTAAAGATATAAAATAGTGTATAACTACAAAAATCTAATCTATATCTATATATAATAAAGTGGAATGTTTGTATGTATGTATGTATGTATGTGGCAGCGTTCTGATTGGCTCCCGACCTCTACATTCTGACAACATGATTGGTTACCAGTGAGGGAGTTTTTGCATAACGCCTCTAATTGGCCAGCCAACACGAACATTCCGTCACTCTAAACTGCCAAAGAGGGATAAGGCAAAGGCCTGAAGCAGTCAGCCATAATGGGAGTTTCAGACCAAAACACTTTGCGGCTCCCAACAATGACAGAACAAGACCAAACTTGGCACACAAAACCCACAAGACCCACTCTACATCCTGGTGCAGTTTGAAGGAGGGCAGACCATGGATGATGGGACTTGGAGTACCGCCAATCACTTCCCCAGACCGCCGCTACCCTCATCCACTGACTGATCAAGACCAAACTTCGCACACAGAACCCCCATGACCCACTTTACATCCTGGTGCAGTTTGGAGGAGGGCAGACCATGCATGATGGGACTTGAAGTACCTTCACTCACTGTCCAAGACTGCTGCAAATCTGATCCGATGACTGATCAAGACCAAACCAGACACACAGAGCCCTCATGACCCACTCTACATCCTGGTGCAGTTTTGTGTGGGACGGACCATGGATGATGGGACCTGAAGTACCTTCACTCACTTCCTGAGAGCACTGTGACCCTCATCCAATGACTGAGCAAGACCAAACTTGCCACACAGAGCCCTCATGACCCACTCTACATCCTGGTGCTGTTTGAAGGAGGATGGACCATGGATGATGGGACTTGAAGTACCTTCACTCACCTTCTGAGACCGCTGCGACCCTCATCCAATGAATGATCAAGACCAAACGTGGCACACAGAGCCCACATGACCCACTCTACATCCTGGTGTTCTTGGGAGGGGGGTGGACCATGGCCGATGGGACTTGCAGTACCTTCACTAACTTCCTGAGACCACTGCAAGCCACGTAAACATCTGATAAGGAGCAACCTTGGCACACAATGCCTTTCTCAAATAACCCAGGCAGGGCAGGGCCGGGTCCCCAAGCTAGTAATGTATAAATCTTAAAAGGAAATATAGCATCCCTACTTCGTGGATTTTCACTTTTCTTAACCATAGAGCACTGAAGCCACCCGACAATGGTGGATCTGGACCAAACCGGGCGCACAGAACATAACATACTGGTGTGTGGGGGGAAGGGGGTTGAGGGGGATGACCCACCAGTGTGGGAGTTGTAGTTCACCCTGCATCCAGAGATGTTACCAAATTTCCCCAAAACAAACATTGCCTTGTTCGTTTGGGGAAATTATTATGACCACCGGGTAATGATGATGATGTTGATGCTGCTCCTGTCCTCCCGTTGCTCCGTCCCACTTTGCATTTTGGCTGCCCCCTTTGTTGACTCATATTCAGCTTGTGATCTGCTCAGGCTTGGTACACATACGGCTGCTCAGCCACGTGTCCCCCGTCGTATATTTGTGCCTTTCATTTCTCCTGCCTACTGGTAGGTGTTATTTATGTCTCTTCACTCATTTCTGTCTCATGCAGAACCTCAGGTGAACTTTTCGCGGGGTTTTTCTCGGCAGGCGGCATTGAGATGGGCTTCGCCTTGGCTTCCCTTTTCACCCCCATGGCGGCGGAGGAGTGGGTCTTGCTCAAGGCCATACAGTGGGCTTCCAGGGCCAAGGGGGGATTTGAACCCTGACCTTTAGTGTTGCTTGTTTCCATCGGATGTACAGCGTTCCCTCACTTATCATGGGTGTTACGTTACTGGAACACCCGCGGAAATTGAAAATCCGCGAAGCAGGAAACTTACTTGCGTCCGACATTCCTGTTGGCTATTCTCTATTTTGGGGCAAAAACCCACGATAAATATTTTATATTGTTTGGGGGACACACACGACGGACGAAGATTCAGATTCAAGAAGGACTCATCCCACGCTTTCTACAAGCGCGTTGATGACTAAGAAGGCCAATCTGAGAGAAGCAAGTCCGGTTGTAGAAAGCACAGCAGAAAGTCTCCTTGGGTGATGTTGTTTCGAAGTTGCGGTTCTTTCTGTGTTGTCGTTTCTCTTTGAGACCCGTTCGGTGTGACTTCTCGAAAGAGGCCGCAGCGTTGTGGATAGTGCGCCTCCACGCCTCCCGATGTGAGGCCAGGGTGGACCATTGTTGGTGATCAATCTGGCCGAGCCTGAGATGTTGTTTGAGGGAGTCCTTATATCTCTTTTTGGGGGCGCCTCTCTTGCGCTGACCCGTGGCGAGTTCACCGTAGAGTAGTATCTTTGGGAGGCGGTGGTCCTCCATCCTAGAGTTGGAGTTCCCCCTTATCCATAGAGCACTGAAGCCACCCGAGAATGGTGGATCTGGACCAAACGTGGTGCACAGAACTCTGGTGACCAACATAACATACTGGTGGTGGTGGTGGGGAGTTTGAGGGGGGGGGGAATGACCCACCTGCGTGGGAGTTGTAGTTCACCCTGCATCCAGAGATATTACCAAATTTCCCAAAACAAACAATACCTTGTTTGTTTGGGGAAATTATTATGACCTCCGGGTTCCCAAGCTGCTGCTGCTGCTAATAATAATAATAATAATAATAATAATAATCTACTGTGAACTCGCCACAGGTCAGCGCAAGGGAGGTGCCCCAAAAAAGAGATATAAGGACTCCCTGAATAATAATAATAATTATTATTATTATTCAGGGAGTCCTTATATCTCTTTTTGGGGGCACCTCTCTTGCGCTGACCTGTGGCGAGTTCACCATGGAGTAGTATCTTTGGGAGGCGGTGGTCCTCCATCCTAGAGACCTTGTGCCCTGCCCAGCGCAGCTGTGTTCTCAATAGCATGGCCTCAATGCTGGTCATCCCTGCTTGCTCTAGGACAGCAACATTCCTCACATAGTCGGTGCAGTGTATATTTAGGATTGTGCGACGGCAGCGCTGATGAAAGCGTTCGAGGAGTCGTAGGTGTTGGGGATAGGTGACCCATGTTTCACACCCATAGAGGAGAACAGACAGTATGATAGCTCTGTACACACTGGTTTTGGTGCTTTGCCTCAGGTGCTTGTTCCTCCAGACTCTTCTGTGAAGCCTTCCGAATGCACTCTATGCCTTTGCTAATCTGTGATTGATCTCTTTATCAATCTTGGCGTCTGAAGAGATGACGCTTCCCAGGGAGGTGAACTGCTGAACGGACTTAAGCATATGTGCCTATGCTGATGTGGGGATGATGGTGTTCTTCCTGTGGTGTGGGCTGGTAGAGGACTTCCCTTTTCTTCAGGCTGACTTCCAGCCCAAACAGCTCTGCAGCTGTTGCAAAGCAGGACGTGAGGTGCTGCAGGGCTGCTTCTGAATGGGAGACAAGGGCAGCAAATAGGGATGTGTAGTGTAATTGAAATGATATGGACGAACCCCAGGAATTATGTACAATTGTACAAATTTTGTTCATTAACACCATGTTGATATTCTGTCCGTAATCTGAAGATCCAATATGCTTCTCTTTGTAGAAGTTTATTTTTGAATTCCATATGTTTGGATTGTGTTAGCATTTCAAGAATAGGATACTTAAACAGAGTGACTGTACAAAAACACATATAATATTTGTGAAGCCTTCCGAATGCACTCTATGCCTTTGCTAACCTGTGATCGATCTCTTTGTCAATCTTGGCGTCTGAGGAGATGATGCTTCCCAGGGAGGTGAACTGCTGGACGGACTTAAGCACAGATGTGCCTATGCTGACGTGGGGATGATGGCGTTCTTCCTGTAGTGCAGGCTGGTAGAGGACTTCCGTTTCCTTCAGGCTGACTTCCAGCCCAAACGGTTCTGCAGCTGTGGCAAAGCAGGACATGAGGCGCTGCAGGGCTGCTTCTGAATGGGCGACAAGGGCAGCATCGTCAGCAAAAAGCAGCTCACGGACTAGATAGTTCAGAGTCTTAGTTGGAGCCCTCAGATGGCTTAAATCAGTGGTTCTCAACCTTCCTTATGCGGTGACCCCTTAATACAGTTCCTCGTGTTGTGGTGACTCCCAACCATAAACTTATTTTCATTACTACTTAATAACTGTAATTTTGCCACTGTTCTGAATCATAATGTAAATATCTGATATGCCAGATGTATTTTCACTCACTGGACCAAATTTGACACATATCCCCGATATGCCCAAATTTGAATACTGGGGGGGGGGGGGGGGATTGATTTTGTACTTTGGGAGTTGTAGTTGCTGGGATTTATAGTTAACCTACAATCAAAGAGCATTATGAACTTCACCAATGATAGAATAGAACCAAACTTGGCACACAGAACCCCCATAACCAAGAGAAAATGCTATAAGAGTTTGGTGGGCATTGCCCTTGGGTTTTGGAGTTGTAGTTCTCCTACATCCTGAGAGCACTGTGGACTCAAACAATGTTGGATTTAGACCAAACTTGGCAAGAATATTCAATATGCCCAAATACGAACACTGGTGGAGTTTGGGGAAAGAAACTTGATATTTGGGAGTTGTAGTTGCTGGGGTTTATAGTTCATCTACAATTAAAGAGCATTTTGAACCCCACCAATGATAAAATTAGGCCAAATTTCTCACACAGAACCTACATGACCAACAGAAAATACTGTTGTTTTTTGGTGATCTTTTGCGACCCCTCTGACACCCCCTCACGACCCCACCAGGGGTCCCGACCCCCAGGTTGAGAAACACTGGCTTAAATTGAACAAGCTATTTGACATTCATATTTATTGAAAAACCGCAAAACAGCGAGTCGCGAAAAGCGAACTGCGAAGTAGCGAGGGAACACTGTATTGGACAGTTGCTAGTTTTGGAAGGAGTCCCCCCCCCTCCTCTTTTTTCCCCACACCTTAAGGAGCTTGACTTGGAGCTGCTCTAGGATTAAGTGAGATTAGGAGCCTTCTGCTGCTGCTCCGTCCCTCTTGTGTACCTTGTATGGAAGCATCCTAATAAGTATCGATGCCGCGTTCATCTGCAAGAAGCTGACCTTTTAGCGTCTGCTGAGGCTGCAGTTTGAGGCAGCGGCAGCGGTTTCCTTGCAAGTAAAATCAATGGAGGCAGATCTTGGGAACTTCTTTGGGAAAGGAATAAAGTGGTTTCCGTCTTGGCAGCCATGGAGAGCGCCTTTCTGGTCCCGGCCAGGATTCGCCATGGCAGGCACGCCTTTTCATTAGTTTCCCCGGCAGAAGGGATGGTTTCAGCCTCCTGAGTTGAAAGGGCAAAGCGGCATTTGGAGACCACTGGAAAAAAATGGTAAAGCTGCTCCCTTGCACGTTGAGGCCGTTGGCGTTCTTGTCGCGAAGACGCCTTTCTGCATTCCCTTTCCATTCCCTCGCTACTTCGTGGTTCACTTTTCACGGACTCACTGTTTTGGAAGGAAGGAGAGAAGGAAAGGAAAAAGAGAAAGAAAGAAGGCAAGAGAGAGGGGGGGGAGGAATGATAGAAGGAAAAAGACAGAAAAAGGGAAGGATGGAGAGAAAGAAGAAAGAGGGAGAGAAAGAGGGAAGGAAGGTTAGCCACAGCAACGCGTGGCGGGTATCGAAGTGTTCCCTCAATACTTCGCGGTTCACTTTTCGCAGACTCACTGTTTTGGAAGGAAGGAGAGAAGGAAAGGAAAAAGAGAAAGAACGAAGGCAAGAGAGAGGGGGGGGGGAGGAATGATAGAAGGAAAAAGACAGAAAAAGGGAAGGATGGAGAGAAAGAAGAAAGAGGGAGAGAAAGAGGGAAGGAAGGTTAGCCACAGCAGCGCGTGGCGGGTATCAGTGTTCCCTCCATACTTCGCGGTTCACTTTTCGCAGACTCACTGTTTTGGACGGAAGGAGAGAAGGAAAGGCAAAAGAGAAGGAAGGAAGGCAAGAGGGAAGGGGGCAGGAAGGAGAGAAGGAAAAAGACAGAAAGAGGGAAGGATGGAGAGAAAGAAGAAAGAGGGAGAGAAAGAGGGAAGGAAGGTTGGCCACAGCAACGCGTGGCGGGTATCGAAGTGTTCCCTCAATACTTCGCGGTTCACTTTTCGCAGACTCACTGTTTTGGAAGGAAGGAGAGAAGGAAAGGAAAAAGAGAAGGAAGGAAGGCAAGAGAGAGGGGGGAGGAAGGAGAGAAGGAAAAAGACAGAAAGAGGGAAGGAAGGAGAGAAGGAAGAAAGAGGGAGAGAAGGTTAGCCACAGCAACACGTGGCGAGTTTCGAAGTGTTCCCTCAATACGTCGTGGTTCACTTTTCGCAGACTTGCTGTTTTGGAAGGAAGGAGAGAAGGAAAGGAAAAAGAGAAAGAAGGAAGGCAAGAGGGGGGAGGAAGGGTAGAAGGAAAAAGACAGAAAGAGGGAAGGAAGGAGAGAAAGAGGGAGGGAAGGTTGGCCACAGCAACACGTGGCGAGTATTGAAGTGTTCCCTCGATACTTCGCGGTTTACTTTTCGCGGACTCGCTGTTTTGGAAGGAAGGAGAGAATGAAAGGAAAAAGAGAAGCAAGGAAGGAAAAGAGAGGGGAGGAAGGGTAGAAGGAAAAAAGAGAGGAAGGAAAGAGAGAAGGAAGGAAGGAACCAAAGAGCAAAGGATGGAAGGAAGGAAAGAGGTAGAGAAGGAAGGAAGGAGGACAGAAAGAGGGAGGGAAGGTTGGCCACAGCAACACGTAGCGGGTACAGCTAGTAATACAGTGTTCCCTCGATACTTCGCGGTTCACTTTTCGCAGACTCGCTGTTTCGCTGTTTTGGAAGGAGAGAAAGGAATAAGAGATGGAAGGAAGGAAGGAGAGAAGTAAAAAAAGACAGAAAGAGAGAAGGAAGGAAGGAGAGAAGGAGGGAAGAGAGAAAGAGGGAGGGAAGGTTGGCCACAGCAACGCGTGGTGGGTACAGCTAGTAATACAGTGTTCCCTCGATACTTTGCGGTTCGCTTTTCGCGGACTCGCTGTTTTGCTGTTTTGGAAGGAAGGAGAGAAGGAAAGGAAAAAGAAGGAAGGAAGGATGGATAGAAGGAAAAAAGACAGAAAGAGGGAAGGAAGGAAGGAGGGAAGAGAGAAAGAGGGAGGGAAGGTTGGCCACAGCAACGTGTGGTGGGTACAGCTAGTAATACAGTGTTCCCTCGATACTTTGCAGTTTGCTTTTTGCGGACTCGCTGTTTCGCTGTTTTGGAAGGAAGGAGAAAGAAGGAAGGAAGGAAGGATAGAAGGAAAAAAAGACACAAAGAGGGAAGGAATATGTGTGTGTATGTTGTGGCTTGTGGAAGTTGGATAGTTTTATTTTATAGCAATTGTATAAAACTTTTTTTAAAATAACACACACACAAACAAACAAACAGACACCTACACAAAACCAAAACACCGACGGTTTTTCCATTGTATCTGCCTAAGAAACACAAAGGGAAATAATAGGATGGATCCGAATCACATCAGTGCTCTTCTGCCGAGATCAAAACGGCCTGAGTTCCCCTATTCCCTGGCTCCCTCCCCTCTGCGTATTAATTCCGTGGCTTTTCGGCCCCGACACCGTGGCCTCCTCCCACAGAGGCTCTTCTCGGAGAAGAAGGTGGTCTTTAATGGAAAGGGCAATCGGAATAGGAGAAAGTGGATGCTGCGGCGCATTAACGCTGCCCAAAGGTCATGCGTGTTTGTCATTAGGAGGAAGCCAGACAATGCCGCGGCGGCTTTGGACTCCTGGGCCGCCTCCGTCTCGAGTGCTTTGTCCTTGCCTTTTGCCCGTTGCCCATTGGCTTTTCTAAATGCAACGCGTCTCTGGAAAAGGCCTCACTTCTCGTTTGGTATTTGAGACATCCATTAACTCCGTGTTTTTCAACCTTTTTTGAGCCGCGGCACATTTTTTTACATTTACCAAATCCTGGGGCACACCACCAACCAATATGACACAAAACGACACTCTAACACAGTCATACATATAGTTAATATGTTTTTGAATGTATTTATGCACTCAGTGTGAAACCTGGGCCTGTTTCGATGAACACAACATAGATATCCTGGCAGGAATGGCAGAAAGACACACACACACAAAACATACTAATACCCAAAAAGACACAAAATGACACTCTAACACAGTAATACATATAGTTAATATGTATCTAAATGTATTTATACACTCAGTGTGAAACCTGGGCCTGTTTCGATGAACACAACATAGATATCCTGGCAGGAATGGCAGAAAGACACACACACACAAAACATACTAATACTAACCCAAAAAGACACAAAATGACACTCTAACACAGTAATACATATAGTTAATATGTATCTAAATGTATTTATACACTCCGTGTGAAACCTGGGCCTATTTCGATGAACACAACATAGATATCCTGGCAGGAATGGCAGAAAGAAAGACACAAACTTCCCACACAGAACTCCCATAACCAAGAGAAAATACTATAAGAGTTTGGTGGGCATTGACCTTGGGTTTTGGAGTTGTAGTTCACCTATATCCAGAGAGCACTGTGGACTCAAACAATGTTGGATCAGGACCAAACTTGGCATGAATACTCAATATGCCCAAATGTGAACACAGATGGCGTTTGGGGAAAATAGACCTTGGCGTTTGGGAGTGACAGTTTCTGGGATTTATAGTTAACACACAATCCAAGAGCATCCTGAACTCTTGCAACAATGGAATTGAACCAAACTTGGCCTATTGAACTCTCATTACCAACAGAAAGTACTGAAAGGGGTTGTTTGGGAATTGACCTTGAGTTTGGAAGTTGTAGTTCACCTACACCCAGAGCGCACTGTGGACTCAAACAATGTTATGTGATGTTATGTTGTTGTTTTTCTACCCAGAATCACAATGTTGGAAGGAGGCTCACCACTTTAAGGTCCCCCAAACAGGCATGGGAAAACTTCGGCCCTCTGGGTGCTTTGGACTCCAACTCCCACCATTCCTCACAGCCTGAGGCCCTTTCCTGCTTAGGTGGCTGAGGGGGAGGAAAAGGGCCTGAGGCTGCTAGGAATGGTGGGAGTTAGAGTCCAAAACACCCGGAAGGTCACAGTTTGCCCATGCCAGCTTTGGACAGAGACCTCTTCCTCCCCCTTCGCTTTGCCCTTTCTTCCCCCTCCTGCCCAACACTGACTTTTTCTTCTCCACTGCCGCTTCCGCTGCCATTTTGATCCGAGGGGGCAGCGTGAGCGCGTTCGGGGGGGAAGGGGGAGGGAGGGAGACGTGACCCATGCGGGCGCTACTGCGCAGACTCGCCCCAGAGCAAAATGAGCAGAGTGAGGCTGGGAAGAAGGGAGCCCGAGGGGAGAAGAAAAAGTGTTCGGCAGGAGGGGGAAGAAAGGGGATTGGAGGTTCCAGTTTCCCACGGCACACGTGAGGATCGCTCACGGCACACTAGTGTGCCACAGCACACTGGTTGGGAAACACTGACATAGTCAGTCCAGTGTATATTTAGGATTGAGCGAAGACAGTGCTGATGGAAGTGTTCAAGGAGTCGTAGGTGTTGACGACCTATGTTTCAGACCCATAAAAGGGAACAGACAGTACGATAGCTCTGTACAAACTGATTTTGGTGCTTTGCCTCAGGTGCTTGTTGCTCCAGACTCTCTTGTGAAGCCTTCCGAATGCACTCTTTGCTAATCTGTGATCTATCTCTTGATCAATCTTGGCGCCTGAAGAGATGATGCTTCCCAGGGAGGTGAACTGCTGAACTGACTTAAGCACAGATTCGCCTATGTTGACATGGGGATGAGGGTGTTCTTCCTGTAGTGCGGGCTGGTAGAGGACTTCCATTTTCCTCAGGCTGACTTCCAGCCCAAACAGCTCTGCAGTTGTGTCGATTTATAGTTTCCCACGGCACACCTGAGGATCGCTCACGGCACACTGGTTGGGAAACACTGCATTAACTCACTCCTGGGCTTGTTTGTCAACGGCTCCCGCGCCATAGACTCCTTTGCTCGGATTCCGATCCGTTTTCCATCTTTCCTCCCACTTTTTTTTTGAGATTGGATCTCGGCTCTCGTTCTTGAACTTGGGAATCCGAACAACAGATGGTGCTGTTACAAATTAAAAGAATTTAAAGCGAGATCCATCAGCTGCCAAGATGAAACACTCTTTTTTTCTGACGGGAAGAGCTCATTATCAAGAGTATTTAAGCAAAGTAGGTATTTAATCTTCCTTAATCATTTGCATTCTTGAGAAGAAGGGTACCCGTGGCAGCTGTCATGCCAGGCCAAGCCCCGCGAATATGCTGGCTTGTAATTACTTCACAGGATCTATTTTAATGCTGCTCATGCTGAGTACAATCAAAACCCAGGGCCCCAAAGTGGGCAACGTTTCCACAGGCAACTGGGTTGGAATTCATGGGGTCGGGATCCATCTTACTCTCTCCGTTCAGGAAGGCAAGTCATGTTTCTTCGGGAGCTACATTAGGAAACCTGTGTTGTATCTCCGGACAGGAAGTACCTCTGTACTTCACCACCACGCTCCAAATTAATTAATGAACCTCTCTCTCTCTCTCTCTATATATATATATATATATATATGATATATATCTTTTATATCAGAGCCCTTTCTCATAACTAGCGGAGTGCAACAAGGTTGTGTTCTTGCACCAACCCTATTTACAATCTTCTTCAGCATGATGCTCCAAAGGGCTACGGCAGACCTCCAAGAAGAAGACGGCGTATATATACGCTATCGTACTGATGGTAGCTTGTTCAACTTAAGCCGCCTGAGGGCTCGCACTAAGACTCTAAACTCTCTAGTCCTTGAGCTGCTCTTTGCCGACAATGCCGCCCTTGTCGCCCATTCAGAAGCAGCTCTGCAGCGCCTCACACCCTGCTTTGCAGCAGCTGCAGAGCTGTTTGGGCTGGAAGTCAGCTTGAAAAAAACGGAAGTTCTCTACCAGCCCGCACCACAGGAAGAACACCACCATCCCCTCGTCAACATAGGCAAAATTGGGCTTAAGTCCGTCCAGCAGTTCACCTCCCTGGGAAGCATCATCTCTTCAGAAGCCAAGATTGATAAAGAGAGAGAGATCACAGATTAGCAAAGGCATAGAGTAATAATAATAATAATAATAATATGTTATATAATAACTAATGGAGTGAAACAAGGTTGTGTTCTTGCACCAACCCTATTTACAATCTTCTTCAGCATGATGCTCCAAAGGGCTACGGCAGACCTACAAGAAGAAGAAGATGGCATATATATACGCTATCGTACTGATGGGAGCTTGTTCAACTTAAGACGTCTGAGGGCTCGCACTAAGACTCTAAACTCTCTAGACCGTGAGCTGCTTTTTGCAACAGCTGCAGAGCTGTTTGGACTGGAAGTCAGCCTGAAGAAAACGGAAGTCCTCTACGAGCCCGCACTTCAGGAAGAACACCATCATCACCACGTCAGCATAAGCACATCTGTGCTTAAGTCCGTTCAGCAGTTCACCTACCTGAGAAGCATTTAGACACCAAGATTGACAAAGAGATATATCACAGATTATCCAAGGAATAAAATAATAATAATACGAAGAAGAAGACGGCATATATATACGCTATCGTACTGATGGCAGCTTGTTCAACTTAAGCCGCCTGAGTGCTTGCACTAAGACTCTAAACTATCTAGTCCGTGAGCTGCTTTTTTCAGACGATGCTGCCCTTGTCGCCCTTTCAGAAGCAGCTCTGCAGCGCCTCACATCCTGATTGGCAACAGCTGCAGAGCTGTTTGGGCTGGAAGTCAGCCTGAAGAAAAGGGAAGTCCTCTACCAGCCCGCACCACAGGAAGAACACCATCATCCCCACGTCAGCATAGGCACATCTGTGCTCAAGTCAGTTCAGCAGTTCACCTCCCTGGGAAGCATCATCTCTTCAGACGCCAAGATTGACAAAGAGATCGATCACAGATTAGCAAAGGCATCGAGTGCATTCGGAAGGCTTCACAAAAGAGTCTGGAGCAACAAGCACCTGAGACAAAGCACCAAAATCAGTGTGTACAGAGGTATTCTACTGTCTATTCTCCTCTATGGGTCTGAAACATGGGTCACCTATCGCCAACACCTACGACTCCTCGAACGCTTCCATCAGCGCTGTCTTCGCACAATCCTAAATACACACTGGACCGACTATGTGACGAATGTTGCTGTCCTTGAGCAAGCAGGGGTCACCAGCATTGAGGCCATGCTATTGAGAACACAGCTGCGCTGGGCAGGGCACGAGGTCTCTAGGATGGAGGACCACCGCCTCCCAAAGATACTACTCTACGGTGAACTCACCACGGGTCAGCGCAAGAGAGGCGCCCCCAGAAAGAGATATAAGGACTCCCTGAAACAACATCTCAGCCTCGGCCAGATTGATCACCAACAATGGTCCACCCTGGCCTCACATTGGGAGGCGTGGAGACGCACTCTCCACAATGCTGCGGCCTCTTTCGGGAAGACACGCCGAACGGGTCTCGAAGAGAAACGACAACGCAGAAAGAACCGCAACTTGGAAACAACATCACCCAAGGAGACTTTCTGCTGTGCTTTCTGCAACCGAACTTGCCTATCTCAGATTGGCCTTTTTAGTCATCAGCGCACTTGGAAATAGCATGGGATGAGTCCTTGCTAAGAATCTTCGTTCGCGAAGTAATGCCGAGAGATATATAAAAAGATAACTGTCGTAATTGGGCTGAAGTAAACAAAACAAAACAAAAACACTGAACAAAAACACACCAAATTTGGCAACAAAACTCCTCACAATCCAAGGTTTGACCATCACTGGAAAAAAAAACTCCACAAAAACAACAAAGGAAGGAGAAAACACACCGGGTGAGCGGCAAGGGATCAGAGGGTAGAAGCGGAGGAGGAGTAGGGGGAGGAGAGGGGGGGGGGAGTGGGAGGGAGGCCACACTCTGTCTCCCACACACACACTCCCACAGTACAAGGGAAGGAGGACGGTGTCATGATGGATTTCATAAGAACATAAGAACATAAGAAGAGCCATGCTGAATCGGACCTCAGCCCATCTAGTCCAGCATTCTGTGTCACACAGTGGCCCACCAGTTGTACACGGGGATCTCGAGCAGAAGGGAGGGCAAAACCCTGATCTGCTCCCGACCCCCCACAACCAGTACCCAGGGAAATCCTGCCTACCTCAACCAACTCCGAGGTGGCACTTGGATGTCCATTTCAGTAACTACCGATACACTTGGTATCCATGAATCTGTCTAATCCTGCCTTGAAGCTGTCCAGGCTGACCGCTGTCACAACCTCCTCTGGAAGTGAGTTCCATAACCCAATGACCCTCTGGGTGAAGAAATATTTCCCTTTATTAGTCCTAACTTTCCTACCTTGGAGCTTCAGGGAGTGCCCTCTAGTCCTAGTGTTTTGTGACAAAGAAAATATTTTTTTCTTTGTTCACCTTTTCTATCCCATGCATGATTTTATACACTTCGATCAAGTCACCTCTTAGACGCCGTCTTTCAAGGCTGAAAAGACCAGGCGTTGCAACCTGGTTTCATAAGGGAGCAGCTCCATCCCTTGGATCATTCTTGTCGCCCTTCTTTGTACCTTTTCCAGTTCCGTTATATCTTTCTTAAGGTGCAGAGACCAGACTTTCAACTGTTTCAAAGTCTTTTGCTTGTGTTGTTAGGCCAAGGTCATCAGCATATATGACATTAGCTGTACCCGGCACGCGTTGCTGTGCCCTATTTAGGAGATGCGAGAAAGTCTGAGTATGTAAGGGTTGGAATTGATGTTACTCCTCTGAAGTGCAACTACCAGTTGGTGTTTTGGTTTGGTGCTTTTGCAGGTTTGTTGCTGTTCAGGTTTCCTATAAGTTCCTTCTCTTGTTTCAAAACTGTGTGCAGGGTTCCCTCATTTATTGCGGGGGTTACGTTCCAGGACCTCCCACAATAAGCGAAACACTGCGCGATGTAGGGACGTTATATTTATTTTAATATTTATACATTATTTTAGTAGGTATACACTATTTTAAGTTTTTATAAACTTAAAATAGTGTATACCTACTAAAATCTATGTATATAATAAAAATCAGTGTTTGCGGAGGACAGGAGGTACGGAGGAATATGTGGCAGCGTTTCGATTGGTTGCCACTGTGGGATTATTTGCATAACACCTCTGATTGGCCAAGCAGCCAACATTCCACCACTCCAAGGAGGCAGACAGGGGATTGGTTGCCACTGAGGGAGAATTTGCATACGGACTCTTGATTGGCCAGCCAACACGAACATTCCGACACTCTAAAGTGGCGGGGGTTAAGGAAAAGGCCTGAGGCAGTCAGGCATGGTGAGAGTTTAAGTCCAAAACACTTTGCGGCCCCCAACAATGACAGAACAAGACCAAACTTGGCACACAGAACCCCCAAGACCCACTCTACAGCCTGGTGCAGTTTGAGGGAGGATGGAACGTAGATGACGGACTTGAAGTACCTTCACTCACCTTCCGAGACTGCTGCGACCCTCATCCAATGAATGATCAAGACCAAACGTGGCACACAGAGCCCCCATGACCCACTCTACATCCTGGTGCTGTTTGGAGGGGGGTGGACCATGATCGATATCCAGATTCAATACCGACCTATTGATTCCACCCAGATGGTTTCCAGTTACTATTAGTAGAGCTGCTACGAGTTAAAAGAATACATGTATATATATTTACGGGATACTGGTGGTCTCGAGGAACGTGCCCAGAACCCTCTCCGTAACCAGATTACACTTCAGGCACGTTTCAGCTCAATGGAGAGGCGCCCGCCCTTCCTCCCGCGCGTTTTGCCTCACGTCAGTCATGCCAAAGAGGGGAAAGCATAGATTCATCAGTATGTCAGGCGAAGCTACTGAGCAAGCAAAGATTGTTCTAGCTCCCTTCCATACTTCATTATTCATGAACCTCGCAGAAATGAGCATTCATCTTTTGGTGCAGGTATCTGCAGTGGGGGATCACAGATATTCATGCCCACAAGGCTCCCGGTGAAGTTGAGAGTCATGGTTACGTGAAAGGAGTCGGGCTCCGATATGGAGAACGGTGAAGAGATCGTCATGTGCAGAAATAAGCATTCCCGTATGTTCATTGACAGGCACACAAGCAGAGGGTCAAGGAAGCCAAAGCTCGCTCTCCCTTTGCATGTTTCCCCTTTATCAAGTCAGAATCTATTCCTATAAGTTCCTTCTCTTGTTTCAAAACATGTGGCAGCCTTTTTATGTGTATGTGCTCCCGCCACGTGGTCCCGTTAGGCAGTGTTTCGTTACCAGTGTGCCACGGCGATCATCAGGTGTGCCGTGGGAAATTGGCACCTCCCATACCCTTTCTTCCCCCTCCTGCCCAACACTTTTTCTTCTCCACTCGGGCTCCCTCCTTCCCAGCCTCGCTCTGCTCGCTTTGCCATGCGGGCGCTAGTGCGCAGACTCGCCCCACGTCTTCCTCCCTCCCCCCTCCCCTCCTGAACATGCTCACGCTGCCCTCTTGGATCAAAATGGCGGCAGAAGCGGCAGCGTGAGCAAAGGGAGGCAAAGCGGGCAGAGCGAGGCTGGGAAGAAGGGAGCCCAAGTGGAGAAGAAAAAGTATGTTTGGCAGGAGGGGGAAGAAAGGGCGTGAAGGGCAGGGGGAGGAAGAGGTCTCTGTTGGAAGCTGGCATGGGCAAACTTGGACCTTCCGGGTGTTTTGGACTCCAACTCCCACCATTCCCAGCAGCCTCAGGCGCTTTTCCTTCCCCCCTCAGCCACTTTCAGGTTAACAGCCCCAGTTACAGCCAGTTAAAAGAATACATGTATATATATTTACGGGATGCTGGTGGTCTCCAGGAACGTGCCCAGCCTCAGGTTGTTCAGCGCAATGGTGGGAGTTGGAGTCCAAAGCACCCAGAGGGCTGAAGTTTTCCCATGCCTGTTTGAGGGACCTTCAAGTGGTGAGCCTCCTTCCAACATTGTGATTCTGGATAGAAAACAAACAACAACATCACATAACATTGTTTGAGTCCACAGTGCTCTCTGGGTGTAGGTGAACTACAACTTCCAAACTCAAGGTCAATTCCCAAGCAAGCCCTTTCAGTACTTTCTGTTGGTAATGAGAGTTCAATATGCCAAGTTTGGTTCAATTCCATTGTTGCAAGAGTTCAGGATGCTCTTTGATTGTGTGTTAACTATAAATCCCAGAAACTGTAACTCCCAAATGTCAAGGTCTATTTTCCCCCAAACTCCATCTGTGTTCACATTTGGGCATATTGAGTATTCATGCCAAGTTTGGTCCTGATCCAACATTGTTTGAGTCCACAGTGCTCTCTGGGTGTAGGTGAACTACAACTTCCAAACTCAAGGTCAATTCCCAAGCAAGCCCTTTCAGTACTTTCTGTTGGTAATGAGAGTTCAATATGCCAAGTTTGGTTCAACTCCATTGTTGCAAGACTTCAGGATGCTCTTTGATTGTGTGTTAACTATAAATCCCAGAAACTGTAACTCCCAAATGTCAAGGTCTATTTTCCCCAAAACTAAACACAGAGAGGGACTGACAGCTGTTGATGAAGACCTTCGTGTGTGTCTTTCTGCCATTCCTGCCCGGATATCTATGTTGTGTTCATTGAAACAGGCCCAGGTTTCACACTGAGTGTATAAATACATTTAAAAACATATTAACTATATGTATGACTGTGTTAGAGTGTCATTTTGTGTCATTTTCATTCATTCATTTCATTCATTTCATTTATTGGGATTTCTGCACCGCTGACCCAGGGCTCCGCGGCTCACAAGAGCCAATGGCACAGCGCCAGAGGGTTAAAAACATAAGCACATAAAAACACAATTAAAACAATAGAGCAGCAGCGGATACAACAGCCCAGTGGGTGTACACACGAGCCTACTCACCGAAGGCCTGCCTAAACGAATAGGTTTTGCAGGCCCTTCTAAACGGGAGTAGGTCCCTCAGGGCTCTGGCTTCGGCCGGGAGGGTTGGTGGTGTGCCCCAGGATTTGGTCAATGTAAAAAAAGTGCCGTGGCTCAAAAAAGGTTGAAAAACACTGCTGTTAGGGACAGGAATCCATGACTGCTGGGCCCTTGTCATTATGGCCACCTGACCCAGCCGAAGAAGCCGAATTGGCCAAAATGGACCCGCACACAAGCCTAGAACTGATGCAGTTTGGCAGTACGCCTTTGCTGTGATTCAGCCAGCCGATGACAATTAGGAAATTGTTATTCCAGGACCTGAGAGAGTGGATGGGTTTTTCAGTGAGGGAAATGAGGGGAGTTTAGATCCTGAGTCCTGCAGACAGGGAGATGCACCGGCCGGTGAAGACCTTTTGCCTACTCATCTCATAGCAACCCCAGAGAAGGAATTGGACGGGTGAGAAAGTTCACCTGAAAGACAACTGTGGTCAGCCAAAATCTCAGGCTTCATCTTAGGGGAAAAGCAAGCAAATTTAAAAAGTCGCGAGAAATAGCAGTGTGAGAAATCTCACAGGCAAGGCAGGCAAGGTCACAAGCATGACTTCATGTCATGTGGACTTGAAATCAGAGAGTTGTTCCATTGAGAGTTCAGATCAGGCAACACTGCAAAGCAGTGAGGATATCGCAGCTTGCTTCCAGTTCATGTTGTGAGTCTAAAATCTTGTGAGTTTGGATTCATGTGTGAAGAAGTTTCTATCGTCTTCCTTTTGGATTCATATTCATATTTGGATTATTGTTTTCTTGTACCTTGTTTTATGAAACAGATCTGGACTGTTTGGATTATTACCTTTGTAGCGTTTTTCCCTACTGCCAGTTTGGTTTGGCTAATTACTTGTTTGCCTGACATCCTGCTTTGCAGCAGCTGCAGAGCTGTTTGGGCTGGAAGTCAGCCTGAAGAAAAGGGAACTCCTCTACCAGCCCGCACCACAGGAAGAACACCATCATCCCCACATCCGCATAGGCAAATCTGTGCTTAAGTCCGTTCAGCAGTTCACCTGCCTGGGAAGCATCATCTCTTCAGACGCCAAGATTGATAAAGAGATGGATCACAGATCAGCAAAGGCATAGAGTGCATTCGGAAGGCTTCACAAAAGAGTCTGGAGCAACAAGCACCTGAGGCAAAGCACCAAAATCAGTGTGTACAGAGCTATTGTACTGTCTATTCTCCTCTATGGGTCTGAAACATGGGTCACCTATCGCCAACACCTACGGCTCCTCGAACGCTTTCATCAGCGCTGTCTTGATGAAGACGTTGAGAGATCTGTGCACGATGGGTACACAGCACAACTTCAGAGACCGGATCTCACCACCGTACGGCATCCTCCATTCAGTCCAGATTCAGCACCGTCTGACTTCCATCTGTTCTCAATAATGAAAGAAGATCTGTGGGGACATCATGATGCTTCTGATGAAGACGTTGAGAGATCTGTGCACGATGGGTACACAGCACAACTTCAGAGACCGGATCTCACCATCGTATGGCATCCTCCATTCAGTCCAGATTTAGCACCGTCTGACTTCCATCTGTTCTCAATAATGAAAGAAGATCTGTGGGGACATCATGATGCTTCTGATGAAGACGTTGAGAGATCTGTGCACGATGGGTACACAGCACAACTTCAGAGACTGGATCTCACCACCGTACGGCATCCTCCATACAGTCCAGATTCAGCACCACCTGACTTCCATCTGTTCTCAATAATAAAAAGAAGATCTGTGGGGACATCATGATGCTTCTGATGAAGACGTTGAGAGATCTGTGCACGATGGGTACACAGCACAACTTCAGAGACCGGATCTCACCACCGTACGGCATCCTCCGTACAGTCCAGATTCAGCACCACCTGACTTCCATCTGTTCTCAATAATAAAAGAAGATCTGCGGGGACATCATGATGCTTCTGATGAAGACGTTGAGAGATCTGTGCACGATGGGTACACAGCACAACTTCAGAGACCGGATCTCACCACCGTACGGCATCCTCCGTACAGTCCAGATTTAGCACCACCTGACTTCCATCTGTTCTCAATAATAAAAGAAGATCTGTGGGGACATCATGATGCTTCTGATGAAGACGTTGAGAGATCTGTGCATGATGGGTACACAGCACAACTTCAGAGACCGGATCTCACCACCATACGGCATCCTCCATTCAGTCCAGATTTAGCACCGTCTGACTTCCATCTGTTCTCAATAATGAAAGAAGTTCTGCGGGGACATCATGATGCTTCGGATGAAGACTTTGAGAGAACCGTGAGACACTGGTTGCGGAAACAGAATGTCGACTTCTTCCGTGACGGCTTCAGAAGAATTGTTCATCGTTGGCAGAAATGTATCCGATTGCCTGGAGATTATGTGGAAAAGTGAATAGTGGTCGTTAAAGAGCACGTCCTCAGGATGATTTCTGCGTTGGATTTATTAAAATATTCCCGTCCAAACCCAAGTAACGAAGGTGGAGGCATTACTTTTCCTTCAGTCCTTGTACATAGACGGATACTTCTATGTGGCGGAGAGACCGTGGCATTAAATACCGACTCTGTAGATTGAGAGGACAGCCATATCATCCTCTTCCCAGGTGTATTGATAAAGATCAGCACTTTCAGCCCTGTTGACACATCCAAGGGACCCAAATGCCTGAGACGCCTGGGCTGTTAATTATCCAGCGCATGTTGCGAGCGCAGACACCTGCCTCGGAAGCGCGCTCGAGGGCCTTTTGAGCATCTTCTCCTTCTCAAAGCCTTGGGAGGTGGGCAGTGTTTGTCAGCCTCGTGGAGATAGCTAATGTCAGGAGCCTGCACTGAGCCGCTTCATCTCCAGCATCCTCCGACAGGGAGTCGGGATGCTGGAAAGAAGATGTGCAGGTCCACGTTGGTTGTGGAAGGGACGGACGTGCCCATGCCGTATTTAAAAGCGGCTTCCCACGTCTGCCCGGCACGCTTTTCCTCGCTTTAACCATCGCAACTTGTCGTTCTCCCTCGTTTGAAAGAAAGGAGCTTTTGTATACTGCTTTGTGCCCCTGGCATTCTTGCAAAGGGGTCTCTTTTGGTCTCTTTCTCGGAGATTGATGGCTACACGTTTCCACAGCCCCGAATGCTGTGGAAACCTCCCCTGGCGCTATTTTCCCCTCCCCACTCGTCTCGATCGCTTTTCTCTTTGAGTCCCACAAATGGCAGGCACTTCTGATCCTTGTTCGGAGGGCTTGTTTTTGTCTTCCTGCCTGCTTTTTATAGCTGCCTGTCTGCGGGGCAAAGAGAGAGAGAGAGAGAGAGAGGGTCAAATTGGTCTGCGCTGGTTGAACTGCTTCCCCTCCTCCTCCTCCTCCTCCCATGTTAAAGGGCCTTTGGTGAAAAAGGCACAATTCCATTTCCATTCGTGTCGACTCGCTCGCACAGATGGTCCGCTGCCATTTTTGAGATTGAGGCTGTTTTATTATTGACTAGCCCTCCCTTGCCACACATTGCTGTGGCCCAGTCTGTGTATATGTGTTTTGTGTGTGTGTATATTTGTGTATTTGTATATGTGTGTGCATATATATGTGTGTGTGTATATATATATATTAGCTGTACCCGGCACGCGTTGCTGTGCCCTATTTAGGAGATGCGAGAAAGTCTGAGTATGTAAGGGTTGGAATTGATGTGACTTATGGTCTTGGTGGGGTCATGGCTGTGTCGTTGTGGGTTGTTCTGGTGGGTGGGATGTTGAAGTCCTGGGAGTTGTGGGTGTGTAGTGTTGCTGGCGTTCTGCAGAGCTTGTGGATATCCAATGTTTTGTGTCTTTCCATCTGCTGTGTTGATGTAGAGGTTCTGTGGTGTCCCAACTCTGGAGCACGCTACGTAGAGTTGTCCGTGGGAGAAGCATTCTGTGTCAAGGTCTATATGCCACAGATTTGTAGTGTTTGTCCTTGAGCCTTGTTTATGGTGATGGCAAAAGCTAGTGTAGTGCAGTGTCTTTCTGTTCTGGCGTTTGTTCTGCCCTTTTTTGTGTGACGTATGTAGCGTTGCGAGTGTGTCGTCCGATGCTGTTCTTTTTAGGAGGCATGGCTTCTCTTTTGGGTCGGCTAATGCCTGTGTGGAAGGAAGGAATGGCATACAAATGGGTTGAGCAGTAGACGCAAGGTTGTGTTATGTGCATATTGTGTTGTGTGTAGGTATTACTTTTTTGGTGAGTTAGTGGGTGTGTGGTGGCATTGTGGGTGGTAGTATGTTGTGGAATGCTTGTGTGGGTGGGGTGTTTTGGGTGTTTGTGTGTGTTTGTAGAGTATCAGTGCAGTGGTGTGTTGTGTTGTGGTTGGAGTATAGGTGGAGTTGGTTTTTGTTTGTGGTGGTTTTTGTTTGTGGTGTTGTGTGTGCAGGGTCCCGTTGTCACAATGCAGGGTCTCAGCCCAGCCCCTTAATCACACACACAGAGACGTTAATCAGCTAACTATTTATTGAATAATAAAAAACAGGTAGACAACAGGTGAATTGTTCATAAAAAGTATCAAAAGGTTCAATCAAAATAGTAAAGAGTTCTGAAGTCAATCCAAAGGCAAAGAGCTTGGCAAAAGTTCCCGCAAAGCAATGCGGATCAAAACAGACTTGGTCCGTGGCAATTCAAGCAAGGCAAGGTTCAAGGAATCAAAGGCCCAAGAAACTTCTTGGTAAACACGAGCCCGGTCCTGGCTCCGTGGATCTTCACTCGCTTCACTCCCTTCAGATCAGAAGTGGCCGAGCAACTGAGGATCCGTTCCCACGGATCCTATACTTAATTCCCCTGGTGAGACCGGCGACGCTCTAGGCTCCTCCGCCAATCTCGAGGCTCACTCCTCCGTCGCTCTAGGCTTCTGCGCCATTCCCTTCTATCCGACTCAATGCTCCGTCTCCTATCAAAAGACCGTCCCTGCCTCCCAGCACCTGGCTCGCTATCTTCGTGAGAGCCTAACTCCCCTTCGGCTTCCATGAGCTCATCCCCCGCTGCTTCCCATACGCGTTCCTGTGATCCAAAACCACCTGGTTTCTCATACTGATTATCTGAATCAGGAGAATCGGTGTCAGCCTGACCTTCCCAGCCCTCATATCCATCCGGCCAGCCATCATCCCATTCCAAACTGTCTGTAGGAGATGAAGGCCCAGCTGCCTCATCGGCTCCATCATCAGAATCTATCTCCATTGATTCTAAAGCAAGTGGGACCCCCGGGGCGGCCCCCTGCCCCCCCCCGGCATGAATGAGAACTAGGTTGCTACACCCGTAAGGTTGGGGGGATGGGTTGTGATAGGAAGTTGTGTTGTGTTGTGTGGGTAGGAATTGCTGGAGTATTGTGCCTGGGACGTGTGTGTATTTGGAGGTGTGTGTGGTGGTGAGTAGTGAGTGCAGTCCTGGGTTTTGTGTTGGGGAAGTTGTCAGGTATTTGTGGGGTGTATTTTGTGTGTGTTGTGGTGACATAGTTTTATTAGTCTGGCTGTGTGCTGGTTGTGATGTGGAGGGGGTGTTGCTTTTGCCAGTGGTGTTTGTTGTGTATTTTCTTTGGGGTGGGTTTTTGTGTTGCAGGATTGTTGGGTTTTTTTGTGGGTTTTGCAAGTTTGTGTTATTCTGGGGGTATGTGTTTGTCAGTGGTGCCTGTGTCCCTGGTGCCCTATTTGTCTCCCTCCTAGAGCTTGGCCTTGACAGTTTAACCCTCAAACACCAACTGACTAAACTCAAATCACTCAGCATTCTAATCTAACCTTGCCTGCATTTTGTGTGGGCCGATGTTGGCCAATGGGTTTCGCTGGCGGCATCAGGGGATGCTGGGAAATGTAGTTTTTTTAATCGTTGTTTTGGGGGCCTTCTAGAATTTGGGGGGGAAAGTTTCTTTGCTAAAAACCTTCCTTGCCTGAGGCCTATTTGTGTTGGCAAGTTTGGTGTCTCTGCCTTGTAAGGTTTCTCTGCCTAGGTCGGTCGTTCCATGACGGGACCTCCTTTATATAATAGATATATACTGTATATATACTAGGTTGGGGACCCGGCGGTGCCCGGGTTATTTGAGGAAGGCATTGTGTGCCAAGGTTGGTTCCTATGAGATGTTTATGTGGCTTGCAGTGGTCTCAGGAACTTAGTGAGGGTACTGCAAGTCCCATTGGCCAAAGTCCACCCCCCTCCAAACAGCACCAGGATGTAGAGTGGGTCTTGGGGGCTGTGTGTGTCACATTTGGTCTTGATCATTCTCTGGATGAGGGTTGCAGTGGTCTCAGAAGATGAGTGAAGGTATTTCACATCCCATCATCTGTGGTCCATCCTCCTTGAAACAGCACCAGGGTGTAGAGTGGGTCAAGGGAGCTCTGTGTGCTAATTTTGGTCTGTATTGGTCATTGGGTGAGGGTCGCGTTGTGAAGTGGGCCATTGGAGCCCTGTGTGCCAAGTGTGGTCCTGATCCGTCACTGCTGTGTGTCGCAGTGTCTGACTGCCTGAGGCTTTTCCTTTTTCCTCTGAGTCACCTTAGAATGTTGGAATGTGGATGGTCAATTGGAGTCCTTTATGCAAATACCATTTCATTGGCAACTAAATCCCTCTGTCTGGTGCCTTAGAGTGTTGGAGTTCTGAGGCTGGCCAATCAGAGTCCTTTATGCAAATAATCCCACAGTGGCAACCAATCAAAACGCTGCCACATATTCCTCTGCACCGCTGCACCTCCGCCCACAAACACTGACTTTTATTAGATAGATAGATAGATAGACCGATGGTCTCTCGTTGGCCTGAGAGGTGTCTTGTGCCCAGATTTGGTGTCAATTTGTCCCTTGGTTTTTGAGTTATGTTAATCCCACAAACAAACATTACATTTTTATTTATATAGAACAGGGCTGTCCAACTTCTTTTGGCCCAGGGGCCGGAGTTCTGGTCACTGATGACCTGGGGAGCGGCGGGGGCGCGGGGTCGCTCGTGGGGGCGGGGCCGCTCCTGACGGCGTGCTGACGTCAGCACGCCTGACGTCAGCACGCCGGCGTCCTGCGCGGCCCGCCCCTTTTCGGCGAGGCTTGCTGACGTCACCAAGCCCCGCCGAAAAGGGACGCAGCGCTTGGTGACGCGGTGAGGAGGAAGAGGTGGAAGGAACCCGCGCCACGCCCGGCGTCAAGCGTGGCGTCCTTTTCAGCGGGGCTTGGCGATGTCACCCAGCCCCGCCGAAAAGGGGCAGGCCGCGCAGGACGCCTCTCCCACCAGGCGCCAGGAGGAGGACGCTTGCCCTTCGCTCCCTCCTGCCTTTCCCGGCGCAGCCGGTGTCCCGATCGCCCCGTGGCGGGGGGATGGAGGAAGGGAGGATTCCTCCTCCTCCCCTCCCTCCCCCCCGCCGCTGCGAACCGGTTCGCAGCGGCGGCGCAGAGAGAGGGGCGGAGGGGGCGGTGCAGGGAGGAGGAGCTGGCTCACTTGCCCCGCCTCCCCCGGCCACCATTTTTTTTTAAAAAATATTTTTTAAAAATTATTTCAGGGGGTAGCGGGGCCGTGTCCAACAGGCTGGGGCGTGTACGGCTGGGGGGCCGCCTGTTGGACTGCCCTGGTATAGAAGATATATAACCGGTTAAGCCGAGGCCTTGTGTGAAAATCCGAAATTGAAACCAAAGATGTGATAAGAGAGTTGAACGGAAAGTCGGCTCCTCGAACATGCTTCTGCCTTCCAAAAATAGGCTTTGCGTTTCGAAAAAAGTCGTCCGGCGTCTCCATTTGTTTCTCGGCTTGCTTTCCCCGCTGAGAAGTGTGTAAACACCATTTTAGTTCTTCTCTTCCTGGAATGTTAACACTCCCAAAGGGTCTGCGGACATTTTTCTGGCAGCGCAGATTTTAAAAGAAAGAAAAGAAAAAGAAGGGATGGCGCTCTGGGGACCGAGGCTGCCAAATGGTACCTTCCTTTCTTCTCTTTGGCCGAGAGCCTCCCTGCCCATCATAATTCGGGTTATTACATTTGTTTTTTAAATAGTCTCAATTATATAATTACTCTTAATTGCGTTGAAGACCGAAAACATGAAACAAATGCATTAAAAAAAACAAACCCCCAGCCAGTGCATGCTAAAAATATTCCGTTTGTCTGTTCAGGAAACAAGGTACCACGAAGGAAGCTTCTTAGAAATACACGCACGTTGTCAATAGCATGACTAATGCTGTCCTCGGTGAGTGCCGACCCGTTCCTAGAATTCGAGGGAAGGAGTTTTTGTGTTTTGTGATTGAGGCTGGGAGGCGAAAAAAGAAGCTGATTCATGTCCTTCGGTCTCAAGGCCATTGGTACGGAAGGCCCGGTCGAATCGAAATTTTGCATTTGTGTCTCTCGTTGTGTTGAGAAAAATGGCATATGCCGTTGTTGCACCCCAGCCAGGATTCACCTTGCGGTAAACACTGGCCAGGAATCCCAAAAGAGTTCATGTACACATCCGTGGTACATGGCGCGCCCAAAATTGGCCAAGAGTTACAAAAACACTCAAAACCAGTGTTTCCCAACCAGTGTGCCCTGAGCGATGATCAGGTGTGCCGTGGGAAATGGAAACTTCCAATCCCCTTTCTTCCCCCTCCTGCCGAACACTTTTCCTTCTCCGCTCGGGCTCCCTTCTTCCCAGCCTCGCTCTGCTCCCTTTGCCTCGCTTTGCTCACGCTGCCGCTCTGCAGGAGTGAGGAGGAAGACGTGACCCGTGCAGGCGCTACAGACTCGCCCCACGTCTTCCTCCCTCCCCTCCACAGTGCTCTCTGGATATAGGTGAACTACAACTGCAAAACTCAAGGTCAATGCCCACCAAACTCTTATAGTATTTTCTCTTGGTTATGGGAGTTCGGTGTGGGAAGTTTGATTCCATTCCATCATTGGTGGAGTTCAGAATGCTCTTTGATTGCGGGTGAACTATAACTCCCAGCTTTTGAGCAAGACCTTCGTGTGTGTCTTTCTGCTATTCCTGCCAGGATATCTATGTTATATTCATCGAAACAGGCCCAGGTTTCACACTGAGTGTATAAATACATTTAAAAACATGTTAAGAACATAAGAACATAAGAACATAAGAAGAGCCATGCTGAATCGGACCTCAGCCCATCTAGTCCAGCATTCTGTGTCACACAGTGGCCCACCAGTTGTACACGGGGATCTCGAGCAGAAGGGAGGGCAAAACCCTGACCTGCTCCCGACCCCCACAACCAGTACCTGGGAAATCCTGCCTACCTCAACCAACTCCGAGGTGGCACTTGAATGTCCTTTTCAGTAACTACCGATATACTTGGTATCCATGAATCTGTCTAATCCTGCCTTGAAGTTGTTCAGGCTGACCGCTGTCACAACCTCCTCTGGAAGTGAGTTCCATAACCCAATGACCCTCTGGGTGAAGAAATATTTCCTTTATTAGTCCTAACTTTCCTACCTTGGAGCTTCAGGAGTGCCCCTAGTCCTAGTGTTTGTGTGACAAAGAAAATATTTTTCTTTATTCACCTTTTCTATCCCATGCATGATTTTATACACTTCGATCAAGTCACCTCTTAACGCCGTCTTTCAAGGCTGAAAAGACCAAGGCCTTGCAACCTGGTTTTTCATAAGGGAGCCGCTCCATCCCTTGGATCATTCTTGTTGCCCTTTTCTGTACCTTTTCCAGTTCCGTTATATCCTTCTTAAGGTGCGGAGACCAGAATTGTACACAGTACTCCAAATGTGGCCTTACCATAGATTTGTAGAGAGGTAATACAACATTTGCTGACCTATTTTCGATTCCCTTTCTGATCATGCCTAGCATAGAATTTGCTTTTTCACTGCTGCAGCGCACTGGGTTGACATCTTCATTGAGCTGTCCACAAGACCCCAAGATCCCTTTCCTGGTTTGTCTCGGAAAGCTTTGACCCCATCAGTTGATAAGTGTAGTTGGGGTTCTTTGCCCCGATGTGCATGACTTTACACTTGTTTAGGTTAAAATGCATTTGCCACTTTGTTGCCCATTCACTCAATTTCGAGAGATCTTTCTGGAGCTCTTTACAATCCCACCTCTTTCCACCCAGAGAAGTGTCCATTTATTACCACCCTTTGTTTCCTACAGTTTAGCCAGGTTCCAATCCAGGACAAGACCTGTCCCGATTCCATGGCTGAAGAGCTTATTTAGGAGCCTTTGGTGAGGGACTTGGTCAAAAGCCTTTTGAAAGTCAAGGTAAACAATATCGACTGGGTCCCCTTTATCTATGTGTTTATTTACACCCTCAAAGAATTCTAACAAGTTAGTAAGACATGATTTGCCTTTGCAGAAACCATGTTGATTTTCTTTCAGCAATGCCTGTTCTTCTATGTGCCTAGTAATTTTTCTTTAATAATGGTTTCCATCATTTTGCCTGGAACTGAGGTTAAACTGACTGGTCTATAATTTCCTGGATCACCTCTGGATCCTTTCTTGAAGATCGGTGTTACATTTGCCTCCCTCCAGTCCTCGGGTACAGTGCCTGATCTTAGAGAAAGGTTATATATCTTAGCTAGAAGTTCAGCAATTTCACACTTGAGTTCCTTAAGAACTCTGGGGTGGATGCCGTCTGGACCTGGTGATTTGTTGACATTTAGTTTAGTAAGGCATATGAGAACATCCTCCTTGTTTATCTCTATCTGTTTTAATTCTTTTAATTCCCTCCCTGAAAAAACTGACTCAGCTGAAGGCATATGTTGTCTGTCCTCCTGTGTGAAAACGGAGGCAAAGAAGTCATTTAGCCGCTCAGCAATCTCTTTGTCTTCGCTGATTTTCCCTTTCTGGCCATTGTCGTCGAGTGGCCCAACTGCTTTTCTAGTTGGGTTCCTGCTTCTGATGTACTTAAAGAAGTTTTTGTTGTTTTTTTTAATATTCTTTGCTATGTGTGCCTCAAAATCTCTCTTGGCTTTCCTGACCGTTGCTTTGCATTTAGTTTGCCAGAGCTTGTGTTCCTTTCTGTTCTCCTCGGTAGGAAGAGCCTTCCATTTCTTAAATGAGTTTTTCTTCTTTCCAATCACATCTTTTACTTCGTTTGTAAGCCATACTGGTGTCCTTTTGGACTTTCCATGCCTCTTTCTTTTTATTGGAATGCATTTTAGTTCGGCCTGTTTTAAGGTTAACTATATGTATGACTGTGTTAGAGTGTCATTTTGTGTCATTTTGGTTGGTGGTGTGCCCCAGGATTTTGTCAATGTAAAAAAGTGCCGTGGTTCAAAAAAGGTTGAAAAACACTGCTCTACATAGAGGGGGTGGCCCCGGTGGCCCCGGTGACCCTGCAAAAATATAATGGGATGCTTGCAAAACAAATGGGAAGGCGCCTTAGGAAGACATGTTTTTTCGAGTCTCAAAACAGGCCGATTTGCCTCCCTGCAAATGACAGCGTTCCCCATAAGCCAGTGTTTCCCAACCAGTATGCCATGGCACACTAGTGTGCCGTGAGCGAACAGCAGGTCTGCCGTGGGAAATGGGAACCTCCGATGCCCTTTTCCCCCCCTCCTGCGGAACACTTTTTCTTCTCCACTCGGGCTCCCTTCTTCCCAGCCTTGCTCTGCTCGCTTTGCTCACGCTGCCGCCATTTCAATCCGGCGGGCAGCGTGAGCATGTTCAGGAGGGGAGGGGGGAGGGAGGAAGACGTGGGGTGAGTCTGCGCAGTAGCGCCCGCACGGGTCACGCCTCCCTCCCTCCCCCCTCCCCTCCTGAACACGCTCACGTTGCCCCCTCGGATCAAAATGGCGGCAGAAGCGGCAGCGTAGAAGGAAAAGTAAGTGTTGGGCAGGAGGGGGAAGAAAGGGCGCGGAGGGGGAGGAAGGGGTCTCTGTCGAAAGCTGGCATGGGCAAACTTGGACCTTCCGGGTGCTTTGGACTCCAACTCCCACCATTCCTAGCAGCCTAAAGCCCTTTTCCTCCCCTCCCCCTCAGCCACTTAAGCAGGAAAGGGCCTCAGGCTGTTAGGAATGGTGGGAGTTGGAGTCCAAAGCACCCAGAGCCAAACTCGTGGGCCTAAGATGAAGGCGTCAGGGCGCAGTGAGCCCCCCCCCCCCATGTGCTGGGTCTGTTTCCATGAAGAGAGCCATGCTTCATCTTGGTCCCGCTTGCCGCTTCGATCACGTGGTCCATTGAGCAGGTCAATCGGAAAGTTATTAGGGAGCGCTGACGGTTGTGTATGGCCAATGAAGAGCGGCACGTTTTCCTGGAGTGGTTTCCTTCCGTTGCTTATGGCAGTGTTTCTCAACCAGTGTGCCGTGAGTGATTGTCAGGTGTGCCGTGGGAAATTGGAACCTCCAATACCCTTTCTTCCCCTCCCCTGCCGAACACTTTTTCTTCTCCACTCAGGCTCCCTTCTTCCCAGTCTCACTCTGCTCGCTTTGCTCAAGCTGCAGCCATTTTGATCCGAGGGGGCAGCGTGAGCGTGTTCAAGAGGGGAGGGGGGAGGGAGGAAGACGTGGGGCGAGTCTGCGCAGTAGCGCCCGCATAGGTCATGTCTTCCTCCCCCCTCCCCTCCTGAAGTGGAGAAGACAAAGTAAGTGTTGGGCAGGAGGGGGAAGAAAGGGTGCGAAGGGGGAGGGGGAGGAAGAGGTCTCTGTCGAAAGCTGGCATGGGCAAACTTGGGCCTTCCAGGTGTTTTGGACTCCAACTCCCACCATTCCCAGGAGCCACAGGCCCTTTTCCTTTTCCCCCTCAGCCACTTAAGCAGGAAAGGGCCTCAGGCTGTTAGGAATGGTGGGAGTTGGAGTCCAAAGCACCCAGAGGGCCGAAGTTTTCCCATGCCTGTTTTAGGGACCTTAAAGTGGTGAGCCTCCTTCCAACATTGTGATTCTGGATAGAAAACAAACAACAACATAACATTGTTTGAGTCTACAGTGCTCTCTGGGTGTAGATGAACTACAACTTCCAAACTCAAGGTCAATTCCCAAGCAAACCCTTTCAGTACTTTCTGTTGGTAATGAGAGTTCAATATGCCAAGTTTGGTTCAATTCCATTGTTGCAAGAGTTCAGGATGCTCTTTGTTTGTGTGTTAACTATAAATCCCAGAAACTGTAACTCCCACATGTCAAGGTCTATTTTCCCCAAACTCCATCTGTGTTCACATTTGGGCATATTGAGTATTCATGCCAAGTTTGGTCCTGATCCAACATTGTTTGAGTCCACAGTGCTCTCTGGGTGTAGGTGAACTACAACTTCCAAACTCAAGGTCAATTCCCAAGCAAACCCTTTCAGTACTTTCTGTTGGTAATGAGAGTTCAATATGCCAAGTTTGGTTCAATTCCATTGTTGCAAGAGTTCAGGCTGCTCTTTGTTTGTGTGTTAACTATAAATCCCAGAAACTGTAACTCCCACATGTCAAGGTCTATTTTCCCCAAACTCCATCTGTGTTCACATTTGGGCATATTGAGTATTCATGCCAAGTTTGGTCCTGATCCAACGTTGTTTGAGTCCAGAGTGCTCTCTGGATATAGGTGAACTACAACTCCAAAACTCAAGGTCAATGCCCACCAAACTCTTATAGTATTTTCTCTTGGTTATGGGAGTTCTTTGTGGGAAGTTTGTGTCTTTCTGCCATTCCTGCCAGGATATCTATGTTGAGTTCATCAAAACAGGCCCAGGTTTCACACTGAGTGTATAAATACATTAAAAAACATATTAACTATGTTGTGGTACAGAGACGGCCGTGGCTGAGTCCAGGAGTTTAAAAGATAACAAAAGTTTATTTACACATCAAATGGGAGTTGGAATAACAAAAAATAGCCTATCTTTGGCTGTACAAAAAACCCAATAATCCCAGGAAACCCCAAAACCAAAAAATGCTGAGAAGAAAAGAACTCAAAAACAAACAGCAGACGTCCTTCTGCGGCGTTCAGTCAAAGGGATGTCCATAAGGCGTAGTCAACTTCAATCCAGGGATCATAGGACAGGAGACAAACATACAGGAAAGGAGGAGACGTTCCAGAGTCGACAGGAGAGCAGTCACAGTGAAGGTCAAGAGGTACACGGCAGGAGGAGTAATCTGGAAACCAGGAACCAAGATACAGGAACACAGGATACACGAACCAGAATAACAACTCCTTGACCACCGTGAGGGTCAAGCTCACTTCTTATATAGCACTATCAATCAGATTCATCAGAGAACCCGCCCTGCTCCAAAGCAGCAGCATTCCCATTCCCTGCAGCTGTTGTACCATGTCCAGATCTCCAAGCCAGCCACAGCTCTTCTTGGCTTAAAGGGCCCCACTCAGTTTCTGAATGAGAAGATGGCCAGTCCTGATCCGTCTGGAACCCCAGAAATGTGCTGTCCCCGAGTCCGCATTGCATACATCTCTCACTTCCTGCACCAATGCTGAATCTAGGTCTGTATCACTTTCTTCTGACTGTAATTCTGCATCCCCTGGAAACCCTTCAAATGTATCAGACTCAGAAGGTTCCCTAAGTACATGCTGAATCTTTCTCCTCTGTTCTCTGTCTGAGTCAAGGCTTGAGGCACTAGCCACTCTCTTTACCCCAGCTGTAGGAGCCTGAGCATCCAGAGCCGCGCCCCAAACTGAGCTTGATGTTACTGCCTCAGCAGCTTCCTCCATGCTACTACCTGTAGTAACTGGAGGCTCATTTACAACAAACTATATGTATTACTGTGTTAGAGTGTCATTTTGTGTCATTTTATTTATTTATTTATTTATTTATTTATTTGGATTTTTGCGCCGCCGACTCCCGAGGGCTCATTTGTGTCATTTTGGTTGGTGGTGTGCCCCAGGATTTTTCGAAATGTAAAAAATGTGCCGCGGCTCAAGAAAGGTCGAAAAACACCCGCAATAAGTGAGGGACCACTTCCTATTCCAGATGAAGAGGCCTGACCAAAGCGGACGAGAGCGGCACCATGGCTTCCCTTAATCGGGACACCAGACTCCTTGTGATGCAGCCCAGAATCCCATTGGCTTTTTGAGCTTCTCCATCCGAGTGTTGGCTTGAAGAGCGAAGACTCGAACATCCTTTTCCCATGTAACTCTGTTGTGGAACCAGGCGTCGCTTGTCCTCCATTTCTCCTTGTGGAAACGCATTGTGTGAGTTTGGAAGGCCCGTTTCCCCCTTCCTCGTGGCTTCCTTCTGGTCCGCATTCAACTCCAAAGCGCCTTTTATGAGACAAGAAATGGACAAGGGAGAAAAGAGAACAACCGCGCGAAGAAAGGCCCCGGGAGGGAGGGACGGTGGTCAGGAGGTCTTTCTTCCCATCTGCAACGGCTGCCAGATTAACCATTTTTATTTCTCGTTTTGCAGCAATAATTAAAACGTTTCTCCGCGAGCAGATGCCTTTCCCTCCCACACATCAATTAATTTGCAAAATGCACTCGGGTTGTAGAAATAATGAAGTGCCGAATGTTTTCCGCTGGCAGGCTCCGCCGCCGGGAGGTGGAGGCTGTGGGCGAAGTGCGAAAAACGTCCGCAACCGAGTCCTCCACACACAACCTGGTCAGCGGCAAAACACTGGCCTCTCCTCTGCTTCAGCATTGGTATATTTTTGGAAAACCGAGAGTGCTTTTTCGTGATTTCTTGCAAAACTTTGTCGATTGATCTCCTTCTACTGGTTGTGGGAATCTAAAGCAGTGTTTTTCAACCTGTTTTGAGCCACGGCACACTTTTTACATTTCCAAAATCCTGGGGCACACCACCAACCAAAATGACACAACATGACACTCTAACACAGTAATACATATAGTTAGTATGTTTTTCAATGTATTTATACACTCAGTGTGAAACCTGGGCCTGTTTCGATGAACACAACATAGATATCCTGGGGCACACGACTAACCAAAATGACACAAAACGACACTCTAACACAGTAATACATATAGTTAGTATGTTTTTAAATGTATTTATACACTCAGTGTGAAACCTGGGCCTCTTTCGATGAACACAACATAGATATCCTGGGGCACACCACCAACCAAAATGACACAACATGACACTCTAACACAGTAATACATATAGTTAGTATGTTTTTCAATGTATTTATACACTCGGTGTGAAACCTGGGCCTCTTTCGATGAACACAACATAGATATCCTGGCAGGAATGGCAGAAAGACACAGAACTCCCATAACCAAGAGAAAATGCTATAAGAGTTTGGTGGGCATTGACCTTGAGTTTTGGAGTTGTAGTTCACCTATATCCAGAGAGCACTGTGGACTCAAACAATGTTGGATCAGGACCAAACTTGGCAAGAATACTCAATATGCCCCAATATGAATGCAGATGGAGTTCAGGAGAAATAGACCTTGACATTTGGGAGTTACAGTTTCTGGGATTTATAGTTAACACACAATCAAAGAGCATCCTGAACTCTTGCAACAATGGAATTGAACCAAACTTAGCATATTGAACTCTCATTACCAACAGAAAGTACTGAAAGGGCGGCTGCCGGGCAGCGTGGTGCTTTGTGGCTGGTGGGGGAGTGAAGTGCTTTCTGTCCCTTGTTGCGGCTCCAGGGGAGCTTCCGCGGGAGGCCCCGCCTCCCTGAGGGTCTCTGGGGAATGCCACCTGTGACCTCATCGCGCAGAGACCCTTGTGGAGGCGGGGCCTCCTGTGGAAGCTCCCCTGGAGCCGCAACGAGGGACAGAAAGCACTTTGCTCCCCCGCTGGACACAAAGCACCACACCGCCCCACAGCCGGCCCCGCCTCCCTCTCCTCGGCAAGGAAGCCGTGCTGCCTCTGCCTCCTTCTCTTCGGCAAGGAAGCCGCGCTGTCCTCACCTCCCTCTCTTCGATATGGAAGCCGCGGGCCGGATGGCATCACCGGGAGGGCTGGATGTGGCCCTCAGGCCGTAGATTGTCCACCCTGGTCTAGTGGCTGTGAACAGGTTCCAAACCTTAGTACTGGATTCACTGTGGACGACTGACCAATGCTACCAATACTCAATGTTTTGCTTTCTCTTTATTATTATTAACTTGCTGCCACCATTTGTCAAGGCTTGACCACTAGATGTGAGGGTCTTTGTGAATAACGACTTCCACAGATGTTTTGTTGAAAGTGTTTAACAGTTTATTTTACACAAATGGGCTCAAAGCTTAGGTGGTTTCAAAACTCCGAAGAGGTACAAACTTGGAACTTTAAGCAATGTAACACTGGGGTTTTAACTTCCCCTTACACAGTTACGATCACAAGTAACTACTTAATACTGGGTTACTCTCAACCCTAGGACTAACTTGTCCCACACTTGGGTTTCCTTAAACCCACACACAGAACTGAACTGCACACTGCAGCTCCAACAGACAGCTTGCTGCTTCAGCAACTGCCAATTCCCAACTAACTCTGGTCACAGCTGCTGGCCAACTGACATTTTCCAACTGTCAAATTCAAACTGAACATTCTAAAGCCAGAGTGGCCTCTGTTGTCATGGCAACAGCCTCTGCTTACAGCTTGCTGCTGCGAACATTCTACTGCTCACTCTTTGCAGCTTTTAAAGAATGTCCCTTCTAAATACATAAATAAACATGTGATTAACATATAAATAACCACCTCATCACAGTGGCATTGAATGCTTGCCATGTATCCAGCGTTACCTCACTTATCGTGGGTGTTACGTTCCAGGACCACCCGCGAAAAGTGAAAATCCGCAAAGTAGGGACGCTGTATAGGTAGCGAGGGAACACCGTATGTGCATTGTAATTCACCCGGAGGTGAGAAGGGCGGAATATAAATCCTGCAAATAAATAAATTAATGTATTGCTCTTTTGGGTTGATTTACTCATAACGGCAGAGGCCTTGGCCTTATTCCCACTTCCCCAAAAGCCTCTCCTTGTGATAGATTGTCGTTCCTTTTCGTAAAATCCCATTTTAAGTTCGCTTTTATTTTTTTTTTAAAAGTGGGGAAGGTGGTTGGTTTTCTTCTTTTTCTTCTTCTTTATCCTCTGGCAAATAGATTACCTTGCGCATTCGTCGGCCTGTGAGAGGATCATTTATACGAAACGACTTAATGCACTTTGGTGGGGGGGGGGGGGGAGGCTGTTTCCAAACTTAATTAATCCCGTTTGGATGCTGGAGTTCCTCCTTTCCCCCGATTTCCTTTTTTTCGTCGATTCATCTTTCACAGCCCCATTTTTGTTTCATGTTGAGAATATTATGGGCTCTGTAAATAGTTTTGAAACGCCAGTTGGTGATGTATGGGCCTCTTTAGCACTTCTTTGATTTATGGGCTCTACAGTGGAAAAAGCAAAGGAAGCAAATTAGGAGGAAAGGGGTTGGGGGGGGGGGGAGACGAGAACGCTGCCAATCTCCCCCTTTCCCCCCACGCTTAGTTAAAATGGTACTTTTATCAATCAAATCGGATGGGTTTTGTTTGCATTCTTTGAAAGGCGCGCTTGCCGTTTAACTCTTCAAGGAGCATATGGGCAATTTGGAGAATCTCTTTGGGGTTGACGTCTGGAACTTCACCACAAGCAACCGAGAATTATATGCAAGCCAAGGAGCGTTTCTCTCCAACTTCTTCCCGGCAGTAAAATGTTCCCTCACTTATTGCGAGGGTTACGTTCCAGGACCTCCCTCAATAAGTGAAAAGCCGCGACGTAGGGACACTATATTAATTTTAATACTAGCTTGGGGACCCGGCCCTGCCCGGGTTAATTGAGAAAGGCATTAGGGGCTCAACATGTTGGAGGTGCCTGGCATAAAGACCTACAGGCTATCTAGTACGCGGCAGAGGGCGTTTGCAGTGGCCGCGCCGACTCTATGGAACTCCCTGCCTGAGGAGACGCGCGCCCTACGGGACTTGATGCCATTTCGCAGATCCATTAAAGACCTGGCTGTTTAGGCAGGCATTCGGCCCCTGACCGGTGCCCGCCATAACCTGCCACCCTGCCGCGTCACCGCCACTTGCATTACTGTTGTTTCGCTGTAGTTTTATTGTGGGAGTGGGGTTTTAACTTGGGGTTTTAACTTGGTCTTCTAATGTTTTATGTGTTTTATCTGATATTTTATTGCTGTAAACCGCTCTGAGCTCCGGAGAGAGCGGTCTATTAAGCTGAATAAATAAATCTGTATCTGTATACCTTTATAAAACGGAATGTTTTATGTGTGTATGTGTGTATGCGGAGGGCGGAAGGGCGGATATGTGGCAGCTATTTGCATAAAGTCCTTTGATTGGACAGCCTCGCCACTCCAAAATTCTAAGGCACCAGACAGAGGGCATTGATAGCCACTGATTAGCCAGCATCCCAGAATCCAGGCCTCTACATTCAAACAACAGGATTTCTTCCCACTGAGGGGAAAAAATGCACCATCAACATTCCTCCCCACTTGGCTCTGTGAAAACAAAATGGATTCCTGTATTCTCCTCCCCTCAGCTTTTAGAAAACGGCTGCCTGCCATGCACCCTTTTAAAGTTACCAATAGCAGGCCATAACATTACAGGCCCCAAAATAGAGTTTAGGGCAGGATGGCCGACGTATGGTGGGATTTGCATCCCAATTCACCTCCCAGAAAACATTGTAGCCCCTACAAATCCCCTTCTCCCAGATAGGCCCAAAAGAGGCATCCATCTTCCCTCTTCAACACAGTGTCAGAGAAAGGCAGCTTCTGACAGGATCTTTAGAACAGGCACTGTCACTCTACAAGGTAAGGCCCTACTTCACTCAAAAGACACAAGAGAAAACAATAAATACCTTTCTCTAATGCCTTTTAATGCTTATATAAATAATTCTGGCCCAAAGCCCCTCACCCAGCCTCATTGGACCTTACTGCTAATTCCATGCAGGCCTTTTCCATTTTTTTTTACTCCTTTCTGTTTTACACCGATATACTTTCACAGGCCAGGGCGGATATGTGGCAGCCACTTTCACAGGCCAGGGCGGATATGTGGCAGCCACTTTCACAGGCCACAGCGACCAGCGCGGGTGATGGACCTGCACCAAACTTGGTACACATAACCCTCCTATGACATGACCCACGTATTATGGGATTTGTAGTACTTTCAAACACTTTGGTTCCCACAGACCACTGAGGCCACCAAAAAGGACCAATACAGACCACACTTAGCACACAGCCCCCATGACCCACTCTATGTCCTGGTGCAGTTTGGAGGAGAGCGGACCATGAGTGATGGGACTTGAAGTACCTCTACTCACTTCCCAAGTCCGCTGCAACCCTCATCCAATCACTGATCGAGACCAAACTTGGCATACATAACCCCTATGACTACCTTCACGTCCTGGTGAGGTTCGGGGGAGGACTGACAATGGATGATGGGATTTGTAGTACTTTCACACCCCTCTGTTCCCACAGACCACTGTGGCCCCCAACAAACACTGATAAAGACCACACTTGGCACACAGAGCCCCAGTGACCCACTCTACATACTACTGAAGTTTGGAAGGGGCCAGAACATGGATGATGGGACTTGCAGTACCTTCCCTCACTTTCCAAGACTGCTACAAACCTAATCCTATGACTGATCAACACGAAACCTGCCACACAGAGCCCTCATGACCTACTCTACGTCCTGGTGCTGTTTTGTGTGAGATGGACCACGGATGATGGGACTTGAAGTACCTTCACTCACTTCCTAAAAACAATGCAACCCTCATCCATTCACCAATACAGACCAAACTTGGCACACAGAGCCCCCATGACCCAATCTACATCTTACTACACTTTGGGGGGGGTGGACCAGAGATGATGGGACTTCCACTACCTTCAGTAATTTCATGATACCACTGCAACTCCCAATAATGATGGATCAAGACCAAACTTGGCACACAGAGCCCCCATGACCCACTCTACATCCTGCTGCACTTCTCAAACGACCCGGGCACCGCCGGGTCCCCAAGCTAGTAAATAAATAAATGTGCCAAGGTTGGTCCTTATCAGTTGTTTATTTGGCTCGCAGTGGTCTCAGGAAGTGAGTGAAGGTACTTCAAGTCCCATTGTCTGTGGTACAATGTCTTCCAAACTGAAGCAGGATGTGGTGTGGGTCATGGGGGCTCTGTGTGCCAAGTTTGTTCTTCATCAGTCAGTGGATGAGGGTTGCAGTGGTCTCGGGAAGTGATTGGAGGTACTTCAAGTCCCATCATCCATGGTCTGCCCTCCTCCAAACTGCAGTAGGATGTAGAGTGGGTCATGGGAGCTCTGAGTGGTAAGTTTGGTCTTTATCAGTCTTTGTTGGGGGCCACAGAGGTCTCGGAACTGAAGAATGTGAAAGTACTACAATTCTCATAATCCGTTGTCTGTCCCCCAAACCTCACCAGGACAGAAAGGGGGTCATAGTGGTTATGTGTGCCAAGTTTAGTCTGGATCAGTCATTGGATGAGGGTTGGAGTGTTCTAGGGAAGTGAGTGGAGGTACTTCAAGGCCCATCATCCATGGTTCATCCTATTCGAAACTGCACCAGGATGTAGAATGGGTCATTTGGACTCAGTGTGCGTAATTTGTTCTTTTTTGGTAATTGGATGAGGGTCGCAGTGGTTTCAGAAAGTGAGTGAAGGTATTTCAAGTCCTATCATCCGTGGTCCGTCCCACTCAAAACTGCAGCAGGACATAGAGTGGGTCATGGGTACTCTGTGTGCCAAGTTTGGGCCTGGTCTGTGATTTGTAGGGGCTTCAATGTTCTGTGGGAAAAATTTATCGGGTGAAGGTACTGCAAATCCCATCATTTGTGGCCCATCCTGCCCTACACTGCACCAGGTTGTAAAGTGGGCCAGTGGGCATCTGTGTGCCAAGTGTGGTCCTGATCCTTCTATGGTGTGGGCCACAGTGCTCTAAGCAAGTGAGTTAAAGTACTGCAAGTCCCGTCATCCATGGTCCATCCTACCTCAAGCTGCACCAGGATGTAGAGTGGGTCTTGATGGTTCTGTGTGCCAAGTTTGGTCTTGTTCTCTCATTGTTTGGGGTCGCAAAGGGGTCGCAACGTGTTTTGGCCTGAAACTCCCACCATGCCTGACTGCCTCAGGCCTTTTCCTTACCCCCTCTGCCACTTTAGAGTGTCGGAAGGTTCGTGTTGGCGACTGCCTCAGGCCTTTGCCTTATCCTCCTCTGGCAGTTTAGAGTGTCGGAATGTTCGTGTTGGCTGGCCAATTAGAGGCGTTATGCAAATACTCCCTCACTGGCAACCAATCATATTGTCAGAATGTAGAGGCCGGGAGCCAATCAGAACGCTGGCACATACAAACATTCCCTTTTATTATATATATATAGATATAGATTTATACATTATTTTAGTCCATGTGGCTTTTCTTCACGAAGGACTCATCATGCTTTCTACAAGCCCGTTGATGACTAAGAAGGCCGCCTCTTCACCCTCCTTACCTTACTCTTCCTCCTTCTCGTCGCCGCACGTGGCCTCTTGCGACCACTTGGGCCCCGTGACTGAGGAGGCGTCGCGGGGCCGAAGCGGCGGCAAGAGGCCCCATACAGTGACAAGGAGGGCGAGGAGGGAAGGTGAGGAGACGTCCTTACATTGTGGAATTTCACTTATCACGGGTGGTCCAGGATCGTAACACCCGCAATAAGTGAAGGACAACTGTATCCCTGTTGGTTCTCCTCGATCTTTCCATGGCTTTCAATAGGGCACAGCAACGCGTGCCGGGTTCAGCTAGTATACACATGAAATCATACCTCCTTCCATGACTTCCTGATACGTGTCTCTTCTCTAACAAACGTTGTGACCTTCAGAGATTCTGTTGGGCAGCGTGAAGTTTATGAAAACCGAGTCTCCTATCAACCAGCTCATTATCTTGCAACTCATTATTCTCTTCACCTGGGATTTCGGCCTCTGAACCCGTTTCCCTAGAGAAGGGCTGTTCTGCACCATCTCGGCTCCTCTCTGGAATGTGACCGTCACTAACTGCTGGAGACACAGACCGATCATTTTCCGGACTTAAAATCCCATGTTGGCTCACAGGCCCAGAGCTCCCATGATCCACTTCCCCATTTACATCGGTATCACCACACCACTGATGTTTTGTTCTTCCCAGGCAATTTGCAAGATTCTCCAGAAGTCAAGAATCGTTCCAGAAGTCGAGAGCAATGTGTTGTAGACCAGTGTTTCCCAACCGCTGTTCCACGGCACACTACTGTTCCGCGACGGATCATCTGGTGTGCCGCGAAAAACGTCTCCCCACCCCCTTCTCCCCCTCCTGCCAAACTCCTGCTGCTTGTGGGAGGAGGAGGAGGAAGGGCCGGATGGCAGCGAAGAAAAAGAAGAAGGCCGGGGCGCCGCCTCCTTTGCCAGCTTTCCTCAGCCTTCCTCCCGAATGTCAAGGTCTATTTCCCCTGAACTCCATCTGCGTTTCAGTACTTTCTGTTGGTAATGAGAGTTCAATATGCCAAGTTTGGTTCAATTCCATTGTTGCAAGAGTTCAGGATGCTCTTTGTTTGTGTGTTAACTATAAATCCCAGAAACTGTAACTCCCAAATGTCAAGGTCTATTTCCCCCAAACTCCATCTGTGTTCACATTTGGGCATATTGAGTATTCATGCTAAGTTTGGTCCTGATCCAACATTGAGTCCACAGTGCTCTCTGGATATAGGTGAACTACAACTCCAAAACTCAAGGTCAATGTCAACCAAACTCTTATAGTATTTTCTCTTGGTTTTGGGAGTTCTGTGTGGGAAGTTTGTGTCTTTCTGCCATTCCTGCCTGTTGTGTTCATCGAAATAGGCCCAGGTTTCACACTGAGTGTATAAATACATTTAGAAACATATTAGCTATATGTATGACTGTGTTAGAGTGTCATTTTGTGTCGTTTTGGTTGGTGGCGTGCCCCAGGATTTGGCCAATGTAAAAAAGTGTGCCGCGGCTCAAAAAAGGTTGGGAAACACTGGTGTGTAGATGTTGTATGTCTAGTGGCATTGAATGCTTGCCATGTATCCAGCGTTACCTCACTTATCGTGGGTGTTACGTTCCAGGACCAGCCGCGAAACGTGCAAATCCGCAAAGTAGGGACGCTATATAGGTAGCGAGGGAACACTGTATGTGCATTATAATTCACCCAGAGGTGAGAAGGGCGGAATAGAAATACTGCAAATAAATACTCCATCTGTGTTCACATTTGGGCATATTGTGGATTCGTGCCAAGTTTGGTCCTGATCCAACATTGTTTGAGTCCACAGTGCTCTCTGGATGTCGGTGAACTACAACTCCAAAACCCGAGGCCAATGCTCACCAAACTCTTATAGCATTTTCTCTTGGTTATGGGAGTTCTGTGTGGGAAGTTTGATTCTATTCCATCTTTGATTGTGTCATTTTGTTGGTGGTGTGCCCCAGGATATCTATGTTGTGTTCATCGAAAGAGGGGTGAACTATAACTCTACTGTGTTGTTGTGTTCATCCAGGAAACAGGCCCAGGTTTCACACTGAGTGTATAAATACATTGAAAAACATATTAACTGTATGTATGACTGTGTTAGAGTGTCGTATTTTGTGTCATTTTGGTTGGTGGCGTGTTCCCCAGGATTTACATTGAAAAACATAAACGTATGACTGTGTTAGAATTTTGGTTGGTGGTGTGCCCCAGGATATCTATGTTGTGCTCAAAAAGGTTCACACTGAGTGGAAAAACATAAACGACTGTGTTAGAGTGTCGTTTTGTGTCATTTTTGGTTGGTGTAGATCGAAAGAGGCCCAGGTTTCACACTGAGTGTATAAATACATTTCCATGTTTCATACAACAGAGTTGGGAGGACAATGAGAAAAGGATGTGGCTTTCTCTCCGTGGTACTTCCACATTTACCCACCGTACCTGTCATTCTACCGTTTTGTGGCGTAACGGAGCCCTTTCCCTGGCAGAGGAGATAGACTTGGGGTCAACGGCGCTGTCTGTGTGTTGATATGATTTATTAGGCGTGGGATATTCCATGCCCACAGTCGGCGCAATCAACTCAATTTCTCGTGGGCTGCCTGCTAACAAGGATGGGAGCTGACAGATCCTGGCGCGTTTCCTCTGACCCTAATCATCTCAGACATCTTTATGCAGATGGCTTCCTTCAAGTCCTCATCAAGGTCCACCAGAGATGCCTGCCTTCATTTTGCGGCGATGATATTCCACCTGCAATTTAAGCGCCTGTTCGAGAGGCAGGCGGAGGGTTGCGTACTTTCCCCGAAGCTTCCCTTGTATTGCAGTCTTTACTCTTACAGGGAGGAATGGTGTATTAGCCCAGTGTTTCTCAACCAGTGTGCCAGGGCACACCAGTGTGCCGTGAGCAATCATCAGGTGTGCTGTGGGAAATTGGAACCTCCAGCAAAGGGGGGGGGGAGAGTCTAGTGTGTTGAAGTATAAAAACCCTAAGAAACCTACCTCGATAAAGGCACAAAATTACAACCACCCCCTCCCCACCCGTTGTCTACTTGGTCTCTCCCTCTCCATGCATTGGGAAGGCCCGCCTCCCTTTCCCCAAGTAGAGACCTCCCCTTGCCTCCTGGAGGTTCTGTGTGGGAAGCTTGGCCCAGTTCTATCATTGGTGGGGTTCAGAATGCTCTTTGACCCCTGAACTCCATCTGCGTTCATATTTGGGCATATTGAGTATTGATGCCAAGTTTGGTCCTGATCCAACATTGTTTCTGTCCACGGTGCTCCCTGGATATAGGTGAACTACAACTCCAAAACTCAAGGTCAATGTCCACCAAACTCTTATAGCATTTTCTCTTGGTTCTGGGAGTTCTGTGTGGGAAGTTTGTGTCTTTCTGCCATTCCATCTATGTTGTGTTCATCAAAACAGGCCCAGGTTTCACACTGAGTGTATAAATACATTTGAAAACATGTTAGCTATATGTATGACTGTGTTAGAGTGTCATTTTGTGTCATTTTGGTCGGTGGTGTGCCCCAGGATTTTGCAAATGTAAAAAGTGTGCCGCGGCTCAAAAAAGGTTGGGAAACACTGTATTAGCCATTGCACAAAAAGAGAAAACTAGTGTTAAGGACACAACGGCTCCTTCTCTGAACCCAAACTTCGTTTGCCTGATTTGCTGCTTAATGGCCATTGCTTTCCACTGATGTCCCTTTCCCACCTAGTAAATGACTTGGTGCGTTTACTTCGCACGCGGCTGTCACCGACGGCCCGGCGTTATCATTCAGCGCCAGGCCCGAGCCTTTTCCAGGGCGAGCGAAACAATGTCCGTTTGACCCGGCGCGATCCTCGCGGAAAAAGACTATTTTTAAGCTTTATTAAAAGTGCCAGAGCAAACAAAGTGCGGCTCCGTGACCCGCGGCAGAGGCAAGTTCCCAAGTTGTTGTGTTTCTGCTGTAGTTGGCTTCCAGAAAACTGCAACTTTATTGAAGAATTGATAATAATGATGCTGACGGCAGCAGTGTGCCGTGTCCACAGGAAGCGAAAGAGTGACAAGGAAGTGTGCCCAAAATCCAACCAGAAGAGAGAAAGAGAAGGAATAATCCCTCCGTTTTGGATCCATTTCCATTCGGCCAACTGGTTAGCAAGGCTAATTAATAATAATAATAATAATCTAATCTATAATAAAAGTCAGTGTTTGCGGGCGGTAGGTGGTGCGGTGGGAGGAATATGTGCCAGCTTTTCGATTAGCTGCCACTGTGAGATTATTTGCATAAAGGACTCTGATTGGCCAGCCTCAGAACTCCAACATTCTACGGCCCCAGACAGAGGGGATTGGCTGCCACTGAAATGGTATTTGCATAAAAGGACTCCGATTGGCCAACCACATTCCAACATTCTAAAGTGAATCAGAGGGAAAAGGAAAGGCCTCAGGCAGTCAGCCACTGCAGCCCACAGCAATGACGGATCAGGACCAAACTTGGCAAACAGGGGACCAATGGCCCACTTCACAACCTGGTGTGGTTTAGGGCAGGATGGGTCACGAATGATGGGATTTGCAGAACCTTCACATCATTCACTTCCCAAACAACACTGTAGCCCCTGTAAATCACAGACCAGGCCCAAATTTGACAGCAGGGCTTCCTCAACTTGATTTTCCTGACTAGGCCTCAGCTCATGGGATACTGTTAGGCTTCCTCACCTTGATTTTCCTGACTAGGCCACCAAAAATGACAGAACAAGACCAAACTTGGCACACAGACCCCCCCAAGGTGCACCCTACATCCTGGTGCAGTTTGAGGGAGGATGGACCATGGATGAAGGGACTTGCAGTACTTTAACTCACTTCCTTAGAGCACTGTGGCCCACACCAATGACTAATCAGGACCAAACTTGGCACACAGAGGCCCCACTTTACAAACCTGCTGCAGTTTACGGCAGGATGGCTCACAAATGATGGGATTTGCAATACCTTCACCCAATTCATTTCCCACAGAACATTGCAGCCCCTACAAATCAGAGGCCAGGCCCAAACTTGGCACACAGAGTACCCATGACCCACTCTACACCCTGGTGCATGTTTTTCATCTTCTGTGGTACTCAGAACTATATGAGGGAAGACTGTGGGATGGGACCAAAAAAATTTGGGTTTTTTTCCTGAAGGCTAAACCAGGCATTTTGCTTTGAGTCCTGCTTCTCTCAGTTAGGATGATGAGTTCTCCATGGTTTCCATGGGACTGTATTTTGGGAGACGCGGAGCGAGCGGGTGTCAGGCTGCGTTGGGCTCTCTTGGTGAGATTTTTGAAAACCTTCCCTGTGGGTTTTGCGTGGAAGCACTTCCAAGCATATGCTGCTCAGGGTGGATGTTTGTTTCCTTTCCCGGTGTCACTCGAGGCCGCCTGGGTGGCTTGCTTCAGCGAAATTCACTTGGAGAACATTGGGAAGCTTTGCTCTTGGTAGGCCGCGCTTGTGTTTTGTTTTTCAATCAGCCATCCAGAGAATCATAGACTCCATAGAATCCTAGACCAAGCCCAGGACAGAACCCTGATGGTGGCACTCCACTCCTCACGTCCAGGATTTATTTATTTATTTCGTATCAAAATCATTGGGTAAATTAGTATAAAACTGATAAAAATAGAAGACGCACAGACGGCTAACTATCTTTTGACCAAAAACGGACAACAGCAAAGGCATTGTCTGTAGCCTCCAACAATTCCTTCTTCGTACATGAGGCAGGGCACAGATGCGGAGTTGTTGGTTCTGCCCCACAGTCACACAAGGTGGGGGATTCTTTTAGGTAGTTCCATTTTGCCAGGTTGGCAGACCTCCCAACCTCTGAGGATACTTGCCATAAATGCAGGCGAAATGTCAGGAGAGAATGTTGTGATTGGTCCGTGTGAACTGCGCCCCCCCCTTGGCTTGCGCCCCTAGCCTTTTTTCCCTTTTGTATATGCCATTGTCGATGCAGCCCTTGTCGTCCATTCAGAAGCGGCTCTGCAGCGCTTAACATCCTGCTTTGCGACAGCTGCAGAGCTCTTTGGGCTGGTAGTGAGCATGAAGAAAAGGGAAGTCCTCTACCAGCCCGCACTACAGGAAGAACACCATCATCCCCACGTCAGCATAGGCGAATCTGTGCTTAAGTCCGTTCAGCAGTTCACCTCCCTGGGAGGCATCATCTCTTCAGGCGCCAAGATTCATAAAGAGAGAGATCACAGATTAGCAAAGGCATAGAGTGCATTCGGAAGGCTTCACAAAAGAGTCTGGAGCAACAAGCACCTGAGGCACCTCAGTTCCACCTCAAAACTAGCTATCGTACCGTCTGTTCTCCTCTATGGGTCTGAAACGTGGGTCACCTATCGCCAACATCTACCACTCTTCGAATGCTTTCATCAGCGCTGTCTTTGCACAATCCTAAATATCCACTGGACTGACTATGTGACGAATGCTGCTGTCCTCGAGCAAGCAGGGATCACCAGCATTGAGGCCACACTATTGAGAACACAGCTGCTGGGCAGGGCACGAGGTCTCTAGGATGGAGGACCACCGCCTCCCAAAGATACTACTCTACGGTGAACTCGCCATGGGTCAGCGCAAGAGAGGTGCCCCAAAGAAGAGATATAAGGACTCCCTGAAACATCTCAGGCTCGGCCAGATTGATCACCAACAATGGTCCACCCTGGCCTCGCATCGGGAGGCATGGAGACTCACTATCCACAATGCTGCGGAAGACACGCCGAATGGGTCTCGAAGAGAAACGACAATGCAGAAAGAACTGCAACTTGGAAACAACATCACCCAAGGATGTGCTTTCTGCAACCGGACTTGCCTATCTCAGATTGGCCTTTTTAGTCATCAACGCGCTTGTAAGAAGCATGGGATGGGTCCTTCCTAAGAAAGATGTTCTCACATGCCTTACTAAACTAAATGTCAACAAATCACCAGGGCCAGACGGCATCCACCCCAGAGTTCTTAAGGAACTCAAGTGTGAAATTGCTGAAATTCTAGCCAAAATATATAACCTTTCTCTAAGATCAGGCACTGTACCCGAGGACTGGAGGGAGGCAAATGTAACACCGATCTTCAAGAAAGGATCCAGGGGTGATCAGGAAATTATAGACCAGTCAGTTTAACCTCAGTTCCAGGCAAAGTGATGGAAACCATTATTAAAGAAAAAAATTACTAGGCACATAGAAGAACAGGCATTGCTGAAGGAAAATCAACATGGTTTCTGCAAAGGCAAATCATGTCTTACTAACTTGTTAGAATTCTTTGAGGGTGTAAATAAACACATAGATAAAGGGGACCCAATTGATATTGTTTACCTTGACTTTCAAAAGGCTTTTGACCAAGTCCTCACCAAAGGCTCCTAAACAAGCTCTTCAGCCATGGAATCAGGGGACAGGTCTTGTCCTGGATTGGAACCTGGCTAAACTGTAGGAAACAAAGGGTGGTAATAAACGGACACTTCTCTGGGTGGAAAGAGGTGAGAAGTGGCGTACCCCAAGGTTCAGTTTTGGGTCCGTTACTTTTTAATTTATTCATTAATGACCTGGATGTAGGAGTGAATTCCGAGGTAGCAAAGTTTGCAGATGACACTAAACTGTTCAGGGTAGTTAAAAATGAAACTGACTGTAAAGAGCTCCAGAAAGATCTCTCGAAATTGAGTGAATGGGCAACAAAGTGGCAAATGCATTTTAACCTAAACAAGTGTAAAGTCATGCACATCGGGGCAAAGAACCCCAATGACACCTACCAATTGATGGGGTCAAAGCTTTCCGAGACAAACCAGGAAAGGGATCTTGGGTTTTTGGTGGACAGCTCAATGAAGATGTCAACCCAGTGCGCAGCAGCAGTGAAAAAAGCAAATTCTATGCTTGGCATGATCAGGAAGGGAATCGAAAATAGGTCAGCAAATGTTGTATTACCTCTCTACAAATCAATGATAAGGCCACATTTGGACTACTGTGTACAATTCTGGTCTCCGCACCTTAAGAAGGATATAACGGAACTGGAAAAGGTACAGAAAAGGGCAACAAGAATGATCCAAGGGATGGAGCGGCTCCCTTACGAAACCAGGTTGCAACGCCTTGGTCTTTTCAGCCTTGAAGACGGCGTCTAAGAGGTGACTTGATCGAAGTGTATAAAATCATGCATGGGATAGAAAAGGTGAATAAAGAAAAAATATTTTCTCTGTCACACAAACACTAGGACTAGAGGCACCCTGAAGCTCCAAGGTAGGAAAATTAGGACTAATAAAGGGAAATATTTCTTCACCCAGAGGGTCATTGGGTTATGGAACTCACTTCCAGAGGAGGTTGTGACAGCGGTCAGCCTGGACAGCTTCAAGGCAGGATTAGACAGATTCATGGATACCAAGTGTATCGGTAGTTACTGAACAGGACATTCAAGTGCCACCTCAGAGTTGGTTGAGGTAGGCAGGATTTCCCTGGGTCCTGGTGGTGGGGGTCGGGAGCAGGTCAGGTTTTGCCCTCCCTTCTGCTAGAGATCCGTGTGTACAACTGGTGGGCGACTGTGTGACACAGAATGCTGGACTAGATGGGCTGAGGCCCGATTCAGCATGGCTCTTCTTATGTTCTTATGTTCTTAAGAATCTTCGTTCGCGAAGTAATGCCGAGATATGGGGCATTTCTAAAATGCAGCCACATTCTTGGTGCACCATACAAGCATCTGTTAAATATGTTGTCTTCGAGCCCGTGATGGGTAGCGGCAGAGAGGTTAATAGGTGTTTCGAATCCCCCGAGGCGGGAATGTTTTTCGGGAAGGTGCTTTAATAAAGGTTTCCTGATCTGGGGGAATCCGGTTTGCAGGCTCTGATTTGGCATGACAGCATTCGGGGGCAGCCAGCCTCGGACACATTTTAATCTGAGAGCTCTTCGCTGTTTAGCATTTGCCGGCGAAATGGAATCAGCCGTTGACAGTCGTTTGATGGAGGCGGTAGCTGCGCCTGACATCGCGACTCGAGGAAGACAGAATGACACGCAGAGTGCTTTTCATGGGAGGAATATGGTTACAGACAACCCTTGGAATTGCTCCGTGTAAGCTTTCTGGTCTTCACTCTGTTATAACACTATGTAACAAAATGGGGGGGGACATGTTCCTGGTTTGAAAGTCTCGTTTCCTGTTTAATTGTGCAGTCCTTACTTTGAAAGGACTTATTCAACTCCCGAAACTTTGTTTTTGTGGCTGCCACAAACTAGGTATACACAGAAGATGGCGGCGGCTGTAGAGCTCCCTTCGGGTGAGCTCCGGTTTAGCCTGCCAAAATGCCTGGAAGTGACCTGCAAATCCCGCGGATCTTACCCTGGGGATGCCGCAGCGGATCGCCAACCACAAGAGGTGGTTTTTGGAGACCCTCAGACTCCAAGCAGCCTGATTTGGTTGGGGAAAGCAGCGATGCTACCCTGGGGGATCCGGAGGCCTTTCGAGACAACAAGCCTGCCGCACAATCGAGGATCTGTGCCGGGCGCCGGGGTCGGAGAGGGTGGACAATCAGAACAGCGAGACCGGTGGTTCGTCCAACCAGTGACGGCCGCCTCCGCACACTTCCTAAGATCGTTCGGCAGGAGATGCCCTACTACAGTGTTTTTCAACCTTTTCTGAGCCGCGGCACGTTTTTTACATTTACCAAATCCTGGGGCACACCACCAACCAAAATGACACAAAATGACACTCTAACACAGTAATACGTATTGTTAATATGTTTTTAAATGTATTTATACACTCAGTGTGAAACCTGGGCCTGTTTCGATGAACACAACATAGATATGACTTCCTCTCACATATTTATGCATGGCTATCATGTCTTCCCTCAGCCTTCTCTTCTTCAGGCTAAACATGCCCAGCTCTTCAAGCAGCTCCTCATAGAGCTTGTTCTCCAGACCTTTGTGAAATTTCACCCTTAGTGAAACTTGCTTCCAGTTAACTATGGATGTCATGAAGCTGTTATAAACAGTTCCTTTGGGGGGGGGCAACTCTCGAAAAATCCAGTAAAATAGTAAAAAAAAATAAAAACATTTCCAAGTGGAGAGGCCCAATTTGTTTCTTGAAAACCTGTGAGGGGGCTGCTAGGAGGGGGGAGAGTGCCAATTTCCCATGGCACACCTGATGATCGCGGCACAGTGGTTGGGAAACACTGCCCCACGAGATCGACCCCTTTGAAGGAGGGGTATATAGCTGATTCAGGACACCAGACAGCCAAGGCCTCGGAGAATCAAAGAAGCAGTTCTCCTTTGAGGTCACAAGAAATACAAGACCTACATGACCCCTCACCTGATCAACCTGATCCCCGAGCGATCGCAGAGCTGATCGAGGAATATAACAAACTTATGAACCACTTTGATAAGTTCGGTGACAAGTTTGGTGGCCTCTTGGAGAAACTGGGCATCTCCGCCCCGTGGGCTCCATTCCTAGACCGCAGATTTGACAACATGGACAATCCCCAGTGCGAACTCCCCGCCTGCCCAGATCTTGACTGAGACCAATCTTGGGATTTCCCCACCGGGGATCCAGAGATGGAGCGAGAGAGGCGAGACCCCAGAACAGAAGGCGAGCGGGACAGCGCGGAGATGCTGCTCGGGAGAGCCGCTACTGGGCTGAACCCGACCCAAAGACTGCACGACATAGGTGAGCCCCAGGCTACCCGCCTACCTACGCTAGATGGGCTGGGTGCTGCCGAGAGGCTCACCGCTGCCGGAATTTGATATCTCAACTGTCCTGGCTGCCGCCCGAGACTCCCGCCCCCGCCGACACGATGTTGCTTGGGGGAGGGGGGCGGCCCGAAGAGGGTCGATCCAACATGGCGACTGACCTTGGAAACGCTCAACCGAGCTGGATATCCCCATCCGGGGAAGAGGCGAGACCCGGATGTAGTCTACAACGGAAGTTCCCGGCCCCGAAGGACTCTTTAACCCCAGAAGCGACCTGCAGCGGAAGCTGCAAGGCCGTCGGAAGAAACGGAAACGGCGCCGGAAACCAAAGAACAAGGGCCATTCCTCCAATTCCACCATAGAGCGTCGGGCAAGGTCGGCTCCCCACCGAGATCGCCGAGCCTACGGGTTCGCCAGGTACCCTGCTACCCTACCAAAGGAGAAGAGGCCCAGACCGGTCAAGTTCAGGACTCAGAGGGCACTCCAGTCCAGAACTTTTTGGAGCTCGCGTTACAAGCAGCTTGAGCCCCGGTGGACACGATCTGGGCACAATAAGGACATTTCCTTGGCAGGTGGGGGCTCCCCGCCCAGTGTGCCCTATAGAAGAAGCCAGATCACTCTGCTGACTCGCAATCGGCCACAGGTGATCTTTTTAGGACCTTCCAATCTTCCTTCTTTTGATGGCAAGATGGTACCTGCATAGGCTAGCCCAGGGCTGTCCAACTTCTACCGGCCCAGGGGCCTGAATTCCGGTCACTGATTACCTGGGCCGTACGGTCTGCCCCCACCCCCGGCTCCGCCCCGGCTTACTACTCATAAGAGGCATGCATACAGTCAAATATAATCTTTTACTGAGATAAAATGCAGGGTGGGAATTCAAAAGGGGCATCCATACAGTCAAATATAATATTTTACAACCATTAAATGCAGGGTGGGCATTCAAATACACAATTACATAATAATAACATAAAGGTTAGTCTACCTTCCCAAACGCGCGGGATCCAGGAGCAGCCGGACCACGAGCAGAGGCGACGGCCGACCGAGGCAGCAGCCGGGAAGGTACAAATCACGTCTGCGTGGGCCGCAGGGATTAAGTAGTCGAGATTTCGACAACAGGAGTATCGCGAGACTACGGAAGCCACACGGGATTTAAGCTCTCAATGCAGGCGAGATTTTGCGTTGAGCAAAATCCCATGTGGCTTTCGTAGTCTCGCGATACTTGCTCCAAAACCCGGAAGTGGGTAATTTTTTAAAATATTTTAATTTTATTTATTTATTTATTTATTATTAAAAAGTTTAGGAGGCCGTAGGGAAGGGGCTGGGGGGGGGGGCATATACGGCCCCTGGGCCGCCAGTTGGACAGCCCTGGGCTAGCCTCACACTGTATTGCCTGCCCTCTATTTCCTATACCCTTTACCCTTTGTGTTTCCTCCACCCTGTACCCCGCCCTTTTCTGCTACTGTATTGTATTGCTGTTTTGTTACTGTTCCAATTTGGTCTTATGTCAAGCTTGTGAACCGCTCCAAGCCCTCGGGCAGTGGCGGTAATAGAAGTTTGAATAAATAAATAATTAAATAAATAGGTTGAAGTGTGTTGTCGGAGATTTTAATGGCTGTGAGTTTTCCCGGCTGCCTGGCCATGTTCCAGAATAGGCATGGATAGAATCACGCCAGATAACTCGTCGCGCATAATAATTTCGTTAAAATTACCTTTTTGAATCGAAATCGAGGCTTTTTAAAAACCTTTGCCCTTCCGAAGATTTTTCCGCCATTTTTGTTACGACTCAGGAAGTGAGTCGGAAATAGTTCAGCGTGTTTTCAGCCCTCTGCTAACCTGCTGGGAGTCAAGCAGCTTGCATGCTGGGAGCTTCCTTGCCTCCCAGCCAATCAGGAGAGAAGTTTGGGAGGAGCACATGGCTCAGAGGCCAGGAAGTTTAGGGAGAAGGGAAAGAAAAAGCGAAGGGAAGTTGTGTTGAAGGTGTCACACCCCAGCCTGCCCCAGGCCCTCAGCAAGACCAATGCCATGTTAAATCCCAAACCTCAAACAGGCCTGTTCAGCCTAAAGGCAAGATGCTACAGAGAGCCCTAGTTCATCCAGCATTCAAGGACAGAAACCAGGCAGCTCTAGCTCGGGCTGATAAGAACCGAGAGAAGGGAGGAGCCGAGTTAACTCCCGTTCGCCCAGGTGCCAGTGTTAATTGGGTTGACATACCATTCCCATGCGGGAGGCTTGAGAGGATCCAGCCGGAGAACTGTTATGGGAACCGCTTACGACGCACCCGTACGTCGTAACGATCAAAGCCTTGGAGACCTATAAGAGTTGGAACTGAGGGATGTGTAGTATCTCTCGTCAACGTTTGGATTCCTGTCTTCATGAACTTTGCCTGGGCTATTGAGCCTTCCAGCCATTGAACTCTATTTGCCAAGCCTTGTGCCAAGAACTCTTTTATGGATTAGCCCATTGGGGCATCAAGACTCTAACCTTTTGTTCCTGATTGCTTTTGGACTATTGCTTTGCAATACCTGGTGCTTGGAAGCATCCAAGGACTATATCTCTATTTCCTTTGCTCTGTCCATTTATTCTAAATCAGGGCTGTCCAACTGGCGCCCCCCTAAACCCCTGCAAGACATCAGTTTTTATTTTTTTAAAAATTGGAAAAAAATCCCAAAAATTTCGATCTCGGGGGGCGAGGAGAGGCGGGGCCGACGCGAGTGAGGAGGCGGAGGGAAGCCACGTCAGATGCCCTAGGGCGGGACTTCCCCCGCTTGTTCCTCGCTTGCGCAGGGCTGCTTGCGCGCCAGGCGGGATCGGCGAGCCACCCTCCGCCGTGTCCCTAGCTCTTGCAGCGGCCGCGCCGGCAGGAAGGTACGCTCCCGGGCTGACCTTCCTTCAGGCGCGGCCGCTGCAAGAGCTAGGGAGACTATCCCCCGACCCGCCTCTCGCCCTGGCGCGCATGCCCGGCATCTTGCGCGACCCGCCCCTTTCGGTGGGGTGATGTCAGGCACCAAAAAGGGGCGGGTCGCGCAAGATGCCGGGCATGCGCCAGTGCCAGGGAGGCGGGGGGATCGGCGGCCGCCCTCCGCTGTCTCCCTAGCTCTTGCAGCAGCCGTGCCTGAAGGAAGGTAAGCCCGGGAGCTTACCTTCCTTCAGGCGCGCCGCTACAAGAGCTAGGGACACGGGCGGAGGGCGGCTCACCGATCCCGCCCTGGCGCAAGCCCAGTATCTTGCGCGACCCGCCCCTTTTCGACGGGGCTGTGTGACGTCAGCCGTGGCGCCTGACGTCACCCCGCCAAAAGGGGCGGGCCGTGCAGGACGCTGGGCATGCGCGCCAGGGTGCGAGCGGCCCCGCCCCCGCGAGCGGCCACGCCCTCCGCTCCGGCCCCCAAGGTGATCAGTCACCTGAATTCCGGCCCTTGGGCCCGAAGAAGTTGGACAGCCCTGTTCTAAATAAAGCATTTAACCGTGACCGGTCTCAAGTGGTTTACTGAGGGGTCCTTCAGGTGTACGGTGCAACAGAAGGGAAGTTGTGTTGAAGTTGTGTTTGTCTGTATGGAGAGGTTGCCTCTGTAGATAAAGCCGGAGCCAAGGATGACATGAACAACACTTTCAAGGAGGGTTATGTAGTGCAGTGTTTCCCAACCGCTGTGACGTGGCACAGTAGTGTGCCGTGACGGACCTTCTGCTGTGCCACGACAAAAGCTCTCTGCCCCCCTTCTTCTCCCCCTCCTCCTGCCAAACTCCTGCTGCTTGGGGGAGGAGGAGGAAGGGCCGGGGCGCCGCCTCCTTCGGCCATTTCCCCAGCCAGCTTCCCATCCACCATGACTCCCGCCATGACTCTTGCCCCTCGCTCGCTGAAGCCGCGCCAAAGAGGAGCCCCGCCCGCTGAAGCCCGTTCACTGCTCATACTCCTCCTCCTCCGCGCAGCTTCCGCCCCCTCCCCCCGGCGTCGGCTCTCCCAGAGCTTCTCCAGCCTTGAGGGGACAGTGCCATGCCAGCACTGGCTCTGCCACCGCTGACTTGCCATTGCCCCCTCAAGGCTGGAGAAGCTCTGGGAGAGCCGAAGCCGGGGGAGGGGGCGGGACATGGTGCGCCCTGGCTCCTCCCCCTCCTCCGGCTTCGGCACTCCTAGCAGCTGCTCCCAGCAGGCCGCCATCCCCCAGCCGTTCTTTACTGTGTTAGAGTGTCGTTTTGTGTCATTTTGGTTGGTGCTGTGCCCAAGGATTCTGTAAATGTAAAAAGTGTGCCGCGGCTCAAAAAAGGTTGAAAAACACTGATGTATAAGCGTGTGGGGAGGGTTTATAAAGACTTAGCATAGTGTATAACTAGTAAAATAATTTATAAATATAAAAATAAATATAGCATCCCTACTTCACGGATTTTCGTGGGTGATCCTGGAACGTAACATCCGTGGTAAGTGATTGCCACGTTTGATGTCTTGGCGAGTGCTGTGAGCAAGGTGAGCTCCTACCGAAGTGCGACAGAAAGTTCTTGCCCTGTAAACAAGAGGTGGCGATTCTTGTCAGAGAGTGAATTATGACCATATTAGAAACCAGAAAGGCGCTGCTGTGCACAATCCCTGGCTCAATTTCCTCTCCCCCCCCCCACAAGTTAATTGTTTCTTGTTGATAACAGAGGAAATCTCTGTGGGTATCTCCAAATCCCTGGATTTTCTCGCCCCCGGAGAACGGTTCATCCAGGCTTGGGTGACACAGGAAATCCCAGCCAATGCGAAATCGAATCCAAAGCCTCTGAAAAGAGGGAAGGAAGGGGCAATCCCCCGAAGGCTCACCAGGATAAACTCCGTACTGTAGTGGCCAAGTGTCCACGGATAGTTGCCGTCGTGGGGATCCTTTGGCAGCCGGGAGCGGGCATATCACCTCACCTGAATGATATGTCTTTATGGGCCGTATTGCTGAACGGGCTGCGATCTTTTCAACCACTAGGCCAGGGAAATGTTTCCCTCGGAACGGACTGGGGGCCCATTCCGTCAAGTGCCATGTGTGGAGCTTCAATAACGTATAAATCAGGTTGGACAGGAGCTGCCTGTCGGTTTTATTAACTTTGACCTTTCCTCCTATTATCGAGATGGTTTTGGGTAAATATTTAATGGGCCCTTATAGATCCGGTGTGTTCCTGGAAGCCAAAGTGGGAGGGCAGGCGGAATGGTGATTGGTGATTAACAGACGTAGATTAACTACCAGGAGCCGGCCTCTAATGGCTTCTCTCCGTGGTTCCTTCTTCGAAGAGTCATAGATCCCGGGGCTGTTAGGCAGGCATGCCCTCCAAAGCGGAAACCCCTCTGGGGTGATTCAGGGCTTCCAAACAAGCCTCGGCTCAGATCCAGCTCTGATGGATGCCTCTTCCATTGGACAAGGGTTGAATGAAAAGTCTCCTTGGGTGATGTTGTTTCCAGGTTGCGGTCCTTTCTGCGTTGTCGTTTCTCTTCGAGACCCGTTTGGCGTGACTTTTCGATAGTGGATAGTGTGCCTCCATGCCTCCCGATGTGAGGCCAGGGTGGACCATTGTCGGTGATCAATCTGGCCGAGCCTGAGATGCTGTTTCAGGGAGTCCTTATATCTCTTTTTGGGGGCGCCTCTCTTGCGCTGACCCATAGCGAGTTCACTGTAGAGTAGTATCTTTGGGAGGCAGTGGTCCTCCATCCTAGAGACCTCGTGGCCTGCCCAGCACAGCTGAGTTCTCAATAGCATGGCCTCAGTGCTGGTGATCCCTGCTTGTTCAAGGACAGCAACAGGTGAACTGCTGAGCGGACTTAAGCACAGATGTGCCGATGCTGACATGGGGATGATGGTGTTCTTCCTGTGGTGCGGGCTGGTAGAGGACTTCCCTTTTCTTCAGGCTGACTTCCAGCCCAAACAGCTCTGCAGCTGTTGCAAAGCAGGATGTGAGGCGCTGCAGGGCTGCTTCTGACAAGGGCAGCATTGTTGGCAAAAAGCAACTCACGGACTAGATAGTTTAGAGTCTTAGTGCGAGCCCTCAGGCGGCTTAAGTTGAACAAGCTGCCATCAGTACGAAAGTGTATAATATAAAAAGGGAGACGACAGCTATGAGGATGGGGAGCCCTTCACCTCCATGGCTGGGCACCCCTCCCCCCCCCCGTTCTCCTCGCCACCTGTCGCTTCCCTTCGCTTCCCTTACACATCACAGGCTGCAACCACTGCCCCACTGGGAGCCCACGGAGCATGCTCAAGGACAGAGCGCAGGCGGGAAGGAGAGCGGGCAGTGACGTCACGTGTGAGGATGGTGGAGAGGCCCGGGCCAAAGAAGGAAGGAAGGCAGTAGGGATGGATGCGTGGATGTATGTCAGAGAGAAACACACACAGCCACACAGGCCAGTTCTTGGGCCTTCCAGGTGTTTTGGATTCCCAGCTCCCACAATTCTTGGCAGCCGGTATTATAGGTGAGAGGGAGAGAGGGCCTCCTGCTGCCCCTTGTCCTGTCCTGTCAATACGGGACAGGAGCTGAAAATACGGGACACGCAATTCAGAGCAAAAATACGGGACATCCCGTATAACAGTGTTTCCCAATCGGTGTTCCGCAGCACACTAGTGTTCCATGAGCGATCACCTGGTGTGCCGTGGAAAAACCTCTCTTCCCCCCTTTATTCCCCCTCCTGTCTGCTGCTACTGCTTGGGGGAGGAGGAGGAAGGTCCGGGCGACGGCGAAGAAGAAGGGGCTGGGGCGCTGCCTCCTTCGGCTGTTTTCCCTCCGTGCGCCAGCCAGCCGGCCCTCCCGGCTGCCAGGGAGGGCCTGGGCACCTCGGGGAGCCAAGTTTGGCCCGTCTCGCGGCTTTTACTGAGCCCGGCGGGAGACGCGAACCGGCCAAACCCGGCTCCCAGGCAGGCACCCCCCCTCCAGAAACTGTAACTCCCAAATGTCAATGTCTATTTCCCCCAAACTCCATCTGTGTTCACATTTGGGCATATTGAGTATGCATGCCAAGTTTGGTCCTGATCCAACATTGTTTGAGTCCATAGTGCTCTCTGGATACAGGTGAACTACAACTCCAAAATCCAAGGTCAATGCCCACCAAACTCTTATAGTATTTTCTCTTGGTTATGGGAGTTGCGTGTGGGAAGTTTGTGTCTTTCTGCCATTCCTGCCAGGATATCTATGTTGTGTTCATCGAAAGAGGCCCAGGTTTCACACTGAGTGTATAAATACATTCAAAAACGTATTAACTATATGTATGACTGTGTTAGAGTGTCATGTTGGTTTCACACTGAGCGTATAAATACATTCAAAGACAGATTAACTATATGTATGACTGTGTTAGAGTGTCATGTTGGTTTCACACTGAGCGTATAAATACATTCAAAGACAGATTAACTATATGTATGACTGTGTTAGAGTGTCATGTTGGTTTCACACTGAGCGTATAAATACATTCAAAGACAGATTAACTATATGTATGACTGTGTTAGAGTGTCATGTTGGTTTCACACTGAGCGTATAAATACATTCAAAGACAGATTAACTATATGTATTACTGTGTTAGAGTGTCATGTTGGTTTCACACTGAGCGTATAAATACATTCAAAGACAGATTAACTATATGTATGACTGTGTTAGAGTGTCATGTTGGTTTCACACTGAGCGTATAAATACATTCAAAGACAGATTAACTATATGTATTACTGTGTTAGAGTGTCATGTTGGTTTCACACTGAGCGTATAAATACATTCAAAGACAGATTAACTATATGTATGACTGTGTTAGAGTGTCATTTTGTGTCGTTTTGGTTGGTGGTGTGCCCCAGGATTTTGTAAATGTAAAAAATGTGCCGCGGCTCAAAAAAAAGTTGGGAAACACTTCCGTATAATACGGGACAGGTGGCAACCCTAGTTGCGAGTGTAATCATCCAGAGCTAGATGGTGAATCAGACCTGAGCCTAGACCTGAAAACGCTGACCTGAAGTCCAAAAGGAGCAGAGTGACCCCCATCTTTCCTCCCAAGTGGTCCCAGCGCGGTGTCCAAAGGGCTGACTGAGCTTGCACCGGCCTTCATCGGATGCCAAGCCAGGAGAAGGCTCCTCTCCTGCCAAGACCGCGGTGCTTTGGATGCTATAAAGGGCGACGCGTATTGCTCTCCTTGCAGATTCCGGAGAGCGCAGATCGAAAGCCAGGAGGGCCTGACGTTTTGAAGCATTGTCTTTCAAACTTGCGCTGTCTCTCGCTCCCATTGATTTCCCATTTGAGAAATCTGGAGTGTTTGGGGGGGGGGGGGAGAAAAACACATTTGAGCCAAACTCGTGGGCCTAAGATGAAGGCGTCAGGGCGCAGTGACGCCCCCCCCCCCCCATGTGCTGGGTCTGTTTCCATGAAGAGAGCCATGCTTCATCTTGATCCCACTTGCCGCTTCGATCACGTGGTCCATTGAGCAGGTCAATCGGAAAGTTATTAGGGAGCGCTGACCGTTGCGTGTGGCCAATGAGGAGTGGCACGTTTCCCTGGAGTGGTTCACTTCCGTTGCTTAAGGCAGTGTTTCTCAACCTTTTTTGAGCCGCGGCACATTTTTTACATTTACCAAATCCTGGGACACACCACCAACCGAAATGACACAAAATGACACTCTAACACAGTCATACATACAGTTAATATGTTTTTAATGTATTTATGCACTCAGTGTGAAACCTGGGCCTGTTTCGATGAACACAACATAGATATCCAGGCAGGAATGGCAGAAAGACACAAACTTCCCACACAGAACTCCCATAACCAAGAGAAAATGCTATAAGGGTTTGGTGGGCATTGACCTTGGGTTTTGGAGTTGTAGTTCAGTTATATCCAGAGAGCACTGTGGACTCAAACAACGTTGGATCAGGAACAAACTTGGCATGAATACTCAATATGTCCAACTGTGAACACAGATGGAGTTTGGGGAAAATAGACCTTGACATTTGGGAGTTACAGTTTCTGGGATTTATAGTTAACACACAATCAAAGAGCATCCTGAACTCTTGCAACAATGGGATTGAACCAAACTTGGCATATTGAACTCTCATTACCAACAGAAAGTACTGAAAGGGTTTGCTTGGGAATTGACCTTGAGTTTGGAAGTTGTAGTTCACCTACACCCAGAGAAGACTGTGGACTCAAACAATGTGATGTGATGTTGTTGTTTGTTTTCTATCCAGAATCACAATGTTGGGAGGAGGCTCACCACTTTAAGGTCCCTCAAACAGGCATGAGACACTTTCGGCCCTCTGGGTGCTTTGGACTCCAACTCCCACCATTCCTAACAGCCTGAGGCCCTTTCCTGCTTAAGTGGCTGAGGGGGGAAAGGGAAAAGGGCCCGAGGCGTTGGAGTCCAAAACACCTGGAAGGTCCAAGTTTGCCCATGCCTGTTTTCGGGTCCTTAAAGTGGTGAGCCTCCTTCCACTTCCACTTACTTTTTCTTCTACACTGCCGCTTCTGCCGCCATTGTGATCCGAGGGGGCAGTGTGAGCGTGTTCAGGAGGGGAGGGGGGAGGGAGGAAGGCGTGACCCATGCGGGCGCCACTGTGCAGACTCGCGAGCGAGCAGAGCGAGGCTGGGAAGAAGGGAGCCCGAGTGGAGAAGGAAAAGGGTTCGGCAGGAGGGGAAGAAAGGGATTGGCACACCTTATTTCTCATGGCACACCTGAGGTGTGCCACGGCACACTGGTTGGGAAACACTGATCTAAAGCAGTGTTTCTCAACCTGGGGGCCGTGACCCCTACTCAAGGGGGGGTTTGAGAGGGGTCACCAAAGACCACCAGGAAACACATATTTCAGGTGGTCTTAGGAACCCCTTTGGCAGACGAGGATGACGATCTCTCTCTCCGCCTGTCCTTCTCTCCCTTTTCGGAAACAGAGGGCTCGAGCGGAATGCCAAGTTGCCACCTCCTGAAGTTGGTAGCCGACACGGCAGGCTCGATCACACTTTTTGCGCGAGCGCGGCACAGCCTCCAGACAAGCGTGGGCGTTCTCCCCAAAATACCTCCCGGGGAATGATCGCCCGCTCTCCCTCCAACAGGGATGCTTTGCAGAAGCATAGACTTTGCCCGGAGCTTTCCTTCAAAGTCCCATTGGAGTCCCATGCACAAGGGCCAGAGCCGGGCCTTGCAATGGCATCAAAGGAGGCCGACCTTCCTAACCGATCTCTCTTGCCTTTTCTCCCCCTCTCCTATTATCTCTAGTTGCAGTACCATGCGGGGCTGGCATCTGGACTTCTGAATCAGCAGTCTCTCAAGCGGTCGGCCAACCAGATGGGGGTTTCGGCCAAGCGGAGGCCCAAGGCCCAGCCCACCACACTGGTCCTGCCACCACAGTAAGTCGCCCAAGGGCAAAGGCATGCGTGTGAATGCACGAGGGAAGAGAGAATGGGGAAGCGGGGGCGCTTTCATAGAATATTAGCACAATATTAATATTATATATTGCATTGTACTATAACATTATACTGTAATATTATTAGTAATATTACATGTAATATAAATATATATAATTATAAAATATTATTATTAGTAATATTATATTGTATTACATTATAATATTATCAATATTATATGTATACACAATATATTATATTATATGTATATACAATATATTATATTATATGTCTATACAATATATTATATGTATATACATTATATTACATGTCTATACAATATATTACATGTATATATTATATTATATATACAATATATTATATCTATACAATATATTATATTATATGTATATAAAATATATTATATTATATGTATATACATTATATTATATGTCTATACAATATATTATATGTATATAAAATATATTATATTATATGTATATATATTATATTATATGTCTATACAATATATTATATTATATGTATATATATTATATTATATGTCTATACAATATATTATATGTATATATTATATTATATGTATATACAATATATTATATTATATGTCTATACAATATATTATATTATATGTCTATACAATATATTATATGTATATATTATATTATATGTATATACAATATATTATATTATATGTCTATACAATATATTATATTATATGTATATACATTATATTATATGTCTATACAATATATTATATTATATGTATATACATTATATTATATGTCTATACAATATATTATATTATATGTATATACATTATATTATATGTCTATACAATATATTATATTATATGTATATACATTATATGTATATATATAATATTATATGTATATACAATATATTATATTATATGTATATAAAATATATTATATTATATTATATGTATATACATTATATTATATGTATCGTGTTTCCCCGAAAGTAGGACAGCATCTTACTTTCTTTTGACCCCCAAAATCCCCACTACGGCTTACTTTCGGGGTACGGCTTACATTAGCCGACGGTACCCTGAAAGTAAGACTAAAGTAAGATTTTTATGAGCTTCCTGGCTGGGTGACGAGAGGCTCCCAGAGGGGCTCAGGGCCTCCTCCTCCTCTTCCTTCAGTGCGACCGCCTTCTCCTCCTCTCTTCCTCCCAGCAGCGCCTTCTCCCTCTCTCTGCCCCCTCCCTCAGTCCGCCGAGGCGAGAGGGAAGAAAGCTGTCCCGCCCGCACAGCGGCTGTGGTGGAGGCTCAACGGGAGCCGGGCGGCGGCAAGCGCCTGAGCCGCCATTTGGCCTTCTCCTCTCTCTCGGGGCTCTCTCCTCCCTCCTCCCTTCACTGAAGGGTGGGGGCGGAACCGCGAGAGGGAGAAGGCACTGCTGGGAGGAAGAGGAGGGGTTTGGGCCGCTGGAAGGAAGAGGAGGAGGATTCCGCCTTGAGCCTCTGGGAGCCTCGGGGATTTACGTCTTACAATCGGGGTGTGGAAACACGGTATATACAATATATTATATTATATGTATATACAATATATTATATGTCTATACAATATATTATATCTTCCAACTCTATGATTCTGTGATTTTATGAGAGCTGTTCAGCAGTGGACCTCTCTCTCTCTCTCTCTCTCTCTCTCTGCCCCGGAGTGTGGTGGAGGCTCCATCTTTGGAGGTTGGACTGGGAGCAGCCCACCTGTTTGACGTGTGTTCGTTTTGCACTTGAGCGGAGACCTTTTGTGCCGGAAGCCAGGCGTGTCTCGCAACGTCCTGAGGACTCTCGCAGTCAGCAATTTATGCTGCCAAATTTATTTAAAAAGCACAACAACAAAGCTTATAAATGAATAAACTGCTGAAATATTTAGTGACATCTATAGGGGAATTATCGCCACGAGAAGTGGAGCGTAAGATACCTCCAAAGGGGATCCGGGGGCACGGAGGTCTGGTGCGGCAGAGGTCATGGGTTTTGGTGCCGTCAGCAAAGTCCTTCCTCCAGAGGAAACCTGGGAAACCTACCTTTACGTGAAGCTTTTGGATGAGTTTTACAGTGTTCCTTCGCTACTTCGCGGTTCGCTTTTAGCGAACTCGCTGTTTCGCAGTTTTCAAAAACTATTAATTTTAGATATATATCGCTGTATTTTTGCTGTGGGCCAGAGAAGTCCCTGCCTTGGTCCTTTCGCTATTGGTTGCTCCTTCCCGACGGATGTCAGGTGGTGCAATAGTGGCTAAAGAGTGTAATTTCTACAGTGGTGTAGGGCGCAGATACCCCGTGATAATGTGCCGTGTCTCATTAAGAGCCACATCCACCGTTTTAGCGGTGGGCAAGCGTACTCAGCAGCGTACACACTGGGCAAGCGTACTCAGCAGCGGAGTAGCCAAGCGCAAGGGCAGGTGCCGTCACTGTGTCTGGTTGTGATCCCCAGGTTGGAGAAGATCACGAGGCACAAGGCCCGGAGGCTGCTCCCTTGATTCTTGTGCTAGTTCTCCCTCCGGTGCTTGCTCAACATGCTGCTCATATGTCAAGGCAAAAATACAGACACAAAATCAACCAACCCAAAGTTCCTCAAAGCAGACAAAAGTAAAGCGGAGAAGATTGCGAGGCACAAGGCCCGGAGGCTGCTCCCTTGAAGCCCTAAAGCCCTGGATTCTTGCGCTAGTGCTCCTTCCAGCACATTCTCAACATGCTGCTCATATATCAAGGCGAACACACACACACACACACAATCAACTAACCCAAAGTTCCTCAAAGCAGACGAAAGTATAGTGGAGAAGATTGCGAGGCACAAGGCCCAGAGGCTGCTCCCTTGATTCTTGCGCTAGTTCTCCCTCTGGCGCTTGCTCAACACGCTGCTCATATGTCAAGGCAAAAATACATACACAAAATCAACTACCCCAAAGTTCCTCAAAGCAGACAAAAGTATAGTGGAGAAGATCACGAGGCACAAGGCCCAGAGGCTGCTCCCTTGATTCTTGCGCTAGTTCTCCCTCTGGCGCTTGCTCAACATGCTGCTCATATGTCAAGGCAAAAATACATACACAAAATCAACTAACCCAAAGTTCCTCAAAGCAGACAAAAGTATAGTGGAGAAGATCACGAGGCACAAGGCCCAGAGGCTGCTCCCTTGATTCTTGCGCTAGTTCTCCCTCTGGCACTTGCTCAACACGCTGCTCATATGTCAAGGCAAAAATACATACACAAAATCAACTAACCCAAAGTTCCTCAAAGCAGACAAAAGTATAGTGGAGAAGATCACGAGGCACAAGGCCCAGAGGCTGCTCATTTGATTCTTGCGCTAGTTCTCCCTCTGGCACTTGCTCAACACGCTGCTCATATGTCAAGGCAAAAATACATACACAAAATCAACTAACCCAAAGTTCCTCAAAGCAGACAAAAGTATAGTGGAGAAGATCACGAGGCACAAGGCCCAGAGGCTGCTCCCTTGATTCTTGCGCTAGTTCTCCCTCTGGCACTTGCTCAACACGCTGCTCATATGTCAAGGCAAAAATACATACACAAAATCAACTAACCCAAAGTTCCTCAAAGCAGACAAAAGTATAGTGGAGAAGATCACGAGGCACAAGGCCCAGAGGCTGCTCCTTGATTCTTGCGCTAGTTCTCCCTCTGGCACTTGCTCAACACGCTGCTCATATGTCAAGGCAAAAATACATACACAAAATCAACTAACCCAAAGTTCCTCAAAGCAGACAAAAGTATAGTGGAGAAGATCACGAGGCACAAGGCCCAGAGGCTGCTCATTTGATTCTTGCGCTAGTTCTCCCTCTGGCACTTGCTCAACACGCTGCTCATATGTCAAGGCAAAAATACATACACAAAATCAACTAACCCAAAGTTCCTCAAAGCAGACAAAAGTATAGTGGAGAAGATCACGAGGCACAAGGCCCAGAGGCTGCTCCCTTGATTCTTGCGCTAGTTCTCCCTCTGGCACTTGCTCAACACGCTGCTCATATGTCAAGGCAAAAATACATACACAAAATCAACTAACCCAAAGTTCCTCAAAGCAGACAAAAGTAAAGCGGAGAAGATCACGAGGCGCAAGGCCCAGAGGCTGCCCATTTGATTCTTGCGCTAGTTCTCCCTCTGGCACTTGCTCAACACGCTGCTCATATGTCAAGGCAAAAATACATACACAAAATCAACTAACCCAAAGTTCCTCAAAGCAGACAAAAGTAAAGCGGAGAAGATCACGAGGCGCAAGGCCCAGAGGCTGCCATTTGATTCTTGCGCTAGTTCTCCCTCTGGCACTTGCTCAACACGCTGCTCATAAGTCAAGGCAAAAATACATACACAAAATCAACTAACCCAAAGTTCCTCAAAACAGACAAAAGTATAGTGGAGAAGATCACGGGGCACAAGGCCCAGAGGCTGCTCATTTGATTCTTGCGCTAATGCTTCCTCCTGCGCTTGCTCAACACGCTGCTCATAAGTCAAGGTGAACACACACACACAAAATCAACTAACCCAAAGTTCCTCAAAGCAGACAAAAGTATAGTGGAGAAGATCACGAGGCACAAGGCCCAGAGGCTGCTCCCTTGATTCTTGCGCTAGTTCTCCCTCTGGCACTTGCTCAACACGCTGCTCATATGTCAAGGCGAAAACACACACACAAAATCAACTAACCCAAAGTTCCTCAAAGCAGACAAAAGTAAAGCGGAGAAGATCACGAGGCGCAAGGCCCAGAGGCTGCCCATTTGATTCTTGCGCTAATGCTTCCTCCGGCGCTTGCTCAACACGCTGCTCATAAGTCAAGGCGAACACACACACACAAAATCAACTAACCCAAAGTTCCTCAAAGCAGACAAAAGTAAAGCGGAGAAGATCACGAGGCGCAAGGCCCAGAGGCTGCCCATTTGATTCTTGCGCTAATGCTTCCTCGCTTGCTCAACACGCTGCTTGCTCAACTAACGTTCCTGCTCATAAGTCAGAACCACATTTGACACACACGCTGCTCATAATCAACAAAATCAACCCAAAGGTCCTCAAAGCAGACAAAAGTAAAGCGGAGAAGATCACGAGGCGCAAGGCCCAGAGGCTGCTCATTTGATTCTTGCGCTAATGCTTCCTCCGGCGCTTGCTCAACACGCTGCTCATAAGTCAAGGCGAACACACACACACAAAATCAACTAACCCAAAGTTCCTCAAAGCAGACAAAAGTAAAGCGGAGAAGATCACGAGGGTCATGGCCCGGAGGGTGCTCCCTTGAAGCCCTGAAGCCCTGGATTCTCGCGCTAGTGCTCCCTCCGGCGCTTGCTCAACACGCTGCTCATATGTCAAGACGAACCCGGGTCAAGCAAGGACTCTTAGCTCAAAATGCTCTTAAATTGGGGTACTCTGAAGTCAAGGTCAACAAGACAACTTCTGAAAGGCCGAATCTGTCGGAGTGTCCACCACTGTTTGGGGGGTGCCTCTTTGCTCAGGACGGCTCTTCCGCCTCCGTACATTCTCGGGGTTGTGACTCAGCCGCTCTTGCCCCGTTCTTCCTAAGCGCGGCCTCTCTCCTTCCCTTTGAGGCCTTCCAGTGGCCCTTCAGAGCTTTTAAGAAAGCACTTCCGCCGCTCTCCTGGCTGCCTGAGCGCTCAAAGCAAGAGGCACTCTTCCCGAAGAGAGTCGCCCATACCTATCCTCCCTCCAGCCCTCTCTTCTTTTGTATATGATTAACGGAGAGTGCCTTCTCGCTCCGACGACAATTTCCAAGCCTTTCAAGGAGATCCTCGGAAGAGCCGCGGAAAGGCCTGCCTCGCTCTCTCCCCCACAATGGCAGCCCTGCATTTCCATGAGAGAAGTAAAGTAACCTTTAGCCAGAATCCATAATGCGCAGCTTTGAGCCCGCTTTTACGGAAGTCGAACAATGACATGTCAAGTGATCCTTGACATGTCATCAAATATTAGTTTGACGTAGCCTGGCTCTCTTTTATTTTATTTTTCAGCTTGAGATGTTCCTAAATTTGTTCAAGGCAGATTGCAGGACCTCTTGTCTTGAAGGCCACAGTACAGTGGTGCCTTGAGTTAAGAAGGTACTGGAAGTCCCATCATCCACGGTTCCCCCCTTCTCCAAACTGCACCAGGATGTAGAGTGGGTCATGTGGGCTCTGTGCGCCAAGTGTGGTCTTGATCAGTCATTGGATGATGGACGCAGCGGGCTCTGGAAGTGAGTGAAGGTACTGGAAGTCCCATCATCCATGGTCCCCCTTTCTCCAAACTGCAGAGTGGGTCATGGGGACTCTGTGTTCCAAGTGTGGTCTTGATCATTCTCTGGATGAGTGTTGCAGCGGTCTCAGAAAGTGAGTGAAGGTACTTCAAGTCCCATCATCCATGGTCCCCCCCCCCTTCTCCAAACTGCAGAGTGGGTCATGGGGACTCTGTGTGCCAAGTTTGGGCCTGGTCTGTGATTTGTAGGGGCTGCAATGTTCTGTGGTAAATGAATTGGGTGAAGGTACTGCAAATCCCATCATTTGTGAGCCATCCTGCCATAAACCGCACCAGGTGTGTAAAGTGGGCCATTGGGCATCTGTGTGCCAAGTTTGGTCCTGATTTGTCTTTGGTGTGGGCCACAGTGCTCTAAGGAAGTGAATTAAAGTACTGCAAGTCCCGTCATCCATGGTCCATCCTCCCTCAAACTGCGCCAGGATGTAGGGTGCACCTTGGGGGGGGGGTCTGTGTGCCAAGTTTGGTTTTGTTCTGTCATTGTTGGGGGCCTAGTCAGGAAAATCAAGTTGAGTAAGCCTTGCTGTCAATTTTGGGCCTGGTCTGTGATTTATAGGGGCTACAGTTTTGTGTGGGAAGTGAATCAGGTGAAGGTACTGCAAATCCCATCATTCGTGGCCCATCCTGTCCTAAACCAGACCAGGTTGTGAAGTGGGCCATTGGGCCCCTGTGTGCCAAGTTTGGTCCTGATCCGTCATTGCTGTGGGCCGCAGTGACTGACTGCCTGAGGCCTTTCCTTTTCCCTCTGCGTCACCTTAGAATGTTGGAATCTAGAAGCTGGCCAATCAGAGCCGGTTTTGCAAATTCTCCCTCAGTGGCAACCAATCATGTTGTTTGAATGAAGAGGCTTGGATTCTTGGGTGCTGGCCAATCAGAGTCCTTTATGCAAATACTCCCTCAGTGGCAACCAATGCCCTCTGTCTGGTGCCTTAGAATGTTGGAGTGCTGAGGCTGGCCAATCAGAGTCCTTTATGCAAATAATCCCACAGTGGCAACCAGTCTGAAAGCTGCCACATACATACAAACAAACAAACAAACACTACTAGCTTGGGGACCCGGTCCTACCCGGGTTATTTGAGAAACGTATTCGTTGGTTTCAATTATTTATGTAGCTCGCAGTGGTGTCAGGAAGTTAGTGAAGGCACTGTGAGTCCCATTGTCCATGGTGTACCCGCCTCCAAAGTGCAGCAGGATGTAGAATGGGTCATGGGGGTTCTGTGTGCCAAGTTTGGTCTGTATTGGTGAATGGATGAGGGTTGCATTGTTTTGAGGAAGTGAGTGAAGGTACTTCAAGTCCCATAATCCGTGGTGCGTCTCACACAAAACTACAGCAGGATGTAGAGTGGGTCATGGGGGCTCTGTGTGCCAGGTTTGGTCTTGATCAGTCAGTGGATGAGGGTAGCAGCGGTCTGGGGAAGTGATTGGAGGTACTTCAAGTCCCATCATTCATGGTCTGCACTCCTCCAAACTGCACCAGGATGTAAAGTAGGTCATGGGGGCTCTGTGTGCCAAGTTTGGTCTTGATCAGTCAGTGGATGAGGGTAGCAGCAGTCTGGGGAAGTGATTGGAGGTACTTCAAGTCCCACCATCCATGGTCTGCCCTCCTTCAAACTGCACCAGGATGTAGAGTGGGTCTTGGGGGTTTTCTGTGCCAAGTTTGGTCTTGTTCTGTCTTTGTTGGGAGCTGCAAAGTGTTTTGGTCCGAAACTCCCACCATGGCTGACTGCCTCAGGCCTTTGCCTTATCCCCCTCTGGCAGTTTAGAGTGTCGGAATGTTCGTGTTGGCGACTGCCTCAGGCCCTTTGCCTTATCCCCTCTGGCAGTTTAGAGTGTCGGAATGTTCATGTTGGCGACCTCAGGCCTTTTGCCTTATCCCCTCTGGCAGTTTAGAGTGTCGGAATGTTCGTGTTGGCGACTGCCTCAGGCCTTTGCCTTATCCCCCTCTGGCAGTTTAGAGTGTCGGAATGTTCGTGTTGGCGACTGCCTCAGGCCTTTGCCTTATCCCCCTCTGGCAGTTTAGAGTGTCGGAATGTTCATGTTGGCGACTGCCTCAGGCCTTTGCCTTATCCCCTCTGGCAGTTTAGAGTGTCGGAATGTTCATGTTGGCGACTGCCTCAGGCCTTTGCCTTATCCCCCTCTGGCAGTTTAGAGTGTCGGAATGTTCATGTTGGCGACTGCCTCAGGCCTTTGCCTTATCCCCCTCTGGCAGTTTAGAGTGTCGGAATGTTCGTGTTGGCGACTGCCTCAGGCCTTTGCCTTATCCCCCTCTGGCAGTTTAGAGTGTCGGAATGTTCGTGTTGGCGACTGCCTCAGGCCTTTGCCTTCTCCCCCTCTGGCAGTTTAGAGTGTCGGAAGGTTCGTGTTGGCTGTCCAATTAGAGGCGTTATGCAAATACTCCCTCACTGGCAACCAATCATGTTGTCGGAATGTAGAGGCCGGGAGCCAATCAGAACGCTGCCACATAGATACATACAAACAAACACACAAACATGAAAACATTCCGCTTTATTATATACTAGCTTGGGGACCCGGCGGTGCCCGGGTCATTTGAGAAGTGCAGCAGGATGTAGAGTGGATCATGGGGGCTCTGTGTGCCAAGTTTGGTCTTGATCCATCATTATTGGGAGTTGCAGTGGTATCATGAAATTACTGAAGGTAGTGGAAGTCCCATCATCTCTGGTCCACCCTCCCCCAAAGTGTAGTAGGATGTAGAGTGGGTCATGGGGGCTCTGTGTGCTAAGTTTGGTCTGTTTTGGTGAATGGATGAGGGTTGCATTGTTTTTAGGAAGTGAGTGAAGGTACTTCAAGTCCCATCATCCGTGGTCCGTCTCACACAAAACAACACCAGGATGTAGAGTGGGTCATGAGGGCTCTGTGTGCCAGGTTTGGTGTTGATCAGTCATTGGATTAGGTTTGTAGCAGGATTGGGAAGTGAGGGAAGGTACTGCAAGTAACATCATCCATGTTCTGCCCCCCTCCAAACTTCAGTAGGATGTAGAGTGGGTCACTGGGGCTCTGTGTGCCAAGTGTGGTCTTTCTCGGCGTTTGTTGGGGGCCGCAGTTGTCTGTGTGAACAGAAGGTGTGAAAGTACTACAAATCCCATCATCCATTGTCAGTCCTCCCCTGAACCTCACCAGGACGTGAATGCAGTCATGGGGGTTATGTGTGCCAAGTGTGATCTCGATCGGTAATTGGATGAGGGTCGCAGCGGACTTGGGAAGTGAGTAGAGGTACTTCAAGTCCCATCATCCATGGTTCACCCTCCTCCGATCTGCACCAGGATGTAGAGTGGGTCATGAGGGCTCTGGTGGCAGGTTTGGTGTTGATCAGTCATTGGATTAAGTTTGTAGCAGTCTTGGAAAGTGAGGGAAGGTACTGCAAGTCCCATCATCCATGGCCCACCCTCCTCCGATCTGCGCCAGGATGTAGAGTGGGTTATGAGGGCTCTGTGTGGCAGGTTTGGTGTTGATCAGTCATTGGATTAGGTTTGTAGCAGTCTTGGAAAGTGAGGGAAGGTACTGCAAGTTCCATCTTCCATGTTCTGCCCCCCTCCAAACTTCAGTAGTATGTAGAGTGGGTCACTGGGGCTCTGTGTGCCAAGTGTGGTCTTTATCAGTGTTTGTTGGGGGCCACAGTGGTCTGTAGGAGCAGAGGGGTGTGAAAGTAATACAAATCCCATCATCCATTGTCAGTTCTCCCCCAGACCTCACCAGGACGTGAAGGCAGTCATAGGGGTTATGTATGCCAAGTTTGGTCTCGATCAGTGATTGGATGAGGGTTGCAGCGGACTTAGGAAGTGAGTAGAGGTACTTCAAGTCCCATCATCCATGGTCCACCCTCCTCCAAACTGCACCAGGACGTAGAGTGGGTCATGGGGGCTGTGTGTGCTAAGTGTGGTCTGTATTGGTCCTTTTTGGTGGCCTCAGTGGTCGGTGGGAACCAAAGTGTTTGAAAGTACTACAAATCCCATAGTCCATGGGTCATGTCCCCCGAACCGCACCAGGACGTAGGGTTAGGGGGTTATGTGTACCACGTTTGGTACAGGTCCATCACCCGCGCTGGTCGCTGTGGCCTGTGAAAGTGGCTGCCACATATCCGCCCTCCCGCCCTCCGCACACATACATACATACATACAAACATTCCGCTTTATAAAGGTATACAGATAGAGATATATAGAAGAAGATATAGATATTTTATGGCTCTCACCGAAATAAATTTTCCAATATTTTGCTTTCATGGCTCTCGGGGTCAAAAAGGTTCCTGACCCCTGCCCTATTGCCTCATCCCCCGATCCGTCGGCCATTTGTGGGGGGACGGAGTGACCGGATGCAGGTGGAGAGAGCAACTCTTTCCTCCGTCTTCTTTTCTGCCGACGCCTGGAAGTTGAGGGATTACCGTCAGTGGGAATTTTTCGGCACTTTGGGCCGGGAAGGAGGCTCGGAGGCTCGGGTAACTCTGTTAGCGGTCTCACTCTTGTCTCTCCAATTTGCTCATTATTCTCAATCAGGCTGACAAGAAAAATGGAAGCAGGGCCCAAATTAAATAATTGCTCCGACGCCCAGGACGGGCCGTTCATCCCTTTGGACCGTCCTAGTGTTGGCGGAAAATGGATTTTTCTCCAATTGGGTGGAATTGGGTGATTTACCCACTGACCGCAAATAATGTTGTTGTTGGGTTTTTTTGGGGAAACGGGACGGCCTTCTTGAAGATATTGTAGTGCCGGCAAATGCAGGCTCAGCGGGCCGCGCGACAAGAAATGTGGCAGTTTAATATTGAGCAAAGCGATGGCTTCCATTAAAACTTTCCCGGAGAGAGAAGCCGAGGACTAACTTCCTCGGTTCCAGGTTCCCTGGGCGTTCTGCGCCGGCGCTCCTCCGCTCCTCCTCCTCCCCCCGGCAAACGCTGCATTAAGTAACAATATTCATTAAATACCGGGGAGATGATATGCAATAAAGGCCTAATCCGCGGACCTCGGTGTGCGCCTCTCCCTAGAAGAGTTAATATAATTAAAGATTAAAACAGTGCCTTCGCCCTCCAACACGGAGAGGCCTTTTTGTACATGATGGGAATTGCATTAATAAGGAAGAGATCATTTTCCAATAACGTCGGCGGCGCGAAGGACTCGCCCAAGATCCCTCACCCCGGCTGGCTTTATCGCCCCGCTGCCGTTCTTCCTCCGGTATTAACTTTTGCAAGGGACTAAATTAGCAAGTGTCAAAAAATGACTGGAGCTGCAGAAGGCTAAAAAAAGTCATCTGCATACGCTCTTCCGAGATAATATTATGGGAAAGCGAGGGGCTTTCTCTTCTTCCTGGCGCTGTTTTTCCAGTTTCCTGATATACCTGTCGTGTCGCGGATTCCGGAGATAGCCGGTGCAGCGTTCCCTCGCTACTTCGCGTTTCGCTTTTCGCGGACTCGCTGTTTCCCTGTTTTTTAAAAATATAAAATTTAAAATATGTTTCGCTTTTTCGCGGGCACCGCTCTCCGGGGTGTTTTCCTTCTTCAGTCCACCCTCCCTCCAGCCTTGAAGGGCCTTTCCTTCCTCTCCTTCACTTTAAGTTTATAAAGACTTAAAAAAAGTGCATTGCAGCAGCTGCAGAGCTGTTTGGGTTGGAAGTCAGCCTGAAGAAAATGGAAGTCCTGTACCAGCCCGCACCACAGGAAGAACACCATCATCCCCACGTCAGCATAGGCACATCTGGGCTTAAATCCGTCCAGCAGTTCACCTCCCTGGGAGGCGTCATCTCTTCAGGCGCCAAGATTGACAAAGAGAGAGATCACAGATTAGCAAAGGCATAGAGCAGTGGTTCCCAATCTTCCTAATGACGTGACCCCTTAATACAGCTCCTCATGTTGTGGTGACCCCCAATCATAAAATTATTTTCAATGCTACTTCTCAACTGTAATTTTGCTACTGTTATGAATCATAATGTAAATATCCAATGCAGAATGTATTTTCATTCACTGGACCATATTTGGCACAATTACCCAATACACCCAAATTTGAATAATGGTGGGGTTGGGGGGAGGGGTTGATTTTGTCATTTGGGAGTTGTAGTTACTGGGATTTGAAGTGCATCCACAATCAAAGAGCACTCTGAACTCCACCAATGATGAAATCGAACCAAACTTGGCACACAGAACTCCCATGACCAACAGAAAATACTGGAAGGGTTTGGCGGGCATTGACCTTGAGTTTTGGAGTTGTAGTTCACCTACATCCCAAGAGCACTGTGGCCTCAAAACAATAATGGATCTGCACTAACTTGGCATGAAAATCAACATGCCCAAATGTGAACAATGGTGGAGTTTAGAGAAAATAGGCCTTGACATTTGAAAGTTATAGTTGCTGGGATTTATAGTTCACCTACATTCAAAAAACATTGTGAACCCCACCAACGATAGAATTGGGCCAAACTTCCCACACAAACCCCCACGACCAACAGAACATGCTGTGTTCTGATGTTCTTTGGCGACCCCTCTGACACCCCTTCGCAACCCCTCCAGGGGTCCCGACCCCCAGGTTGAGAAACACTGGCATAGAGTGCATTTGGAAGGCCTCACGAAAGAGTCCGGAGCAACAAGTACCTGAGGCAAAACACCAAAATCAGTGTGTACAGAGCTATCGTACTGTCTATTCTCCTCTATGGGTCTGAAACATGGGTCACCGATCGCCAGCACCTATGACTCCTCGAACGCTTCCATCAGCGCTGTCTTCACACAATCCTAAATGTACACTGGACCGACTATGTGACGAATGTCGCTGTTCTTGATCAAGCAGGGGTCGCCAGCATTGAGGCCATGCTATTGAGAACACAGCTGCGCTGGGCAGGGCACGTCTCTAGGATGGGGGACCACCGCCTCCCAATGGTGAACTCGCAAGAGAGGCGCCCCCAGAAAGAGATACAAGGACTCCCTGAAGCAACACCTCAGGCTCGGCCAGATTGATCACCAACAATGGTCCACCCTGGCCTCACATCGAGAGGCGTGGAGACCCACTATCCACAATACTGCGGAAGACACGCCGAATGGGTCTCAAACAGAAACGACAATGCAGAAAGAACTGCAACTTGGAAACAACTTCACCCAAGGAGACTTTCTGCTGTGCTTTCTGCAACCGGACTTGCCTATCTCAGATTGGCCTTTTTAGTCAAAAAGCGTGGGATGTGTCCTTCCTAAGAATCTTCGTTCGCGAAGTAATGCCGAGAGAGAGAGAGAGAGAGAGAATAGTGTATAACTATTTATTTATTTATTTCGTGCACTTTTATTTCATTATTTATTTATTTTATATTTACTATATTTTTATACCGACGGCGACTCGAGGCGGTGTACACGTGGCAAGAGCTGCCCAAAGATAAAATACACCAACGATTAATATAACCGCCATATAAAACACAAAATTTGGCAATTAAAAATTTAAAAAACACAATCTCAGCGTCTCATTCGTTAAAATCGATGTCCGCTACATCGTCATCGTTCCTTAGGTCTCTGCCCCTTGACCCCGCCCTTCTCAACCCCGAAAGGAGAATAACTACTCAAATAATGTATAAATATTAAATGAAATATTGTGCCCCAACATCGCAGTTTTTCACTTATTGCGGGAGGTCCTGGAACGTAAAGGAGGGCAAACGCGGGGGCACATGCCCTTCCTCCGCCCTCCTCCTCCTCCTCCTCCCAAGGTATGATAGTTTAGTTTTATTATTTTATTTGAATTATTTTTAGGTTTTTAAAGTTTTATATCTGGCGTACTAGACGGCCCGCAACTTTTAATAAGATTTTTTCAGGGCTAAATAGCTGTCTAGTACGCCGATATCTACGGCAGTGTTTCCCAACCTTTTTTGAGCCGCGGCACACTTTTTACCTTTGCAAAATCCTGGGGCACACCACCAACCAAAACGACACAAAATGACACTCTAACACAGTAATACGTATAGTTAATATGTATTTAAATGTACTTATACACTCAGTGTGAAACCTGGGCCTGTTTCGATGAACTCAACATAGATATCCTGGCAGGAATGGCGGACAGACACAAACTTCCCACACAGAACTCCCATAACCAAGAGAAAATGCTATAAGAGTTTGGTGGGCATTGACCTTGGGATTTGGAGTTGTAGTTCACCTGTATCCAGAGAGCACTGTGGACTCGAACAATGTTGGATCAAGACCAAACTTGGCATGAATACTCAATATGCCCAAATGTGAACACAGATGGAGTTTGGGGAAAATATACCTTGACGTTTGGGAGTTACAGTTTTTGGGATTTATAGTTAACACACAATCAAAAAGCATCCTGAAGTCTTGCAACAATGATATTGAACCGAACTTGGCATATTGAACTCTCATTACCAACAGAAAGTACTGAAAGGGTTTGCTTGGGAATGGACCTTGAGTTTGGAAGTTGTAGTTCACCTACACCCAAAGAGCACTGTGGACTCAAACAATGTGATGTTGTGTTGTTGTTTGTTTTCTATCCAGAATCACAATGTTGGAAGGAGGCTCACCACTTTGAGGTCCCTTGACATTTGGGAGTTGTAGTTGCTGGGATTTATAGTTCCCCTCCAATCAAAGAGCATTCTGAACCCCACCAATGATAGAACTGGGCCAAAATTCCCACACAGAACCACCAGGAGGCAAGAGGAGGCCTCTACTTGGGGAAAGGGAGGCGGGCCTTCCCAATGCATGGAGAGGGAGAGACCAAGGAGACAACGGGCGGGGAGGGGGGTGGTTGTAATTTTGTGCCTTTATAGAGGTACGTTTCTTAGGGTTTTTATACTTCGGCACACCTGATGATCGCTCACGGCACACTTGTGTGCCCCGGCACACTGGTTGAGAAACACTGATCTACGGTACACATACCGTGTTTGTAAATAGAGAAGTCACTATATGCATTTCCATCAAAGCTGATCCAATGTCCCAGTTGCGAGCGTGGTTGGCTCTTCCAAGCTTTCCGTCGTCTTACGAGACATTAACCGAGGCCAAGTAAGTGTCCAAACCAACTGCTTGTATATAAAGGAGCCTGTTATCTAAACACAAAGGTATGCGAGGTTTAGAGCAAGGATGGAATCGAGAATCGGAAGGCAACGGGTGGGAATTTCCTCAATGCCGTCGGAACAGGAGCAGAAGGCCCCAAAGAAGTCTCAAGCGCCGACAAGTTTTGAAGGAAGTGAAGGTAAGGGAGGAGAAGGAAAGGGTTGTGATGCTGCAGAAGGTGTCGAGAGCGGAGCCAGACGAGAAGGGAAGGGAACGGGAACAAAGCGCGGAGGAGCCGAGGCAGGCGAACCAGAGCACAACAAAGGAGCCCGGACTTTGAAGAGCCCTCTGCACCAGCTTCGGGGACTGCCTTTGAAACTTCCTTGTTCTTCCCGTCTCGAAATGGGTTTGGACAGAGTGTCAGGACAGGAATGGCACAACAAAGGAAGCCGCTGGATCCGAAGGAAGGGAGGGGAGCCTCCGAGGGCTTCACAGGCCCTTTCATGGACGTGCCAAGCTGCCAGCCTCTCGCCTGAGGGACACTCCTGGATCCGAGGCAGACGGGGCCGCATCAGAGGCCGGTCCCTGCGGCAAGCAGGTGGCTCTGGCGGAATCCACCGGGGAAAGAAAGAGAGGAGCGCGTTGCCTGCCATCTTTGCAAGCCCACCTCGTCGCGGGATGCTGGTCATGAAGTGATGTATAGTTTCCAAATCACGACCTCCCTGAACTGCTGCGTTGGATGACAAGTGTCCCTGAAGCAGAGTCCTTGCCCAGCAAAATCATGCTCCAGCCCGTATCTCTACACTGTATAGCAAAATCTCGGATTCAGGTTTTCATCCAAAATATCCAGAGGCTTTGATCTTCACAGTTGCAACACACACACAAATGTACAAACAGGATGCGCAGATCACCTTTCCTTGCGCTTGCAATCAGAGTAATCAGATAGTCACATACAACAAAGACAGATACTCACATTGAGTCACACAGGAGAGAGAAAGATGGATTCATCCTTCTTATCTATGTCTATCTCTCTATCTATCTATAATAAAAGTCAGTGTTTGTATGTATGTATGTATGTATGTATACGTGCGGATATGTGGCAGCTTTCCGATTGGTTGCCACTGAGGGAATATTTGCATAATGCTTCTGATTGGCCAGCACCACAAAAATTCCGACACTCTAAACCAGTGTTTTTCAACCTTTTTTGAGCTGCGGCACACTTTTTACATTTGCAGAATCCTGGGGCACACCACCAACCAAAATGACACAAAATGACACTGTAACACAGCAAAGAACGGTTGAGGGTTGGTGGCCTGCTGGGAGCAGCTGCTGGGAGTGCCGAAGCCAGGGAAGGGGCGGAGCCATGCCCCGCCCCCTACCCCCGGCTTCACCTCTCCCAGCAGCTGCTCCAGCCTTGAGGGAGCAGTGCCAAGCCAGCGGTGGCAGAGCCAGCACAATGCTGGCTTGCCACTGTCCCCTCAAGGCTGGAGCAGCTGCTGGGAGAGGTGAAGCCGGGAGGGGGCAGAGCCAGGCTGCACCATGCCCCACCCCTACCCCCGGCTTCACCTCTCCCAGCAGCTGCTCCAGCCTTGAGGAGCAGTGCCAAGCCAGCGGTGGCAGAGCCAGCACAATGCTGGCTTGGCACTGTCCTCAAGGCTGGAGCAGCTGCTGGGAGTGCCAAAGCCGGGGGGGGCAGAGCCAGGCCGCACCATGCCCTGCCCCCTCCCCCAGCTTCAGCTCACCTACAGGCCGCGCCATGCCTCGCCCCTCTCCCCAGCTTCAGCTCTCCTACAGAGGAGCATGAGCGGTGAACGGGCTTCAGTGGCGGGGCTCCTTCTCCACGTGGCTTCAGCGAGCGAGGGCGAGAGTCATGGTGGGAGTCATGGCGGATTGGAGGCTGGCTGGGGAACGGCCGAAGGAGGCGGCGCCCGGTCCCTTCTTCTTTTTCTTCGCCACTGCCCGGCCCTTCCTCCTCCTCCCCAAGCAGCAGGAGTTCGGCAGGAAGGGGGAGGAAGGGGGCAGAGAGCTTTTTCGCGGCACAGCAGGAGCTCCGTCACGGCACACTAGTGTGCCACGGCACACTGGTTGAGAAAGACTGCTCTAAACTGCCAGAGGGGGGGGGGGTGGCTCCCAGCTTCTATATTCTAACAACATGATTGGTTGCCATTGAGGGAGTATTTGCATAACACCTCTGATTGGCCATCACCACAAAAATTCCGACACTCTAAAGTGCCAGAGGGGTGCTAATTCCATCCAGGCCTTCTTGGCACACAGAGCCCTCATGACCCACTCTATATCCTGCTGCAGTTTGAAGGAGGATGGACCAGGGATGATGGGACTTGCAGCACCGTCACTCACTTCCTGAAAACAACGCGACCCCCATCCAATGACCAATACAGACCAAACTTGGCACACAGAGCCCCCTTGACCCACTCTACACCCTGGTGCTGTTTCAAGGAGGATGAACCACACATGATGGGACTTGAAGTACCTTCACTCACCTTCCGAGACTGCTGCAACCCTCATCCAATGAATGATCAAGACCAAAAGTGACACATAGAGCTCCCATGACCCACTCTATATCCTGCTGCAGTTTGAAGGAGGATGGACCATGGATGATGGGACTTGAAGTACCTTCACTCACCTTCCGAGACCGCTGCGACCCTCATCCAATGAATGATCAAGACCAAACGTGACACACAGAGCCCCCATGACCCACTCTACACCCTGGTGCTGTTTGGAGGGGGATGGACCATGGCCGATGGGACTTGCAGTACCTTCACTAAGTTCCTGAGACCACTTCGAGTTACATAAACATCTGATAAGGACCACCCTTGGCACACAATGCCTTTCTCAAATAACTCAGGCATCACCGGGTCCCCAAGCTAGTGTATATAATAAAAGTCAGTGTTTGCGGAGGACAGGAGGTGCGTAGGAATATGTGGCAGCATTTCGATTGGTTGCCACTGTGGGATTATTTGCATAACGCCTCTGATTGACCAACCACCAACATTCCACCACTCCAAGGAGGCAGAGAGGGGATTGGTTGCCACTGAGAGAGAATTTGCATACGGACTCATAATTGGCCAGCCACCACCAACATTCCAACACTCTTAGGAGGCAGAGAGGGGAAAGGAAAGGCCCTCAGGCCGTCAGGAATGGCTCCCACTGTGGTTTCGTATCTGCCAGCCTCTACAAACCTGGCACACAGAGCACCCATGACTCACTCTGCATCCTACTGCAGTTTGGAGAAGGGTGTGCCACAGATGATGGGACTTGCAGTACCTTCACTCCCTGAAAACAATGCGCCCCTCCTCCAATGACCAATACAGACCAAACTTGGCACACTGAGCCCCCATGACCCACTCAACATTCTGGTGCAGTTTGGAGGAGGATGGACCATGCACGATGGGATTTGCAGTACCTTCACTAACTTCCTGAGAGCACTGCAAGCCATGTAATAACGAATAAAGACCAACCTTGGCACACAATGCCTTTCTCAAATTACTCGGGCACCGCCGGGTCCCCAAGCTAGTATACCTATATAGCTGATAGGTTGCTAATGCAACCCCTTTGCAATGACCCTGGCTGATTCAACCCTTCTGTAATGACACTGCCTGATACAACCCCTTTACAATGGCACTGGCTGATGCACAAAAAATAAGGCAACAACAATCGCAGTATTAATAATAGTTGCATAATGCATGTTCTTTTAATTCAGTATTTCCCAACCAGTGTGCCGTGGCAGACTAGTGTGCCGTGAGTGATCACCAGGTGTGCCGTGGGAAATGGGAACCCCCAATCCCCTTTCTGCCCCCTCCTGCCCAACACTTTTTCTTCTCCCCTCGGGCTCCCTTCTTCCCAGCCTCGCTCTGCTCGCTTTGCCTCGCTTTACTCTGGGGAGAGTCTGCGCAGTATTGCCCGCACGGGTCACGTCTTCCTCCCTCCCCCTCCCCTCCTGAACATGCTCACACTGCCCCCTCGGATCAAAATTGCGGCAAAAGCGGCAGTGTAGAAGAAAAAGTAAGTGTTGGGCAGGAGGGGGAAGAAAGGGCGCGAAGGGGAGGAAGAGGTCTCTGTCGGAAGCTGGCATGGGCAAACTTGGACCTTCCGGGTGTTTTGGACTCCAACTCCCACCATTCCTAGCAGCCTCAGGCCCTTTTCCCCCCCCCCCCTCAGGCACTTAAGCAGGAAAGGGCCTCAGGCTGTCAGGAATGGTGGGAGTTGGAGTCCAAAGCACCCAGAGGGCCGAAGTTTTCCCATGCCTGTTTCAGGGACCTTAAAGTGGTGAGGCTCCTTCCAACATTGTGATTCTGGATAGAAAACAAACAACAGCATAACATAACATTGTTTGAGTCCACAGTGCTCTCTGGGTGTAGGTGAACTACAACTTCCAAACTCAAGGTCAATTCCCACGCAAACCCTTTCAGTACTTTCTGTTGGTAATGAGAGTTCAATAGGCCAAGTTTGGTTCAACTCCATTGTTGCAAGAGTTCAGGATGCTCTTTGATTGCGTGTTAACTATGAATCCCAGAAATTGTAACTCCCAAATGTCAAGGTCTATTTTCCCCAAACTCCATCTGTGTTCACATTTGGGCATATTGAGTATTCATGCCAAGTTTGGTCCTGATCCAACATTGTTTGAGTCCACAGTGCTCTCTGGATATAGGTGAACTACAACTCCAAAACTCAAGGTCAATGCCCACCAAACTCTTATAGTATTTTCTCTTGTTTATGGGAGTTCTGTGTGGGAAGTTTGTGTCTTTCTGCCATTCCTGCCAGGATATCTATGTTGTGTTCATCGAAACAGGCCCAGGTTTCACACTGAGTGTATAAATACATTCAAAAACATATTAACTATATGTGTTACTGTGTTAGAGTGTCGTTTTGTGTCATTTTGGGTTAGTATTAGTATGTCTTGTGTGTGTGTGTCTTTCTGCCATTCCTGCCAGGATATCTCTGTTGTGTTCATGAAACAGGCCCAGATTTCACACTGAGTGTATAAATACATTCAGAAACATATTAACTATACATATTACTGTGTTAGAGTGTCGTTTTGTGTCATTTTGGGTTAGTATTAGTATGTCTTGTGTGTGTGTGTCTTTCTGCCATTCCTGCCAGGATATCTATGTTGTGTTCATGAAACAGGCCCAGGTTTCACACTGAGTGTATAAATACATTCAGAAACATATTAACTATACATATTACTGTGTTAGAGTGCCGTTTTGTGTCATTTTGGGTTAGTATTAGTATGTCTTGTGTGTGTGTGTCTTTCTGCCATTCCTGCCAGGATATCTCTGTTGTGTTCATCGAAACAGGCCCAGGTTTCACACTGAGTGTATAAATACATTCAAAAACATATTAACTATATGTGTTACTGTGTTAGAGTGTCGTTTTGTGTCATTTTGGGTTAGTATTAGTATGTCTTGTGTGTGTGTGTCTTTCTGCCATTCCTGCCAGGATATCTCTGTTGTGTTCATCGAAACAGGCCCAGGTTTCACACAGAGTGTATAAATACATTCAAAAACATATTAACTATATGTGTTACTGTGTTAGAGTGTCGTTTTGTGTCATTTTGGGTTAGTATTAGTATGTCTTGTGTGTGTGTGTCTTTCTGCCATTCCTGCCAGGATATCTCTGTTGTGTTCATCGAAACAGGCCCAGGTTTCACACTGAGTGTATAAATACATTCAGAAACATATTAACTATACATATTACTGTGTTAGAGTGCCGTTTTGTGTCATTTTGGGTTAGTATTAGTATGTCTTTGTGTGTGTGTCTTTCTGCCATTCCTGCCAGGATATCTCTGTTGTGTTCATCGAAACAGGCCCAGGTTTCACACTGAGTGTATAAATACATTCAAAAACATATTAACTATATGTATTACTGTGTTAGAGTGTCGTTTTGTGTCATTTTGGGTTAGTATTAGTATGTCTTGTGTGTGTGTGTCTTTCTGCCATTCCTGCCAGGATATCTCTGTTGTGTTCATCGAAACAGGCCCAGGTTTCACACTGAGTGTATAAATACATTCAGAAACATATTAACTATATGTGTTACTGTGTTAGAGTGTCGTTTTGTGTCATTTTGGGTTAGTATTAGTATGTCTTGTGTGTGTGTGTCTTTCTGCCATTCCTGCCAGGATATCTCTGTTGTGTTCATTGAAACAGGCCCAGGTTTCACACTGAGTGTATAAATACATTCAAAAACATATTAACTATATGTGTTACTGTGTTAGAGTGTCGTTTTGTGTCATTTTGGGTTAGTATTAGTATGTCTTGTGTGTGTGTGTCTTTCTGCCATTCCTGCCAGGATATCTCTGTTGTGTTCATCAAAACAGGCCCAGGTTTCACACTGAGTGTATAAATACATTCAAAAACATATTAACTATATGTGTTACTGTGTCAGAGTGTCATTTTGTGTCATTTTGGTTGGTGGTGTGCCCCAGGATTTCGTAAATTAAAAAAAATGTGCCGCAGCTCAAAAAAGGTTGAAAAACACTGTTTTAATTGATGTTATGCATTGTGTTACCTGTTCTCTGGCTTGATCCGTGATATCAGTAATATGCAACAATGACAACAACAACAACACCCCTGCATTCCCTGATGCCAACTTCCTGAATGTGAAATTAAAATCCCAGGTCCAGAATTTTATGCCCGCCGTAAACTTGGACCTCGTTCCAAGCCAAGACCTTCTTTACGGCAAGGAAGGACCTTTTGCCGTGCGCGCAGTTTTTGAAATAATAAAAAAAGGCAGTGGTAAATTATTTATTCATGCAAAAAAGAGAATTTGTAATCGTCGAAGAACAGAAATCAAGGGGAGGGAGGGAGGGAGGGGCGGGCGGCTGCGTGCTTTCCGTCACCAGCATTAAAAATAACTCTATTACTATTTTATTTTACTGCGGGGCGTTCCCTGGGCGCTTGTGTGTTTACAAGGAAAACCCTGTGGGTGGGTGGAATCAAAAGCGCTTGGCAAAGCAAATCCCGCTCCGTGGCTTCTCTTTTTAATTGCCCTCCTTTAGCAGAGCAGTTGTCGCAGTTTAATTTCCCTTTTTATCTAATAACTGCAGAGTGTTCCCACTCAGGGTGGGCCTCCGCAAGGAAAAGAAGCCGGGCCGAAATCCACACGGGTGCCACGTCACAGCACGTCGGCGGGGCTGGTATATTTATTGTATTTATTGTTCAATTTTGTATTCCGCTCCTCCCAGCAGGCTCGGGGCGGGTGACAGTAGTATAAGTGGGCAACATGTCACGACATGTCGACATGTGGCCCTACAATAAAAGCATAAAAACACATTACATCACAACACAGGGCATGGGATGACATACGACGCAGTTCTTAGTTCAGTGTGCCTAGTTAAAGGCTAGGCCAAAAAGGGCGGTCTTACATGCCCTTCGGAAGGGGGCCAGCTCCGAGATGGCTCGGGTACTGTCCGGGAGGGAGTTCCAGAGCACCGGTGCAGCTACAGAAAAGGTTCTCTGTCTGGTCGTGGATAGGTGGCAGGAGCGGATTGATGGTACTCACAACAGATCCTGTTCATCTGAACGCAGTGATCTCGGGGGAGAATACGGGGTAAGGCGGTCCCTCAAGTACGCAGGCCCTAGGCCGTGTAAAGCCTTAAAGGTCAAAACCAGCACCTTGAAGGCAATTCGGTACTCAATAGGAAGCCAGTGCAGTTGCCGGAGGATAGGTGTAATGTGTTCTCTCACTGGCGATCCCGCCAGCAAGCGAGCAGCGGCATTCTGCACTAGCTTGAGTTTCCGGATTGTCGACAAGGGAAGGCCAACGTAGAGGGCATTACAGTAGTCTAGCCTCGAGATGACCGTCGCTTGGATTACCGTGGCCAGGTCGTCCCTGGACAGGTAGGGTGCCAGTCGCCTATGACGTCCTGCTGACCATGGAGACCTGAGCCTCCTTGGTCAGCGAGGAGTCCAGCTGAGCCCCCAAGCTCTTAACCGATGGCGATGGGCTAAGCCGCTCGCCATCCAGAGTAGGCAACCGGCACCCACCCAGCCCAGGCCGACCGGGCCACAGGATCTCCGTCTTCGACGGATTCACCTTCAGCCGGCTGGCACGCAGCCAACCAGTCAGGGCTTCAAGGCATAGATGGAAACAATCGGGTACGGAGTCCGGCCTGCCGTCCATTCTCAGCAAAAGCTGGGTGTCATCAGCATACTGATAACACTCCAGACCAAAGTCGCGGGCCAGCTGGGCCAGGGGGCGCATGTAAACGTTGAATAATAAGGGGGAGAGGATGGCCCCCTGGGGGACCCCGCAATTAAGTATAGCACACGGGATCCGCGATTTTCAACCTTTTTCTGAGTCGCGGCACATTTTTTTACATGAGTAAAAAAAACCGCAATATGGATGAGTTTTTGCGCCGTTTCGTAACCGTGGACGAAACGTGGATCCACCACAACACACCAGAGACCAAACAGCAGTCAAAACAACCCAAAACAGCAGATAAAAACCCAACCGCATTTGGCAAAAAAAAAAAAGAAGTTCTTTTGCACCAGGACAATGCAAGGGGGTGCACACGTGCAGTTGCCATGGCAACAGTCCATGAATTGGGATGCGAATTGCTCCCTCATCCTCCCTATTCTCCGGATTTAGCCCCGAGTGACTATTTCTTGTTTCCTAACCTGAAGAAAGGGCGACCGTTTTGTGGGATGCACGCGGTATAATCCACATTGACTCCCTTCAAAAGGGTAAAACATTCAATGGCGAATGTTATGCCAATTTATTGGGTCGATTTAATGAGGATTTAGGATAAAAACCCAACCGCATTTGGCAAAAAAAAAAGTTCTTTTGCACCAGGACAATGCAAGGGGTGCACACATGTGCAGTTGCCATGGCAACAGTCCATTAATTGGGATGCGAATTGCTCCCTCATCCGCCCTATTCTCCGGATTTAGCCCCGAGTGACTATTTCTTGTTTCCAAACCTCGGCGGAAAGAGATTTGACTCCAATGATGACATCATCTCACAAAGAAAAACCTATTTTGATGACTTCGACAAATCTTATTTTTTGGAAGGGATGAAAACATTGGAGAAACTTTGGACAAAGTGTATAGAGCTCAAAGGAAACGACGTTGAGAAATAAAATGATTTTTTAATCCAAAAACCTGTGTTTCGTTCAAAAAGTCACGGAGTGAGACCTCGGAGGGAGCCCCATCACTGATAATGCCAGACGCCCCATTTGCATCCTTTGGGCCAGTGTTTCCCAACGTGTGCCGTGAGCGATCCTCAGGTGTGCCGTGGGAAATTGGGACCTCCAATCCCCTTTCTTTCCCCTCCTGCCGAACACTTTTTCTTCTCCACTCGGGCTCCCTTCTTCCCAACCTCGCTCTGCTCGCTTTGCCTTGCTTTGCTCTGGGGCGAGTCTGCGCAATAGCGCCCGCACGGGTCACGTCTTCCTCCCTCCCCCTCCCCTCCTGAACACGCTCACGCTGCCCCCTCGGATCAAAATGGCGGCAGAAGCGGCAGTGTAGAAGGAAAAGTAAGTGTTGGGCAGGCGGGGGAAGAAAGGGCGTGAAGGGGGAGGAAGAGGTCTCTGTCTAGAGCTGGCATGGGCAAACTTGGACCTTCCAGGTGTTTTGGACTCCAACTCCCACCATTCCTAGCAGCCTCAGGCCCTTTTCCTTTCCCACCTCAGCCACTTAGGCAGGAAAGGGCCTCAGGCTGTTAGGAATGGTGGGAGTTGGAGTCCAAAGCACCCAGAGGGCCGAAGTTTTCCCATGCCTGTTTTAGGGACCTGCAAGTGGTGAGCCTCCTTCCAACATTGTGATTCTGGATAGAAAACAAACAACAACATATCGTAACATTGTTTGAGTCCACAGTGCTCTCTGGGTGTAGGTGAACTACAACTTCCAAACTCAAGGTCAATTCCAAAGTAAACCCTTTGAGTACTTTCTGTTGGTAATGAGAGTTCAATAGGCCAAGTTTGGTTCAATTCCATTGTCGCAAGAGTTCAGGATGCTCTTTGATCGTGTGTTAACTATAAATCCCAGAAACTGTAACTCCCACATGTCAAGGTCTATTTTCCCCAAACTCCATCTGTGTTCACATTTGGGCGTATTGAGTATTGATGCCAAGTTTGGTCCTGATCCAACTTTGTTTGAGTCCAGAGTGCTCTCTGGATATAGGTGAACTACAACTCCAAAACCCACGGTCAGTGCCCACCAAACTCTTATAGTATTTTCTCTTGGTTATGGGAGTTCTGTGTGGGAAGTTTGTGTCTTTCTGCCATTCCTGCCAGGATATCTATGTTGTGTTCATTGAAACGGGCCCAGGTTTCACACTGAGTGGATAAATACATTCAAAAACGTATTAACTATATGTATTACTGTGTTAGAGTGTCATGTTGGTTTCACACTAAGTGAGTGTATAAATACATTTAAAAACATATTAACTATATGTATTACTGTGTTAGAGTGTCATGTTGGTTTCACACTAAGTGAGTGTATAAATACATTTAAAAACATATTAACTATATGTATTACTGTGTTAGAGTGTCATGTTGGTTTCACACTAAGTGAGTGTATAAATACATTTAAAAACATATTAACTATATGGATTACTGTGTTAGAGTGTCATGTTGGTTTCACACTAAGTGAGTGTATAAATACATTTAAAAACATATTAACTATATGTATTACTGTGTTAGAGTGTCATGTTGGTTTCACACTAAGTGAGTGTATAAATACATTTAAAAACATATTAACTATATGTATTACTGTGTTAGAGTGTCATGTTGGTTTCACACTAAGTGAGTGTATAAATACATTTAAAAACATATTAACTATATGGATTACTGTGTTAGAGTGTCATGTTGGTTTCACACTAAGTGAGTGTATAAATACATTTAAAAACATATTAACTATATGTATTACTGTGTTAGAGTGTCATGTTGGTTTCACACTAAGTGAGTGTATAAATACATTTAAAAACATATTAACTATATGGATTACTGTGTTAGAGTGTCATGTTGGTTTCACACTAAGTGAGTTTATAAATACATTTAAAAACATATTAACTATATGTATTACTGTGTTAGAGTGTCATGTTGGTTTCACACTAAGTGAGTGTATAAATACATTTAAAAACATATTAACTATATGGATTACTGTGTTAGAGTGTCATGTTGGTTTCACACTAAGTGAGTGTATAAATACATTTAAAAACATATTAACTATATGGATTACTGTGTTAGAGTGTCATGTTGGTTTCACACTAAGTGAGTGTATAAATACATTTAAAAACATATTAACTATATGTATTACTGTGTTAGAGTGTCATGTTGGTTTCACACTAAGTGAGTGTATAAATACATTTAAAAACATATTAACTATATGGATTACTGTGTTAGAGTGTCATGTTGGTTTCACACTAAGTGAGTGTATAAATACATTTAAAAACATATTAACTATATGGATTACTGTGTTAGAGTGTCATGTTGGTTTCACACTAAGTGAGTGTATAAATACATTTAAAAACATATTAACTATATGTATTACTGTGTTAGAGTGTCATGTTGGTTTCACACTAAGTGAGTGTATAAATACATTTAAAAACATATTAACTATATGGATTACTGTGTTAGAGTGTCATTTTGTTGGGAAACCCTGCTTTTGGCCATTCCGAATTCATAGACCATTAGCAATCTATGAGGGAGGATTGGCGCCCTCGCGGCCTCTCTTTCCAAGCCCTCTTTATGGGGAAGGCTATCTCCTGGCTGTCAGGGCCCTTCCTGGTAAGTGAGCCGTGATGCATGGCTGCGTGCGTATCGCTTGCCTCCTCGCCCTCAGGTACGGTTTCAGGAACGGAAAGGCAAAGTGCCGGCAAAGCCCTGACTCGGCAGGTTGGATGGAGCCTGTCAGTCTGTGTCAACTCCCCCGGCGGCTGTCTCTTCATCATGGAGCTCTTCCGCTGAGCGTTACATACAGCGTTCTGTGTGAGAATCAAGCGAGTCGGGAAAAAGATGGAGGCGGCGAGGCAAACCGGCGGGGGCACTCGTCAAACAGAACCGCACCTTGGAGCCTAGAACAGAGATTTCCCATCTTGTCGTGCTGGGGACACGCTTTTGAAACACGCATCATTTCGCAACACGGTCATTCAGTTTTACTAGCAAAGCAGAAGTTAAACCGACCCCTAACAAGAGTTTCATACAATAATATCTCCCCGTATTATCCTTTTTACAAGCGCGTTGATGACTAAAAAGGCCAATCTGAGATAGGCAAGTTCGGTTGCAGAAAGCACAGCAGAAAGTCTCCTTGGGTGGTGTTGTTTCCAAGTTGCGGTTCTTTCTGCATTGTCGTTTCTCTTTGAGACCCATTCGGCGTGTCTTCTCGAAAGAGGCCGCAGCATTGTGGAGAGTGCGCCTCCATGCCTCCCGATGTGAGGCCAGGGTGGACCATTGTTGGTGATCAATCTGGCCGAGCCTGAGATGTTGTTTCAGGGAGTCCTTATATCTCTTTTGAGGAGCCTCTCTTGCGCTGACCCGTGGCGAGTTCACCATAGAGTAGTATCTTTGGGAGGCGGTGGTCCTCCATCCTAGAGACGTGCCCTGCCCAGTGCAGCCGTGTTCTCAGTAGAATGGCCTCAATGCTGGTGATCCCTGCTTGCTCAAGGACAGCAACATTCGTCACATAGTCGGTCCAGTGTATATTTAGGATTGTGCGAAGACAGCGCTGATGAAAGCGTCCGAGGAATCGTAGGTGTTGGCGATAAGTGACCCATGTTTCAGACCCATAGAGGAGAATAGACAGTATGATAGCTCTGTACACACTGATTTTGGTGCTTTACCTCAGGTGCCTGATGCTCCAGACTCTTTAGTGAAGCCTTCCGAATGCACTCTATGCCTTTGCTAATCTGTGATCTCTCTTTGTCATTCTTGGAGTCTGAAGAGATGATGCTTCCCAGGGAGGTGAACTGCTGGACGGATTTAAGCACAGATGTGCCTATGATGACGTGGGGGTGATGGTGTTCTTCCTGTGGTGCAGGCTGGTAGAGGACTTCCGTTTCCTTCAGGCTGACTTCCAGCCCAAACGGCTCTGCAGCTGTTGCAAAGCAGGATGTGAGGCGCTGCAGGGCTGCTTCTGAATGGGCGAGAAGGGCAGCATCGTCAGCAAAAAGCAGCTCACGGACTAGATAGTTTGTAGTCTTAGTGCGATCCCTCAGGCGGCTTAAGTTGAACAAGCTGCCATCAGTTCGATAGCGTATATATTTGCCGTCTTCTTCTTCTTCGAGGTCTGCCGTAGCCCTTTGGAGCATCATGCTGAAGGAGATTGTAAACAGGGTTGGTGCAAGAACACAACCTTCTTTCACTTCATTAGTTATTAGAAAGGGCTCTGAGAGAGCATCGCCGTATCTGACTATCGTTGTTTGAGTCCACAGTACTCTCTGAATGTAGGTGAACTACAACTCCCAAACTGAAGGTCAATGTCCACCAAACTCTTCCAGTATTTCCTGTTGGTCGTGGGAGTTCTGTGTGCCAAGCTTGGTTCAATTCCATTGTTGGTGGGGTTCAGAATGCTCTTTGATTGTAGGCGAACTATAAATCCCAGCAAAAACATCATTTCCAAACAGATTTTCAGGGATCTTCTGCTTCTCGGCAGAATGGGGTTGGACTCGATGACCCACCAGGTCTCTTCCAACTCTAGGATTCTATGAGCGGGTGAAATCAAAGCCCCGAAATGGGGGTAGCTCTAGAAAGCACTAAGTAGGCGCAACATGGAACGGCGTAACGCGATATTCTGCAATACACAGACTTGGTACTTAAGAAGAGATGCACGCTCGGTAAGATAATACGCGGATTCGGTTACAGCATCGAAGGATGCCGTTTCAAGGCTCGGCAACCAAGGATGAATAAGAAAACAAGATTTTTCTTTTACTTTTGCATGAAAAATTTAAGTGCTGTGAATCTGCTACGTCTGGTATTGTACACATAGCATAGCATAGCGATTCGGTCATTAGGCTCCGTGTTGACGCCCTTGCAGGAACACAAGTACGAGGGTTGAATGAAAAGTAATGCCTCCACCTTCGCAACTCCTCAACAGATGGCAGTACTGGTATGTGGCAGGTACGGGCTTGTTCAGTAGACTCTCCTCTGCAGTTCCATTTTGGCAGGAAGCCTTAGCATTGAACGGTTGTGTTGTTAAAGTGCAAAGTATGGAATCCTGTGCAGACGATCACTCAATGTGACTTAAGCAACGTGCAGTCATTGGATTCTTGACCGCAGAAGGTGTCACCCCAAAGGAGATTCGTCAGGGTATGCAGGCTGTTTATGGGGGTTGTGTTGATGTGAGTACTGTGCGTCGTTGGGCGAGTAAGTTTAAAGGTGTTGAGGTGGGAACATCTGACTTGCGTGGCAAACAAAGGGTTGGACGTCCTGTGACAGCAACCACCGAGTTTCACAAGCAAAAGGTTGACAGATTGATTCAGAACGATCGTGGTATCACTCAGAGAGAAATGTCAAGCATAATCGGCATTTCACAAGAATGTGTGGGTCACATTATTGCTTTGCTTGGCTATCGGAAGATCTGTGCACGACGGATACACAGCATAACTTCAGAATGTGTGGGTCACATGATTGCTTTGCTTGGCTATCGGAAGATCTGTGCACGACAGATACACAGCATAACTTCAGAACGTGTGGGTTACATTATTGCTTTGCTAGGCTATCAGAAGATCTGTGCACGACAGATACACAGCATAACTTCAGAACGTGTGGGTTACATTATTGCTTTGCTTGGCTATCGGAAGATCTGTGCACGACGGATACACAGCATAACTTCAGAACGTGTGGGTCACATGATTGCTTTGCTTGGCTATCGGAAGATCTATGCACGATGGATACACCGCATAACTTCAGAACGTGTGGGTCACATGATTGCTTTGCTTGGCTATCGGAAGATCTGTGCACGATGGGTACACAGCATAACTTCAGAATGTGCAGGTCACATGATTGCTTTGCTTGGCTATTGGAAGATCTGTGCACGATGGATACACAGCATAACTTCAGAACGTGTGGGTCACATTATTGCTTTGCTTGGCTATCGGAAGATCTGTGCACGATGGATACACAGCATAACTTCAGAACGTGTGGGTCACATTATTGCTTTGCTTGGCTATCGGAAGATCTGTGCACGACTGATACACAGCATAAAATCAGAACGTGTGGGTCACATGATTGCTTTGCTTAGCTATCGGAAGAACTGTGCACGACAGATGCACCGCATAACTTCAGAACGTGTGGGTTACATTATTGCTTTGCTTGGCTATCGGAAGATCTGTGCACGACGGATACACAGCATAACTTCAGAACGTGTGGGTTACATTATTGCTTTGCTTGGCTATCGGAAGATCTGTGCACGACGGATACACAGCATAACTTCAGAACAGCATAAAATGTGGGTCACATCAGATTGCATTATTTGCTTGGCTATTGGAAGATCTGTGCATGACGGATACACAGCATAACTTCAGAACGTGGGTCACATGATTGCTTTGCTTCAGAACGCTATCGGGTCACATGGATACACAGCATAACTTCAGAATTGCTTTGCATAAAATCTTGGCTATTGGAAGATCTGTGCACAACGGATACACCGCATAACTTCAGAACGTGTGGGTCAGATTATTGCTTGGCTTGGCTATCGAAAGATCTGTGCAACAATGCATAACTTCAGAACGTGGGTCAGAACATTAAAGATCTGGACAATGGGTCAGAACATTAAAGACTGGCATCCTCCATCCTCCATTCAGTCCAGATTTAGCATCGCCTGACTTCCGTCTGTTTCCGATAACAAAAGAAGATCTGTGGGGACATCATGATGCTTCTGACGAAGACGTTGAGAGAACTGTGAGACGCTGGTTGCGGAAACAGAGTGTCGACTTCTTCCGTGACGGCTTCAGAAAACTTGTTTATTGTTGGCAGAAATGTATCCAATTGTCTGGTGATTATGCGGAAAAGTGAATAGTTGTAATTGACAGATTGATTCAGGACGATCGTCGTCTTACTCAGAGAGAAATTTCAAGCATAATCGGCATTTCACAAGAACGTCACATTATTGCTTTGCTTGGCTATCGGAAGATCTGTGCACGATGGGTACACTGCAGAACTGGATCTCACCACCATACGGCATCCTCCATACAGTCCAGATTTTGCACTGCCTGACTTCCATCTTTTCCCAATAATGAAAGAAGATCTGCTGGGGACATCATTTTGCTTCTGATGAAGACGTTGAGAGATCTGCGCACGATGGGTACCCAGGATGAGAGAACCGTGAGACACTGGTTGCGGAAACAGAGTGTCGACTTCTTCCGTGACGGCTTCAGAAAACTTGTTCATTGTTGGCAGAAATGTATCCGATTGTCCGGTGATTACGTGGAAAAGCGAATAGTGGCTGTTAAAGAGCACATTCTAAGGATTATTTCTGCGTTGGATTTATTAAAATATTCCCACCCAAACCCATGTAACGAAGGTGGAGGCATTACTTTTCATTCAACGCTCGTAATTTCAGGGTTCATCCTTTACCATGTACTGTAGTTCTTAATAGTGCCGTAGCCATAGTGGCAGCAATATGCCTGACAATATGCCAGCTGCCAGCGCTGAAGAAGATCTTGAAGGGAAGCCAGGAGAGGAGAGGCCGCTCTGAAGCCCACTTGAGGGATGAAAGCCTTGACAAAAGGCGGCCCTCCTCCTCCCCGCCTTCCTGTTTTCCCTCCTGAGGATATTGCCCTGCTGTTGTCGTCGTGAGGAGTTCAATTAGCGGCACACACGTTTCAGGGGTTGTCTCATTTGTCACTCTAATCGGACCCCTCATAAAACGCTATTAATTACTCATCCCGTGCATTATTAACTTGGATGCAATTAGATCCGCTACCGCGTCCTGCAAGGCTGCCTTTCCGGTCGCTCCTGCGTGTACATGCATGCTGGTGAGCTACCTGGCAAACGTTCTTGCCTGTACATGGTGGTCAAGGGATCTCTCAGCGACCACCAATCCCTGGTCTCCCCCATTTTGCATAGTCTGCCTTCCTCACAGTGGACCTTTACTTACTTAGGCAATCTCTCGTTGTCTGAGCAAGATTGTCGTCCAAGTTTGGTGTCCTCATTGTAGTGAAGATGCTGGAAACATGATGTAAACTTCTCCTTCTGGGCCCAGTGTAGTGAAGGGCAGTGGCAGTCGGAAGGAATGGTGGCCCTCCATCTCCTTCTAGGTATTAATGCTGCCTGGGCATGATGGGCTTCCAGGCCTGCCTCTTCTTTTTCTCTGGTGCCAGGGCAATGACAGTTGGGATGGAGGGAGGACCTTCTGGGCCCAGCATAGTTGAGGGCATCGACGGAAGAAGCCCTGGCGGAAGAAGCCCTGGCGGAAACTGCCTTGGCGGCCCTCTCTGGCCCCGGCGGAAGAAGCCCTGATGGAAGCTGCTTTGGCGGCCCTTTCCGCCCCCGGAGGAAGAAGCCCTGGCGGCCCTCTCCGGCCCCGGCGGAAGAAGTCCTGGCGGAAGCGGCCTTGGCGGCCCTCTCCAGCCCCGGAGGAAGAAGCACTGGCGGCCCTCTCCGGCCCCGGCGGAAGAAGCCCTGGCGGCTATCTCCGGCCTCGGCAGAAGAAGTCCTGGCGGCTATCTCCGGCCCCGGCGGAAAAAGCTGTGGCGAAAGCTGCCTTGATGGCCCTCTCCAGCCCTGGCAGAAGAAGCCCTGACGGAAGCTGCCTTGGCGGCCCTCTCCGGCCCCGGAGGAAGAAGCCCTGGCGGAAGCGGCCTTGGTGGCCCTCTCCAGCCCCGGCGGAAGAAGCCTTGCCGGGAGCGGCCTTGGCGGCCCTCTCCGGCCCCGGAGGAAGAAGCCCTGGCGGAAGCGGCCTTGGTGGCCCTCTCCAGCCCCGGCGGAAGAAGCCTTGCCGGAAGCGGCCTTGGCGGCCCTCTCCGGCCCCGGCGGAAGAAGCCCCAGCGGAATAACAGGAAAAACAGTGACCATTCCAAAGATAAATGAATGCCTAGAGATGAGTTTGTCGCCCTCCGTTTCCAACGTGTAGCTCGAGGCTCCCCGGAATATTTAGGCTGAATCTTTCGAGTCGAAATTTGGGTTAAAAATAACCTTTATCTCATCTCCTTCTATATAAAAGTGGCTTGTTTTTTTTTAATACTTGGCAAGAATGTGTTTTTTTAAAAGACTGGATTTTCGGGGTGTGCGCCAAGCTTCACGGTTGTATTCCCAGCCACGCTCTTGCGCTTCTCATCCATTGTTTTCCACGCAAACAATCCAAGATGGCCCCAACACGAGGGGTCAAGTGCGGCCACCGGATCCCCCACACCATTCTTTCCCCCTTTTTTGCCTCTTGGAAACAAACAGAATCGGGTTTTTTCTCCTTCGAATCTTTGCGTACGAAATGGAGAAATGAACAGCATGCCTCGTACACACTGCGTGGGAGAAATGCGATGGAGGCGCGGGCGGAGCTGCTAAACATAACGCCGTAACACTCGCACGGCTGGACGGGATCCAGCGTTCGGGAAAGGTCAGGCTGGAGAAGGAAGCCATCTGTCCGGCGTGGAACCCAAGCGCGCCTTTCCATCAAACCAGGGAGTGTTCTGCCGCCTTTTCTTTGGATCCGAGAGTGTTGGCGGGGTGACCGTCTTCCGAAATGGCTCCTTGCCTCTCTTCTTTACACTTTCCTGCGCCAATTAGTTGGCGCGCTCGGCATTTCGAAAATCTCACCTCGCCTTGGGCTTCTGGAGGCCTTCCTTCACCTTCCGAAGGTGCTCTCCTCGTCATACACCCCCAAACGGCAATTCGATCCGTGGGAAGGCCTGGTGTGTTTCTCGTCTGGTTTCTCACTAGTTTTTCAAAATAGTCGAATTAAAACTTTCACGGTCGTCAGGACTAATCTGGGGTCCCTCCGGCTTCCGAAGGAGCGGAGCCGCCCGCCTGCCTCCCGCCCCGAGGCTTGTATTATTAATCAGAGTGCGATCATCGCAGGATAAACTGCTCAGCCCTGCAAATGAACACTGAAATTAAGTCCGGCGAGTAAGGAAGTCAGTGTGCGCGCACGTGTTCCTGGAGGATTATACTCAGGGCCAGGGGTGTTCACACTTTTTCAGCATGCGAGCTACTCTTAAAGCAGCCAAGCCCAAAAAAGACCTACCTGCCCCCACCGCCGTGCTCCCACGCGCTTCTTGTCGCGCACGCTTCTTGCCACCCGCTTGCTTCCTGTTGCTGTCAGGGGCGGTCCAAGGTAATTTCCAATGGTAGGCGAACATTACTTTGGTGCCCCCCCTCCAAAAACATTGTTCCCCCAAACATAACTTTGGCGCCCCCAAAAACATTTTTGAAGCGGTACTTTGCACGTGCGCTCCTTCCGCATGCTGCTCCCGCGCGCCGCTCCCGCAGGACATTGTAGAGCGAGGAGGGGCCTTCGCTTCCTGCTTCCCCCTGCCTGTGGGAGGGGCCGGCAGAGGGAACCAGAGCGCGAAGAGGAGCCTCGAAGGCCCCTCCTCTCGCTCTCCCGGGCTCCCCCTGCCAGCCCCTCCCACGGGGCATTGCCGGGGGCGGGGGAGCGCTCTCCCTTGCCCTGTGCAACGCCCCGTGGGTGGGACTGGCAGGGGAAACCAGGAAGCGTGAGGAGTGGCCTTCGAAGGCCTCTCCTAGCGCTTCCTGGTGCCCGCTGCCAGCCCCTCCAATGGGGCGTTTCACAGGGCAAGGGAGAGCGCTCCCGGAGGTTCTGGGCATGCGCGAAAATCTCCGCGCATGCTCAGAAGCTGCTGCAGGCAGCACAGAGGTTTGCTATGGCGGCGCGACCGGTGTGGCGCCGCCCATCCAAGATGCTGCCCCACGTGGCCGCGTAGGTTGCTTACAAGGACGGACCGCCCCTGGTTGCTGTTTTCCGCCTGCGCAGCGCTTCTTCCGCCTGCGGGGCATTGCAGGAAGGAGAAAGCACGAGACGGGGCACCCAGAGGCAGCGGTCCGACCTGCCTGTCTTGCCGGCAACGGAGGCTGCGCAGCTGCTTCTGGACGAGAGAGAGGCAGGGCGCTCCCTCCAGAGGCCCCGCCTCGTGCTTCCTTCTTCCTGCAATGCCCTGCAGGCGGAAGGCACCGCGAGCGGAAGCCAGCAGCAGGAGCGCCGTACGTGCACGCAGGATGTAGTGGGATGGCAGGAACACCCCATCCGGCTGGTGAGGCCTGAAGATCACCTGGAAGAGGTCCGAAGATCTACTAGTAGCTCCCGAGCTACCTAATGAGCACCCCTGCTCAGCATAGTATCCGTTAGGGCGCTGTTTCCCAACCAGTGTGCCGCCGCACACTAGTGTGCCGTGAACGATCCTCAGGTGTGCCGTGGGAAATGAGAACCTCCAATCCCCTTTCTTCCCCCTCCTGCCGAACACTTTTTCTTCTCCCCTCGGGCTCCCTTCTTCCCAGCCTCACTTTGCTCACCCTGCCGCCATTTTGACCCGAGGGGGCAGCGTGAGGATGTCCAGGAGGGGAGGGGGGAGGGAGGAAGGCGTGGGGCGAGTCTGTGCAGTAGCGCCCGCACAGGTCACGTCTTCCTCCCTCCCCTCCTGGACACGCTCACGCTGCCCCCTCGGACCAAAATGGCGGCAGAAGCGGCAGTGTGAGCAAAGCGAGCAGAGCGAGGCTGGGAAGAAGGGAGCCCGAGTGGAGAAGAAAAAGTAAGTGTTGGGCAGGAGGGGGAAGAAAGGGCGCGAAGGGGAGGGGGAGGAAGAGGTCTCTGTCGAAAGCTGGCATGGGCAAACTTTGACCTTCCGGGTGTTTTGGACTCCAACTCCCACCATTCCTAGCAGCCTCAGGCCCTTTTCCTTTTTCCCCCTCAGACACTTAAGCAGGAAAGGGCCTCAGGCTGTGAGGAATGGTGGGAGTTGGAGTCCAAAACACCCAGAGGGCCGAAGTTTCCCCATGTCTGGTTTAGGGACCTTAAAGTGTTGAGCCTCCTTCCAACATTGTGATTCTGGATAGAAAACAAACAACAACATAACATAACATTGTTTGAGTCCACAGTGCTCTCTGGGTGTAGGTGAACTACAACTTCCAAACTCAAGGTCAATTCCCAAGCAAACCCTTTCAGTACTTTCTGTTGGTAATGAGAGTTCAATATGCCAAGTTTGGTTCAATTCCATTGTTGCAAGAGTTCAGGATGCTCTTTGATTGTGTGTTAACTATAAATCCCAGAAACTGTAACTCCCAAATGTCAAGGTCTGTTTCCCCTGAACTCCATCTGTGTTCACATTTGGGCATATTGAGTATTCATGCCAAGTTTGGTCCTGATCCAACATTGTTTGAGTCCACAGTGCTCTCTGGATATAGGTGAACTACAACTCCAGAACTCAAGGTCAATGCCCACCAAACTCTTATAGCATTTTCTCTTGGTTATGGGAGTTCTGTGTGGGAAGTTTGTGCCTTTCTGCCATTCCTGCCAGGATATCTATGTTGAGTTCATCGAAACAGGCCCAGGTTTCACACTGAGTGTATAAATACATTTAAAAACATAGTAACTATATGTATTACTGTGTTAGAGTGTCGTTTTGGTTGGTGGTGCGCCCCAGGATTTTGGAAATGTAAAAAGTGTGCCGCGGCTCAAAAAAGGTTGGGAAACACGGATTTAGGAGTTGTACTTGGTGGGATTTATAGTTCAGCTACACTCCTAGAATCCTAGAGTTGGAATAGACCTCGTGGGCCATCCAGTCCAACCCCTTTCTGCCAAGAAGCAGGACAATCGCATTCAAACACCCCCAACAGATGGCCATCCAGCCTCCAAAGAAGGCGCCTCCACTACACCCCGGGGCAGAGAGTTCCACTGCTGAACAACTCTCAAGCATCAACTATTTCGCATCAGTCCGCAACGATAATGAAATAGATGTTGTTTAGGTTTTATTTGACGTGAGACGGTTGTTGTAACGACTCCCTTCCTTTGGTAGGTACGTTGACGACGTGATCAGCCGCATCGATCGAATGTTTCCTGAGATGTCCATCCACCTCTCCCGGCCGAATGGGACTTCCGCCATGTTGCTGGTAGGTTCCTATAGAAGCACGTCAAACCGTAATTAGCGGCATTTGCCTAACTGCCGAGGGAAGGCCAGCAAGCCAAACAAGCCCAATTCCGAAGGGGTCGGGTGGGTTGTGAACAGTTGCCAGGCTGCCCTTGTTTGCGGCGCAGGCTTCCTCTCGACGCTCTGCTTCCTCTGTTATTTCCAGATGTATACGGTGTAATTGTGCCTCGTTAGGCTGGATTTACACGGCGTATAAATAATGGAAAGCCCTTTCTTTCCTCGAACTCCACTGGCTTAGTTTTGGGGAGCAATTTAATCCCAACCCAGCCCTATTGATTTATTAATTAGGCATCCGGCCACGAAAAATATTTGTGTACCTTTAGTTTTGAAATTGTACTGCGTTGGGTTTATGGTGAGCCAATTTCAGTCTCTTTTTTCGGAGAGAGAAAAGCATGGTAATAATAATAATAATAATCTTGTTGGCCGTGGAGCCATCTTATTGTGTTTCTAATCTATTATATAAATGGGTTCACGTCATGTGATGTATACCTCAAACAAAGAAACCATACAACGCAGAAACACAATACTTGCCAACAGAAATAGGCCTCAAGCAAGGTACGTTTGTAGCAAAGAAACTTTCCCCCAAAACCTACAAGGCCCCCAAAACAACGGTAAAAATAAAACTACATTTACCAGCATCCTCCGGGGCAGCCAAAGACTCACCCAGCCTCTACATTCTGAACAACATGATTGGCTGCCAATAAGGCGGATTTGCATAACTGCTGCACTGGCCAGCCAACATGAAAATTCCGATCCTTATTAACCTGCCAAAACAAAATAAGGAAAAGGCCTGAGCCAATCCCCAACACAAACACTCAAATCACTTCCAACCGAAAATTTACACCCCAAAAAAACACAGACCACGCCCAAAATTGACAGTAAGGCTTCATTAACTTGATTTCCCTAACTAGTCCTCACTTACTGGGAAGCTGTTTACGCTCTAAATTGACAGTAAGACTTCATTAACTTGATTTCCCTAACTAGCCCTCACTTACTGGGAAGCTGTTTACGCTCTGAATTGACAGTAAGGCTTCATTGTCCCCGACTAGGCCTCAGCTCATTGGACATTTGTATGGCCTGAATTGACAGTAAGGCTTCATTAACTGGCTGTTCCTAACTAGGCCTCAGCTCATGGGACATTGTGTATGGCCAGAATTTACAGTAACCTACCTTGGCACACAGAGCCCCGACCATGCATGATGGGACTTGAAGTACCACCATGGAAAACGGGATTTGTAGTACTTCAAAACCCATCATTCCCCACAGACCACTGTGGCCCAGAACCAAGACCAATAAAGATCCAACTTGGCACACCATGACCCCCATGACCCACTCCATCCAACTGCAGTTTAGAGGAGGGCACACCGTGGATGATTGGACTTTCTCGCATCTCCTAAAAAGGGCACAGCAACGCGTGCCGGGTAAGCTAGTAATAATAATAATAATAATTGTTGGGTTTATTGTGAGCCAATTTCAGTCTCTTTTTCGGAGAGAGAAAAGCATGGTAATGATAATAATAATAATAGTTATCTTGTTGGCCGTGGAGCCATCTTATTGTGTTTCTAATAATACTACTACTACTACTACTAATAATAATAATAATACTAATAATTGCTATCTTGTTGGCCGTGGACCCATTTTATTGTGTTTCTAATAATAATAATAATAATAATTGCTATCTTGTTGGCCGTGGACCCATTTTATTGTGTTTCTAATAATAATAATAATAATAATTGCTATCTTGTTGGCCGTGGACCCATTTTATTGTGTTTCTAATAATAATAATAATAATTGCTATCTTGTTGGCCGTGGACCCATTTTATTGTGTTTCTAATAATAATAATAATAATAATTGCTATCTTGTTGGCCGTGGACCCATTTTATTGTGTTTCTAATAATAATAATAATAATAGTTATCTTGTTGGCCGTGGACCCATTTTATTGTGTTTCTAATAATAATAATAATAATAATAATAGTTATCTTATTGGCCGTGGACCCATTTTATTGTGTTTCTAATAATAATAATAATAATTGTTATCTTGTTGGCCGTGGACCCATTTTATTGTGTTTCTAATAATAATAATAATAATAATAATTGCTATCTTGTTGGCCGTGGACCCATTTTATTGTGTTTCTAATAATAATAATAATAACTGCTATCTTGTTGGCCGTGGACCCATTTTATTGTGTTTCTAATAATAATAATAATAATTGCTATCTTGTTGGCCGTGGACCCATTTTATTGTGTTTCTAATAATAATAATAATAATAATTGCTATCTTGTTGGCCGTGGACCCATTTTATTGTGTTTCTAATAATAATAATAATAATTGCTATCTTGTTGGCCGTGGACCCATTTTATTGTGTTTCTAATAATAATAATAATAACTGCTATCTTGTTGGCCGTGGACCCATTTTATTGTGTTTCTAATAATAATAATAATAACTGCTATCTTGTTGGCCGTGGACCCATCTTTTTATTTGTGTTTCTAATAATAATAATAATAATAATAATAACTGCTATCTTGTTGGCCGTGGACCCATTTTATTGTGTTTCTAATAATAATAATAATAATTGTTATCTTGTTGGCCGTGGACCCATTTTAATGTGCTAATAATAATAATAATAACTGCTATCTTGTTGGCCGTGGACCCATTTTATTGTGTTTCTAATAATAATAATAATAATAATAATTGCTATCTTGTTGGCCGTGGACCCATTTTATTGTGTTTCTAATAATAATAATAATAATAATAACTGCTATCTTGTTGGCCGTGGACCCATTTTATTGTGTTTCTAATAATAATAATAACTGCTATCTTGTTGGCCGTGGACCCATTTTATTGTGTTTCTAATAATAATAATAATAATAATAATTGCTATCTTGTTGGCCGTGGACCCATTTTATTGGACCCATTTTAAGGTTTCTAATAATAATAATAATAATAACTGTTATCTTATTGGCCGTGGACCCATTTTATTGTGTTTCTAATAATAATAATAATAATAATAATAATAATAGTTATCTTGTTGGCCGTGGAGCCATCTTATTGTGTTTCTAATAATAATAATAATAATAATACTAATAATAATTCTTATCTTGTTGGCCGTGGACCCATTTTAATGTGCTAATAATAATAATAATAATAATAATTGTTATCTTGTTTGCCATGGACCCATTTTAATGTGCTTCAAATAATAATAATAATCATCTTGTTTGCCATGGACCCATTTTAATGTGCTTCAAATAATAATAATAATAATAATAATAATAAAAATGTCTCTCTTGGCATTACTTCGCGAACGAAGACTCTTAGGAAGGACTTATCCCACTCTTTTTACAAGCATGTTGATGACTAAAAAGGCCAATCTGAGATAGGCAAGTCCGGTTGCAGAAAGCACAGCAGAAAGTCTCCTTGGGTGATGTTGTTTCCAAGTTGCGGTTCTTTCTGCGTTGTCGAGACCCGTTCAGCGTGTCTTCTCGAAAGAGGCCACAGCATTGTGGATAGTGCGCCTCCATGCCTCCCGATGTGAGGCCAGGGTGGACCATTGTGGGTGATGGATCTGGCCGAGCCTGGGCTGTTGTTTCAGGGAGCCCTTGTATCTCTTTTTGGGGCGCCTCTCTTGCGCTGACCCATGGCGAGTTCACCATAGAGTAGTATCTTTGGGAGGCGGTGGTCCTCCATCCTAGAGACCTCGTGCCCTGCCCAGTGCAGCTGTGTTCTCAATAGCATGGCCCAGGCCCGGATCAGGCCCTTTTGGCACCCTAGGCCAAAGGCTCTGAGTCTGCCCCCGGCTCCGCCCCGCCCCCACCTGAGAAACAGGGAAACACAGGCTGGGGGGCGCGAGCCAAGGGAGGGAGGGAGGGAGGAGCACGTGCGAGAGAGAGAGAGAGGCAGGGACACACAAACACACAGAGAGACTGAGGCTGCGCGAGCCGGACAAGGGAGGCAGGGAAACAGATTGGGCGCGCAAGGAGGCGGGGGCGGAGCCAAGGGCAAGCAGGAGCAGAGCCGAGGGGAGCAGAGCTGGGGGGCTTGGATGGCGCTTACGCCGCCGCGCATGCACCCTTAAAAAAAATTTTTTGGCTTTTTTGGGGGGATTTTTAAAAACTTTTTTGGGGGGGGTCCGGACCTGCTGCCCCCTCAAAGGTGCCGCCCTAGAATTTTGGTGCTTTGCCTCAGGTGCTTGTTGCTCCAGACTCTTTTGTGAAGCCTTCCGAATGCACTCTATGCCTTTGCTAATCTGTGATCTATCTCTTTATCGATCTTGGCGTCTGAAGAGATGATGCTTCCCAGGGAGGTGAACTGCTGAACGGACTTGAGCACAGATGTGCCTATGCTGACGTGGGGATGATGGTGTTCTTCCTGTGGTGCGGTCTGGTAGAGGACTTCCATTTTCTTCAGGCTGACTTCCAGCCCAAACAGCTCTGCAGCTGTTGCAAAGCAGGACATGAGGCACTGCAGGGCTGCTTCGGACTTAAGCACAGATGTGCCTATGCTGACGTGGGGATGATGGTGTTCTTCCTGTGGTGCGGGCTGGTAGAGGACTTCCCTTTTCTTCAGGCTGACTTCCAGCCCAAACAGCTCTGCAGCTGTGGCAAAGCAGGACGTGAGGCACTGCAGGGCTGCTTCGGACTTAAGCACAGATGTGCCTATGCTGACGTGGGGGTGATGGTGTTCTTCCTGTGGTGCGGGCTGGTAGAGGACTTCCCTTTCCTTCAGGCTGACTTCCAGCCCAAACAGCTCTGCAGCTGTGGCAAAGCAGGACGTGAGGCACTGCAGGGCTGCTTCGGACTTAAGCACAGATGTGCCTATGATGACGTGGGGATGATGGTGTTCTTCCTGTGGTGCGGGCTGGTAGAGGACTTCCCTTTTCTTCAGGCTGACTTCCAGCCCAAACATCTCTGCAGCTGTTGCAAAGCAGGACAGGAGGCCCTGCAGGGCTGCTTCGGACTTAAGCACAGATGTGCCTATGCTGACGATGGGGATGATGGTGTTCTTTCTTTGGTGCGGGCTGGTAGAGGACTTCCATTTTCTTCAGGCTGACTTCCAGCCCAAACAGCTCTGCAGCTGCTGCAAAGCAGGACGTGAGGCGCTGCAGGGCTGCTTCGGATTTAAGCACAGATTCGCCTATGCTGATGTGGGGATGATGGTGTTTTTCCTGTGGTGCGGGCTGGTAGAGGACTTCCGTTTTCTTCAGGCTGACTTCCAGTTCAAACAGCTCTGCAGCTGCTGCAAAGCAGGACGTGAGGCGCTGCAGGGCTGCTTCTGAATGGGCGACAAGGACGGCATTGTCAGCAAAAAGCAGCTCACGGACTAGATAGTTTAGAGTCTTAGTGCAATATTAAAATACCATAAACACAGGACGTGAGTTTGAAAGGCATCGTTAACAGTTGACTGGGTAGGCAATGATAATAATAACTATTATTATTATTATTGAACATTCCTTCTATTTCCCTCTTGAAACATTTGCCACCATGACACCTCGAGGGTGATATTTTGCCCTCCAAAATATATTTTTTTCCGTTGGTTACGCCATCCGTCCTTCATGTATTTTTACCGGCGCCTTTCACTTTCGTCGTTATTATTTAATCATGTATTCCATGTTGTATTTTATTTATAAGTCATCCTGGAGTGATATTTGATTGAAAGGTGACACGGACATTCCTGAAACAAAGAGCTCCGGTGTCGCCGTCTCCTCTTCTCTGCCGATCACGATAAGGTTGAGGAAACAGGGTTCTTACCAAAGTCATTTCCCACCATCTTTATTATTACGGCTTATAAGCACAGAGGCTCGTCGGTGGAGCCTCTGCTTTCAGAAGATGGTTTCGTATCGGCTGGAGACATTGGTTTGGGGCCTTACTTAGGCAATCCGTCATTGTCCAAGTCATCTTGTCCTTCAAGTTCGGTGTCGTGGCGGTGGGTCCGTAGGTCAGTGTTTCCCAACCTCCTGTGGCACACCACCAACCAAAACGACACAAAACGACACTCTCATTAGGGGATAAAAGTACCAAGTACGGAATTTGTAGTCAGATGAAGCATCGTTGAAAATTGAGCCAAGACACCTTTCCTAGTCCTTGGAAGCTTTGCCTTGGTTAGATTCATGTCTTAAGTGCCTTTTTTTGGGATTTTACCTTGGAAGTGGCGCAGCTGGCTAAGTGTCAGCTGCATAAGATCTCTCGGACCTGTAGGTCATGAGTTCGAGGGCTGCCCGGGTCGGGGTGGGTGCCCGACCTTAAGTGTAGCCCGCAGGCCTTTCGTTTCACATGTGTGCTCTAGGCAGATGGATACTGGCATCTTCTAACCCCCATAAGTTGGAGTTGGAGCCCGACATCTGGAGAAGGCCCTCATGAAAGGATATGGCAGGACGGATGTGGCCCGCGGGCCTTTCGTTTCGCACGTGTGCTCTAGGCAGATAGATACCGCCATCCTCTAACCCCCATAAGTTGGAGTTGGAACCCGACATCAGGAGGAGGGCTACATGAAAGGACATGGCGGGACAGATGTGGCCCACGGGCCTTTCGTTTCACACGTCTGCTCTAGGCAGATAAATACCAGCATCCTCTAACCCCCGTAAGTTGGAGCCCGACATCTGGAGGAGGGCCACATGAAAGGACATGGTGGGACAGATGTGGCCCGCGGGCCTTGCATTTGACACACATGCTCTAGGCAGATGGATACAGGCATCTTCTAACCCCCATAAGTTGGAGTCCGGCATCGGGAGGAGGGCCACATGAAAGGACATGGCGGGACGGATGTGGCCCGCGGGCCTTTTGTTTCACATGTATGCTCTAGGCAGATGGATACTGGCATCCTCTAACCCCCATAAGTTGGAGTTGGAGCCCGACATCTGGAGAAGGCCCTCATGAAAGGACATGGCGGGACGGATGTGGCCCGCGGGCCTTTCGTTTCACATGTGTGCTCTAGGCAGATGGATACTGGCATCCTCTAACCCCCATAAGTTGGAGTTGGAGCCCGACATCTGGAGAAGGCCCTCATGAAAGGACATGGCGGGATGGATGTGGCCCGCGGGCCTTGCGTTAGACACACGTGCTCTAGGCAGATAAATATAGGCATCTTCTAACCCCCATAAGTTGGAGTTGGAGTCCAGCATCTGACGGAGGGCCACATGAAAAGACATGGTGGGACGGATGTGGCCTGTGGCCCTTCTGTTTGACACACGTGCTTTAGACAAATGGGTACAGGCATCTTCAAACCCCCATAAGTTGGAGCTGGAGCCCGACATCTGGAGGAGGGCCACATGAAAGGACATGGCGGGATGGATGTGGCCCGCGGGCCTTGCGTTAGACACACGTGCTCTAGGCAGATGGATACAGGCATCTTCTAACCCCATAAGTTGGAGTTGGAGCCTGACATCTGGAGGAGGGCCACATGAAAGGACATGGCAGGACAGATGTGGCCCGCGGGCCTTCCGTTTGACACTGGTGCTTTAGCGAGATGGTAAAGGCATCTTCTAACCCCCATAAGTTGGAGTTGGAGTCCAGCATCTGACGGAGGGCCACATGAAAAGACATGGTGGGACGGATGTGGCCTGTGGCCCTTCTGTTTGACACACGTGCTTTAGACAAATGGGTACAGGCATCTTCAAACCCCCATAAGTTGGAGCTGGAGCCCGACATCTGGAGGAGGGCCACGTGAAAGGACATGGCGGGATGGATGTGGCCCGCAGGCCTTGCGTTAGACACACGTGCTCTAGGCAGATGGATACAGGCATCTTCTAACCCCATAAGTTGGAGTTGGAGCCTGACATCTGGAGGAGGGCCACATGAAAGGACATGGCAGGACAGATGTGGCCCGCGGGCCTTCCGTTTGACACTGGTGCTTTAGCGAGATGGTAAAGGCATCTTCTAACCTCCATAAGTTGGAGTTGGAGCCTGGCATCTGAAGGAAGGCCACATGAAAGGACATGGCAGGACTGATGTGGCCCGCGGGCCTTGTGTTTGACACACGTGCTCTGGGCGGATGGATACAGGCATCTTCAAACCTCCATAAGTTGGAGCCCGAGATCTGGAGGAGGGCCACATGAAAGGACATGGCGTTATGGATGTGGCCCATGGGCCTTGCGTTTGACACAGATGCTTTAGAGAGATGGGTACAGGCATCTTCTAACCCCATAAGATAAAATGCTCACTGTCCCAGAAGCGTCGTCCCATGTGGCCACGGCCTCCTCCTCGGCCTTTATCAACGGCCACATTAATCCTGAGCGGCCGCATGTTATAATTAGTGTTTTGGCCCCGATTCCACGCATCTCTCCTTGTTAGGCCCTCTGACCTTGACGCGATGCGTGCAAGAGCCGGCGGAACCTCCGTGTCCTACTTGCGGAGAGCCGAACGGGGTCGCCTCTCAGGTAGAACGAAACCACAAACGGGACCTTTTGCCCGTTTCGCCTCCTCCGAGCAGCGCCGCCCCCTTGTTGTCAAAGGGCGCAGAGGGAGGCATTTACCCAACCCGGTCCTTAATATCCGAATATTTATTGAAAGCCCTTCGTTTGGTGTTGACTTTTTAAGTGCGCCGGCATCGCAATTAGGTGAGATTAATGAAAGGTAAATTCCAGGCTCTCCGCTGCAAAACATCCTCGTCAGGAACCTAATTAGCATACTTGTTTGTTTTGCCTCTAATGGCTTAATTGCATCGCTCTCGTGCTATTTACAAACAGGCCTCATTAGAAGGGAAGGCAAAGTGTAGCATTCCCACTCTTGGTGGAGAAGAGTCCTTCGGAGAGCCAGGGCCGCCTGGCACCGCTTCCAACGCCTGGGGCCCAATGTTTCGTAATCACGGGAGTTGTAGTTTCCAATGGCCTTCTCTTGGTAATGTCAATAAAATGACAATTTTTAAACCATGTAGAAGTCTTTGGATAGAAACCCTATATCTTTGGAAATGCCCTATATGTTTGGATAGAAGAGCTATATCTTTGGGTATAAGTCCCATATCTTTGGAAAGAAACCTTATATCTTTGGAAATGTCCTATAGGTTTGGATAGAAGTCCTATATCTTTGGATAGAGGTCCATTATCTTTTGTTAGAGGTCCAATATCGTTGGATAGAAACCGTGTGTGTGTGTGTGTGTGTGTGTGTGTGTGTGTGTGTGTCTCCTATGTCTTTGGATAGAATCTTATATCTTTGGATAGATGTCCTATATATTTGAATAGAAGTCCTATATCTTTTGTTAGAAGTCCTATATGTTTGGAAATGCCCTATATGTTTGGATAGAAGTCCTATATCTTTGGATAGAAGTCCTTTATCTGTGGATAGAAGCCCTATAGATATTTGGAAATGTCCTATATCTTTGGATAGAAACCCTACATCTTTGGATAGAAGCTCTTTATTGTTGGATAGAAACCCTATATCTTTGGAAATGTCTTATATGTTTGGATAGAAGTCCTATATCTTTGTAGAGGTCCAATATCTTTGGATAGAAACCAGATAGATAGATAGATAGATAGATAGATAGATAGATAGATAGATATAAATCCTATGTCTTTGGATAGAAGTCCTATATCTTTGGATAGAAACCCTATATCTTTGGAAATGCCTTATATGTTTGGATAGAAATCCTATATCTTTGTAGAGAAGTCTTATATCTTTGGATAGAAACCATATATATATATATATATAGAGAGAGAGAGAGAGAGAGAGAGAGAGAATGTCTCCTATGTTTTTGGATAGAAGTCCTATAATTTGGATAGAATCTTATATCTTTGGATAGATGTCCTATATATTTGGATAGAAGTCCTTTATTTGTGGCTAAAAACCCTATAGATCTTTGGAAATGCCCTATATGTTTCAATAGAAGTCCTATATCTTTGGATAGAGGTCCAATATCTTTGGATAGAAACCATATATATTTTGAGATAGATAGATAGATATACACACATACATACATACATACATACATACATATATATCCTATGTCTTTGGATAGAATCTTATTATCTTTGGATAGATGTCCTTTATATTTGGATAGAAGTCCTATATCTTTGGAAATGTCCTATATCTTTGGATAGAAACCCTATATATTTGGAAATGTCCTATATCTTTGGATAGAAACCCCATATCGTTGGAATTGCCCTATATGTTTGGATAGAAATCCTATATATTTATAGAGAAGTCCTATATCTTTTGATAGAGGTCCAATATCTTTGGATAGAAACCATATATATTTTGAGATAGATAGATAGATACACACACACACATACATACATACATACATACATATATATCCTATATCTTTGAATAGAATCTTATTATATATTTGGATAGAAGTCCTTTATCTTTGGAGAGGAATCCTACTTCTCTGGGCACGTCCTCTATCTTTGGATATAGGTCAGAGTAGGAGTGATTTCATAAAGGGAGACGAAGCCCTTTGCGCAGGTGGAAGAAGGCCGACTTGGAGCGTCGCAAGAAACGCACCGTAATCGGAAATAATCGCCTCAACGAAGAGGCGCGAGTGACAGGAAGCTTGTTTTTCAACCATCAAACGCTTCCTTCGTCTTCAACCTGGAACTTGGGGATTTGTTGTTCCGCCTGTTCCGTCCCGTCAGCAGCTTTCCGAGGCTGAACGCGAAAACATTGCCTCGAGTTGCATCCCGATGGTGGCGTTTCGTGAAGGCCCCGTTCACGTCGGAGCAATGCATTGTGGAGCATCCCTTCCGGCGCACAACCGTCTTGAGTGAACGCTTTCCCTCGAGTGCAACTGTGTCTCGGAGTTTAGTCTGAGATGTATAGCGTCCTCTCTCAGGAAGTAACTTCCACTGGTCTTGCGATCCGTCTTGGGTCCAGATTGGATCGTCCAGGACTTGCCTTCTTCCAGAAAAACAGAAACTCAACAACAACAACAACCACAACAACAACAAGAAGAAGAACAGGAGGAAGAGATGCAAGGGAGGGATGTGGGAAAGAAAAAGGAAGCGATAGAAAGGGAGAAAGGTATGGGTGGAGGAAAAGGAGAGAAAGAAGGGCAGTGAAAGGAAGGGAACATAAGGAAGGGAACAAAGAAAAAGAAGGGAAGATAAAAGAAGGTAGAAAAGACGGAGAAAGGAAAGAAGGGACAAGGGAGGGAGGGAGGGATGGGCAAGAAAAAAGGGAAGAAAGAGAGGAAAATTTGAGGGGAGGGGAGGAAGAAAAAAGAAGGGAATAAAAGATAAAAAAGGGAAGAAAGAAAGGAAAACGGGAAATTTAAGGGGAGGAGAGGAAGAAAAAAGAAGGGGAAAAAGATGAAAAAAGGGAAGAAGGGAAGAAAAAAGGTAATAGGAAGGAAAGAAAGAAGAGGGGGTGAAAGCGTATAAGGGAAAGGAAGGAAGAAGTGAGGGAAAAGTGAGGGAAGGAAGGGAGGAAGGAGGAAGGAAGGAACACGGGAAAGTATATGAGGAAAGGGAAGAGGTAGGAGGGAGGGAGGAAAGAAAGGAGGGAGAAGGAAAGGGAGGCAGGAAAGATAGAGGAAAAAGAAGGAAAAGGGAAGGAAGGAAAAAAGAAAGGAAAAGAAGAGAGGGAGATGGGAAGGGGAGGGGGAAAAGAAGGGAAGGAGGGGGAAGGAAGGAAAGAAAGGAAAAGGAAGAGGGAGAGAGGGAGGAAAAAGAAAGGGGAGGGAGGTAGGAAAAAAGGGAAAGAAGGAAAAGGGAAAGAAGGAAGGAAAGAAGGAAAGAGGAAAAGAAGGAGGGGGATGGGAAAGAAGGGGGAAGAAAGAAAGTAGGGAGAAGGGAAGGAAAGAAAGGAAAAGAAGGGAGGGAAAAGGAAAGGAAGGAAGAAAAGAAAGGAGAAGGGAAGGAAGGAAAGAAAGAAGAAAAGAAGGGGGAGGAAAAAGAAGAGGGAGAAGTGAAAGAAGGAAAGAAAGAGGAAAAGGAGGGAGGGAGATAGGAAGGAAGGGGAGGGGGAAAAGAAGGGAAGAAGGGAAGGAAGGAAAGGAAGGAAAAGAAGGGAGGGGAGGGAGGGAAGAAGGGAATGAAGGAAAGAAAGGAAAAGAAGGGAGAAGGGAGGGAGGAAAAAGAAGGGAATGAGAAGGGAAGGGAGAGAAAAGAAGAGAGGGAGAAGTGAAAGAAGGAAAGAAAGAGGAAAAGAAGGGAGGGGAAAAGAAGGAAGGAAGGAAAGAGGAAAAAAGGGAGAGAGAAGGGAAGGGAGGAAAAGAAGGGAGCAAGGGAGAAGTGAAGGAATGTAAGAAAGAGGAAAAGAAGGAAGGGAGGGGTGGGAGATATAAATAGGAAGAAAGAAAGGGGGAAAGATATTAAGGGAGGAAAGGAAGAGAGGGAGAAGCGAAGAAAGGAAAGAAAGAGGAAAAGAAGGGAAGGGAGGAAAAGAAGTGAGTGAGGGAAAAGTGAAGGAATGTAAGAAAGAGGAAAAGAAGGAAGGGAGGGGTGGGAGACATAAATAGGAAGAAAGAAAGGGGGAAAGATATTAAGGGAGGAAAGGAAGAGAGGGAGAAGCTAAGAAAGGAAAGAGAGGAAAAGAAGGGAAGGGAGGAAAAGAAGTGAGTGAGGGAGAAGCGAAGGAATGTAAGAAAGAGGAAAAGAAGGAAGGGAGGGGTGGGAGATAGAAATAGGAAGGAAGAGAAAGGGGGAAAGATATGAAGGGAGAGAAAGAAGGGAAGTGAAAGGAAGGGAATTAAAAGGATGGAATAGGGGAGGGAAGAAAGAAAAAGAAGGGGTGAATGAGGGGAAGGGAAAACAGAGGGAGAAGGCAAGAAACAGCTCCAAAGATGGCGCAAACCAGGGCAGCGCATGGCCAATAGGCCAGGCCAGGTGGCGAAGGAAGGGAGCGTAACTCGAGAGCAAGGATGAGTCTCCTTCGCCAGTTGAATGCGGGAACGCTTCCTAAATATTTGATCCCGGCTCTTCAAAATTTCATGCAGGCGTCGAGGAATGTAAAGCGGATCTTGCGCGTCCCCCCCCCCCCCTTTCAGGTCTACTCGGTGTTTTACAATTGGACCTCATTAATTCAGGTGGAATGGCTAATTATGAAGGGGAGGGGGGGGGAGCACTGACGCTTTCAATCCAGGAGTTCTTTGGGGGATTTTGGTAGCATCATTATTCAATCTTCTGTCAAGGAAAGATTTAAGGACGATGCAAATTCTCCCCCCCCCCACCCCCACCCCGCTTTCCCTATCCTCACATTTTTGTCCTTTTCGAAAACAGCCAGAGGCTTTGCTTGCCAACCGTTTGCGGTGTTTCAAAAAACAAGCCGGGGTTTTCGGAGGGAGGCGAAGGGGGCCGCCGCCTGCGCGCCTTACCTGGGAGCCGTTCCATTTGGCGCTCAAAGGACGGCTCCTGCCCCATTCATATTAATTGAATTTTAGAGTGACCTTGTCCGCGTATTGATTTGAATTCGGGGGGAAAAAAATATTCTGCATCAAGGTCGAGTTGGCACGTCTCCTGCAGGCGAAATATTTTTCGAAACAAGCCAAGCGCTATGTGTCTGTCAAGCCGTTGACGGAAGGAGTTGGATCCAAGATGGTGAGGGATGGGCCTCAGAAGGTGAAGGTGATGATAATAGTCATAGTAATAATATGACAGCAAGGGAATTGGGTCGTAGGTGCTGAGGGTTGGGCCTCAGAACATGAAGACGACGACGACGATGATAGTAGTAGTAATCGTAATGACAACAACAGTTGGATCCAAGATGGTGAGGGTTGTGCCTCAGAACATGAAGACAGCGACGACGACAATAATGATAGTAGTAGTAGTAATTGTAATTACAAGAGAGTTAGATCCAAGATGGTGAGGGTTGTGCCTCAGAACATGAAGACGACGACGATGATGATAGTAGTAGTAGTAATCGTAATGACAACAAGAGAGTTGGATCCAAGATGGTGAGGGTTGTGCCTCAGAACATGAAGACAACGACGACGACGATGATAGTACCGTAGTAGTAGTAATCGTAATGACAACAAGAGAGTTGGATCCAAGATGGTGGGGGTTGTGCCTCAGGCCATGAAGACAACGACGACGACGATGATGATAGTAGTAGAAGTAATCGTAATGACAACAAGAGAGTTGGATCCAAGATGGTGAGGGTTGTGCCTCAGAACATGAAGACAACGACGACGACGATGATGATAGTAGTAGTAGTAATCGGAATGACAACAAGAGAGTTGGATCCAAGATGGTGGGGGTTGTGCCTCAGGCCATGAAGACAACGACGACGACGATGATGATAGTAGTAGTAGTAATCGGAATGACAACAAGAGAGTTGGATCCAAGATGGTGAGGGTTGTGCCTCAGAACATGAAGACAATGACAACGACGATAATGATAGTAGTAGTAGTAGGATTGTGCGAAGACAGCGCTGATGAAAGCGTTCGAGGAGTCGTAGGTGTTGGCGATGGGTGACCCATGTTTCAGACCCATAGAGGAGAATAGACAGTACGATAGCTCTGTACACACTGGTTTTGGTGCTTTGCCTCAGGTGCTTGTTGCTCCAGACTCTTTTGTGAAGCCTTCCGAATGCACTCTATGCCTTTGCTAATCTGTGATCTCTCTCTTTATCAATCTTGGCATCTGAAGAGATGATGCTTCCCAGGTAGGTGAACTGCTGGGCGGACTTAAGCACAGATGTGCCTATGCCGACGTAGGGATGATGGTGTTCTTCCTGTGGTGCGGGCTGGTAGAGGACTTCTGTTTCCTTCAGGCTGACTTCCAGCCCAAACAGCTCTGCAGCTGCTGCAAAGCAGGACGTGAGGCGCTGCAGGGCTGCTTCTGAATGGGTGACAAGGGCAGCATCGTCAGCAAAAAGCAGCTCACGGACTAGATAGTTTAGAGTCTTAGTGCGAGCCCTCAGGCGGCTTAAGTTGAATAAGCTGCCATCAGTACGATACTGTATATACAGGTATATGCCGTCTTCTTCTTCGAGGTCTGCCGTAGCTCTTTAATATTTAATACAAACATTAAAACAGTATTAAACAACAACATAATAGTAGTAGTAATATAATAATAAAATAATAATAAAACTTTATTTGTACTCCGCTCTGTATCCCCGAAGGGACTTCCAAACCTAAAAGGCAAACATTCAATGCCCGAATACAACAACAATAATAATTATAATGATGCCTGAAGTCTAATTGGTGTTATATAGTTTTACTGAAAGGAAGCAAGATAACAATAAGTGATAATAGTAAACATACACCGAGTGTGATGTTTGGAGTTGTGTGTTTAGTGTTGGTATATTAAGCTTCCATCTCATTGTATGCAGAAACTTCACCTGTCTTGTTCTTTTGTGGGCAGGTGACCTTAGGCAAAGTGTTAAAGGTCATTGTGGTGATGCGCAGCCTCTTCATCGACAGGACGATCGTGAAGGGCTACCATGAGAACGTCTACACCGAAGACGGCAAGGTGAGCTCTGTGTATCCCTTCCTTATACTCTTTTTATGCATTCAGTCACCAAGGAGCGCAGGAGCGTTGTGTATCGTTATGCTCTTTCCATGCATTCAGATACCAAAGTGAGCATGAGTGTATCCCTTCGTTTATAGTCTTTTTATACCTTCAGACACCAAGGAGCGCATCAGCGCTGTGCATCCCTTTGTTATGCTGTTTTTATGCATTCAGAGTGCAGGAGCGTTGTGTATCGTTATGCTCTTTCCATGCATTCAGATACCAAAGTGAGCATGAGTGTATCCCTTCGTTTATAGTCTTTTTATACCTTCAGGCACCAAGGAGTGCATCAGCGCTGTGCATCCCTTTGTTATACTTTGTATGCATCCAGACACCAAGGAGCGCTGTGTATCCCTTCGTTGTACTCTTTTTATGCATACATTTTATTTATTTATTTATTATTCGCACTTGTCAGTCGCCACTCCCGGTGTGGCTCGGGGCGACTTACAAAAGTGGACGCGCAGTATAAAAACACAATAAAAACACAGTAAAATGCACAGTAAGCAGGTGATGAGAGACGAAGAACAATTCATCAGAGGTTATATACCACAGGAGGGCGAAGTAGCCGGAGAGTCAAAAGCCTTCGTCCCCAAAAGCCTGCCGAAACAGGAGGGTTTTGCACACCTTCCGGAATGCCAGCAGGTCTGTAAGGGCACGAACATCGGAAGGCAGTGCATTCCACAGCGTGGGGGCAATTATCGAGAAGGCCCTCCGTCTTGTGGCCGTAAGGTGGTACGTTTTGAAGCCAGGGACCTCCAAAAGTTGGCCTGACTCTGAGTGTAATGGCCTAGTGGGACAGTATGGGATGAGGCGGTCCCTGAGGTACACTGGCCCTACACCAGTGTTTCCCAACCTTTTTTGAGCCGCGGCACACTTTTAACATTAAAAAAACCCGGGGGCACACCACCAACCAAAATGACACAAAATGACACTCTAACACAGTAAAGAACGGCTGGGGGATGGTGGCCTGCTGGGAGCAGCTGCTGGGAGTGCCAAAGCCGGGAAGGGGGCGGAGCCAGGCTGTGCCATGCCCCGCCCCTACCCCCGGCTTCAGCTCTCCCAGCAGCTGCTCCAGCCTTGAGGGGGCAGTGCCAAGCCAGCGGTGGCAGAGCCAGCACAATGCTGGCTTCGCACTATTCCCTCAGGGCTGGAGCAGCTGCTGGGAGTGCCGAGGCGGGAGGGGGCAGAGGGGCCGCGCCATGCCCCCCCTCCCCCAGCTTCAGCTCTCCTACAGGCCGCGCCATGCCCCCCCCCCCCCAGCTTCAGCTCTCCTACAGGCCGCGCCATGCCCCCCCCTCCCCCAGCTTCAGCTCTCCCACAGGCCGCCATGCCCCGCCCCCCCCCAGCTTCAGCTCTCCTACAGGCCGCACCATGCCGCGCCCTCCCCCAGCTTCAGCTCTCCTACAGGCCGCGCCATGCCCCCCCTCCCCAGCTTCAGCTCTCCTACAGGCGCGCCATGGCCCCTCCCCCAGCTTCAGCTCTCCACAGGCCGCACCATGCCCGCCCCTCCCCAGCTTCAGCTCTCCTACAGAAGAGGAGCATGAGTGGTGGACGGGCTTCAGTGGGCGGGGCTCCTCCTCCACGCGGCTTCAGCGAGCGAGGGGCGAGAGTCATGGTGGGAGTCATGGTGGATTGGAGGCTGGCTGGGGAAACGGCCGAAGGAGGCGGCGCTCCGGTCCCTTCGTTTTCTTCGCCACTGCCTGGCCCTTCCTCCTCCCCCAAGCAGCAGGAGTTCGGCAGGAGGGGGGGAGGAAGGGGGGCCAGAGAGCTTTTCTCGCGGCACAGCAGGAGGTCCTTCACGGCACACTAGTGTGCCACGGCACACTGGTTGAGAAAGACTGCCCTACACCATTCAAGGCCTTTGGAAGTGATCCGGCATTCCACTGGTAACCAGTGCAGTTCGCGTAGAACGGGTGTTATGTGGCTGGCCACAGAAACGCCAGCCAACAGTCGAGCTGCCGCATTCTGAACCAGTTTCAGTTTCCGGATCACCAGCAAAGGAAGGCCAACGTAGAGAGCATTACAGTAGCCCAACCTTGAGATGACCGTGGCTTGGACCACAGTGGCCAGATCGTGACGGGAGAGGTAGGGAGCCAACTTCCTCGCCTGACGGAGATGGAAGAAAGCTGCTCTACTGACGATGGAGGTGTGCGCCTCCATCGTCAGTTGAGAGTCCAGAGTGACGCCAAGACTTTTAACTGTTACTAACTAACTAACTAGCTAACTAACTAATTTTATTATTTATGAGTGGCCGTCCACAAATGTGCTCTGGGCGACTCACACAGCTTGACATCTACAATACTAAAATATTAAAATGTTAAAACATGTGAATAGACAGGTTCCAGGTCACTGATGGTCACTTGTGCATAAGCTCTTCTAAATAGCCATGTCTTAAGTGCCACCAGAAATGAAGGCAGGTCGGAGATGGCTCTTTGGTCTGGTGGCAGAGAGTTCCACAGGACAGGGGCCACAACGGAAAAAGATCTCTGTCTCGTGGACTCCAAGTGAGCCTCTCTCAGACCCGGGACACAGAGAAGGTTCTCGTAGGCTGGCCGTGGTGCTCTCGGATGGATAGATGGTATCAGACGGTCTTTTAGGTATGTAGGACCCTGGCCCCGCAAGGCCTTAAGTGTCAGGGTCAGGGCCTTACAAAGGACTCTGTACTTGACCGGCAGCCAGTGTAAATGCTGTAAGGATGGCGTTATGTGACACCTCATTGGTGTTTTCGTGAGGAGCCTGGCGGCAGCATTCTCTGCAATCTGGAGCTTGTGAGTTACTGACCGAGGTAGACCCACGTACAAAGCGTGCAATAGTCCAGCCTTGATGTAACCGTGGCATGAATCACCATGGCCAGCGCCTCCGTTGGTAGATAGGGCGCCAGTTGCCTCGCTTGACGTAGGTGGAAGAAGGCCCTTTTGCTCGTGGAGGCGATCTGGGCCTCCATCGTCATTTTGGAGTCCAGGATGACACCGAGGCTCTTCACAGTGGAAGATGGAGTCAGCGGTTCCCCTTCGAAGGGTGGCAGTGGGTTGACTAGTTCTGATGGGCGGCCCGGCCATAGAATGTCAGTCTTTGCTGGATTTACCTGTTGATGACGGACATAGTGTCACGCCGTCCAGGGAAGGAAGCAGGCCCGGATCAGGCCCTTTTGGCACCCTAGGCCAAAGGCTCTGGCCCTGCCTCCACCTCGCCCCGGCTCCTCCCCGCTCCGCCCCAGCCCCGCCCCGACTCCGCCCCACCCCTGGCTCTGCCCCCGGCTCATCGCCGGCTCCTCCCTCCCTCCCTCCTAAAGCCACTATGCCGGCCTGAGAAGCGGCCGAAATCGCGGCTTTAGGAGGGAGGGAGGAGCCATGGGGTGGCCCTGCATCGGCTCTGGGGGTGGGGCTTTCCTTCCTCCTCCTCGCGCCAGTGAGGAGCCGGGGGCGGAGCCGAGGGTGGGGGCAGAACCGAGGGGAGCAAAGCAAAGGAGGGGGGCAGCCGTGGATGGCGCTAACGCCACCGCACGCATGTGCCCTTTTTATTTATTTATTTATTTATTTTTACTTTTTGGGGGGTCCGGACCTGCTGCCCCCCCAAAGGTGCCGCCCTAGGCCATGGCCTAGGGTGGCCTTATGGGTAATCCGGGTCTGGAAGGAAGTTGGATCTCCATCCCGCCCGGGCGACCCAGCCACAGGATCTCCGTCTTGGCCAGATTCACCTTCAACCTACTGGCTCGCAGCCATCCAGTGACGGCCTCAAGGCACCGATGGAAATTAGTGGGTACGGTTTCAGGCCTGCCCTCCATCCCCAGAACGAGCTGGGTGTCATCCGCGTATTGGTGACACACCAGCCCAAAACTACGGACCAGCCGAGCAAGTGGTCGGACATAGATGTTAAATAACAGAGGGGAGAGGATTGCCCCCTAGGGCACCCCACAAGGAAGTGGGGCGCCCTCAGAGACAACCTCGCCCCTTCTCACTCGCTGAGACCCGTTTGGAGGAAGGAGGACAACCCTAACTATGGGCTGCAGCCCTCACCCCGGCATCCCCGTTGCCAATTGGTGGGGTTAAAAGATCATGATCGACATATAATAAGCCCCGGTGTGGCTGTGATTTGTGTGTCGAGGTGGGCGAGGGCGCGGCAGACCTGGCTCTAGGTCTCCATGATCGGCAGCTCCATGCGGGCCCGCATCTCCCCGCGCCGCGCCTGCAGCTCCCTCAGACCGCTCACTGGTGGCGCCATGAAGACCAGCAGGCCCCCTTCTCCCTCCTCCTCCCCCCTCCCGGAAGCGAGGGCTCTTGGGAAATGGAGTCCTGCCCAAAAGGGTCACGCTCCTCTCAATTAAGGGGAGGCAGCCTTGGACTACAATTCCCGGAGAGGAAACGGGAGGAGCCGAAAGGGATAGCAGGATGGAGTAGGAGGAAGAAGGAAGTATGTAAGCGTATGTACTGGGACAGGAGCTGAAAATAAGGGACACGAAATTTGGGGCGGAAATGAGGGACGTCCCTTAGAACAGTGTTTCTCAACCAGTGTGCCGTGGCACACTAGTGTGCCGTGAGTGATCATCAGGTGTGCCGTGGGAAATTGGAACCTCCACACACACACACCCCCCGCCAAACACTTTCCCCCAAGCAAACCCTTTCAGTACTTTCTGTTGGTAATGAGAGTTCAATATGCCAAGTTTGGTTCAATTCCATTGTTGCGAGAGTTCAAGATGCTCTTTGATTGTGTGTTAACTATAAATCCCAGAAACTGTAACTCCCAAATGTCAAGGTCTATTTTCCGCAAACTCCAGCTGTGTTCACATTTGGGCATATTGTGTATTCATGCCAAGTTTGGTCCTGATCCAACATTGTCTGAGTCCACAGTGCTCTCTGGATATAGGTGAACTACAACTCCAAAACCCAAGGTCAATGCCCACCAAACTCTTATAGTATTTTCTCTTGGTTATGGGAGTTCTGTGTGGGAAGTTTGTGTCTTTCCGCCATTCCTGCCAGGATATCTATGTTGTGTTCATCGAAACAGGCCCAGGTTTCACACTGAGTGTATAAATACATTTAAAAACATATTAACTATATGTATGACTGCGTTAGAGTGTCATTTTGTGTCATTTTGGTCGGTGGCGTGCCCCAGGATTTTGTCAATGTAAAAAGTGTGCCGCGGCTCAAAAAAGGTTGAAAAACACTGCCTTAGAATAAGGGACAGTTGGCAACCCTACACACCAGTGACTGATCAAGTCCACACTTCGCACACAGAATTCTACTCTACATCCTGGTGTCGTTTGGGGGAGGATAGAAATGGACAATGGGACAGGCATATGGGAGTAGTAGTTCACCGCTATCCACTGAACCCTGCTGACATTGGATCTAGACTCAATTTATATCACAGGCCTTTCTCAAATGACCCGGGTACCGCCGGGTACACAAGCTAGTAAGCTACTAAACACGACAGCTCTCATTTTATATACCGTGTTTCCCGATAGTAAGACACCCCGATTGTAAGACGTGTCGGGGTGTCAGGGGGTCGGCTAATATAAGCCGCACCCGCAAAAAGTAAGCCGTACCTCCTCGCCGCCGCGCCGCCCGCTGCAACCGGCCCATCGGCCGCGGCACACCTCCGCGGCGCACCTTTCTGCCAGAAGGAAGGGAGGGGGAAGAGAGCAAGAGGTGTTGCGAAGCAGTGCCGCGTCAGAGTGACGTGCCGCCGCATCGTCAGGGCTCTGGCTCTTTTCCCCCTCCCTTCTTTCGTCCAAGGAAGGGAGGGGGAAGAGAGCAAGAGGCGTGGCGAAGCAGCGCCGCGTCAGAGTGACGCGCCGCCGCTTCGCCACGCCTCTGGCTCTTTTCCCCCTCCCTTCTTTCGTCCAAGGAAGGGGAGGGAAGAGAGCAAGAGGCGTGGCGTGGCAGCGCCGCATCAGAGTGATGCGCCGCCGCCACGCCTCTGGCTCTTTTCCCCCTCCCTTCTTTCGTCCAAGGAAGGGAGGGGGAAGAGAGCAAGAGGCGTGGCGAAGCAGCGCCGCGTCAGAGTGATGCGCCGCCGCTTCGCCACGCCTCTGGCTCTTTTCCCCCTCCCTTCTTTTGTCCAAGGAAGGGAGGGGGAAGAGAGCAAGAGGTGTGGCGAAGCAGCGCCGCGTCAGAGTGACGCGCCGCCGCTTCGCCACGCCTCTGGCTCTTTTCCCCCCTCCCTTCTTTCTTCCAAGGAAGGGGAGGGAAGAGAGCCAGAGGCGTGGCGAAGCAGCGCCGCGTCAGAGTGATGCGCCGCCGCCGCCACGCCTCTGGCTCTTTTCCCCCTTCCTTCTTTTCGTCCAAGGAACGCGCCGCCGCTTCGCCACGCCTCTGGCTCTTTCCCCCTCCCTTCTTTTCGGGGAGGGGGAAGAGAGCAAGAGGCGTGGCGAAGCAGCGCCGCGTCAGAGTGACGCGCCGCCGCTTCGCCACGCCTCTGGCTCTTTTCCCCCTCCCTTCTTTCGTCCAAGGAAGGGAGGGGGAAGAGAGCCAGAGGCGTGGCGAAGCAGCGCCAAGGAAGGCGATCAGAGTGATGCGCCGCCGCCGCCACGCCTCTGGCTCTTTTCCCCTCCCTTCTTTCGTCCAAGGAAGGGAGGGGAAGAGAGCAAGAGGCGTGGCGAAGCAGCGCCGCATCAGAGTGATGCCGCCGCCGCCACGCCTCTGGCTCTTTTCCCCCTCCCTTCTTTCGTCCAAGGAAGGGAGGGAAGAGAGAGCCAGAGGCGTGGCGAAGCAGCGCCGCGTCAGAGTGATGCGCGCCGCCGCCACGCCTCTGGCTCTTTCCCCCTCCTTCTTCTTTCAAGGTCCAAGGGAGGGAGGGAGAGAGCAGAGGCGTGGCGAAGCAGCGCGATCAGTGTGATGCGCGCCGCCCGCCGCCACGCCTCTGGCTCTTTCCCCCCTCCCTTCTTTCGTCCAAGGAAGGGAGGGGGAAGAGAGCAAGAGGCGTGGCGAAGCAGCGCCGCGTCAGAGTGACGCGCCGCCGCTTCGCCACGCCTCTGGCTCTTTTCCCCCTCCCTTCTTTCGTCCAAGGAAGGGAGGGGGAAGAGAGCAAGAGGCGTGGCGAAGCAGCGCCGCGTCAGAGTGACGCGCCGCCGCTTCGCCACGCCTCTGGCTCTTTTCCCCCTCCCTTCTTTCGTCCAAGGAAGGGAGGGGCGTCCGCCACGCCTCTGGCTCTTTTCCCCCTCCTTCTTTCGTCCAAGGAAGGGAGGGGAAGAGAGCCAGAGGCGTGGGCAGCGCCGCGTCAGAGTGATGCGCCGCCGCCTTCGCCACGCCTCTGGCTCTTTTCCCCCTCCTTCTTTCGTCCAGGAAGGAGGGGAAGAGAGCCAGAGGCGTGGCGAAGCAGCGCCACGTCAGAGTGACGCGCCGCCGCGTCACCACGCCTATGGCTCTTTCCCCCCCTCCTTTTTTGTCCAAGGAAGGGAGGGGGAGAGAGCAGAGGCGTGGCGAAGCAGCGCCGCGTCAGAGTGTGACGCCGCTGCGCCGCCACGCCTCTGGCTCTTTTCCCCCTCCCTTCTTTCCTCCAAGGAAGGGAGGGGAAGAGAGCCAGAGGCGCGTGGCGCAGCAGCGCCGCGTCAGAGTGACGCGCCGCCGCCGCCACGCCTCTGGCTCTTTTCCCCCTCCCTTCTTTCGTCCAAGGAAGGGAGGGGGAAGAGAGCAAGAGGCGTGGCGAAGCAGCGCCGCGTCAGAGTGATGCACCGCCGCTTCGCCACGCCTCTGGCTCTTTTCCCCCTCCCTTCTTTCGTCCAAGGAGGGAGGGTCCAAGGAAGGGGGGGGAAGAGAGCAGAGGCGTGGCAGCCTCTGGCAGCGCAGCGTCAGTGTGCGCCGCATCGCGCCGCCACGCCGCCTCTGCTCTTTTCCCCCTCCCTTCTTTCGTCCAAGGAAGGGAGGGGAAGAGAGCAGAGGCGTGGCGAAGCAGCGCGCGTCAGAGTGATGCGCCGCCGCGCCGCCACGCCTCTGGCTCTTTTCCCCCTCCTTCTTTCGTCCAAGGAAGGGAAGAGGCCAGAGAGCAAGAGGCGTGCCGCCACGCCTCGGGCTCTTTTCCCCCTCCCTTCTTTCGTCCAAGGAAGGAGGGGGGCAGCAGAGTGCGCGCGCAGCCGCGTCAGAGTGACGCGCCTCTGCCACGCCTCTTCTTTTCCCCTCCCTTCTTTCGTCCAAGGAAGGGAGGGGAAGAGAGCAAGAGGCGTGGCGAAGCAGCCGCGTCAGAGTGACGCGCGCCCTCGCGTCGCCACGCCTCTGGCTCTTTTCCCCCTCCCTTCTTTCGTCCAAGGAAGGGAGGGGGAGAGCAAGAGGCAGTGGCGAAGCAGCAGCCGCGTCAGAGTGATGCGCCGCCGCCGCCACGCCTCTGGCTCTTTTCCCCTCCCTTCTTTCTTCCAAGGAAGGGGGGGGAAGAGAGCAAGACGTGTGGCGAAGCAGCGCCGCGTCAGAGTGACGCGCCGCCGCTTCGCTACGCCTCTGCCTCTTTTCCCCCTCCCTTCTTTCGTCCAAGGTAGGGAGGGGGAAGAGAGCAAGAGGTGGCGAAGCAGCGCCGCGTCAGAGTGACGCGCGTCAGAGTGACGCCGCCACGCCTCTGGCTCTTTTCCCCCTCCCTTCTTTCGTCCAAGGAAGGGAGGGAGTGCCGCCTTGAATTCCTAATCCATCACCTTAGACCCCCGGTTGCCTCATTAGCATCGACAGAAGGGGATCTTTTCCTTCTTGTTTTCCTCAAAGCCTTCTTGGCCTGGATTCCGTGAACGCTCTTTTTTTTCGGTCGGCCGTTGGGAAATCCTGTTCCAGTTTTGACGCGGGGGTGGGGGGCGAACACGGTGGGCCGGTTCTGCCGTGCGGCCTGGATGCGAGGGCGCCCTGGCTGTCCAACGGCGGAGGATGCGGCCGCGTCCCGTCTGCTTGATGAAAAATGCAGGCCCGGCTTCTCTCCCGACTCTGCGCTCTCCATATGGCGCCTTAAGAGATCTTAATGGGAGCCGACAGCCTTCACGGCGCACTTTGCTCCTTCTGCGCAGAGGCGTCCGCCGAGGCCCACCTTTCGCGCGCTCCGTGCGTCGGCCGGGCCCCCTCCCCTCTCCCCCCCCCCTTTATCACCCAACCCATTAAAATATAAGGTTCATTATCAGCAGATGAGCACTTGACACCCAAAGGCCATGTTATAATGAGGATGGGATTCTGGTTGTCTTTCCTTTCTTCTCAAACGGAGAGCGCTCCTCGAGCGCACAGCGCTGTTGCACACTGACCTCCCAGTCCCTCAGCTCCCTTTCCTCGCTGTAGCGCCGACTTCTCATGGAAGAGCGTCCAATTTTGGAACGTGAAAGGCATCCGATGGATATCAAAGAGGGCCTGGCTTAGTATCAGTTCGCTTAGGGACCCCACAAGTGAGTGGGGAGGAAGGCACTTGGCACATGCTCAGGAGGGAAGCAGGGGCGGACTAAGCTCATTTAAAATGGTAAGCAAACATTATTTTGGCGCCCCTTCCCTCTCCGGCTTCATGGAGGGTGCGCCTGCACACTGGGTGTGCATGCGCGGAACTAGCTGGCTCAGCGCATGCGCACGCAGCGCACATGCACACCCTCCACAAGGCCTCCCGCCTCCGGCTACAAAAGGTTCCTCTTTTTCGGCCTCATGGAGTGCGGTTAGCGTTTCCGTCCAGCTGAAGTCGCACCGCACCAGTGGCGCATGTGCGCACGTTATGCACATGTGCCATTGTTGCAGTGCGACTCCAGCTGGAAGGAGATGCTAATAATCCTAAACGAGGCTGAAAAAGAGGAACTTTTTGCAGCCAGAGGCAGGAGGCACTGCCCCAACGTGCCAGGTGCACATGGACGGAACTAGCTGGCTCCGCGCATGCGCACACAGCGCACATGTGCACCCTCCACAAGGCCTCCCGCCTCCGGCTGCAAAAGGTTCCTTTTTTTCGGCCTTGTGGAGTGCGGTTAGCGTTTCTGTCCAGCTGAAGTCGCGCTGCACCAATGGCGCATGCGTACAAGTTTTGCGCATGCGCCATTGGTGCGGCACGACACCATCTGGACAGAGATGCTAATCATCCTAAACGAGGCTGAAAAGGAGGAACTTTTTGCAGCCGGAGGCGCGCCAGGTGCGCATGTACGGAACTAGCTGGCTCTGCGCATGCACACACAGCGCACATGCGAACCCTCCACAAAGCCGGAGACTGCAGAGGAACGTTTTGCATCTGGGGCGGAGCCTCCCACCTCCGACTGCAAAACATTCCTCCTTTTAAGCCTCGTGGAGTGCGGTTAGCATCTCCATCCAGCTAGGGTTGAACTGCACCAATGGCGCATGTGCGCAAGTTCTGTGCATGTGCTATTGGTGTGGTGCGACTCCAGCTGGACGGAGATGCTAATCATCCTAAACGAGGCTGAAAAGGAGGAACTTTTTGCAGCCGGAGGCGGGAGGCTCTACCCCGGTGCGCCAGGTGCGCATGCACGGAACTAGCTGCTTCTGTGCATGCGCACGCAGTGCACATGCGCACCCTCCACAAAGCCTCCCGCCTCTGGCTGCAAAAGTTCCTCCTTTTCAGCTTCGTGGAGTGCGGTTAGCGTCTCCGTCCAGCTGAAGTCGCGCTGCACCAATGGCGCATGCGCGCAAGTTATGCACATGCACCATCTGTGCAGCGCAGCTCCAGCTGGACGGAGATGCTAATCATCCTAAACGAGGCTGAAAAGGAGGAACTTTTGCAGCCGGAGGTGGGAGGCTCCGCCCCGGTGCGCCAGGTGCGCATGCACGGAATTAGCTGGCTCCACGCATGTGTACGCAGCGCACATACGCACCCTCCACAAGGCTGGAGACTGAAAAGGAATGTTTTGCAGCCGGGCCGGATCCTCCCGCCTCCGGCTGCAAAACATTCCTCCTTTTCGGCCTTGTGGAGTGCGGTTAGCGTCTTCGTCCAGCTGAAGTTGCGCCGCACCAATGGTGCATGCGCGCAATTGGCTGAAAAAGAGGAACGTTTTGCAGCCGGAGGCGGGAGGCTCTGCCCCGTCTGCAAAACGTTCCTCTCTTCAGTCTCCGGCCTTGTGCAGGGTGCGCATGTGCGCTGTGTGTGCATGCGTGGAGCCAGCTAGTTCCGCGCATGCGCACCTAGTACGCATGCGCACCCTCCATGGGGCCGGAGAGCGAGGGGGCGCCAAAATAATGTTTGCTTACCATTTTAAATTACCTTAGTCCCCCCTGCTTCCTTCCTAAGCAAGTGCCGGGAGGCTCCGACCCGGCTGCAAAACGTTCCTCTTTTTTGGGCTCGTGTAGGGCGATCCGCATCTCCAGCCAGCTAGAGTCGCGCCGCACCAAAGGTGCATGTGCGGAACCTGGTGGCCGGATGCGCCCCTGACCACGTTGCGCCTTACACGGCCACGTAGTTTGCATACCATTAAATCCACTCCTGTCTACCTACCTACCTATCTATCTAGGTAGCTGCCCCTGGTGGCGGAGAGGGTTAAACTGCTGAGCTGCTGACCTTGCTGACCAAAAAGCCTGTAAGACCTGCCGGGAAAGCCAGGTCTTACAGGCTTTCCGAGTGACCTGGCCTCTGGCGGCAAGGAATTCCAAAGCGTGGGGGCAATGATGGAGAAGGCGATGGGCTTTGGCGCTCGGAACCAGTAAAAGATCTTTGTCTCGTGGGACAGTATGGGGCAAGGCGGTCCCTCGGGTACGCTGGCCCCAGACCATACAAGGCCTAACACTTTGAAGGTGATCCGGAATTCAATAGGCAGCCAGCGCAATTCCCGCAACACCGGTGTAATACGGTAGCCCGCAGGCGTGCCTGTGAGCACGTGGGCGGCGGCGTTTTGCACTAGCTTAAGTTTCCAGGTCACCGACAGAGGTAGGCCAATGAAGAGTGCGTTACAGTAGTCCAACCTTGAGATGACCGTCGCTTGGATCTCCGTGGCCAGGTCGTGGCGGGACAAGTAGGGGGCCAGCTTCCGAGCCTGGCGGAGGTGGAAAAACGCAACTCGGCTGACCATGGAGACCTGGGTCTCCATGGAGAGCCGAGTGTCCAAATGGACTCCAAGCCTTTTTACAGAAGATGACGGGCATAAAGCCGCGCCGTCCAGGGTTGGCAGCTGGAGTTCCCCACCGCCCGGGCAACCCAGCCAAAGGATCTCCGTCTTCGCCGGATTCACCCTTCTGGCTCGCAGCCATCCAGTAACGGCTTCAAGGCAGAGATGGAAATTATCGGGTACAGAGTCGGGTCGGCCCTCCATCCTCAGAATGAGCTGAGTGTCGTCAGCGTACTGGTGACACTCCAGCCCAAAGCTGCGCACCAGCTGGGCCAGGCCCGGATTACCCATAGGGCCAACGAGGCCATGGCCTAGGGGCGCGTGCCAAGGGTGGGGGGCGCAAATCACGGCCCGAAAATAAATAAATAAATAAAAATGTTATAAAATAATTTAGAAATCGTGCCGCCATTGGCTCCTGCCGCCTGGTATCCGAAAGGAAGGAAGGCAAGAGGGAGGGAGGACGGGGGGGGGGGCTCCCTCCTCGGCACCCTGCAGACAATACAGCCGGGAGCTAGCCCCCACGTGACTCGGCAGAGAGCGCACCATGTGACCAGGGCTCCACATGAGGCAGCAGCAGCATGAGGAGGAAGAGGAGGAGCACGCCCCGCGGCTGAGAGGCTGGCGCCGCCGCTACATCCCGACAGCCCCTGCGGCCTTGCGTTGACTCTCTGCAGCCGCTGCCCTCCGTGCAGCCAGCGCGAGGCCGCAGAGCCGCTTTCGAGGCCGTGGGGCATGCTGGGACCCGTAGTTCTTTGGGATCGCCGGGCGCACATTCCCGGCGCGGGGAGGAGCCCCAGTGGTGAGTGGATGGATGTCGGGGAAGAAGAGGAGGAAGGGCTGAGGAGGAGCGGGCGGAAATGGGGATAGGCCTCACTAATGCAGCGGCGCGAGGCAGGGGGGGGGGGCGTAATTCCAGACTGTGGCCTAGGGCGCCAAAATGTGTTGATCCGGGCCTGAGCTGGGCAAGTGGTCACACATAGATGTTAAATAACAGAGGGGAAAGAAAGGCCCCCTGGGGAACCCCACAAATTAGTGGGGAGCCCTCGGAGACCACCTCGCCCCTCCTCACTCGCTGTGTCCGGTTCCGGAGGAAGGAGGACAGCCAGTTCAATGCCGCCCCCCTCACTCCGGCCCCGGCAAGGCGGTGGGTCAAAAGTTCGTAATCGACTGTATCAAACGCTGCTGTGAGGTCCAATAACACGCGCAGCGCCAATCCGCCTTGGTCCAGGTGGCGGCAAATAGGGAGGCAATGAATTCCACAGAGGAGGGGCAGAGATAGCGAAGGCCCTACGCCGCGTGCTTTCGAGGCGCACTTCTCTGGGACCCGGTATGTGGCGCAGATTACGTTGAGAGCAATTTGACACGGCCTCAAGGCATAAGATGTAGTTGTCCGGTACTGAAGTGGCCCCAAAGAGGTGACGCTCCCCTGTTTCGATGGGCCTCCTAAGATGCTCACGTCGGTGGCGCAATGTCCACATGTCTACCTCTCGTCTGCCATGAAGTGTTCAGATCCCGGAGCAAATCGACCCCCGCCGCTCCTCCTTGCTTTGAACCGGGCCCACCCAGTCCGTCAGAACAGAAAGATGCGACTCTGCTGGGACGATGCTCGCGTGGCCTGGCGTGGCCACTCCTCCCCTGTTTGGTAAGGGGAACCCACCTGGGCTATGCTAATGCGCTACCTCCGTTAACGACTCTGCGTCGGTATGGATATACACATGCACGCAAGGGCCGGCGCGTTCTGCCTCCCAGCGAAAGAAAGGGAGGAAGGAGGCAGCGGCCTGATGGCGGAATCAAAGGGAAGCTTCAAAGCCGGCCCCAACTGTCTCCGGAGTCATTTCTGATCCCCGCATCCTCCCCACTTCAAAGCGGGAGGCGTCCGGGCGAAAGGGGGCCGCGCTCGCTCGGATCCCATCCCTCTAATAAAGGTTGGCACCGGCCCCGTTTGATATCGGGCGCCGGGAACGTTTTTTGATTCGCTCGGGCGCCTTTGAAACCGTTTCAGACGACCTTCAGGAAAAAGCGGCCCGCGTGCTCCTGGCGGCCCGCTTCTCCCCCCCCTCCCCGCCTCCCCAATTCGCATGCAGAGGAGGGCCGCAAACCGGCGCGTTCAGCAGCTTTTTTTTCCTTCTCTCCTCGCGGTTACAAATGTGCGCCTTGATTGAAAGTGAAAAGTTGAAGAATAATAGACCTGCAAGAATGCATTGTTTAGCGCGCGCCCGCCTCATTCATCTGCCTGCCTTGGCAGCGAGCGCGGGGGGGCCCTCGCACCGGCCTCCCCTTCTTGATTTCTCAAAACCTTGGAGAGCATTAGGAAAGCGCCAGGAATTGAATTACACGAGGCCTCTTCGGCCTCCAGCCCAAGGAATTACTCTCCGGCACTTGCGCCTGGTATTAATTTTATTCATTCATTCGTTCCTTTCTTTCTTCCCTCGCTCCCTCCCTGCGATTCAAGGGGAAGGACGAGAGGGAGAACGGAGAGGCTTCGGCATGTTCGGCATGACGATGCCAGGCTCATTAGCTTTGCAAGAACGGCCCTTTTTCGGGGAGGGAAGAGCCTGTTGCGCACCAGAAAGGGAACACCTCGGACCTTCGACACCACACCCACTGGGTCAAATCAGCACGCGATTCGTGGTAGGCAAAGCACAGATAGGGTTAGACCACTTTCCCTGGGATACTGCGTCCAATTCTGGGCACCACAGTTGAAGAGACCAGTTGGAATGCGTCCAGAGGAAGAGGGCGACTCAAATGATCAAGGGTCTGGAGAACAAGCCCTATGAGGAGCGGCTCAAAAAAAACTCTCCAGCAGCATGAAAAAGAATGAATGTGGCGCAGCTGGCTAAGTGTCAGCTGCATAAGATCTCTCTGACCAGTAGGTCATGAGTTCGAGGCCTGCCCGGGATCCCATCCCTCTAATAAAGGTTGGCAACGGCCCCGTTTGATATCGAGCGCCGCAAACGTTTTGATTCGCCCGATATTGAACTCATGACCTACTGGTCAGAGAGATCTTATGCAGCTGGTTAAGTGTCAGCTGCATAAGATCTCTCTGACCAGTAGGTCATGAGTTCAAGGCCTGCCCGGGTCGAGGTGGGTGCTTGACCTTAAGTGTAGCCTGCTGTCGACCTTTGCAGCCCGAAAGAGAGCTGCATCTGTCAAGTAGGAGATGAAGGTACCACATTAAGTGGGAGGCAAATTTTGACTGAATTATGAGGCCATTAAAGAACTCCAGGAACGCTGAGGAATGCGGAAGGAACAACAAGGGACGCTGGGAAGGCTGAGAGATGAGGAGTGCGTCAGCTCCCCCTGGTGGCCAGAGTTTGCCTCTGTTCATCTATATGTTGTGTATGTGAAAAACAGCAGGAATTGTCTGCTAGTATGTGTATCTGTAATCTGCTCTGAGTCCCCTTCGGGGTGAGAAGAGCGGAATATAAATAAAGTAAGTAAGTAAGTAAGTAAGTAAGTAAGTAAGTAAGCAAGTAAATGAGGAAGTACTCCATCAGTGTCACAAGTAAAACGACAGCTCCCCGGTGGCCAGAATTTTTTTTTAAAGCATACCCCCATGAAGCTGGAAAGTTAAATAGCCTCTGTGTCTCTGTCTATATGTTATACGTCTATGGCAGACCTGGGCATCTTGCGGTCCGTGGGCCAGATGTGGCCCGCCGGCCGATTCTCACTGGCCCGGGGATCCTTCAGCGCCTGGGAAGAAGGGCGTCGGGGCATTTCTACAAGAAGAAGGGCTGCCGCTGCCACCATCCCATCACGGCCTGAGCGCTGCCGCCATTTCGCAGCAGTGGGGCCTGCGTCGGCAGACAGTCCGCCGCTCCGGAGATCGGAGGAGCGGTGGCTTTGGAGTGCCCGCCATCCCGGGAGGCGATCTGGGCCTGCAGCGGGAGCAGTCGGCGACCTGCGGCAGCTGATCGCCCTGGCGACCCAGAGGACGATCAAGGGAACACCCTGACGGAACGGCTGTTGGCTGGGGGCGGGAGCGGGCGGAGGCCTGCAGCATCCGATCGTCTGTACTGGAGTTGTAGGTGTTGGCGATAGGTGACCCATGTTTCAGACCCATATAGTGCGACAGTATGATAGCTCTGTACACACTGAAGAAGACATTGTCATCAGCGTACTAGAGCTCTACAACTGATGTTATAGATCTTCTCAATGCACACAGACCATGTTATTATCGGCATATTGGAGTTCTATAACCAATGGTGTAGATCTTCGGAACGCGCACAGACGATGTTATCATCAGCATATTGGAGTTCTATAGTTAATGTTGTAGATCTTTTTCTTTTTAAAAAGTTTTGGTTTTCCAAATCCTCCCTTCCTCTTTTATTTATTTCAGGAATAAATAATTACCTAGTCATCACTGTTCATTAATGTTAATGTTCTATAATTGATGTAGATCTTCTGAATGTGCACAGACTAGGTTATCATCGGCATATTGGATTTCTATAATGGATGTAGATCTGAATGTGCGCAGACTAGGTTATCATTGGCATACTGGTGTTCTATAATCTTCTGAATGTGTACAGACTAGGTTATCATCGGCATATTGGAGTTATATAATCGATGCAGATCTTCTGAATGCGCACAAACTAGGTTATCATCGGCATATTGGAGTTCTATAATGGACGTAGATCTGAATGTGCACAGACTAGGTTATCATCGGCATATCGGAGTTCTATACTCGATGTATATCTTCTGAATGTGCACAGACTAGGTTAGCATTGGCATATCGGAGTTCTATAATCGATGTAGATCTTCTGAATGTGCACAGACTAGGTTATCATCGTCATATCGGAGTTCTATAATCGATGTAGATCTTCTGAATGTGCACAGACTAGGTTATCATCGGCATATCGGAGTTCTATAATCGATGTAGATCTGAATGTGCACAGACTAGGTTATCATCGGCATATCGGAGTTCTATAATGGATGTAGATCTTCTGAATGTGCACAGACAAGGTTATCATCGGCATATCGAAGTTCTATAATGGATGTAGATCTTCTGAATGTGCACAGACTAGGTTATCATCGGCATATCGGAGTTCTATAATGGATGTAGATCTTCTGAATGTGCACAGACAAGATTATCATCGGCATATCGGAGTTCTATAATGGATGTAGATCTTCTGAATGTGCACAGACTAGGTTATCATCGGCATATCGGAGTTCTATAATGGATGTAGATCTTCTGAATGTGCACAGACTAGGTTATCATCGGCATATCGGAGTTCTATAATGGATGTAGATCTTCTGAATGTGCACAGACAAGGTTATCATCGGCATATCGGAGTTCTATAATGGATGTAGATCTTCTGAATGTGCACAGACAAGGTTATCATTGGCATATCGGAGTTCTATAATGGATGTAGATCTTCTGAATGTGCACAGACAAGGTTATCATCGGCATATCGGAGTTCTATAATGGATGTAGATCTTCTGAATGTGCACAGACAAGGTTATCATCGGCATATCGGAGTTCTATAATGGATGTAGATCTTCTGAATGTGCACAGACAAGGTTATCATCGGCATATCGGAGTTTTATACTCGATGTAGATCTTCTGAATGTGCACAGACTAGGTTATCATCGGCATATCGGAGTTCTATAATGGATGTAGATCTTCTGAATGTGCACAGACAAGGTTATCATCGGCATATCGGAGTTCTATAATGGATGTAGATCTTCTGAATGTGCACAGACAAGGTTATCATCGGCATATCGGAGTTCTATAATGGATGTAGATCTTCTGAATGTGCACAGACTAGGTTATCATCGGCATATCGGAGTTCTATAATGGATGTAGATCTTCTGAATGTGCACAGACAAGGTTATCATTGGCATATCGGAGTTCTATAATGGATGTAGATCTTCTGAATGTGCACAGACAAGGTTATCATTGGCATATCGGAGTTCTATAATGGATGTAGATCTTCTGAATGTGCACAGACTAGGTTATCATCGGCATATCGGAGTTCTATACTCGATGTAGATCTTCTGAATGTGCACAGACTAGGTTATCATCGGCATATCGGAGTTCTATAATGGATGTAGATCTTCTGAATGTGCACAGACAAGGTTATCATCGGCATATCGGAGTTCTATAATCGATTTAGATCTTCTGAAAGTGCACAGACTACGTTATCATCGGCATATTGTTTTGAAATGGCTTTAAAATGCCGACATGTACCCTAACCTGTGTTGTCTTTCTCTCCACAGCTTGACATATGGTCCAAGTCCAACTACCAGGTGTTTCAGAAGGCAAGTATCTGTTGTTGGCAAAACAGGGGGGCGTGTTGTTGTAACGCAACAGGTTGGCAACTTCATTGTGATGGCAACTTCCTTCAGATCAAAAGAAGGGCTGGGGGCCCCCAGGTAGCCTTTGCCCCTTCCTCCAGAGGCAGGTAAGGATTACGGAGGGATTAGCCAGCCTTTTCCTGTCCCTTTCTTCTTGGAGAGCCGAGCCCAATGCAAAGCAGGCCCGGACGGAGCCCGGCAAACGGTAATCCGTCATCAATAATGCTTCTCGCTAATTATTGCCTCTGGAGAGGAGCATTAGCACTTGCATTAAGAACTATGCGCTTACGAGGGAGCCCCTCACCCCTTCCTCTCGGAGCTTTTCACACGGTTTTATTACTAATTATTGATGATAATAATATTAATACTAATATATATATAATATATATTTATAATATATTATAATATATTATATATGTTATATTACTCATTATTATTAATAATATTACTAATAATATATGTTATATTACTCATTATTATTAATAATATTACTACTAATATATGTTATATTACTCATTATTATTAATAATATTATTAATATATATAATATATTTATATTATATAATATATTATATATGTTGTATTACTCATTATTATTAATATTTCTACTAATATATTATATATGTTATATTACTCATTATTAATAATATTACTAATATATATGTTATATTACTCATTATTATTAATAATATTACTACAATATATATAATATATTTATAATATATTATAATATATTATATATGTTGTATTACTCATTATTATTAATATTTCTACTAATATATTATATATGTTATATTACTCATTATTATTAATAATATTACTACTAATATATGTTATATTACTCATTATATATTAATAATATTATTAATATATAATATATATTTATAATATATTATAATATATTATATATGTTGTATTACTCATTATTATTAATATTTCCACTAATATATATGTTATATTACTCATTATTATTAATAATATTACTACTAATATATGTTATATTACTCATTATTATTAATAATATTATTAATATATAATATATATTTATAATATATTATAATATATTATATATGTTGTATTACTCATTATTATTAATATTTCTACTAATATATATGTTATATTGCTCATTATTATTAATAATATTACTACTAATATATATAATATTACTCATTATTAATAATATTACTAATATATATAATATATTTATAATATATTATAATATATTATATATGTTGTATTACTCATTATTATTAATATTTCTACTAATATATTATATATGTTATATTACTCATTATTATTAATAATATTACTACTAATATATATGTTATATTACTCATTATTATTAATAATATTACTACTAATATATATGTTATATTACTCATTATTATTAATAATATTACTACTAATATATATGTTATATTACTCATTATTATTAATAATATTACTAATATATATAATATATTTATAATATAATATAATATATACGTTGTATTACTTATTATTATTAATATTTCTACTAATATATTATATACGTTATATTACTCATTATTATTAATAATAATACTGCTAATATATTGTATACATTATATTACTCATTATTATTAATAATATTTCTACCAATATATTATATATATTATATTACTCATTATTAATAATATTTCTAATTTTATTAATAATGAGGAAAGAAAAGGAAAAGAAAAGGAAGGAAGGAAGAAAAGGACAGAAGGAAGGAAGAATAAGACAAGAAGGAGGGGAGGGAGGAAGAGAGGAAGGAAGAGAAAGGAAAGGTAAGAGGAAGGACAGAAGGAAGAAAAGGGAAGGGAGGGAAGGGGAAAGGAGGGAGGAAGAGAAAGGAAAGAGGAAGGATGGAGAGAAGAAAAAAGGAAGAAAGGGAGGAGGAAGAGAGGCAGAGGCACTGTCCAGTTTGGACCCTGGTTCTTCTTCCTGCGGCCGCCTTTGGCCCTTTCCATCCGCTGGACGCGCGACCTTTGCTTCCACCATCATCACAATGGCCGCAGCCCGAAGGAGGGCCAAGGATTCCGAGCGAGAGAGCGGCCTGAATGGAGCAGCAGGGAAGAAGAGGAGAGAAGAGAAGAGCGCCGGCCTTTGCGAAAGGGCAGGGAGACAAAGGAAGGGCTCCGCTGGCATTATTTCCGGCTCCACAGGTGCCAAGGCCGGACGGTCCAAAGCAGAGGCTTCTCTTCTCACAAAGGGATTGTTTGCCTGACCGATGAGCATAGAAACACCCGTTCTTCAGAGTCGGAAGAGACCCCCAAAGGACATCCAGCCCAGCTCCATTTCTGCCAGGCAGGAAAAGCACCATCAAAGCCCTCCCGACAGATAGCCATCCAGCTTCTGCTTAATAACAACAACAATAACAATTATTATTATCTATCTATGTATATAATAAAAGTCAGTGTTTGCGGCTGTGCAGAGGTGCGGTGGTGCGGAGGGAGGAATATGTGCCAGCGTTTCGATCGGTTGCCACTGTGGGATTATTTGCATAAAGGACACTGATTGGCCAGCCTCAGAACACCGACACTCTAAGGCACCAGATTATTTGCATAAAGGACTCTTGATTGGCCAGCCTCAGAACTCCGACACTCTAAGGCACCAGATTATTTGCATAAAGGACTCTTGATTGGCCAGCCTCAGAACACCGACACTCTAAGGCACCAGATTATTTGCATAAAGGACTCTTGATTGGCCAGCCTCAGAACACCGACACTCTAAGGCACCAGATTATTTGCATAAAGGACTCTTGATTGGCCAGCCTCAGAACTCCGACACTCTAAGGCACCAGATTATTTGCATAAAGGACACTGATTGGCCAGCCTCAGAACTCCGACACTCTAAGGCACCAGATTATTTGCATAAACGACTCTTGATTGGCGAGCCTCAGAACTCCCAACACTCTAAGGCACCAGACAGAGGGCATTGGTTGCCACTGAGAGAAAATTTGCATAAAAGACTCTGATTGGCCAGCAAAACAGAATGCAACTGAATGCTTGAGTTAGCCAAATGACAGTTTTTCCCATTGGAAATGGAATGTTCATTTTCTGGGAGGTGCGGAGGTGCCAAGGAATATGTGCCAGCGTTTCGATAGGTTGCCACTATGGGATTATTTGCATAAAGGACTCTGATTGGCCAGCCTCAGAACTCCAACATTCTACGGCCCCAGACAAAGGGGATTGGTTGCCACTGAAATGGTATTTGCATAAAGGACTCCGATTGGCCATCCACATTCCAACATTCTAAGGTGACTCAGAGGGAAAAGGAAAGGCCTCAGGCAGTCAGACACTGCGGCCCACAGCCATGACGGATCAGGACCACACTTGGCACACAGGGGCCCAATGGCCCACTTCACAACGCGACCCTTACCCAATGACCAAGATAGACCAAAATTAGCACACAGAGCCCCCTTGACCCACTCTACACCCTGGTGCTGTTTCAAGGAGGATGGACCACAGATGATGGGACTTGAAATACCTTCACTCACCTTCCGAGGCCGTTGCAAGCCTTTAATCCGCAAATCATAGCATCCCAGAGTTGGAAGGGGCGCCCAAAGGCCACCCAGTCTGGCTAATGGCTCTCCCTTCTTTGCAGAAGGACGGTGGCCTCTTGGCTCTCTTCCTTTGGAAAGAAAGTGGGCACAAAAGGAGATGGGGGTGTTCGTTGTCGGGCGGTTTTCATCCCCGGCTTTTGATCCGCGCTTTGCCTTTCTCTGTGGTCGCAATTGTCGGCGTTTTGCTTGTCAAACGCACAGAATGTGCGCTCCAACCGAGTCTTTTCCCCGCTTTGATCTTCCGGAGGAATCTCATTAGTCGGAGCCACCGAGGGCCCTGTTGTTCGCGGCCGTCCCAACCGACCGCGACGCTAATCATGTTGTGTTTACGTCTCTATCTCTCCTTTGTGGTGGAAGAACTTCAGAAGACACCAAAGGCCGACCCGTCCGTCGGAAGGCCGCGGCAAGAGAAGGCCGCTCGCGCTTCCTTTGCCCATTCTTTCCCTGCAAGAGGGTTTGCAAGAAGGGCCTCCCTTGTTGATGTAGTTTGGGGAAAATAGACCTTGACATTTGGGAGTTGTAGTTATTGGGATTTATAGTTCACCTACAATCAAGCATATATATACGCTATCGTACTGATGGTAGCTTGTTCAATTCAAGCCGCCTGAGGGCTCGCACTAAGACTCTAAACTATCTAGTCCGTGAGCTGCTTTTTGCCGACGATGCTGCCCTTGTCGCCCATTCAGAAGCAGCTCTGCAGCGCCCAACATCCTGCTCTGCAACAGCTGGAGGTCCTGTACCAGCCCGCACCACAGGAAGAACACCATCACCCCCGTGTCAGCATAGGCCAATCTGTGCTTAAGTCCGTCCAGCCGTTCACCTACCTGGGAAGCATCATCTCTTCGGGCGGCAAGATGGATAAAGAGAGAGATCACAGATGAGCAAAGGCATAGAGGGTATTCGGAAGGCTTCACAAAAGAGTCTGGAGCAACAAGCACCTGAGGCAAAGCACCAAAATCAGTGTGTACAGAGCTATCGTACTGTCTATTCTCCTCTATGGGTCTGAAACATGGGTCACCCATCGCCAACACCTACGACTCCTCGAACGCTTTCATCAGTGCTGTCTTCGCACAATCCTCAATATACACTGGACCGACTATGTGACGAATGTTGCTGTCCTTGAGCAAGCAGGGGTCACCAGCGTTGAGGCCATGCTATTGAGAACACACTGCGCTGGGCAGGGCATGTCTCTAGGATGGAGGACCACCGCCTCCCAAAGATACTACTCTACGGTGAACTCACCACGGGTCAGCGCAAGAGAGGCGCCCCAAAGAAGAGATATAAGGACTCCCTGAAACAACATCTCAGGCTCGGCCAGATTGATCACCAACAATGGTCCACCCTGGCCTCACATCGGGAGGCATGGAGGCATACTATCCACAATGCTGCCGCCACTTTCAAGAAGACACGCCAAATGGGTCTCGAAGAGAAACGACAACGCAGAAAGAACCGCAACTTGGAAACAACATCACCCAAGGAGACTTTCTGCTTTGCTTTCTGCAACTGAACTTGCCTATCTCAGATTGGCCTTTTTAGTCATCAACGCGCTTGTAAAAGGCGTGGGGTGAGTCCTTCCTAAGAATCTTCGTTTGCAAAGTAATGCCAAGAGACAATCAAACGTCACCAACAATAGAATTGGGCCAAGCTTTCCAAACACAACAACCATGACCAACAGAAAATACTATGTGACCCTTCTGACACCCTCCTCCCAACCCCCTCCCAGGGGTCCCCCAGGTTGAAAAATGCTGCCTGAAGACCATCCAGTCTAACTCCCTTCACCAGGGCAAGAAAACATAATCAAAGCCCTCCTGACAAAGAGCCATCCAGCCATAGATATAGATAGACACACACACACACACACATATATGGTTCACACACACACATATGTATTATACACAAATATATATACACACAAAGCACATATACACACACAAAACACATATACACAGACCGGGCCACAGCAACATGTGGCAGGGGGCGGCTAGTACATAATAATAATGCTATATCGTGATGATGATGAGGATAATGATACATAACAATAATACATAATAATGCTGCATGGTGATGATGAGGATAATAATAATACATATCAATAATACATAATAATGCTGCATGGTTTCTGCATAATTCAGCAGAAAGATAGCTTGAAGACCACCTGGATGCACCCCCGATCCAAGCACTGACACCTCATTGACTATGTTTTAGTGCGCCAGAGAAACATTCGTGATGTCCGCCATACTTGAGTGATGCCCAGTGCAGAATGTCAAACAGACCATTGCCTTGTAAGATGTAAACTGAATCTAGGATAATAATAATACATAACAATAATACATAATAATGCTGCATGGTGATGAGGATAATAATGATAATACATAAAAATAATGCTACATCGTGATGATGATGAGGATAATAATAATACATAACAATAATACATAATAATGCTGCATGGTGATGATGAGGATAATAATAATAATACATAACAATAATACATAATAATGCTGCATGGTTCCTGCATAATTCAGTAGAAAGATTGCTTGAAGACCACCTGGATGCACCCCCGATCCAAGCACTGACACCTCATTGACTATGTTTTAGTGCGCCAGAGAAACATTCGTGATGTCCGCCATACTTGAGTGATGCCCAGTGCAGAATGTCAAACAGACCATCGCCTTGTAAGATGTAAACTAAATCTAGGATAATAATAATACATAACAATAATACATAATAATGCTGCATGGTGATGAGGATAATAATAATACATATAATAATGCTACATCGTGATGATGATGAGGATAATAATAATACATAACAATAATACATAATAATGCTGAATGGTGATGATGATTGTTATTATTTATTTTATTATTTATTTTTACCCTACCACCATCTCCCCAAGGGAACACGGGGCAGCTTACATAAGGCCAAGCCTAGCAATTACAACAATGCAAGTACACAACATAAAATACAGCAATAAAATAATAACAACAACAACAAATATTAAATTAATAGCAGCCTTTAATCCAAGGGAGTGGCCAGAGGGGAAATTACTCCCTTCCGCTCCGTCGGCGTGGCAAGCAAGTCGCCTGCGTCATCGGCAGAATTAGATGGAAGCAAGTGGGACTAATTTGGAATTTAAAGATTTGGGGAGGAAAGAGAAGGAGCCGGCGGAAGTGCGGACTTCTGCCCGGAGCATTGCTGAAGAGCTTCCCACTTGAGAGGCTCCATAAATCGAGCCTGGGCTCTCCATGGCCCAGAATTGCAGCCCTCAAGGCCACTAATTATGTTAACGACCCTCTCGAAAGCTCTTTGGTGCTCTTAATTCAAGGAGTTTGCCGTGCGTCAGCAGGAGACAGCTGTGTCAATATTTTGCCAGCAGCTGAGCTGAAGACTTGAGGGGTTCCCTCCCTTTGCAAACCAGAGACCCACAAAAGAGGGAAACGGCCCCAGATCAATTCCTTAGAATAGGGGCACGGCCCCAAATTCATCCCCGCAATTGGGGTCCCCGTCCCAAACGTTGTCACTGTCAATCCTCATCGATGGTATGGACCTACCTAGGTGAAATCTTGCAGGGTCAATGTCAGTCAATGTCGAATTTTTTGGGATTTTTGGGATGGATGAAATCTTTTTGGATGAAATCTGATACAAGATTTCATTCGACCTTTCGGTGTCAATAATATGGAGCTACTTGGATGAAATCTTGTAGGGTCAACGTCAACCAGTCATAATAATATGCTCGATACTTACAAGATTTCATTCGTTGATTATGACTAGGGAGATAGGTCAACGTCAACCAGTCATAATAATATGAAGATACTTGAATTAAATCTTGTAGGTCAAGGTTATTCAATGAAATCTCCCTTGGGTCAAGGTCAACCAGTCATAATCATATGGAGATACTGGAATGAAATATTGTAGGGTCAAGGTCTACCAGTCATAATATTATGGAGATACTTGATTGAAATCTTGTAGGGTCAACGTCAACCAGTCATAATAATATGGAGATACTTGAATGAAATCTTGTAGGGTCAACGTCAAGCCGTCATAATAATATGGAGATACTTGAATGAAAAATCAACTTGTATGGGTGAATGAAAAGGTCAAGGTCAACCAGTCATAATAATATGGAGATACTTGAATGAAATCTTGTCAAGGGTCAATGGAGATCAACCAGTCATAATAATATGGAGATACTTGAATGAAAAGGGTCTTGTCATAATAATATGGGATCAATCGTCAACCAGTCATAATAATATGGAGATACTTGAATGAAATATTGTGGGGTCTATGTCAACCAGTCATAATAATATGGAGATACTTGAATGAAATCTTGTAGGGTCAAGGTCAACCAGTCATAATAATATGGAGATACTTGAATGAAATATTGTGGGGTCTATGTCAACCAGTCATAATAATAGGGAGATACTTGAATGAAATCTTGTAGGGTCTATGTCAACCAGTCATAATAATATGGAGATACTTGAATGAAATCTTGTAGGGTCAAGGTCAACCAGTCATAATAATATGGAGATACTTGAATGAAATCTTGTAGGGTCAAGGTCAACCAGTCATAATAATATGGAGATACTTGAATGAAATCTTGTAGGGTCAAGGTCAACCAGTCATAATAATATGAAGATACTTGAATGAAATCTTGTAGGGTCAAGGTCAACCAGTCATAATAATATGGAGATACTTGAATGAAATCTTGTAGGGTCAACGTCAAGCAGTCATAATAATATGGAGATACTTGAATGAAATATTGTGGGGTCTATGTCAACCAGTCATAATAATATGAAGATACTTGAATGAAATCTTGTAGGGTCAAGGTCAACCAGTCATAATAATACGGAGATACTTGAATGAAATATTGTGGGGTCAATGTCAACCAGTCATAATAATATGGAGATACTTGAATGAAATCTTGTAGGGTCAACGTTAAGCAGTCATAATAATATGGAGATACTTGAATGAAATCTTGTAGGGTCAACGTCAAGCAGTCATAATAATATGGAGCTACATGGATGAAACCTTATAGGGTCAGTGTCATTTGGTGTTGATAATATGGACCTCCATGGACAAAACCTTGTAGGGTCAACGTCAATAGGTATCAATAATATGGACCTCCATGGATGGAACCTTGTCAAGTCAATGTCAATAGGTGTCAATAATATTGAGCTCCATGGATGAAACCTTATAAGGTCAATGTCATTTGGTGTTGATAATATGGACCTCCATGCACAAAACCTTGTAGGGTCAACGTCAATAGGTATCAGGAGAGACCTTGATGGGAATATGAGTTCCTGATGTCAAGGATGTTGTTTTGCAGTCTTTCTGATGAGTGTTCCTTTCTTTTCCCAGGTCACGGACCACGCCACGACGGCCCTCCTGCACTACCAGTTGCCCCAGATGCCAGACGTGGTGGTCAGGTCCTTCATGGTAGGTGCCCTGCGGGGTTGGGCTCTTCGCATGTCCGCCATTTTGAAGGCCCATTTTGGTCCAACATTCACAGCTCGTTCCAACCTTGAGAAGAGGGTGCCGGGCTTGGTTTCTTTGCTTGGCCTTCATCCCAAAAGCCTGTTTCGGTCCACATCACATTTCAGGAGAGCATCAACCCTCGGTACAACGTCTCCTTGGGGTCTCCCTGAAATGGGATTTCCTTACAGGGCCCTATTTGGCTTCAAGAGCCAAGAAGAGGAGGAAGGAAAAGAAGATGAAGAACAAGGAAAAGAAAAAGAGGGGAAGGGCAGGAGGAAGAGGGGAAGAAAGAGGAAAGAGAAAGAAAAACAAGAAGAGAAGAGGAAAAGAAGGAAAAAGAAGAGGAAGAAGTAGAGGAAGGAAATGAAGCGTAGGAAGAAGAATGAGGAGATGGTGGATGGAAGGAAAGGGAGAAGAAGAGCAGGAGGAAGAAGGAGAGGAGGAGGAGGAGGAGGAAGGAAAAGAATAACAAGGAGAAAGAAGAGGAAGAAGAGGAAGAAAAGGAAGAGTGGAAGGACAGGAGGAAGAAGGAGAAGTGGAGGAAGGAGGAAAAGAAATGAGAAAAAACGGAGGAGGAAGAAGGAGAAGAAAAGGAGGGAGGGAGGAAAGGGAGAAAATGAAAAGAAGAGCAGGAGGAAGAAGGAGAGCAGGAGGAAAACAGGAATGAGAGCAGGAGGAGGAAGGGAAAGAAAAAGAAGGAGAACAAGGAGGAAGAAAAAGAAGAGGAAGGAAAAGAAGATAAAGAACAAGGAGAAGAAGAGTAGGGGAAGGGCAGGAGGAAGAAGAGTGAGAGAGGAAGGAAAAGAATTAGAAGAGAACAAGAGGAGGAAAAGAAGGAAGGAGAAGAAAAAGGAGGAGGAACAGGAACGAGGAGAACAGGAGGAGGAAGGAGAAGAAAAGGAGGAAGAAGAAGAATGAGAAGAAGAATAGCAGGAAGAGGAAGGAGAAGAATAAGAAACCCCCTTGGCAGGGGTTTGGACTGGATGGCCCATGAGGTCTCTTCCAACTCTATGATTCTAAGGATGACAAGAGGAAGAAAAAGAAGAAGAGGATGAGGAACAAGGAGATTAACGAGGAAGGAGAGAAATATGAAGAGGAAGAAGACCAAGGAGGAGAGAAAGAAGAAAAGAAAGAAGAAGAATGAGGAGAAGAAATAAGGAGAAGAAGAGGAGGAAGAAGAAGAACAAGGAAGAGAGAAATATGAAGAGGAAGAAGAGACCAAGGAGGAGAGAAAGAAGAAGAAAAGAGAGAGAAGAACGAGGAGGAAAGAAAATAAGGAGAGGAAGAAGAGGAGGAGGAATAAAGAGAGGAGGTAGAAGAAAAAGGATGAAGAATAGGAAGAAAAAGAAGAGGAGTGGTAAGAGGAAGGAGGAGAGGAAGAGCAGGAAGAAGAACGGAGAAGAGGAGGAAAACGAAGAGAAAGAAGAGGAAGAGAAGTTGTTGTTGTTGTTGTTGGGTAAGAAGCACTGCTCAAGCACAAAACCACAGATAGTATAAGAAGCGACCTAGACAAAAGCTCCTACGGATGAAGGTTAATGCCAAGTGTCGGCCGAAGGTCCTGGGTATTGATCGTCCGGAAGGCAATGCCAGGCGCTTCCTCCCAGGTGCCAATACCGGTGGAGGCCTCGCTCTTCAGGTGTGCAATCCGCTTGACAGGAGCAACCGGAGCCTTAATTATCCGGAAAGAGGCAAAACATAGAATTTAACCTCTGGGAAATTTCCGCCATTGGAAGCAATGCGGCAACGAAATGCCCGCGCAAAGAGAAGCCGCGCCGTTGGGTTGCCGTCCGGCCTTGGTTCTTCTCCTTCTCGGAGAAAGCTATCGACAGCCGAAGTGGAGAGAGAAAAGAGAAGGATTGGTTTCCATCAAGGCGGCGGCTTCAGAAAACAATTTTCTCTTTTATCGACATCGTTCAGCAAGTGACAAGATGCATGCGCACCCGCCACGACGCAGAGCCATCTGTCTATGTTCGCTCCTTGAGTTTGGAATTGAGTTAACATGGAATTAGAATGCAATGCAGATCCAGGCCATTTTGTCCCATTTAGACCCTCCCTTGACTCCCTCCCGCCCAACAGTTGACAAAAATGTATTATTATTATTATTATTATTATTAGAAACACAACAAGATGCGTCCACAGCAGTCAAAAGATCACTCTGCTGGTTGTATTAGATCACACATCGCACACTTCCCAAGTGTCTAGGACTATTATTATTATTATTATTATTCCTCGGCATTACTTCGCGAACGAAGATTCTTAGGAAGGACTCATCCCACGCTTTCTACAAGCGCGTTGATGACTAAAAAGGCCAATCTGAGATAGGCAAGTCCGGTTGCAGAAAGCACAGCAGAGAGTCTCCTTGGGTGATGTTGTTTCCAAGTTGCGGTTCTTTCTGCGTTGTCGTTTCTCTTCGAGAATCCGTTCGGCGTGACTTCTCGATAGTGGATTGTGCGTCTCCACGCCTCCGGATGTGAGGCCAGGATGGACCATTCTTGGTGATCAATCTGGCCAAGCCTGAGGTGTTGCTTCAGGGAGTCCTTATATGGGGGCACCTCTTTTTGGGGGCACCTCTCCTTCGCTGAGTTCACCATAGAGTAGTATCTTTGGGAGGCGGTGGTCCTCCATCCTAGAGACGTGCCCTGCCCAGCGCAGCCGTGTTCTCAATAGCATGGCCTCAACGCTGGTGATCCCTGCTTGCTCAAGGACAGCAACATTCGCCACATAGTCGGTCCAGTGTATACTTAGGATTGTGCGAAGACAGCGCTGATGAAAGCGTTCGAGGAGTCGTAGGTGCTGGCGATAGGTGACCCATAGAGGAGAATAGACAGTACGATAGCTCTGTACACACTGATTTTGGTGCTTTGCCTCAGGTGCTTGTTGCTCCAGACTCTTTTGTGAAGCCTTCCGAATGCACTCTATGCCTTTGATAATCTGTGATCTATCTCTTTCTCAATCTTGGCGTCTGAAGAGATGATGCTTCCCAGGGAGGTGAACTGCTGAACGGACTTAAGCACAGATGTGCCTATGTTGACGTGGGGATGGTGGTGTTCTTCCTGTGGTGCGGGCTGGTAGAGGACTTCCCTTTTCTTCAGGCTGACTTCCAGCCCAAACGGCTCTCCAGCTGGTACAAAGCACGACGTGAGGCGCTGCAGAGCTGCTTCTGAATGGGCGACAAGGGCAGCATCGTCTGCAAAAAGCAGCTCACGGACTAGAGAGTTTAGAGTCTTAGTGCGAGCCCTCAGGCGGCTTAAGTTGAACAAGCTGCCATCAGTACGATAGCGTATATATACACCGTCTTCTTCTTCAAGGCCTGCCGTAGCCCTTTGGAGCATCATGCTGAAGGAGATTGTGAATAGGGTTGGTGCAAGAACGCAACCTTGTTGCACTCCGTTAGTTATGAGAAAGGGCTCCCAGAGAGCATCGCCGTATCTGACTTGACCGCGCTGGCCCTCACGTAACAGGGTAATCATTTTGAGGAATTTGGGGGGACATCCTAGTTGTTCCAGGATCTGCCACAGACATCGGACACTTACATAGGCTCGGCCAGATTGATCACCAACAATGGTCCACGCTGGCCTCACATCGGGAGGCGTGGAGACGCGCTCTCCACAATGCTGCGGCCTCTTTTGAGAAGACACGCCGAACAGGTCTCGAAGAGAAACGACAACACAGAAAGAACCGCAACTTGGAAACAACATCACCCAAGGAGACTTTCTGCTGTGCTTTCTGCAACCGAACTTGCCTATCTCAGATGGGCCTTTTTAGTCATCAACGCGCTTGTAAAAAGCGTGGGATGAGTCCTTCCTAAGAATCTTCGTTCACAAAGTAATGCCGAAACACACACACACACACACACACACGTATATGTCTGTAGTTACAGTTCAGAAAGGTTCCTGTTCTGACATGAATACAAATTCATCTTAAGAGCAAACCTACAGAATTGACGTTGTTCCTAACTTGGGGGCCGCCTGTCGGAGGAAATCCTTCCCGAACGACTCACCGCATCAGCAAAGTTTTGCACCTGAACGGCCGATATAGCCATCCATTGACAAGGTCACTTTGATGCACGAACGCACGCTCCGCTGCTGGAATGTGATTTCCGCCAAGGCGGGCGGGAGGGAGGCATCAGCCCCAGCTGTCGGCGGTGACCCTTCCCTCGCAAAGGCAGACTTGCCGGATGTTCTGTTTCTGCTTACGGGGAGAAAGCGGGGCCGTCAGCGCTCCTGTGACCTTGTGGCTTTGGGCAGGTTTCCTCCTGGCTTTTCCTCTCCCTTTTTTGACTTCCTCTCTGTTGCAGCTTGAAGTGCTCAAAAGATGAGGAAGGGGATGCTGGGACAACTTCAGAGGAGGATAGAAGTGGCCTGAAGATAGTTGTTTTGGAATCTGCTAGTAGTTCCCACGAGACTGGAGAAAACGATATCAGTTCTCATGAGAACTTTCCAGAAGTGCGGGCTGAGAGAAATGTGGGAGACGAATGTTTGTCTAGCTCAAGGCGCTTGGAATTTCGGAGGCAGAACGTACAACAGAAATGGACTCTCTTTCTCCAGAGGCTTAGAGATAGGGAGAGGGAAAGCAGGTGCATGCGAAATGATGTTATGGGAGGGATTGAGGTCTTTAACAGTGGTTTCTTCTGGTGCAATGTTTAATATCATAATTATTATATTATATATATAGACATTATAATATATTGAAATTATAATATAACATTATTATATTATATTATTTATTATATTATTATTATAAAATTATAATAAAAACCACTAAAATAAAATAAATAGAAATTCAAGAAGACAAGGTGTGAACCAAGATGGAGGCTGACATCCTCAAGAGAGGAAGTATCCCAAGATGGAATGGCCCAATGGACCTAGCCCAGAGGGTGACAAAGCGGACCCAGCCGTTGCTGGAGCAGAGCAGAGCAGCAGACGATCGGAGGCTGCAGGCCTCCGCCCACTCTCGCCCCCAGCCGTTCCGTCAGAGGCGGTCCCTATCAGCTGATTGCCCTGCTATGGAGTGCCTGCCATCCCAGGAGGCGATCCGGGCCTGCAGTAGGAGCAGTCAGCGACCTGCGGCGGCTGATTGCCCTGCCAACCCGGAAGACAATCAAGTCTTCCGGGTCGCCAGGGCGATCAGCTGCCGCAGGTCGCCGACTGCTCCCGCTGCAGGCCCGGATCGCCTCCTGGGATGGCAGGCACTCCAAAGCCGCCGCTCCTCCGATTGTTCTCCGGAGCGGTGGGCTGTCTGCCGACGCAGGCCCCACAGCCCATGATGTGATGGTGGCAGCGGCACCCCTTCCTCTTGCAGAAATGGTCCCGCCCCCAACACCCTTCTGCCCCGGCCAGTCAGAATCGGACGGCGGGCCACATCCGGCCCAGCCCAGGTCTGGTCTAGCTCAAGGCACTTGGAGTTTTGGAGGCAGAACGTACAACAGACAGGGACTCGATTTCTCCAGAGGCTTAGAGATAGGGAGAGAGAAAGCAGGTGTATGCGAAATGATGTTATGGGAGGGATTGAGGCCTTTTGAGGTTCCTTCTGGTGCAATCTTTTGTGAGAGCAACGTTGTATTCAGGGGAACAGCTCCCAGTTTTTGATCCTATATTCTTGGAATTTGTGTATTCAATTTCTAGTTAATGTGTGGCATAGTTTGCCTGCCTTGGATCCTGCTCTCTTGTTTATGGATTGACTCTGGAGACTGTATTGGAAAGGATTTTGAACTCTTGGCTGCCTTGGAAATAACCGTTTGAACTATGATTCTCTTTTTTTGAATGTGCTTATTTTTTATATACACTTCTTTAAATAAACTTCTACTTATTGGATTACCTGGTTTGTGGTGAAAAGGTGTTTCGGGGCTGAAATGCAACACTCTTATTTTTCTCTCGCAGACCTGGCTCCGGAGTTACATCAAGCTATTCCAGGCGCCCTGCCAGCGCTGCGGGAAGTTCCTCCAAGATGGCCTGCCTCCCACCTGGAGAGATTTCCGCACCTTGGAGGCCTTCCACGACACTTGCCGGCAGTAAAGGGAGGGATTTCCCCCCAAAAGAGAACAATACGTGGGTAAAACAACCCCTTTGTGTGAGGACTATCCCGTGTGAAAGCTTCAACCAACAGGCTCGTTCTGCAATCCAGACATTGACTTTCTGGGGCCACAAGGGGAACCTTTTCGAGGGAATCGACTCCAAGTATTGACACTCTTTGGAATCCTGGCCTCTTTTATGATGCTGAATTCAACTTGGTCCCATTGAACCGAAAGGAACAGAAAGGGGAAGGCCTGGAAAACAGTTTTTTCATTTTTTTCCAGGTATTTTTCCTTTGCTTTTCCCCATTTTTTAAAAATATTTTTTTTCCCAATTTTTCTCAACTTTTGGGTTTCCCCCCCAAATCTTTCCATCTCTAATGGGAAATAGAGATGGGAAGTCCTGGAAAACAGGATTCCCCCTTTATTTTTCCCCAGTATTTTTTTCATCATCCCCCCCTCCCCCGTTTTTCAGGGTTTCCAAAAAAAAAAAATGTGCCCCTTTTTCCAGTTTTTTCCATGCCTACCCATCCCTAATGAGGAATATAGATGGGAAGGCCTAGAAAAGTTTTTTCTGGGTTTTTTTTTCATTTTTCCTCATTTTTTTTTCTTTTTTGAATTTTTTCCTCGTTTTTTTTCTTAGTTTTTTTTCACTTGTTTTTTTCACTTTTATCTTTCATTTTTCCTTGTTTTTTCTTTTTCAATTTTTTCCTTTTTTCCCTTAGTTTTTTCACTTGTTTTTTTCACTTTTATTTTTTTTATTTTTCCTCGTTTTTTCCCTTTTTTTCAAATTTTTCCTGTTTCTTTTCTTAGTTTTTTTCCCTTGTCTTTTTCAGTTTTGTTTTTTATTTTTTCTCGTTTTTTCCCCTTTTTTCTCTGGGTGAGTTTTTAAAAATGTTTTGGTTGTTGTTCTTCATCCTGTCCCCCCCCCCATTTCCCCCAAATTATTTTTGTGTCCCCCATTTTTCTAATGGGGAAGAGAGATGGGATGGCCTGGGGGAAATCCTGTTTTTTTCCCAGGTTTCTCTTTTTTCAGTTTTTCGCTGTTTTCCCCGCCCGCCCCCATTTTTGTCCGTCCCCCCTCTCTGTTTTTTCCTAGTTTTTCCCTAGGTCTTGCCAGTTTGGACCTGGGGAATCATGGTTCTAAATGGTTCTAAAGTACTTACAAAACTAAAGTTCTGGTGGTGAACACTAGGTGGCGCTGGTGCTTTGCTTCTACAGTGTTGCTAAAGTTCTGGTGGTGAACACTAGGTGGCGCTGGTGCTTTACTTCTACAGAGTCGCTAATGTTCTGGTGGAGAACAGTAGGTGGCGCTGGTGCGTTGCTTGTAGGGTGTTGCTAAAGTTCTGGTGGTGAACAGTAGGTGGCGCTGGTGCATTGCTTCTAGAGTGTTGCTAAAGTTCTGGTGGTGAACACTAGGTGGCGCTGGTGCTTTGCATATACACTAAAGTTCTGGTGGTGAACATTTCCGAACTCTAACAAAACTTTCAAAACTTCATTATTATTTCATTATTGACGATTTTTACGACTGAACCAATTAGGAACTGCCATTTATAATGAAATTTTGAAAGTTTTGTTAGAGGTCTGAAATGTTCACCACCAGAACTTTAGCAACACTGTAGAAGCAAAGCACCAGCGCCACCTAGTGCTCACCACCAGAACTTTAGCAACACTGTAGAAGCAAAGCACCAGCGCCACCTAGTGTTCACCACCAGAACTTTAGCAACACTGTAGAAGCAAAGCACCAGCGCCACCTAGTGTTCACCACCAGAACTTTAGCAGCACTGTAGAAGCAAAGCACCAGCGCCACCTAGTGTTCACCACCAGAACTTTAGCAACACTAGAAGCAAAGCACCAGCGCCACCTAGTGTTCACCACCAGAACTTTAGCAACACTGTAGAAGCAAAGCACCAGCGCCACCTAGTGTTCACCACCAGAACTTTAGCAACACTGTAGAAGCAAAGCACCAGCGCCACCTAGTGTTCACCACCAGAACTTTAGCAACACTGTAGAAGCAAAGCACCAGCGCCACCTAGTGTTCACCACCAGAACTTTAGCAACACTGTAGAAGCAAAGCACCAGCGCCACCTAGTGTTCACCACCAGAACTTTAGCAACACTGTAGAAGCAAAGCACCAGCGCCACCTAGTGCTCACCACCAGAACTTTAGCAACACTGTAGAAGCAAAGCACCAGTGCCACCTAGTGTTCACCACCAGAACTTTAGCAACACTGCAGAAGCAAAGCACCAGCGCCACCTAGTGTTCACCACCAGAACTTTAGTTTTGTAGTACTTTAGAACCATGGATTGCCCAGGCCTACTTGCCACCTCTAATGGGGAGCTTCCTCAAAAGGTGTTCTTTCAGTGCTGAAGTGCACCGTTGTGCTCGTCCGACAACTGCGCTGCAGTTCCAAGGAAATGCACCCAGTATTGTGAATACGATTATTATTTTTCCTTGTTATGACTTACACTTAAAAGAGGGGGGTCCTTGGTGGTTTTCTTCTTGCAGAGGAGTCGCTCTGCAGTCATCCCATTGAATAAAACAGTGGTGTTTGCACCACTTCAAACAGTGTGGTGTGCCTGTACTTTGTCTCCGTCTTTACTTACTGTTTCTCAAAATACATTTAGAAAAATGTGTCCAAATTGTGCATTGGACCCTATGGATGCTCTCTTGAGAAACAATACGTGGTAGTGCTTTTACGTTGTGGGTTCCAGGAGCCCAAGGTTCGAATCCCGGGTCAGTTACATGGGAACTGAGTCACACTCTCTCTTAACCTCATAGGGAGGGACGGAGGGAGGGCTTCTGATATATATATATATATATATATATACACACACACACATACACACACACACATACTTACACATACATGCATACTGTAATAATAAGAATAATAATATATATATATATATATATATATATATATATATACACACACACCACTTCCTGGTATACTTTCCTTCCCCCTCCTTCCATCCATCCGGTCACGGCGCCGTCGTAGGGAAGCCCCACCTTCTGCCCCCCCTCCCTGCCTGCCTCCGGATGCAGAAGGAGGAGGAATCGGTGAGCGAGGGCTGAGGGCGAGGGGCTGGGGTTGGGGGCTGAGTGCGCCGGCGCCATTGGTGATCCGGGCTTCCCCCTCGTGGGGGAAAGAGGCCATTGCCATTCACCAAGCGCCGCTACGGCAGGTTCCGTTGCCCATTTTTGGGGGGTTATGTTTGGGGGTCTTGCGATGTATCTAGGGCGGGTTTTGTGGGCCCTGTAGGTACCTCGTGGTATGTTGGAATGTGTTGGGTTGTTTTCGTGCTTCTGGGGCTTATAGTTTTCTTGACTATTTGCACCATCGCACGACCACTCTCTTTTTATATATATAGATTAGTAACATTACATGTAATATAAAATATATAATTATAATATTGCATTATTAGTATTATATTGGATTACATTATAATATTATAAATATATGAATATACAATATATAATTATTATATTTATTTGCAGGACTGATGCTTTTATCATCATCGCCGCCTCTTGTTTGCAGGATAGGTGAAGGAACCCCTGGAGGAGGATGCTGAGCGAGAATCCCGATGCCGCCGGCAACTCGCTTGTGCCCGAACTTTCTTTAATTCCCAGCGTCAGGTTTTAATTAGAGGCCCGGGCTTGTCAAGGCCTGCCTGCCTGTGAGTGAGGACCTGGGCACACGTTCCATTATCGACCCGCCGCCTCCTGCGCTGGGAATTAATCTATCAATGGCCCCCTTGGGAGAGAAGAGAGAGAGAGAGAGAGAGATTGAGAGCGGAGGGGGGAAAGGGAGGCTGGTCATCCCCAGGATCTTGCATTCCTTTTGCTGGAGGAGAGCCTTGACAATCCTCTTGGAAGCCCTGAAAAGGACTTCCGAGGCTGCATGGTAGGGTTGCCACTTGTTGAGATCTCTATATCTATCTCTTCTCTATCTGTATATATAATAAAGCGGAATGTTTGTATGTGTGCGGAGGGCGGATATGTGGCAGCTTTCTGATTGGCTTCCACTGTGGCATTATTTGCATAATGCCTCTGATTGGCCAACCACCCAACATTCCAATACTCCAAGGAGGCAGAGAGAGACTTCGTTGCCACTGAGGGAGAATTTGCATACGGACTCCTGATTGGCCAGCCACCTCCAACATTCCGACACTCTTAAGTGGCAGAGGGGGGTAAGGAAAAGGCCTGAGGCAGTCAGGCATGGTGAGAGTTTAAGGCCAAAACACTTTTTGGCCCCGAACAATGAGATAACAAGACTAAACTTGGCACACACAACCCCCAAAACCCACTCTACATCCTGGTGCAGTTTGAGGGAGGATGGGCCACAAATGATGGGATTTGCAGTTCCTTCACCCGATTCACTTCCCACAGACCACTACAACCCCTACAAATCACAGACCAGGCCCAAACTTGCAACACAGAGTACTCATGACCCACTCTACATCGTGCTGCAGTTCTAAGGGGGATGGACCATGGATGCTGGGTCTTGCAGTACCTTCACTCACTGAAACCAATGTGACCCTCATCCAATGACCAATGCAGACCAAACTTGGCACACAGAGCCCCCATGACCCACTCTACATCCTGGTGCACTTCGGAGGACCGTGGACCATGGATGATGGGACTTGAAGTACCTTTACTCATTTCTCGAGGCTGCAGCGACCCTCATCCAATGACTGATCAAGAACAAACTTGGCACACAGAGCCCCCATAACCCACTCTACATCCTGGTGCACTTCGGAGGACCGTGGACCATGGATGATGGAACTTTAAGTACCTCCACTCACTTCACAAGACCGCTGCCAACCTCATCCAATGACTTATCAAGACCAAACTTGGGACACATTGCCCCCATGACTCATTCTACATCCTGGTGCAGTATCGAGGAGGATGGACCACAGATGATGGGACTTGAAGTACTTTAACTCACTTCCTGAGACCACTTCAAGCCAAATAACTGATAAGGACCAACCTTGACACACAATGCCTTTCTCAAATAACCTGGGCAGGGCCGGGTCCCCAAGCTAGTATATAATAAAGCAGATTTTCCCCGGTACTGTTTGTATGTGAGGGTTTTGCCCTCCTTTCTGCTAGAGATCCCTGTGTACAACTAGTGGGCCACTGTGTGACACAGAAGGATATGTGGCCCAGCTCTTCTTATGTTCTTATGTTCTGATTGGCTGCCACTTTCACAGGCCACAGCAACCAGCCTGGGTGATGGACCTACACCAAACTTGGTACACATAAACCCCCTGACCCCCTTTACGTCCTGGTACGGTTTGAGGGACATGACCCACGGATTATGGGATTTGTAGTACTTTCAAACACTTTGGTTCCCACAGACCACTGTGGCCACCAAAAAGGACCAATACAGACCACACTTGGCACCCAGAATCCCAAGAGTTCTCCCTTCTTTCCTTCCTCACTGCTGGCCCAGCCTTGCCTCCTGCTGCCACCTGTCCTGTCTTGTCAATACGGGACACGAAATTCAGAGCAAAAATACGGGACATCCCGTATAATATGAGACAGGTGGCAACCCTACCCAGAATCCCAAGAGTTCTCCCTTCCTTCCTTCCTCACTGCTAGGCCCACCTTGGCATGTCCTGTCCTCCTACAGAAACAACATTCAGCCACCTGTCCTGGCAACCCTACCCAGAATCCCAAGAGTTCTCCCTTCCTCACTGCTGGCCCGGCCTCGCCTCCTGGCCAAAGGAAAGGAGCTGAAAATACGGGACATGAAATTCAGCAAAAATACGGGACGTCCCGTATGATACGGGACAGGTGGCAACCTTACCCAGAATCCCAAGAGTTCTCCCTTTCTTCCTCACTGCTGGCCCGGCCTCGCCTCCTGCTGCCACCTGTCCTGTCCCTTCAATACGGGACAGGAGCTGAAAACACGGGACACGAAATTCAGAGCAAAAATACGGGACATCCCGTATGATACGGGACAGGTGACAACCCTACCCAGAATCCCAAGAGTTCTCCCTTCCTTCCTTCCTCACTGCTGGCCCAGCCTCGCCTCCTGCTGCCACGTGTCCTGTCAATACGGGGCAGGAGCTGAAAATACGGGAGACAAAATTCGGAGCAAAAATACAGGACATCCCGTATAATACACGACAGGTGGCAACCCTACCCAGAATCCCAAGCGTTCTCCCTTCCTCACTGCTGGCCTGGCCTCACTTCCTGCTGCCACCTGTCCTGTCGTGTCAATATGGGAAAAGAGCTGAATATACGGGACACGAAATTCAGAGCAAAAATACAGGACGTCCCACCTAATACGCGACAGATGGCAACCCTACCCAGAATCCCAAGAGTTCTCCCTTCCTTCCTTCCTCACTACTGGCCCGGCCTCACTTCCTGCTGCCTCCTGTCCTGTCAATACGGGGCAGGAGCTGAAAATACGGGAGACGAAATTCGGAGCAAAAATACGGGATGCCCCGTATAATACGGGACAGGTGGCAACCCTACCCAGAATAACAACAACAACAACTCTAGGAATCTATGATTCTAAGACAGACCTGGGCAAACTTCAGCCCTCCAGGTGTTTTGGACCTCCCGGTAGGCTGTTAGGAATTGTGGGAGTTGAAGTCCAAAACACCTGGAGGGCCGAAGTTTGCCCAGGCCTGTTCTAAATAAATAAAAATGTAATGTTTGTTTACGGGACGCAAATAACTCAAAATCCAGTGGACGAATTGACACAAAATTTAAACACAATACACCTAACAGACCAACGAGTGACCATCACTCCTAAAACACACACACAACCACAGCGGCACAGACTGCTGCTGTTGTGATGCCATGCCAGCTTTTTGCTGAGTTGGCCTTCCATCCGATCGAAGGCTGGCCTTTCGATACCGAGAAGCCGGCTAATGGAAGGGAAAGCTGTGCCGTCATCGAAATCCGGCTGCAAGTAGTGGGCTCAGCACAAAAAAGGTCCATGCAGGGGTCAACAAGGCTCAGACCATTAGGCCACACTGTCTCTTTAAGAGATGGGCCGTGGCTTTCCTTTGAGGCTGAGAGAGTGTGGCTCACTCCTGTTCACCCAGTGGGACTCGAACCCTGGTCACTGGAGTTACGGTCTAACGCTCAAACCATTAGGCATCACTATTATTAGTATTACTTTCTCCCGAAAGGAGACTCAGTGTGTCTATGTATCTCTTCTTGTTGTTGTTGTTGTTTATTTATACCCCGCTTTATCTCCCCCAAAGGGGACTCAGAGTGGCAATGTATCTGTTGTTGTTGGTGGTGGTTGTTGTTTACTTATGCCCTGCTTTATCTCCCCCAAAGGGGACTTAGAGCGGCAATGTATTGTTCTTGTTGTTGTTTATTTATACCCCACTTTATCTCCCCCAAAGGAGACTCAGAGTGCCAATGTGTTCTGTTGTCCCCCAAAGGAGACTCAGAGTGCCAATGTCTCTGTTGTTGTTGTGTATTTATACACCGCTTTATCTCCCCCAAAGGAGACTCAGAGTGCCAATGTCTCTATTGTGGTTGTTGTCGCTGTCATTGTTGTTTATTTATACGCTGCTTTATCTCCCCAAAAGGGACTGAGAGTGACAATGTATCTATTGTTGTTGTGTATTTATACCCTGCTTTTTCTCCCCCAAAGGGTGGCAATATATCTGTTGTTGTTGTTGTGTATTTATACCTCGCTTTATCTCCCCCAATGGGGATTCAGAGTGGCAATGTCTCTATTGTTGTTGTTGTTGTTGTTCTTTATTTATACCCCGCTTTATCTCCCCCAAAGAGGACTCAAAGTGCCAATGTCTCTGTTGTTGTTGTTGTTGTTGTTGTTGTTTATTGATACCCCGCTTTATCTCCACCTAAGGGAGCTTAGAGCGGCAATGTCTTTATTGTTGTTTTTGTTGTTGTTTATTTATACCCTGCTTTATCTCCTCCAAAGGGAACTTAGAGAGGCAATGCATCTGTTGTTGTTGTTTGTTTATACCCCGCTTTATCTTCCCCAAAGGAGACTCAGAGTGCCAATGTCTCTATTGTTGTTGTTGTTGTTGTCGTCGTCGTTGCTGTTGTTTATTTATACCCTGCTTTATCTCCCCCAAAGGGGACTTAGAGTGGCAATGTATCTATTGTTGTTGTTGTTGTTTATTGATACCCCGCTTTATCTCCCCCAAAGGGGACTCAGAGTGCCAATGCCTCTATTGTTGTTGTTGTCGCCGTCGTTGTTGTTGTTTATTGATACCCCGCTTTATCTCCCCCAAAGAGGACTCAGAGCATCAATGTTTCTGTTAACCTCACAACCTCTGAGGATGCTTGCCATAGATGCAGGCGAAACGTCAGGAGAGAATGCTTCTAGAACATGGCCGTATAGCCTGAAATACCTACAACAGTCAAGGGATCATTTCCATACCCACGTTATGGGCCCAAGTTGGCCCAGGCCTGTTGTGGGGAATGATCTTGGCAGCTCTCCTTCCTCTCCTCGCCTTGGTCGCAGGCCCGGGCTGCCCTTGGCTTCCCCTTCCTGCCCTTTGGTCCCCGATGCATTTTTCATGTCCCCGGGATCGATCTGCCCGTGATTAAGCTCTCCGGCCACGGAGCCACGCTTCTTTAATTCCCTCGCCCTCTGGCTTCCCTGCTTAGAGAACCGCTGCCCTTTTGGGTTCCCAGCCGTGAATTCCAATGGAGTCTCCTTCCTTCCCTGGAGGTCTTTAAGCAGGTTCTGGATGGGCATCTGCCAAGAGGGATTGAATGGTGCCTTCCTACATAATAGAATGAATGGGGGTTGGACTGGATGGCCCTTGGAGTTCCCTTCTGCCGTGAAGTCCAATGGGGTCTCCTTCCTTCTTGGTAGGTCTTTAAGCAGAATCTTTATGGCTATCTGTTGGGAGGGATTGAATAGTTCCTTCCTGGGATCGAGCCGAGAACCACCTGCCTTCGGATTGCTTTGACACGCGGCAGGGAGTTCCACAGTTCCTGGATGCCCTGTTTGGGCCACTGTTCATGAAGGCATGCTTCCAACAACAGCTTCAATAGAGATTCCACTCTTCTTTGCTTTCTCTTCCCCATTCCTAACATTGTTATCTATCTATCTATGTATCTATGTATATAATAAAAGTCAGTGTTTGCGGAGGTGCGGAGGAATATGTGCCAGCGTTTCGATTGGTTGCCACTGTGGGATTATTTGCATAAAGAACTCTGATTGGCCAGCCTCAGAACTCCAACACTCTAAGGCACCAGCCAGCAGGAATTGGCTGCCACTGAGAGACTATTTGCATAAAGGACTCTGATTGGCCAGCAAAACAGAATGCAACTGAATGCTTGAGTTAGCCAAATGACAGTTTTTTTCCATTGGAAATGGAATGCTCATTTTCTGGGAGGTGCGGAGGTGCCAAGGAATATGTCACAGCATTTCGATAGGTTGCCACTATGGGATTATTTGCATAAAGGACTCTGATTGACCAGCCTCAGAACTCCAACATTCTACGGTCCCAGACAGAGGGGATTGGTTGCCAGTGAAATGGTATTTGCATACAGGACTCCGATTGGCCATCCACATTCCAACATTCTAAGGTGACGCAGAGGAAAAAGGAAAGGGCTCAGGCAGTCAGACACTGCGGCCCACAGCAGTGACGGATCAGGACCAAACTTGGCACACAGGGCCCCAATGGCCCACTTCACAACGCGACCCTCGCCCAATGACCAATACAGACCAAAGTTAGCACACAGAGCCCCCTTGGCCCACTCTACTCCCTGGTGCTGCTTCAAGGAGGACGGACCACAGATGATGGGACTTGAAATACCTTCACTCACCTTCCGAGACCGCTGCAACCCTCATCCAGAGAATGATCAAGACCAAATGTGACACACACAGCCCCCATGACCCACTCTACATCCTGGTGCTGTTTGGAGGGGGGTGGACCCTGGCCAATGGGACTTGCAGTACCTTCACTAAGTTCCTGAGACCACTGCAAGCCACGTAAACATCTCATAGGAACCAACCTTGGCACACAAGGCCTTCCTCAAATAACCCGGCCACCGCCGGGTCCCCAAGCCAGTTTCCCAATATATGAAACTTTAATCTGTAACTTTTCCTCTCTTGGGTGATATTTGTGTCTTTTCCTGTCTCCAAAAACGAACCATTCATTTTCCAGCCCGCAGAGCGCTACGGGCTCACCCGGGGTGCTCTTTGAGCATCCCAGGGAGGCCGAAACTGCGATTCTTTAAACCGCGGATATGGAAACCCTTCTGGTCCCCATATCCACGATTCAACGGATCGACTCCATTTCAGTGCCATATTTTTCCTACACTAATTCTACACCTAACTGCTATCTCGCTTTTTGTGTTTGGGCCCCTACGCCCCGGGAATAACTTTCTTTGCTATTAAGTAAAATAAATAAATATAATTTCTCCTGGACCTTGAAGGGGGGTGGGGGTGGGTTCATGATATGACCTCTGCCTCCCCCATATGAATGTATTCCCTTTGTGTTGCTCTATATTTTCCTAAATTCCTGCTCGATATCATTCCTGTATAATATAATGAATGGGGGTCGGACTGGATGGCTCTTGGAGGTCTCTTCCAAGCCTATGAACGTATGTTTCTATAAGTTTGCAGTGCTTTTAGGCGCATGAGATGCTTCCAACTCCGTGTCTGCAATGTGAGAAATGTGGCATTTGAGGGCAAAGGTCAGTCCAGAAAACGTATTGGCCGGTCCATTATTATTATTCCTGTTGTCCATCCTCCTCTTCCTCCCTTTCCTTCATTTCCATCTGAATGCGTTTCTTGGCCAACCTGACGAGAAATTTCATCACATTGCTCGCATCGGAAATTGCGTCCAAGCCGGGTCCCGTCTTTCTATGCGCGTGCCACAATCGCATTTCAATGGCCAAGCCCTATCTGATTTCACGTTTCCTCAGTTGGATTCAACGGAGAAGCGTCTCCAGTGTATGAAACACAATATTTGCATTCCGCCTGTATTAATGCGCGGCCTTTGGGTAAGTTCTCTGCAACGTTGATGTGGCATCTGTGCTTCCTGCCATTTCTATCTATGGCTCCATTGGCGCAGCAGAAAACACACCCATTCCTTCCTCAATGGGACTTCCTTCCCAATTGTTGTTGTTGTTGTTGTTTCTAGGATGCCTGGCTGAAGTGGGTGGACTATATGCCCTTTGGGGGTCTCTTCCTACTCTAGGGTTCTATGACTTATTATTATTATTAATTGGAAACACAACAAGATGAGTCCACAGCAATTATTATTATTGTCATGGGTGAGATTTTTTGCCTGAACATCCAGGGTTATAAGCCTGTGTGGAAGGTCCCTAGGTTATGTGAGTTCCTTTGCACACATCTGAATAAAATCCCATGCTATGTGCTTTGAACCAGATTATAGAGTGTGGACTCAGAAAACCCAGTTCAAAGCAGATATTGTGGGATTTTTTTGCCTTAATATGCAGGGCTATAGGCTGTGTGGAAGGGCCCAGGGTTATCTGAGTTCCTCCCACCATGGCCGACTGCCTCAGGCCTTGGCCTTATCCCCCTCTGGCAGTTTAGAGTGTCGGAATGTTCGTGTTGGCTGGCCAATTAGAGGCGTTATGCAAATACTCCCTCACTGGCACCAATCATGTTGTCGGAATGTAGAGGCCGGGAGCCAATCAGAACGCTGCCACATACATACATACATACATACATACAAACAAACAAACATACAAACAGTCCGCTTTATTATATATAAATATTATTATTATTATTATTATTATTATGAAACACAACAAGATGAGTCCACAGCAATTATTATTATTGTCATGGGTAGACTATATGCCCTTTGGGAGTCTCTTCCAACTCTAAGGTTCTATGATAGATTATTATTATTATTATTATTTTGAAACAAGATGAGTCCACAGCTATTATTATTATTGTCATGGGTGGACTATGTGACCTTTGGGTTCTATGATAGTTGAAACACAACAAGATTCCAACTCTAGCGTTCTATGATAGATTATTATTATTATTATTATTTTTTTGACAACAAGATGAGTCCACAGCAATTATTATTATTGTCATGGGTAGACTATATGCCCTTTGGGGGTCTCTTCCAACTCTAGCGTTCTATGATAGATTATTATTATTATTATTATTATTTTGAAACACAACAAGATGAGTCCACAACTATTATTATTATTGTCATAGTTGGCATATTTCTCCCTCTGCCTCTGTAACCCATTTCCTCCTGTTCATCATAAATGATTGAAAGCCCATGCTCAGCATGTAAAGCCAGACGCCATGCATTATTCAAGCATTCACCGTAATTATTAGGGCCATCGACCAGTTATGGATTTTTCTCCCATTGATTAGGCTTCCTTCCGAAATGCGACCCCCCCCCCCCTTTTCCAAAGACGTCGTGGTTTTGCATTGGGAACAGGGTTCGATTCCCCGTCAGGTGAACTTCGTCACTCTCTCTCAGCCTTAACGCTTGGTATAAATAAAAATAAAAATAATAATGAACATAATATGGAAGTATGCAAAGAATGAGGAAGCGACAGCTCCCCCTGGTGGCCAGAAGCTGGAATGTTAAATAGCCTCTGAGTGTCTATATATGTTGTGTGTCTATGGCATTGAATGTTTGCCATGCATATGTACATTGTAATCCGCCCTAAGTCCATCTATGCTGACGATGGTGCCATCACCGCTCAAGCAGGGAGGTTTGAAATGGTTGAACGGAAGCTCTCTGAAGCTTTAGGAGCTCTTACTGCCTATTACAGGGGAAACCAGCTGATTCCTAATCCATCTATGCTGATGATTGTGCCATCACCACTCAAGCAGGGAGCTTAGAATTGGTTGAACAGAAGCTCTCTGAAGCATTAGGAGATATACATACATACAAGCATTAGGTTATATACATACATACACACACACCGCAAAGTCATGTGGCCAGCATGACTGCATAGCGCACAGAGATGTATGTATGTATGTATACACACATACACACACATCTCCAAAGTCATGTGGCCAGCATGACTGTATGGAGCACCGAGATATATATATAGATATATGGAGCACCGAGATATGTATGTATCTATATATATATATATATATATATATATATATACACACACACACATCTCCAAAGTCATGTGGCCAGCATGACTGGATGGAGCACTGATATATATATAAAGGGCTACGGCAGACCTCAAAGAAGAAGACGGCATATATATACGCTCTCGTACTGATGGAAGTCCTCTACCAGCCTGCACCACAGGAAGAACACCATAAAGAGATATAAGGACTCCCTGAAACAACATCTCAGGCTCGGCCAGATTGATCACCAACAATGGTCCACCCTGGCCTCACATCGGGAGGCGTGGAGACGCACTATCCACAATGCTGCAGCCTCTTTCGAGAAGACACGCCAAACGGGTCTAGAAGAGAAACGACAACGCAGAAAGAACCGCAACTTGGAAACAACATCACCCAAGGAGACTTTCTGCTGTGCTTTCTGCAACCGGACTTGCCTATCAGATTGACCTTTTTAGTCATCAGTGTGCTTGTAAAAAGCATGGGGTGAGTCCTTCCTAAGAATCTTCGTTCGCGAAGTAATGCCGATAGATAGATAGATAGATACACACACACACCAATATAATATTGGTGGTAGTAGTAATTATAATAGGGATTAATACTTTATTACAGGGCTGTCCAACAGGCAGCCCGGGGGCCATACACGGCCCCCAAGCCCCTTCCCTACGGCCAACCAAACCCCCTGCAAGACATCCGTTTTTATTTTTTAAAATTGGGGGGGAATTCCAAAAAATTCGTCCTCGGGGGGCGGCGCGAGGGGGGCCGGCGCGAGTGAGGAGGCGCAGGAAGCCACGTCAGATGCCCTAGGGCAGGACTTCCCCCCGCCTGTTCCTCGCTCGCGCAGGGCCGCTCGAGGGCTTGCGCGCCAGGGCGGGATCAGCGAGCCGCCCTCCGCCGTGTCCCTAGCTCTTGCAGCGGCCGTGCCTGAAGGAAGGTAAGCTCCGGGCTTACCTTCCTTCAGGCGTGGCCGCTGCAAGAGCTAGGGTCACGGCGGAGGGCGGCTCGCTGATCCCCCGGCCCGCCTCCTGCCCTGGTTGCGCATGCCCGGCATCTTGCGCGACCCGCCCCTTTTCGGCGGGGTGACGTCAGGCTCCGAAAAGGGACGGGTCGCGCAAGGTGCCGGGCTTGCGCGCCAGGGCGGGAGCGGCCCCTTCCCCTGCTGCGGCCACGCCCCCCGCTCCGGCCCCCAAGGTGATCAGACACCTGAATTCCGGCCCTTGGGCCCGAAGAAGTTGGACAGCCCTGCTTTATTATATCACTATTAGGAATATTATTAATAATTAGTAATATTAATAATATTACTAATAATATATATCTACACATTTATTATTATTATTATTGATGGATTATTACTAATTTGACACTTTTGATGCTTGCATCTCTGCAAAAAAAATGAATTGCGGGGAATGAGTCCTGCCGTCATGAATTATGCATTTGGGCTCAGATCAATCCTTCTTCGCCTTGCTGTCAGTTAGGAATCAAACAAGGCATTGTAGGCCTGAAAACACTCTATCTGTATCTCTATATTGCGCACCTTGATAGCAGTGCAAAGGGTGTCCCCCGCTCCCTCCACCCCACACACTTCCCTTTCTGATGCCTTTGCCGGAAGCAGGAAAAACAAAACAGCGTCTTTTTTCTCTCTTTCTAATTTTTGGATGAAACGATAACCAGGCGCAGACACGGCGGTGTTTTTGAGTCGCTTCCAAGATTCCTGGATATTAATAATTGATGCCCAAAGTGGTGCTTCTCTCTCTCTCTCTCTCTCTCGCTCATGAAAAAGAACGGGAAAGTCACCTTGCCGTATGGAAATAAATAGCAAAGCCCGACTCCTACCTGACTTTTGTAATTTTGTATTTTTATATATATTATTTTGCTACCGAAAAAAAGAAAGAAGAGAAGTTGCCATTTGCATCTCTTATGTTTTTGACAATGTTTTTTTTTTTCCGGGGGGTTGGATTTATTTTTCCTCCAAAGAGACAAGAAGAAGAATCCAAGAGAGATGGCACATTTTTTGCACTTACAAAATCCTGGCGCACACCACCAACTTAAATGACACAAAATGACACTCTAACACAGTCATACACATAGTTAATATGTTTTTGAATGTATTTATACACTCGGTGTGAAACCTCTGCCTGTTTCGATGAACACAACACAGATATCCTGTTAGGAAAGGCAGATAGACACAAACTTCCCACACAGAACTCCCATAACCAAGAGAAAATGCTATAAGAATTTGGTGGGCATTGAACTTGGGTTTTGGAGTTGTAGTTCACCGACATCCAGAGAGCACTGTGGACTCAAACAATGTTGGATCAGGACCAAACTTGGCATGAATACTCAATGTGCCCAAATGTGAACACAGCTGGAGTTTGTGGACAATAGACCTTGACATTTGGGAGTTACAGTTTCAGGGATTTATAGTTAACACACAATCAAAGAGCATCCTGAACTCTTGCAACAATGGAATGGAACCAAACTTGGCATATTTGGTCTAGATGACCTTTGGGCTTCCCCTTCAACCAGGCCCGGATTATCCATTAGGCAAGCAAAGCCATGGCCTATGGGCGTAAGCCAAGGGGGGCGCCAGATCAAGGCCAAAAGAAAAAAATGGCGTTGACTCACATCGAGTTGTCCCAGCGGCAGCTGCGTTATATTGTCAACATCGCGCCCCATTCATCCCAGCGTTTCTGTGGAACAACTCGGCGTGGCCCTCCGGGGGCAAGGCCGGGGCCCGAGCAACGTCACTCCCTCCGGGGACGGGGCCCAACCGACATCAATCCCTTCGCGTGGCGTGGCCCGAGCGACGTTACTCCCTCTGGGGGCGGGGCCTGACCGAAGCCACTCCCTTCGGGGGCGGGGCCCGAGCAACGTCATTCCCTCTGGGGGTGGGGCCAGAGCAACGTTACTCCCTCCGGGAGGCGGGGTCCGAGCGATGTCCCCCCCATCACTCGGGCCTGGGCCCCACCCCGGAGGAGTGACGATTCTCAGGCCCCACCCCGGAGGGAGTGAAGTGATGTCGGAGGGATGCCCTCAGGCCCCACCCCGGAGGGAGTGATGTCGCCGCCCGCTCGGAGGGGTCCTGCCCCACCCGGAGGAGTGAGCGCCCCTCAGGCCCCACCCTCGGAGGGAGTGGCGTCACTCGGAGGGAGATGGGCCCCACCCCGGAGGGAGTGACGTCACTCAGGCCCCACCCCGGGGGAGTGACATCGCTCGGGGTCCCACCCGGAGGGAGTGACGTCACCAGGCCCCACCCGGAGGGTGACGTTTCTCAGGCCCCACCTCGGAGGGAGTGATGTCGGTCATGCCCCGCCCCGGAGGGGTGACATCGCTCGGGCCCCAGCCCCGGAGGGAGTGCGTCACTCAGGCCCCACCCCCAGAGGGAGTAGCGTCACTTCGGGCCCTGCCCCGGAGGGAATGACGTTTCTCGGCCCTGCCCCGGAGGGTGACGTCGGTCATGGCCCCACCCCGGAAGGAGTGATGTTGCTCGGGCCCCACCCCCGGAGGGAGTGACGTCACTGGGGCCCTGCCCCCGGAGGGAGTGACGTTTCTCAGGCCCCGCCCCCGGAGGGAGTGATGTCGGTCATGCCCCGCCCCCGGAGGGAGTGACATCGCTCGGGGTCCCACCCCCGGAGGGAGTGACGTCACTCAGGCCCCACCCCCGGAGGGAGTGACGTCCCTCGGGCCCCGCCCCCGGAGGGAGTGAAATCACTCGGGGGCCCACCCCGGAGGACATCGCTCGGGCCCCGCCCCCAGAGGGACTGACGTCGCTCAGGCCCCGCCCCCAGAGGGAGTGACGTTGCTCGGGTTGCACTCCTCCCTCCTTGACTCAAGGAAGGACGGCGCGCCGCGAGGAGGAGGCGGAGGGAAGCCCTGCCCCCGGGGCCGCTGCCTCAAGGAAGGAGGGTGCGCGGCGCTGCGAGGAGGAGGAGGTAGGGGGTGCGGTAGAGGTTGGTTTAGGGGCATAATTCCAAAGTGTGGCTTAGGGCGCCAAAAGGGGTTAATCCGGGCCTGTTCGGGGTAATACCTTCTGTGGTCAAGAATTCCATGAGTGAAGTCGCGTTGACTGACCATCTGCGCAGGGTTCTATACTTCACACTTTATCAACACAACCGTTCAATGCGAAGGCTTCCGGCCAAAACGGAACTGTAGAGGAGAGCCTCCTGAGCGAGCCAGTCCCTGCCGCGTACCGGTACCGCCACCTGTTGAGGAGTTACGAAGGCGGAGGCATTACTTTTCATTCAACCCTCGTACTTTGCTCTCTCACTTTGCCCACGAGCCACTGAACCACCCTTTGTCCTTTTTCACATAACGGACTACAACTCCCAGGAGGCTGATGCTGATAGGTCGGCCGACACGGCCCGGAACGGACGATGTGCAAGGTCTGCATGCAGGGATGGTGACTCAGCAGCCTTGCTTGCTTCCTTGGCGAAGGAGACGTGACCGTCCTGGGCCTGAAATATTGATGGGCAGCGAAGGAACGGAGGAAGACAGCGCTGCCCGCAAACCGCTGAGGTCAGCTCTCCACAGCGAGCGAAGCTTTCTTTGCTTTGCTTTGGCTCCTTTCCTCTTTTCTTCCTTGGACCAAGAGAAGCCGGCCTCAGCTTGGATTCAGTAGACTCCAAACCCACATGAGTCTGATGTTCATGTTGATGTTCATGATGATGTTCAGATACTCTCTCAGAGCCCTTTCTAATAGCTAATGGAGTGAAACAAGGTTGTGTTCTTGCACCAACCCTATTTACGGAAGTCCTCTACCAGCCCGCACCACAGGAAGAACACCATCATCCCCACGTCAGGATAGGGAAGTCAGCCTGAAGAAAACGGAAGTCCTCTACCAGCCCGCACCACAGGAAGAACACCATCAAGCCCACGTCAACATAGGCGCCTAACTTCCTGCTTTGCAACAGCTGCAGAACAGTTTGGGCTGGAAGTCAGCCTGAAGAAAACGGAAGTCCTCTACCAGCCCGCACCACAGGAAGAACACCATCATCCCCACGTCAGCATAGGCGCCTAACTTCCTGCTTTGCAACAGCTGCAGAGCAGTTTGGGCTGGAAGTCAGCCTGAAGAAAACGGACGTCCTCTACCAGCCCGCACCACAGGAAGAACACCATCATCCCCACGTCAAGATAGGCACATCTGTGCTTATGTCTGTTCAGCAGTTCACCTCCCTGGGAAGCATCATCTCTTCAGGCGCCAAGATTGATAAAGAGATCGATCACAGATTAGCAAAGGCATAGAATAATAATAATAGTGTTATATAATAACTAACGGAGTGAAACAAGGTTGTGTTCTTGCCCCAACCCTACTTACAGTCTTCTTCAGCATGATGCTCCTAAGACCTACGGCAGATTTTGTAGAAGAAGACGGCATATATACAGGTATATACGCTATCGTACTGATGGTAGCTTGCTCAACTTAAGCCGTCTGAGGGCTCATACTAAGACTCTAAACTATCTAGTCCGTGAGCTGCTTTTTGCCTACGATGCTGCCCTTGTCGCCCATTCAGAAGCAGCCCTGCAGCGCCTCACGTCCTGCTTTGCAACAGCTGCAGAGCTGTTTGGGCTGGAAGTCAGCCTGAAGAAAAGGAAAGTCTTCTACCAGCCCGCACTACAGGAAGAACACCATCATCCCCACGTCAGCAGAGGCAAATCTGGGCTTAAGTCCGTTCAGCAGTTCACCTCCCTGGGAAGCATCATCTCTTCAGACGCCAAGATTGATAAAGAGATCGATCACAGATTAGCAAGGGCATCGAATAATAATAATAAAAATAATGTTATATAATAATTAATGGGGTGAAACAAGGTTGTGTTCTTGCACCTACCCGATTTACAATCTTCTTCAGCATGATGCTCCAAAAGGCTACGGCAGACCTCGAAGAAGAAGACGGCATATATATATATACGCTATCGTACTGATGGCAGCTTGTTCAACGTAAGCCGTCTGAGGGCTCGCACTAACACTCTAAACTATCTAGTCTGTGAGCTGCTTTTTGCTGACGATGCTGCCCTTGTCGCCCATTCGGAAGCAGCCCTGCAGCGCCTCACGTCCTGCTTTGCAACAGCTGCAGAGCCGTTTGGGCTGGAAGTCAGCCTGAAGGAAACGGAAGTCCTCTACCAGCCCGCACCACAGGAAGAACACCATCATCCGCATGTCATGATGAGAAGGGCTATTATGTTCATGTTGATGTTCACAAAGGGAATAGGGATGTTGATTCGGTTCCTGGGAAAGCGTCAGTTGGATTTGGGGATAAGGGGTCGCTTGGGCCTGAGTTGGTCCCCCCTTGACATGACGATCCCTCTGCTTGACCCAATCTTGAGCACCGCCTGACTTCTGTCTGTTCCCGATAATGAAATAAGATCTGCGGGGACATAATGGTGCTTCTGATGAAGACGTTGAGAGTATTTTGGCTGTTTTGCGTGTTTTTGCCGCCGTCGCCTCTCTCCGTGGCACTTTCCCCCTCCTGAGTCCTCCCTCCCTCCAACCTTGAAGGGCCGTTCCTTCCTTCCCTTCACTTGTTTAAGTTTACAAAGACTTAAAGTAGTGTATCACTACTAAAATAATGTATAAATATTAATATAGAGCGTACCTACATTGCGGTTTTTCACTTATTGCGGGAGGTCCTGGAACGCAACCCCGCAATAAGTGAGGGAACACTGTCTCGGTTGGACGTGGGAGCCATTGTTGGAATACAGGAAAAGATGTCGTATTGGACCCAACGTGTTTCCTTCTGCTCTGGAGACACGACAGAGCCGTAGGTTCGAATCACGACAAGAAGAGATTCGCTTCGAGGATTTCCTAACTTTCGGAAGATCCTCGTGAAGTCTCCTTCCTATGGAGATGCCTTGAAGGAACCCAAGATCGGACAGAGAAGTTCGGACACAACTAGACGTTCGGACACAACTAGACGCGACCACCTCACCTGCTTCATCGGAAATCTGCTACAAAACAGGAGCTTTTTTGTTGAGTTCCAGAGACAGAGAAGCAGATGGTAAAAAGAAGAAGAAGCGGGCCCGGATGAACTGATTGTGGCGCCCTAGGCCACACTCTGGAAGCGCCGCCCCCGCCCCGGAGGGCAGGGCCGCTTGTGGGGGGCAGGGCCACTTGTGGGGGGGGGCCGCTTGCGGGGGGGCCCTTCTTCCTCCTCACTGAAGGAAGGAGGGGTGGGGCCAACGCGAGCGAGGAGGGGGCGGTGGGACTTCCCTCCGCCTCCTCTTCGCTCGCGTCGGCGTCGGCCCCCTCCCTCCTTCAGTGAAGGAAGGAAGGGGGGTCGGGGCCGGCGGCGAGGAGGTGGTGGGACTTCCCTCTGCCTCCTCTTTGCTCGCATCAGCGTCGACCCCGCCCCTCCTTCAGTGAAGGAAGGAAGGAGGGTCGGGGCCGACGCGAGCAAGGAGGGGGGCGGTGGGACTTCCCTCTGCCTCTTCTTCGCTCGTGTTGGCGTCGGCCCCGCCCCTCCCTTCAGTGAAGGAAGGAGGGGCGAGGCTGGTGAGCGAGAGGGGGCGGTGGGACTTCCCTCCACCTCCTCTTCGCTCGCGTCGGCGTTGGCCCCGCCCCTCCTTCCTTTAGTGAAGGAAGGAGGGGCGGGGCCGACGTGAGTGAGGAGGGGGCGGCAGGAGCGCCTGAAGATTGAAGTTTTTTTTAAAAAAAAAATTTAATTTTGGGGACCTGCCGCCCCATCCATGGCTGCCACCCTAGGCCATGGCCTAGGGTGGCCTTATGGGTAATCCGGGCCTGAGGAGAAGAAGAAGAAGAATGGCCTGCCTTCAATTATATCTCAACCTAAATCCCGATCCCTGTGAGAAGAAGTCCCCAATGAGCTGTCCATGGCTGGCTCCATCCCCGTTAGACGGAGGAGCCTTCATCCTTTTCTTCTCTCTTGATCCCAATGCGTTGCCGGCGGCCTCTCCTTGGTGATGATGATGATGAGAAGGGCTGCGGGATGGACCCAGGCTCTCTTTGCCCACCTCCCCCTCTTTCTTCTCTTTCTTTGGCTGCTGCGCCGGGCTTTTTAATCCATCCAGGTCACTGCTTCGTCAGGCCAGGCAGCCGCAGGGTCACTGCTAACGATATGCTAATGAGGCCAGGCCAATCAATGCCCCCCTTAATCAGGCAATCCATCAAGGCCGCAGGTGTCTCTGGACCCGGGCCAGGAAGGAGAGAGCGGGCCTGGCGCTCGGGCTGCGGGCGTTCCGGAAGGAGAGAAGGCAGCGGGGGAGAAGAAAGAAGAAGGGAGGAAGGGGAGAGGAAAGAAGAGAGGAGAGAAGGAAGGAAGGAAGTATGGAGAGGAGGGAGGGAGGAGGAGAGGGAGGAGAGAAGGAAGGAGAAGAAAGGAATAAGAAAGTATGGAGAGAAGGAAGGAGGAGAGGAAGGGGGGAAAGGAGGAGGAAGGAGAGAAGAAAGTGGGGGAGAAGAAAGAAGAAGGGAGGAAGGGGAGAGGAAAGAATAGAGGAGAGAAGGAAGGAAGAAAGTATGGAGAGAAGGAAGGGAGGGAGGGAGGAGAGAAGGAAGGAGAAGAAAGGAATAAGAAAGTATGGAGAGAAGGAAGGGATGAAGGAGGAGAGGGAGAGGAGGAAGAAAGAAAGGGAGAAAATAGGAAGAAAGGGAGAAGGTAGGAAGGGAGAAGAAAGCAATAAGAAGGGATGGAGAGAGAAGGAAGGAGGAAAGGAAGAGAGGAGAGAAGGAAGGAAGAAAGTATGGAGAGAAGGAAGAGGGAAGGGAGGGAGGAGTGAAGGAAGGAGAAGAAAGGAATAAAAGTATGGAGAGAAGGAAGGAGGAGAGGAAGGATGAAGGAGAGAGGAAAGGGAGGAGGAAGAAAGAAAGGAAGAGATGAAATAGGAAGAAAGGAATGAAGAAGGAAGTGAGGGAGAATAAAGGAATAGGGAAGGGGGAAGGAGGAAAGGAAGAGAGGAGAGAAGGAAGGAAGTATGGAGAGAAGGAAGAAGGGAGGGAGGAGAGAAGGAATTGAAGGAGAAGAAAGGAATAAGAAAGTATGGAGAGAAGGGAGGGAGTAGGAGAGGAGGGATGAAGGGGAGAAGAAGGGGAGAGGAGGAAGAAAGAACAAAAGAAAGGGATGAAATAGGAAGAAAGGAAGGGAGAAGGAAGGGAGGGAGAAGAAAGGAATAAGAAGAGCAGAAGGAAGGAGGAAAGAAAGAGATGAGAGGGGGAAAAGGGAAGGAAGAGACGGACAGGAAAGGAATAAGAAGGAAGGAAGAAAGGGAGGAGAGAAGGAAGGAATAAGGGGGGAAAGAGAGAAGGAGGGCAAGAAAAGGAAGGTAGACAGTGAGAAAGGAAGGAAGGATTGGGTCATCCAGCCCAACCCCCTAGATGGAGATAGATAGACTCCTAGTCTACCTAGTCCAGGGCAGTCCAACTTCTGCTGGCTCAAGGGCCGGACTTCTGGTGAGTGATCACCTGGGGGGCCACTCGGCCACGCCCCCGGCCACGCCCCCGGCCACGCAGCTCCGCCCCCCTCCCTTCCAAGGCATCACGGCAGCCGCGGAAGCTGGCGATTTCGCCGGCTTCTGCGGCTGGCGTAACGCTTTGGGAGAGAGGGAGGAGCCACTGGGGGCTCCCCCATGGCTCCGCCCTCCCTCCCAAAGCATCACGCCAGCGTCAGAAGCAGGCGAAACCGCGCACATGCGCACTTTTTGTGAGATTTTTTTTCGGGATTTTTTTTTTGAATTTTTTTCGGGAAATTTGGGGGGGATTTTTTTTTTTGCGGAGGAGAGGAGGGCCGTGGGCAAGGGGCTCGGGGGCCGTGTACGGCCCGCGGGCCGCCTGTTGGACAGCCCTGGCCTAGTCCAACCCCTTAAGAGATTGATTGATTGATTGATTGATTGATTGATGGAATCCTGGAGTTGGAAGGGACCCTAAAGGTCATCCAGTCCAACCCCTTAAGAGATTGATTGATTGATTGATTGATTGATGGAATCCTGGAGTTGGAAGGGACCCTAAAGGTCATCCAGTCCAACCCCTTAAGAGATTGATTGATTGATTGATTGATTGATGGAATCCCTGGAGGTGGGGACCCTAAAGGTCATCCAGTCCAACCCTTAAGAGATTGATTGATTGATTGATTGATTGATTGATTGGAAGGGACCCTGGTCATCCAGTCCAACCCATTTAGTGATTGATTGATTGATTGATTGATGGAATCCTGGAGTTGGAAGGGACCCTAAAGGTCATCCAGTCCAACCCCTTAAGAGATTGAAATTGATTGATTGATGGAAGAGGTGGAAGGGACCCTAAAGGTCATCCAGTCCAACCCCTTAAGAGAAAGATAGATAGAAAGAAGGTAATGAACCCTTCCCAATGGAGACCCCTCTATTGGGGAGCAATGCACCCCAAGACTGCCCAGCAGGGCTTGATGCCAGTGGCCTCAATGGGACCGTCCTTGGCTTTGCGGCGGATTCCACCTCTCCTCTGTCTGGAACCTTCCGAGGCTGGTGCACCGCCATCCATTATTGATGGGGACTTTGTCAAGTTACCTTCAAAAGACAAGAGAGAAAGACAAGAGGGAAAGGCAAGCGCCGGCCTGATTTGCATCCATACTCTTTTCTCTTACCCACCCCCCCCTTGTCTCCATGGAGACATCCAAGTCAGCAGGAAAAAAGGCAAAGAGGCCCATTTGGACTACAACTCCCAGCGCCCCGTGACCTTGGGAGGGTCACACTCTCTCGTCCTCATCACCCTCACTTTCCACTCAACCCCAGGATTGGTTCGCTCGAGAGCAGGACGTACGAAAAAGACCTTGGGGTCCTTGTGGACAACAAGGTAAACACAAGCCAACAATTCCATCTATCTATCCACCTATCTCTTAAGGCAGTGTTTCCCAGCCAGTGTGGCGTGGCACACTAGTGTGCCGTGAGCGATCCTCAGGTGTGCCGTGGGAAACGGGAACCTCCAATCCCCTTCCTTCCCCCTCCTGCCCAACACTTTTCCTTCTCCCCTCGGGCTCCCTTCTTCCCAGCCTCGCTCTGCTAGCTTTGCCTCGCTTTGCTCTGGGGCGAGTCTACGCAGTCGCGCCTGCATGGGTCACGGCCTCCCCCCTCCCCTCCTGAACACGCTCACGCTGCCCCCTCGGATCAAAATGGCGGCAGAAGCGGCAGTGGAGAAGAAGAAGTCAGTGTTGGGCAGGAGGGGGAAGAAAGGGCGCGAAGTGGGAAGAAGAGGTCTCTGTCGAAAGCTGGCATGGGCACACTTGGACCTTCCGGGTGTTTTGGACTCCAACTCCCACCATTCCTAGCAGCCTCAGGCCCTTTCCCTTTTCCACCCTCAGCCACTTAAGCAGGAAAGGGCCTCGGGCTGTGAGGAATGGTGGGAGTTGGAGTCCAAAGTACCCAGAGGGCCGAAGTTTTCCCATGCCTGTTTGAGGGACCTTGAAGTGGTGAGCCTCCTTCCAACATTGTGATTCTGGATAGAAAACAAACAACATAACATAACATTGTTTGAGTCCACAGTGCTCTCTGGGTGTAGGTGAACTACAACTCCCAAACTCAAGGTCAATTCCCAAGCAAACCCTTTCAGTACTTTCTGTTGGTGATGAGAGTTCAATATGCCAAGTTTGGTTCAATTCCATTGTTGCAAGAGTTCAGGATGCTCTTTGATTGTGTGTTAACTATAAATCCCAGAAACTGTAACTCCCAAATGTCAAGGTCCATTTTCCCCAAACTCCATCTGTGTTCACATTTGGGCCTATTGAGTATTCATGCCAAGTTTGGTCCTGAACCAACACTGTTTGAGTCCACAGTGCTCCCTGGGTGTAGGTGAACTACAACTCCAAAACTCAAGGTCAATGCCCACCAAACTCTTATAGCATTTTCTCTTGGTTCTGGGGGTTCTGGGTGGGAAGTTTGTGTCTTTCTGCCATTCCTGCCAGGATATTTATTTATTTATAAATTCGATTTGGTAGACCGCTCTCTCTGGAGCCCAGAGCGGTTTACAACATAAAATCAATAAAACATCAATAAAACAATAAAAGACGTATACGCAACAACAACCCCGCTCCCCACAACTGATCCCGGCAAGCAACAATATGCAGAAGCAATACATGGCAGGGCGGTATGTTGGCAGCTGGCAAGCTATAGGAGGCATCACTTGGGACCAAATGCCTGCCTATATAACCAAGTCTTCACAGACTTGCGGAAAGCCAACAGGCCCCGTAGTGCTCGTATCTCCTCCGGCAGAGAGTTCCAAAGGGTCGGAGCGGCCACTGTAAATGTTCTCTGCCGGGGGCTCGACAGCCTACAGATCTTAATACTAGGGACCTCTAGTAGATTAAGCCCCTCTGAGCGCAGTGATCTTCTGGGTTTGTATGGGGTAAGACGCTCCCTCAGGTACACTGGCCCCAACATCTATGTTGAGTTCATCGAAACAGGCCCAGGTTTCTCACTGAGTGTATAAATACATTTAAAAACATATTAACTATATGTATGACTGTGTTAGAGTGTCATTTGGTGTCATTTTGGTTGGTGGTGTGCCCCAGGATTTTGTCAATGTAAAAAGTGTGCCGCGGCTCAAAAAAGGTTGGGAAACACTGCTTTAGGGTTCATTCCAAGTATTGGATACTATATGTCTGTCTGTCTGTCTGTCTCTCTCTCTCTCTCTCTCTCTCTCTCTCTCTCTCTCTCTCTATCTAATTTCTAGCAAATTGAAACTAAATCCAGACAAGACAGAGGTCCTCCTGGTCAGTCGCAAGGCCGAACAGGGCCTGTGTTGGATGGGGTCACACTCTCCCTGAAGGCGCAGGGAGTGATCCTGGACTCACCGCTGAGCCTGGAGCCCCAGGTCTCGGCGGTGGCCAGGGGAGCTTTTGCACAGTTGAGACTCGTGCGCCAGCTGCGCCCGTACCTTGGGAAGTCTGATCTGGCTACGGTCGTCCACGCTCTGGTCACATCCCGAATAGATTACTGCAACGCACTCTACGTGGGGCTGCCTTTGAAGACAGTTCGGAAATTGCAATTAGTCCAGCGGGCGGCAGCCAGATTATTAACGGGAGCTACATACAGGGAGCATACTACCCCCCTGTTGTGTCAGCTCCACTGGCTGCCTGTCCAATTCCGGGCTCAATTCAAAGTGCTGGTTTTGACCTTTAAAGCTCTATACGGTTCTGGCCCAGCTTACTTGTCCGAACGCATCAGCCGCTACGTCCCACCTCGTAATCTAAGATCATCCGGGGAGGCCCTGCTCTCGCTCCCGCCTACGTCTCAGATGAGGCTGGTGGGGACGAGGGAGAGGGCCTTCTCGGTGGTGGCTCCCCGCCTGTGGAATGCGCTTCCTATGGATGTACGATCCACCACATCCCTCCTGGCCTTCAGGAAAAAAGTAAAGTCCTGGCTGTGGGACCAGGCATTCGTACACCAGCACAAGGCAGCACTTTAGATTGGTTTTTAATGGAAGTGGGTGATTATGGCCAATGTTGTTATGGACTGAACATTGTTTTAATCCGGAGTGAATGTGCATGGTGCTAATGTAGTTGTATTTTAATGTATTTTTAATGTATTTTAATTGTTGAAGTGTTTTGGGGTGTATATTGTGATTATGTGGGCATCGAATTGTGCCGTACTGTAAGCCGCTCTGAGTCCCCCCTCCCTCGGGGGTTGAGAAGAGCGGGGTAAAATCCCGAAATAAATAAATATCTATCTATCTCTTAAAGGTTTGGGCTAGATGGCCTTTAGTGCCCCTTCCAATTCTAGGATTCTATCTATCTATCTATCTATCTATCTATCTATCTCTTAAGGGGTCATCAAGTCCAAACTCCTTAAGAGATAGATAGACAGACAGGTAGATAGATCCAGTTCTTGAAAGGGACCCTAAAGGCCATCCAGTCCAACCCCTTAAGAGATGGATAGATAGATAGATAGATAGATAGATAGATAGATAGATAGATAGATGGATGGATAGGTGGATGGATGGATAGATGGATGGATAGGTGGATGGATGGATAGATAGATAGATGGATGGATAGATGGATGGATGGATGGATAGATAGATGGATGGATGGATGGATGGATAGATAGATAGATAGATAGATAGATAGATAGATAGATGGATGGATAGGTGGATGGATGGATAGATAGATAGATGGATGGATGGATTGATAGATAGATAGATAGATAGATAGATAGATGGATGGATAGATGGATGGATAGATAGATAGATGGATGGATGGATGGATAGATAGATAGATAGATAGATAGGATGGATGGATTGATAGATGGATGGATGGATTGATAGATAGATAGAAAAATAGATAGATAGATAGATGGAACCCTAGAGTTGGGACCCTAAAGGCCATCCATCCCAACCCTTTAAGACAGTGCTGTCCAACTTCTGGCGGGTCCAGGGCCGGATAAGAGGTCACTGATGACCTGCGGGGCCGCTCGGCCCCGCCCCCAGGCCCCGCCCCCTCCTAAAGCCGCCGAAAAAGGAGGAGTAGGCGGCGCCAAGAGCAGCTGTCACAGGCCTGGCGTGACGCGCTGCTCTTGGCACCTCTCCTCCTCCTTTTGGCGCCCCTCTCCCTTCCTAGGCCAGGAGCCGCCGACAAGGGCAGAAGGCGGCGCCAACGGCAGCGCGTCACAGGCCTGGTGTGACGCGCTGCCCCTGGCACCGCCTACTCCTCCTTTCGGTGCCCCCTTCCTAGGCCGGGGCCGCCGAAAGGAGGAGAGGCGGTGCCAAGAGCAGCGTCACGCCAGGCCTGTGACGCGCTGCTCTTGGCGCCGCCTTCTGCCCTTTTCGGCGGCCCCGCCCCAGGTAGGGGGGGGCGCCAAAAGGAGGAGCTCTCTTCCTCCTCCCTGCCCCGCCTCCCCCCCCCAGCCGCCTTTTTTTTTTTTTAAATCGAGGGCATAGGTGGGGCCGTGTCCAACAGGCTACGGGGCCGGATCCGGCCCCGGGGCCGCCAGTTGGACAGCCCTGCTTTAAGAGATAAATAGAAGGATTTCCTCTCCTTGGGAAGGACCCAAAGTTTCCTGGTGTCCAAAGTTGCTGGACTTGTTAGGAAGTTGGCAAAGCCGGGGAAAGGTGCTGTGTTTGTCTCCGGAAGGGAGGAAGGAGAAGAGAAAGAGAAGAAGAGGAGGAGGAACGGCCGGCCTTTGCCGCCTTTCCCGGCCTCTGGGTCACCTTCCTTCCCGGAGCCCGGTTCTGGAGCTTGTGACTTGGGAGGGTATTGATTGCCAGGCTTCCTGCTTTCTTTTCCTCACTTGCCCATTCTCGCTTCTCCTTCCAAGCCGGGAGTCACCTTCAACGCCACTTTGGTCTTTTGGACAAGAGACGGAGGCCTGGAGTCTGCTGCCCTTCAAAAGAAGAAGGAAAGAATGGAGGAAGGAGGAGAGGAGAGGAAAAGGAGGAGAGAAGGAAGCAAGGAAGAAGGCAAAGAGTAGGAGTAGAGGAAGAAAAGGAGGAGGAAAAGAGAAGGAAGGAAGGTGAAGAGAAGGAGGAAAAAGAAGGAGAGGAAAAGGAGGAAGAAAAGAGAAGGAAGCAAGGAAGGTGAAGAGAAGGAGAACGAGGAAAGGAGGAAAAGGAAGGAATGAAGGAGAAAGGAAGAAGAGGAAGAAATGAAGGAGGAAGGAGAGGAGGGAGAAGGGAAGAGGGAGGAGAAGAGGAGGAAGCACAGGAGAAGGAGGAGAAGGAAGTAACGGAGGAGGAGAGGAAAAGGAGTTAAGGACGCAAGGAAGAAGGTGAAGGAAAGGAAGAAGAGGAAGGAGAAGAGGAGGAGAAAGAGGAGAGAAGAAAAGAAAAGGACACAAGGAAGGAGAAGAGAAGGAGAAGAAGGAAAGGAGGAGAAAAGGAAGGAATGAAGGGGAAAAGAAGAAGAGGAAGAAATGGAGGAAGAAGAGGGAGGAGAAGAGGAGAAGCACAGGAGAAGGAGAAGAAGGAAGTAACAGGAGGAGAGGAAAAGGAATTAAGGATGCAAGGAAGAAGGTGAAGGAAAAGAAGAAAAGGAAGGAGAAGAAGAGGAGAAAGAGGAGAGAAGAAAAGTAAAGGATGCAAGGAAGGAGAAGAGAAGGAGAAGAAGGAAAGGAGGAGAAAAGGAAGGAATGAAGGGGAAAGGCGGAAGGAGGAAGGAAGAAGGGGAAGAAATGAGGGAGGAAGGAGAGATGGAAGAAGGGAAGAGGGAGGAAGCACAGGAGAAGGAGAAGAAGGAAGTAAAGGAGGAGGAGAGGAAAAGGAGTTAAGGAAGCAAGGAAGAAGAGGAGGAAATGAAGGAGGAAGGAGAAGGAGGAGAGAAGAAAAGGAAGGTAGGAAGGAAGGAAGGAGAAGAGAAGAAGGAAAGGAGAAAATTAAGGAATGAAGGAGAAAGGCAGAAGGAGGCGGAAGGAGGAAGAAGAGGAAATGAAGGAGTTAAGGAAGCAAGGAAGAAGGTGAAGGAAAGGAAGAGGAGGAAGGAGGAGAGAAGAAAAAATGAAGCAAGGAAGGAAAAGAGAAGAGGAGTTAAGGAAGCAAAGAAGAAGGTGAAGGAAAGGAAGAAGAAGGAGGAGAGAAGAAAAAGGAAGCAAGGAAGGAAAAGAGAAGAGGAGTTAAGGAGAAGGAAAGGAGAAGGAAAGGAAGGAGGAGGAGAGAAGAAGGAAGCAAGAAGGAAGGAGGAAGGAAGGAGGAGAAGGAAGGAATGAAGGAGAAAGGCAGAAGGAGGTGGAAGAGGAAGGAAGAAGAGGAGGAAAGGGAAGGATGGAGGAGGAGAGGAGGGAACAGGAGAAGGAGAAGAAGGAAGTAAAGGAGGAGGAGAGGAAAAGGAGTTAAGGAAGCAAGGAAGAAGGCGAAGGAAAGGAAGAAGAGGAAGGAGAGGAGAAGGAGGAGAGAAGAAAAGAAAAGGAAGCAAGGAAGGAGAAGAGAAGAGGAAGGGAGGGATGAGGAGAGGAAAAGGGGGGTTCAACATAGTTAAAATATATAATTATTATTATTTATTATTATTAATTATGCAGGTTACAGACTAATTCATTAAACTAATATTATTCTAATAATAATAATAATAATAATGTATTTCCCGGCCTTCTTCCAGGTGGGACTCAATCTAGTTCAAATACATATGTTGATGATGATGGTGGTGGTGGTGGTGGTGATGTCATACTTGCCTCTTCCCAAACACAATTAAAATCCAGTAATTAAAATGCCAGGCGCACCTATGAAGGGAGCTCAGGCGAGGAGGCGCAAACGCCATCCAATGCTGCCCTCTGCAGTCCTGGATCCACCTGCCGTGGCCGATGCCTACCTGGGCGCATTGTCACGGCTGTAATCATGTAACTATGAGCTGATGGACAGGTGAAGGTTTGGTGGCTTCAGCGCAGGACAAAATGCCGATTGAATCAGGGGATAATTAATTAATTGGACTTGTGAGAAAAAATAAAACTACATTTACCAGCATCCTCCGGGGCAGCCAAAGACTCACCCAGCCTCTACATTCTGAACAACATGATTGGCTGCCAATAAGGGCGGATTTGCATAACTGCTGCACTGGCCAGCCAACATGAAAATTCCGATCCATAGTAAACTGCCAAAACAGAATAAGGAAAAGGCCTGAGCCAATCCCCAACACAAACACCCAAATCACTTCCAACCCAAAAAATCAAAAATCACAGACCACGCCCAAAATTGACAGTAATGCTTCATTAACTTGATTTCCCTAACTAGCCCTCACTTACTGGGAAGCTGTTTACGCTCTAAATTGACAGTAAGGCTTCATTAACTTGATTTCCCTAACTAGCCCTCACTTACTGGGAAGCTGTTTACACTCTAAATTGACAGTAAGGCTTCATTAACTTGATTTCCCTAACTAGCCCTCACTTACTGGGAAGCTGTTTACGCTCTGAATTGACAGTAAGGCTTCATTACCTTGATTTCCCTAACTAGCCCTCACTTACTGGGAAGCTGTTTACGCTCTAAATTGACAGTAAGGCTTCATTAACTTGATTTCCCTAACTAGCCCTCACTTACTGGGAAGCTGTTTACGCTCTGAATTGACAGTAAGGCTTCATTAACTTGATTTCCCTAACTAGCCCTCACTTACTGGGAAGCTGTTTACGCTCTGAATTGACAGTAAGGCTTCATTACCTTGATTTCCCTAACTAGCCCTCACTTACTGGGAAGCTGTTTACGCTCTAAATTGACAGTAAGGCTTCCTTAACTTGATTTCCCTAACTAGCCCTCACTTACTGGGAAACTGTTTACGCTCTGAATTGACAGTAAGGCTTCATTACCTTGATTTCCCTAACTAGCCCTCACTTACTGGGAAGCTGTTTACGCTCTAAATTGACAGTAAGGCTTCCTTAACTTGATTTCCTAACTAGCCCTCACTTACTGGGAAGCTGTTTACGCTCTAAATTGACAGTAAGGCTTCATTAACTTGATTTCCCTAACTAGCCCTCACTTACTGGGAAGCTGTTTACGCTCTGAATTGACAGTAAGGCTTCATTACCTTGATTTCCCTAACTAGCCCTCACTTACTGGGAAGCTGTTTACGCTCTAAATTGACAGTAAGACTTCATTAACTTGATTTCCCTAACTAGCCCTCACTTACTGGGAAGCTGTTTATGCTCAAAATTGACAGTAAGGCTTCATTAACTTGATTTCCCTAACTAGGCCTCACTTACTGGGAAGCTGTTTATGCTCTGAATTGACAGTAAGGCTTCATTAACTTGATTCTCCCGACTAGGCCTCAGCCCATTGGACATTGTGTATGGCCTGAATTGACAGTAAGGCTTCATTACCTTGATTTCCCTAACTAGCCCTCACTTACTGGGAAGCTGTTTACGCTCTAAATTGACAGTAAGGCTTCCTTAACTTGATTTCCCTAACTAGCCCTCACTTACTGGGAAGCTGTTTACGCTCTAAATTGACAGTAAGGCTTCATTAACTTGATTTCCCTAACTAGCCCTCACTTACTGGGAAGCTGTTTACGCTCTAAATTGACAGTAAGGCTTCATTAACTTGATTTCCCTAACTAGCCCTCACTTACTGGGAAGCTGTTTACGCTCTAAAATGACAGTAAGGCTTCATTAACTTGATTTCCCTAACTAGCCCTCACTTACTGGGAAGCTGTTTACGCTCTGAATTGACAGTAAGGCTTCATTACCTTGATTTCCCTAACTAGCCCTCACTTACTGGGAAGCTGTTTACGCTCTAAATTGACAGTAAGGCTTCATTAACTTGATTTCCCTAACTAGCCCTCACTTACTGGGAAGATGTTTACTCTCTGAATTGACAGTAAGACTTCATTAACTTGATTTCCCTAACTAGCCCTCACTTACTGGGAAGCTGTTTACGCTCTAAATTGACAGTAAGGCTTCATTAACTTGATTTCCCTAACTAGCCCTCACTTACTGGGAAGCTGTTTACGCTCTGAATTGACAGTAAGGCTTCATTACCTTGATTTCCCTAACTAGCCCTCACTTACTGGGAAGCTGTTTACGCTCTAAATTGACAGTAAGGCTTCCTTAACTTGATTTCCCTAACTAGCCCTCACTTACTGGGAAGCTGTTTACGCTCTAAATTGACAGTAAGGCTTCATTAACTTGATTTCCCTAACTAGCCCTCACTTACTGGGAAGCTGTTTACGCTCTAAATTGACAGTAAGGCTTCCTTAACTTGATTTCCCTAACTAGCCCTCACTTACTGGGAAGCTGTTTACGCTCTAAATTGACAGTAAGGCTTCATTAACTTGATTTTCCTAACTAGCCCTCACTTACTGGGAAGCTGTTTATGCTCTGAATTGACAGTAAGGCTTCATTAACTTGATTCTCCCGACTAGGCCTCAGCCCATTGGACATTTTGTATGGCCTGAATTGACAGTAAGGCTTCATTACCTTGATTTCCCTAACTAGCCCTCACTTACTGGGAAGCTGTTTACGCTCTGAATTGACAGTAAGGCTTCATTACCTTGATTTCCCTAACTAGCCCTCACTTACTGGGAAGCTGTTTACGCTCTAAATTGACAGTAAGGCTTCCTAAATTAAGGCTTCATTGATTTCCCTAACTAGCCCTCACTTACTGGGAAGCTGTTTACGCTCTAAATTGACAGTAAGGCTTCCTTAACTTGATTTCCCTAACTAGCCCTCACTTACTGGGAAGCTGATTACGCTCTCAATTGACAGTAAGGCTTCCTTAACTTGAAGCTGTTTTTCCAGTAAGGCTTCTAGCCCTCACTTACTGGGAAGCTGTTTACGCTCTAAATTGACAGTAAGGCTTCATTAACTTGATTTCCCTAACTAGCCCTAAATTCACTTAACTTGATTTTACTGGGAAGCTGTTTACAGTAAGGCTTCATTCTAAGCCCTCATTGACAGTAAGGCTTCCTTAACTTGATTTCCCTAACTAGCCCTCACTTACTGGGAAGCTGTTTACGCTCTGAATTGACAGTAAGGCTTCCTTAACTTGATTTCCCCTAACTAGCCCTCACTTACTGGGAAGCTGATTTTACGCTCTAAATTGACAGTAAGGCTTCATTAACTTGATTTCCCTAACTAGCCCTCACTTACTGGGAAGCTGTTTACGCTCTAAATTGACAGTAAGGCTTCATTAACTTGATTTTCCTAACTAGCCCTCACTTACTGGGAAGCTGTTTATGCTCTGAATTGACAGTAAGGCTTCATTAACTTGATTCTCCCGACTAGGCCTCAGCCCATTGGACATTGTGTATGGCCTGAATTGACAGTAAGGCTTCATTAACTTGCTGTTCCTAACTAGGCCTCAGCTCATGGGACATTGTGTATGGCCTGAATTTACAGTAACCTACCTTGGCACACAGAGCCCCAACCATGCATGATGGGACTTGACGTACCACCATGGAAAATGGGATTTGTAGTACTTCAAAACCCATCATTCCCCACAGACCACTGTGGCCCAGAACCAAGACCAATAAAGACCCAACTTGGCACACCATAGCCCCCATGACCCACACTCCATCCAGCTGCAGTTTAGAGGAGGCCACACCGTGGATGATTGGACTTTCTCGCATCTCCTTAAAAGGGCACAGCAACGCGTGCCGGGTACAGCTAGTTGAATATAGAGAGAGAAATAGAAATAGATAGATAGATCATCTGAGAAGGAGGAATATAGATAGTTATTGAGGTAGGTCGGTAGATAGTACATTTATTTATTTACTAGCTGTACCCGGCACGCGTTGCTGTGCCCTATTTTGGAGGTACAAGGAAGTCTGAGTATGTAAGGGTTGGAGTTGTTGTTAGTTATGGTGTTGTTGGGGCCCTGGCTGTGTCGTTGTGGGTTGTTTTGGTGGGTGGGATGTTGGAGTCCTGGGGAGTTGTTGTTGTGTGGTGTTGCTGGCGTTCTGCATATCTTGTGGATATACAATGTTTTTTGTCTTTCCGTCTGCTGTGTTGATGTAGAGGTTGATGCGTGTGTGGGTGGGGTACTTTGGAAATGAGTGGAGGTACTTGAAATCCCATTATCCATGGTGTGTCCTCCTCTAATCTGCAGTCGGATGGAGTGTGGGTCATGGGGGGCATTGTTTGCCAAGTTTGATCTTTATCGGCCTTGGTTCTGGGACACAGTGGTCTGTGGGGAATGATGGGTTTTGAAGTACTACAAATCCCATTATCCATGGAGGTACTTCAAGTCCCATAATCCATGGTCCACCCTCCTCCAAACTGTAGTAGAATGTAGCGTGGGTCATAGGGGCTCTGTGTGCCAAGGTAGGTTACTGTAAATTCAGGCCATACACAATGTCCCATGAGCTGAGGCCTAGTCAGGAACAGCAAGTTAATGAAGCCTTACTGTCAATTCAGGCCATACACAATGTCCAATGAGCTGAGGGCTAATCGGGAGAATCAAGTTAATGAAGCCTTACTGTCAATTCAGGCCATACACAATGTCCAATGAGCTGAGGGCTAGTCGGGAAAATCAAGTTAATGAAGGCTTACTGTCAATTCAGGCCATACACAATGTCCCATGAGCTGAGGCCTAGTCGGGAACAGCAAGTTAAAACTCTCAATTCAGGCCATACACAATGTCCAATGAACTGAGGGCTGGTCGGGAGAATCAAGTTAATGAAGCCTTACTGTCAATTCAGAACGTAAACAGCATTCCATTAAGTGAGGCCTAGTCAGGGATATTAAGTTAATGAAGCCTTACTATCAATTTTGGGCGTGGTCTGTGATTTGTAGGGTGTAAATTTTCTGTGGGAAGTGAATTGGGTGTTTGTGTTTGTGCCTCAGCCCTTTGCCTTATCCTCCTCTGACAGTTTATTATGGGTCGGAATGTTCATGTTGGCTGGCCAGTACAGGAGTTATCAAATCTGACCTTATTGGCAGCCAATCATGTTGTCAGAATGTAGAGGCTGGGAAAGTCGTTGGCAGCCCCGGAGGATGCTGGGAAATGTAGTTTTTTTAACTCATTGTTTTGGGGGCCTTCTAGGTTTTGGGGGGAAAGCTTCTTTGCTACAAACGTACCTTGCTTGAGGCCTATTTCTGTTGGCAAGTTTGGTGTTTCTGCGTTGTAAGGTTTCTCTGTTTGGGACGGTCGTTCCATGACGGGAACCTCTTTATATAATAGATTTACTAGCTTGGGGACCCGGCCCTGCCTGGGTTATTTGAGAAAGGCATTGTGTGCCAAGGTTGGTTCTTATCAGATGTTTACGTGGCGTGGAGTGGTCTCAGGAAGTTAGTGAAGGTACTGCAAGTCCCATCAGCCATGGTCCACCCCCCTCCCAACAGCACCAGGCTGTAGAGTGGGTCATGGGGGCTCTGTGTGCCACATTTCGTCTTGATCATTCATTGGATGAGGGTCGCAGCGGTCTCAGAAGGTGAGTGAAGGTACTTCAAGTCCTATCATCCATGGTCCATCCTCCATCAAACGGCAGCAGGATGTAGAGTGGGTCATGAGGGCTCTCTGTGGCAAGTTTGGTCTCTATTGGTCATTGGATGAGGGTCATAGTGCTCTCAGGAAGTGAGTGAAGGTACTTCAAGTCCCATCATCCGTGGTCCATCCCACACAAAACTGCCCCAGGATATAAAGTGGGTAATGGGGGCTCTGTGTGCCAAGTTTGGTCTTGATCAGTCAGTGGATGAGGGTTGCAGCGGTCTGGGGAAGTGATCAGAGGTACTTAAAGTCCCATCATCCATGGTCCGCCCTCCTTCAAACCACACCAGGATGTAAAGTGGGTCATGGGGGCTCTGTGTGCCAAGTTTGGTCTTGAACAGTCAGTGGATGAGGGTTGCAGCGGTCTGGGGAAGTGATTGGAGGTACTCCAAGTCCCATCATCCATGGTCTGCCCTCCTTCAAACCACACCAGGATGTAGAGTGGGTCATGGGGGCTCTGTGTGCCAAGTTTGGTCTTGAACAGTCAGTGGATGAGGGTAGCAGCGGTCTGGGGAAGAGATTGAGTACTCAAGTCCCATCAGGCATGGTCTGCCCTCCTTCAAACCACACCAGGATGTAAAGTGGGTAATGGGGGCTCTGTGTGCCAAGTTTGGTCTTGAACAGTCGGTGGATGAGGGTTGCAGCGGTCTGGGGAAGTGATTGGAGGTACTCCAAGTCCCATCATCCATGGTCTGCCCTCCTTCAAACTGCACCAGGATGTAGAGTGGGTCTTGGGGGTTTTGTGTGCCAAGCTTGGTCTTGTTCTGTCATTGTTGGGAGCCGCAAAGTGTTTTGGTCTGAAACTCCCACCATGGCTGACTGCCTCAGGCTTTTGCCTTATCCCCCTCTGGCAGTTTAGAGTGTCGGAATGTTCATGTTGGCCGGCCAATTAGAGGCGTTATGCAAATACTCCCTCACTGGCAACCAATCATGTTGTCAGAACGTAGAGGCCGGGAGCCAATCAGAACGCTGCCACATACATACATACAAACAAACACACAAACATACATACAAACATTCTGCTTTATTATATAGAGAGATTTATTTATTTACTTTGCTTCTATACCGCCCCTCTCAGCCCGAAGGCGACTCGAGGCGGTGTACATATGGCAAGGACTGCCCAAGATAAACACATCAACAGTTACCAACACAATCACATCATATACAAATTAGCAATTAGAACTAAACACAATATCAGCGCCTCGTTATTAAATCGATTTCCAATTGCGGCGGCGGCGTTCCTTAGGTCTCAATTTAATAATCATACTACATCTGCAAATGACCGGTCAAACAGCCAGGTCTTGACCTTCTTGCGAAATGTCAGGAGGGAGGGGGCCGATCTGATGTCACTAGGAGGGGAGTTCTAAAGCCGAGGAGCCACCACTGAAAAGGCCCTGTCTCTCGCCCCCGCCAGTCGCGCCTGCAAAGCAGGCGGGACCAAGAGCAGGGCCTCTCTGGATGATCTTAAACATCTTGATGGTTCATAGGGGGAAGATGCGTTCGGACATGTAAGTTGGACCAGAACCATTGAATATATAGATATATATACATTGAATATATAGACATAAATAAAGATAAATAGACAGACAGACAGACAGATAGATAGATCAGTGTTTCCCAACCTTTTTTGAGCTGGCGACTAATATTAAAAAGATTTCAGAGCAGCTTTTAAACTGATTCCTAGGGGAAAGTCGACAGGAGCTGGGCAGCTTCCGGTTCGAGAGGGTGAAATGCCAAGTATGGAGGACGAAATCCATACACAAATGGCTGAGTCAACAGAAAAGATAGATAGTAGTAGTCGAGAGGTAGGACATGGTAGGCCTTCTACAAATTCTCACAAACAGCCAAAGTTGAAAGTGCACCAGAGAAATAAATATAAATGTCTGTACGCAAACGCTAGAAGCCTTCGAACAAAAATAGGGAGTTGGAATATTTGGCAAAAGAAAAAATATTGATATTATTGGCTTAACAGAAACCTGGTGGACGGAGGAAAACAAATGGGACACAAAGATTCCAGGTTATAAACTGTACAGGAAAGACAGGAGAGGGAAAAACGGTGGCAGTGTGGCCTTGTACATAAACGAAGAGCTAGAATCTCATGAATTAGAACTTCAAGAAATTTCAAAGTCACCTACAGAAACATTGTGGATAAAAGTCCCAGGACAAAAAACTAATCTAGCACTAGGGATCTGCTATCGCCCTCCCAACCAAACTCCAGAGGCAGACTGCTATCTGGAAAATGAAGTTAAACGGGCCTCAAAAAGCAATAAATTAGTCATAATGGGGGACTTCAACTATCCCCGAATAGATTGGCCAAATTCTTGTTCTACGCATGAAAGAGAGACAAGGTTCCTCGACATGCTAGCTGATTATTCCTTGAGCAGATGGTCATGGAACCAACCAGGGGAAGGGGATCCTGGACTTGGTGCTAACTAATGAACAAGATCTCGTTCAAGATGTCCTTGTAGCTGAGCCCATAGGTACCAGTGACCATAACACAATAACCTTCAACGTAAGTTTGGATAGCAAACTGTCAGTGAAAACTAACACGGAGACATTAAACTTTCACACAGGAATTTCACCAAAATGAGAAAAATTGTAAAGAACAAACTAAAAGGAGCAGTAAAAAAAAATCAAATCCCTCCAAAATGCTTGGAAACTGTTTAAAAATACCTTAAAACAGGCCGAACTAAAATGCATTCCAATAAAAGAAAGAGGCATGGAAAGTCCAAAAGGACACCAGTATGGCTTACAAATGAAGTAAAAGATGTGATTGGAAAGAAGAAAAACTCATTTAAGAAATGGAAGGCTCTTCCTACCGAGGAGAACAGAAAGGAACACAAGCTCTGGCAAACTAAATGCAAAGCAACAGTCAGGAAAGCCAAGAGAGATTTTGAGGCACACATAGCAAAGAATATTTAAAAAAAACAACAAAAACTTCTTTAAGTACATCAGAAGCAGGAACCCAACTAGAAAAGCAGTTGGGCCACTCGTTGACAATGGCCAGAAAGGGAAAATCAGCGAAGACAAAGAGATTGCTGAGCGGCTAAATGACTTCTTTGCCTCCGTTTTCACACAGGAGGACAGACAACATATGCCTGCAGCTGAGTCAGTTTTTTCAAGGAGGGAATTAAAAGAATTAAAACAGATAGAGATAAACAAGGAGGATGTTCTCACATGCCTTACTAAACTAAATGTCAACAAATCACCAGGCCCAGACGGCATCCACCCCAGAGTTCTTAAGGAACTCAAGTGTGAAATTGCTGAACTTCTAGCTAAGATATATAACCTTTCTCTAAGATCAGGCACTGTACCGAGGACTGGAGGGAGGCAAATGTAACACCTATCTTCAAGAAAGGATCCAGAGGTGATCCAGGAAATTATAGACCAGTCAGTTTAACCTCAGTTCCAGGCAAAGTGATGGAAACCATTATTAAAGAAAATATTACTAGGCACATAGAAGAACAGGCATTGCTGAAAGAAAATCCACATGGTTTCTGCAAAGGCAAATCATGTCTTACTAACTTGTTAGAATTCTTTGAGGGTGTAAATAAACACATAGATAAAGGGGACCCAATTGATATTGTTTACCTTGACTTTCAAAAGGCTTTTGACAAAGTCCCTCACCAAAGGCTCCTGAATAAGCTCTTCAGCCATGGAATTGTTATCGGGAAAATCAGCAGTTCCAAGCTGCAGGTAGTTCCGCGAGTGAACAGATCCCAACTTTCACACACGCCTGTTCCCGGGTGAGAACTCCCACACTCCCCCTCTAAGGTGGCAAGATCCCGCCGCCAAGGTTCTTGTCGTTCCCCAAACCTTTCCTGTAATTTTCCTGGATTTTTATATTTTTTTTTCCTCATTCCCGCTCCCCGGGCGCCTTAAGACCGCGAAGAGAAGTTGCACTGGAAGGGAAAGGTGCGGTGGCTCATGCGGTTGGACGAGGGCCGCCCAACACGGGGGGTCCCGGGTTCGAGGCCTCCAAGGGAGGAGGAAAGGAAACCCATTTTTGTTTTTTGCCTTTTATCCCTTCTTTTTCTTTCTTTCCCCCGCTCTGGGGAACCCCAAGACCCAGCGTGGCAAGCTCAGAGAAAGGAATTGGCCTGGAGTAAGGGGGTTCTGCTTATGCTGGACTCACAGCTGGAAACTGGAAATCATGACTATAAATGCACCCCTGTATCCGTATCTGTATATGTATGATATTATCCCCCTGTTCCCGCTGACCCCCTTGTAACCCCTTGCCCCCTCTTTTCCATGTAAAGAAAGATTGCCTGTATTTTGCTATTGTGCCAACTGAGAGGAAGTAACCGAATTCCCATCCTAAACCCTTTTTCGGATCACCATTGTTCTATTGCATGAGCTAATTCTGATGGAAATTCCTTGTTATGGATAAGCGGGAGCACTAGCCTCCAAGCCCCACGTTTCCATCAGCCTGGAGGGAGGATTAATCGTCGGAGTTTAGCCCAATTAATTCACCTTCCAGACTTGGACACAAATTGTTTGTCTTCCACAGCGGGACCCGCTCCTGGCTTCGGACCCCAGGGGCGACCCACAATAACCTCATTGTCACCAAAAGGTCTGAGTGCATTTCTGGCGTCAGGCCTCTTCCCCTTTTCCCCTTCTCATTCCCATGAGTGAGACATCAACTTCATTAATCCTATCACTCCAGGTATCAGTCAGGTCGGTTACCTGAAAGGGACTCTTTGTTGTATCCACATGCAAATATTGACAGCCATTTCCGTCAAAAGCTTCCCTTCCTGGAACTCCATATATGGCCATGACTCCTGATTGGCTGGGGCAGCGAATAGGAGTGAGCGCCGATTGGCTCCTCAGAGCCGGTCAACACCCCAGCCATCAGCTAACCAACCAATCATGGACGGAGCCAGCCCAGAAGGGGGCAGGCGGGAATTTCAATTGTTTTGACAGTTCTGTAACCTTTAAAAACCAATGTTTTGAATGTACATGCATGCGTCTTTGCGGGATCAGGGAATTTGCGGTCGCATCCTACTCAGCTGAGCAGAATAAACAATTTCGTGGCATCTACCTAACCGATTGGTGAGCATATTTGGGTCCAAGGGAGGCGGGTAGATTACGAGGGCCTAACCGCTCCTGGCTCGCCAGGTCAACTGAACCCTCGCGGGCTCTGCTCTGCGGTCGGTCCGCAAGACTTGCCCGGTTGCCGGAGCATCCGGTCTGGGGAAGTGACGGTTGTTCGGTAACAGAATCAGGGGACAGGTCTTGTCCTGGATTGGAACCTGGCTAAACTGTAGGAAACAAAGGGTGGTAATAAACGGACACTTCTCTGGGTGGAAAGAGGTGAGAAGTGGCGTACCCCAAGGTTCAGTTTTGGGTCCGTTACTTTTTAATTTATTCATTAATGACCTGGATGTAGGAGTGAATTCTGAGGTAGCAAAGTTTGCAGACGACACTAAACTGTTCAGGGTAGTTAAAAATGAAACTGATTGTAAAGAGCTCCAGAAAGATCTCTCGAAATTGAGTGAATGGGCAACAAAGTGGCAAATGCATTTTAACCTAAACAAGTGTAAAGTCATGCACATCGGGCAAAGAACCCCAACTACACCTACCAATTGATGGGGTCAAAGCTTTCCGAGACAAACCAGGAAAGGGATCTCGGGGTTTTGGTGGACAGCTCAATGAAGATGTCAACCCAGTGCGCAGCAGCAGCGAAAAAGCAAATTCTATGCTTGGCATGATCAGGAAGGGAATCGAAAATAGGTCGGCAAATATTGTATTATCTCACTCCAACTCTATGGTGAGGCCACATCTGGAGTACTGTGTACAATTCTGGTCTCCGCACCTCAAGAAGGATATAACGGAACTGGAAAAGGTACAGAAAAGGGCAACAAGAATGATCCAAGGGATGGAGCGGCTCCCTTACGAAACCAGGTTGTAAGGCCTTGGTCTTTTCAGCCTTGAAAGACGGCGTCTAAGAGGTGACTTGATCGAAGTGTATAAAATCATGCATGGGATAGAAAAGGTGAATAAAGAAAAACTATTTTCTCTGTCACCCAACACTAGGACTAGAGGGCACTCCCTGAAGCTCCAAGGTAGGAAAATTAGGACTAATAAAGGGAAATATTTCTTCACCCAGAGGGTCATTGGGTCATGGAACTCACTTCCAGAGGAGGTTGTGACAGCGGTCAGCCTGGACAGCTTCAAGGCAGGATTAGACAGATTCATGGATACCAAGTGTATCGGTAGTTACTGAAAAGGACATTCAAGTGCCACCTCGGAGTTGGTTGAGGTAGGCAGGATTTCCCCGGGTACTGGTTGTGGGGGGTCGGGAGCAGGTGAGGGTTCTGCCCTCCTTTCTGCTAGGGATCCCCGTGTACAACTAGTGGGCCACTGTGTGATACAGAATGGTGGACTAGATGGGCTGAGGTCCGATTCAGCATGGCTCTTCTTATGTTCTTATGTTCTTATGAGCCACAGCACATTTTTTACATTTACAAAACCCTGGGGCACACCACCCACCAAAATGACACAAAATTAACTACAGTCATACATATAGTTAATATGTTTTTAACTGTATTTATACACTCAGTATGAAACCTGGGCCTGTTTCGATGAACACAACATAGATATGACTTCCTCTCACATATTTATACGTGGCTATCATGTCTTCTCTCGGCCTTCTCTTCTTCAGGCTAAACATGCCCAGCTCTTCAAGCCGCTCCTCATACGGCTTGTTCTCCAGACCTTTGTGAAGCCGATATAAACAGTTCCTCGGGGGGGGCAACTCTCGAAAAATCCAGTAAAATAGTAAAAAAAAAAAAACCAAACATTTCCAAGCGGAGAGGCTCAATTTGTTTCTTGGAAACCTGTGAGGGGGCTGCTAGGAGGGGGGAGAGTGCCAATTTCCCACGGCACACCTGATGATCGCTCACGGCACACTAGTGTGTCACGGCACACTGGTTTGGAAACACTGATCTAGTGGGACGATATGGGATATTACGATAGATAGATAATTATAGATAGATAGATCAATCTATCATCTAATATGGAGAGATAAATAGGTATATAATATAGATATAGATGTAAAGATAGATAAATAGATAGATAGATAGATAGATAGAGCATCTGAAATGGAGAAATATAGACAGGCATTAAGATAGGTAGGTAGGTAGATAGATAGTACATTGAATATATACATATAGATATAAATAGAGATAGATAGATAGATCAATCCATCATCTGAGATGGAGATAGATAGATAGATAGATAGATAGATAGATAGAACATTGAATCTATAGGAGGTCCCGTCGTCGAACGACTGACAGAGACAGAGAAACCATCCAACGCAGAGACACCAAACTTGGCAACAAAAATAGGCCTCAGGCAAGGAAGGTTTTTAGCAATGAAACTCCCCCCCCCAACCTAGAAGGCCCCAAAAACAACAATACAAAAAAAACCTACATTTCCTAGCGTCCTCCGCGGCTGCCAACGAATCTCCCGGCCTCTACATTCTGACAACATGATTGGTTGCCAGTGAGGGAGTATTTGCATAACGCCTCTATTGGCCAGCCAACACGAACATTCCGACCCATAATAAACTGTCAGAGGAGGATAAGGCAAAGGCCTGAGGTACGAACACCCAATTCACTTCCCACAGAAAATTTAAACCCCTACAAATCACAGACCACGCCCAAAATTGACAGTAAGGCTTCATTAACTTGATTTCCCTGACTAGGCCTCAGCTCATGGGACATTGTGTATGGCCTGAATTGACAGTAAGGCTTCATTAACTTGATTTTCCCGACTAGGCCTCAGCTCGTGGGACATTGTGTATGGCCTGAATTGACAGTAAGGCTTCATTAACTTGATTTTCCTGACTAGGCCTCAGCTCATGGGACATTGTGTATGGCCTGAATTTACAGTAACCTACCTTGGCACACAGAGCCCCTATGACCCACGCTACATTCTACTGCAGTTTGGAGGAGGGTGGACCATGGATTATGGGATTTGATGTACCTCCATGGATTATGGGATTTGTAGTACTTTCAAACCCTTCATTCCCCACAGACCACTGTGGCCCAGAACCAAGACCGATAAAGACCCAACTTGGCACACAGTGCCCCCCATGACCCACACTCCATCCAACTGCAGTTTAGAGGAGGGCACACCATGGATGATGGGATTTCAAGTACCTCTACTCACTTCCAAAGTACCCCACCCACACACGCATCAACCTCTACATCAACACAGCAGACGGAAAGACAAAAAACATTGTATATCCACAAGCTCTGCAGAACGCCAGCAACACCACACACCAACAACTCCCCAGGACTTCAACATCCCACCAGAACAACCCACAACGACACAGCCAGGGCCCCACCAAGACTGTAAGTCACATCAATTCCAACCCTTACATACTCAGACTTTCTCGCATCTCCTAAATAGGGCACAGCAACGCCTGCCGGGTACAGCTAGTATTATATATAGAGATAGAGAGATAGATCATCTGAGAAGGAGGAATATAGATAGGTATTACGGTAGGTAGGTAGGTAGTACACTGAATATATACATATAGATGTAGAGTTAGAGAGAGAGAGAGAGATCGATAGATAGATCGACCAATCATCTGAGTTGGAGATATATAGATAAGTATTAAGGTAGGTAGGTAGCTAGATAGGACATTGAATATATAAATATAGATATAAACAGAGAAAGATAGATAGATAGATCAATAAGGCTGAAATTTAATACAAATTCATATATATATATACACACACACACATATACATACATACATATGTAAATGTGAATATATACATTGCAAAAGGCTGCAATTTAATACAAATCCATATATATCCATATATACACATATATGTAAATACACATATATACATTGCAAAAGGCTGCAATTTAATACAAATCCATATATATACATATATACACACATATGTAAATACACATATATACATTGCAGAAGGCTGCAATTTAATACAAATCCATATATACACATATATACACATATATGTAAATACAAATATATACATTGCAAAAAGGCTGCAATTTAATACAAATCCATATATATACATATATACACATATATGTAAATACACATACCGTGTTTCCCCGAAAGTAAGACAGCGTCTTACTTTCTTTTCCCCCAAAAAAGTCCCCCTACGGCGTACTTTCGGGGTACGTCTTATCTAACCCAAGACGTACCCCATCGCCACGCCCACGCTGCCGCCGCCGCCGCGCCGCCGCCACCGGAGGTGTGCCGCGGCACACCTGCACACCTCCGCGGCACACCTTTTTCACCAGGCCTCCAAGCAGGGAGGGGGAAAGGAGCCAGGGGCGTGGTGAGGATCGCCGCCACAGTGACGCGTCGTCGCTCGGTCCCGCCCCTGGCTCCTTTCCCCTTTTCTTGCTTGGAGGCCTGGCGAAAAGGTGTGCCGCGGCACACCTCCGGTTGCGGCGGCGGCGGCGGGGCGGCGGGACGAGGTACGGCTTACATAGGGGGTACGGCTTATATAAGCCGACCCCCCCGACACCCCCGATACGTCTTACAATCGGGGGTGTCTTATTTTCGGGGAAACACGGTATATACATTGCAAAAGGCTGCAATTTAATACAAATCCATATATACATATACACACATATATGTACATATAAATATATACATTGCAAAAGGGCTGCAATTTAATACAAATCCATATATATACATATACACACATATATGTAAATACAAATATATACATTGCAAAAGGCTGCAATTTAATACAAATCCATATATATACATATACACACATATATGTAAATACAAATATATACATTGCAAAAGGCTGCAATTTAATACAAATCCATATATATACATATATACACATATATGTAAATACACATATATACATTGCAAAAGGCTGCAATTTAATACAAATCCATATGTATACATATTAGGCATGGTTTAGAACCCAAAAATAGGAAATCGAAAATCTAATGGGGGATTTTTTTTATTAGTAATAGAAAGACTTACAAAAATTTTTCCAAGAATTTCTAAAATGTAACTTAATTACTAACGAAATTCGTTAGTAGTTCGTATGCCAGCGCATGTGCATTCCAGATGGTTTTGGCCTACAACTCCCAGAAATCCTAACAGCTGGTAAATTGGCTGGGATTTCTGGGAGTTGTAGGCCAAAACTTGAATAAATCACACTGAATTCTAGATGGGACTCTCCAAATAGGAAGGAAGGAGGGAAGGAAGGAAGGAAGGAGGGAGGGAGGGGGTATTCTATTATTGGAAGCAGCAAAGAAAAGGAGGAGGGCCCCCCCTCGCTCCTCGCTGCCTCTCTCTCACCCCGATCCTGAGGGAGCGAGGGCCCAAGTTTGCCCAGGCTGAGAGGAAAAGGAAGAGGCCTGAGGCTGTGAGGAATGGTGGGAGTTGAAGTCCAAAACACCTGGAGGGCTGAAGTTGGCCCATGCGATGGGGCAAGGCAGAGCAAAGGGGAAGAGAAGGGAGGGGGAGAAGCCACCAGGAAAGAGGAGGGGCAGAGAAGCATGTGAGAGAGCGCAGGAGAGAAAGGAGAAGCGTGTGTGTGTGTGAAGTTGTCCCGTGCGGTGGGGCAAGACAGAGCAACGGGGAAGAGAAGGGAGGGGGGAGAAGCCACCAGGAAAGAGGAGGGGCAGAGAAGCATGTGAGAGAGCGCAGGGAGAGAAAGGAGAAGCGTGTGTGTGTGTGAAGTTGGCCCGTGCGGTGGGGCAAGACAGAGCAACGGGGAAGAGAAGGGAGGGGGCTACATTTTTCCAGAATGCCTAGCAGCAGCGTCACTTCCAGTTCCCCATAGAAATGCGGGAAAAAGAAGAAGATGAATGAAGGCGGAAAGGAAATGAGGGGGAGAAGACAGGGAGAAGTGAGTAGTACAATAATTAAGAATTAATTACGATCATAACGCAAATTGTTGGCCTCAAGGACCGTAAAAGGAAGTCTACTTCCTGGTTAGCTGCCGTGATGCGTATAAACTAGAAAGTCCCATTACATACGAATCACTTACGATTTCTTTTGATTTTCATAACTTTTTTCTCATGCCTAATACATATATACATTTACACACACATATGTAAATACGAATATATACATTGCAAAAGGCTGCAATTTAATACAAATCCATATATATACATATACACACATATATGTAAATACAAATATATACATTGCAAAAAGGCTGCAATTTAATACAAATCCATATATATACATATACACACATATATGTAAATACAAATATATACATTGCAAAAAGGCTGCAATTTAATACAAATCCATATATATACATATACACACATATATGTAAATACAAATATATACATTGCAAAAGGCTGCAATTTAATACAAATCCATATATATACATATACACACATATATGTAAATACAAATATATACATTGCAAAAAGGCTGCAATTTAATACAAATCCATATATATACATATACACACATATATGTAAATACGAATATATACATTGCAAAAGGGCTGCAATTTAATACAAATCCATATATATACATATACACACATATATGTAAATACAAATATATACATTGCAAAATAGGCTGCTAAAAATATAGTATTAAATTTCCGCCTTTTTTTTTGTTGCAATTTTGCAATTAAGCTGAATGTATCCAGCAGAGGGCAGGAAAGTCCTTTCCAATTGATGTTTTTAGTTCCCGTTTGATATAATGATAGATGGATCAATTAATTATGGGGTAATTCCTATTACGCATTCAGTGCAATTAAGACTTGTTATCATGATGGAAACGTGGTTTGTAGTGTCGTGGTTGTGCATTGTTTTTGCATAATAATAACAATAACAATAACAACAACAATAGAAATAGATGTTTTTCTGAACCTCCCTGCCTTTCTCCATTGACAGGACCATCTTTCAAGATTTTGAGCAGTTCATCCGGGATCCCGTCATCGTCTACTGCCGCCTTGAGGTTAGCCATGCGTCTCATGGCCCATTCAACCTCACTCCTCAGGACGTCTGGTTCTAATTCACTCACCACTCCGTCCAAACTATCCTCGACATTATTATCCTTCCCATACAGACAGGGACGGATTTAACGGTACGCAAGCTACACGGCCATGTAGGGCGCCACGTGGTCAGGGGCGCATCCTGCCACCACGTTTCGCGCATGTGCCATTGGTGCGGCGCGACTCCAGCTAGACGGAGATGCGAATGGCACTCTATGAGGCCGAAAAGGAGGAACGTTTTGCAGCCAGAGGCGGGAGGCTCCGCCTGAGGCAAAGCACCAAAATCAGTGTGTACAGAGCGATTGTACTGTCTCTTCTCCTCTATGGGTCTGAAACATGGGTCACCTATCGCCCACACCTACGACTCCTCGAACGCTTTCATCAGCGCTGTCTTCGCACAATCCTAAATATACACGGGACCGACTATGTGACGAATGTTGCTGTCCTTGAGCAAGCAGGGGTCACCAGCGTTGAGGCCATGCCATTGATGGAACCACCGCCTTCCAAAGCTTGACGGTGAACTCACAAGAGAGGCGCAAAGAGACATAAGGACTCCCTGAAACAACATCTCAGGATGGCCAGATTGACCAACCACCCTGGCCCCAAGGCATGGATACTACTATCCACAATGGTGCGGCCTCTTTCGGAAGAAGCCGAATGAGTCTCGGCGACAAACGAAAAGAAAGAATACTTGGAAACAACATCACCCTGAAACAACATCTCTATATTATTATTTTATTATAGTATTACTATTATATCTTTGTTTTATTATATTATACTATTATATTTTCTATTATTATTTATTCTATTATTATTTATTATATTATTATATTATTATACAATTGTATTATATTCTACTGATGTTATTAGTATTTATTCTATTATACTATTATTATTATATTATATTATTATACTATTATTACTATTTTTATTAGCATTTATTCTATTATTATACTATTATTATACTATTATATTCTACTGTTGTTATTGTTATTATTTATTCTATTATTATTCTATTATTATACTATTATATTATCATGCTATTATATTCTACTATTATTATTATTCTATTATTATTATTCTATTATTATTATACTATTATATTCTCTATTATTATTTATTTATTATTATTATTTATTATATTATTATACTATTATATTATTATGCTATTACATTCTACTATTATAATTATTCTATTATTATAATATTATTATTCTATTATTCTATTCTACTATTATATTCTACTATTGTTATTCTTCTGTTATTATTATACTATTGTCATTGTTGTTATTATTATACTATTGTATTATTACTTATTATATTATACTATTGTTATTATCATGTATTATTATTATATACTATTATTTTTCTATTATTCTATTATTTATTTTATTATTATTATTCTATTATTATTCTATTGTTTATTCTATTATTCTATTCTATTCTATTCTATTATTGTTATTCTTCTGTTATTATTATTATTATTATAGTATTGTCATTGTTGTTATTATTATACTATTGTATTATTACTTATTCTATTATACTATTGTTATTATCATGTATTCTATTATTATACTATTATTATACTATTGTATTATTATACTATTACATTCTACTATTATTATTATTTTCTATTATTCTATTATTTATTTGATTATTATTATTCTATTATTTATTCTATTATTCTATTCTAGTATTATCTTCTACTATTGTTATTCTTCTGTTTTAATTATTATTATTATACTATTGTCATTGTTATTATTATTATACTATTGTATTATTACTTATTCTATTATACTATTGTTATTATCATGTATTCTGTTATTATACTATTACATTCTACTATTATTATTATTTTTTCTATTATTCTATTATTTATTCTATTATTATTCTATTATTATTCTACTATTATATTCTACTAATGTTATTTTTCTGTTATTATTATTATACTATTGTCATTATTATTATTATTATTGTACTATTGTCTCCTTCTTGTACTCTTCTATTCCACTCTTGTTGTGATCCCATTCATTCATTCATTCATTGAGGCCCCTTTTCCTTTTGGAGACTTCATTTCCCAGAATGCCTGCGCGTGGGCCGCCACCGCCGGGGCCGCCGGGAGTTGAAGTCCGGGGGGCGTTTCCTGTGATGCACCGCGCAGGCGTGGCCGCAGAGCGCCCTGGGGCGTGTAGTGCAAGCGGCGCTTTCTGAGTGCGGCGCGAGGCCCTGCGGGACTGCATCCCCCGTCATGCACCGGGCGCGGGGGCGGGGCCTGTGGCGGGAGAGCAATGGCGGCCGGCCGGTAGAGCGCGCTGTGAGGCCTGCCTTCTTCTCCTCAGGAGGGGAGCGGGAGGCCGAGGCCCAGGCGGAGGCCGAGGAGGAGGAGTAGGCCGCGGACGGCGCGGACATGTCCGGCAGGGTCGAGAAAGCAGGTACCGGCGCCCGGGAGGCGGGCCAGGCCTTCCTTCCTTCCTTCCTTTCCCGGAGAGGCCGCCTTCCCCCTTCCCCATCCCCCCCTCGTTTCCTTCCCGTCTTTTCCTCACTCCCTCTTCCCTTCCCATCTCTTCCTTCCTTCCTTCCCTCCCTCGTTCCTGCCTCTCTTCCCTTTTCTTTGCCATCTTCCCCTTCCTTCCTCTCTTTGCTTCTTTTCCTTCCCTCTTTTCTACCCTTCCCCTGACTCCTTCCCTTCTTCCCTTCTATCTTTTCCTCCCTTCCTCATTTCCCATCTTCTCCATCTCTTCCTTCCTTCTTCCTTCCATCCTTCCTCCACTTCCTTCCTTCCTTCATTTCCCATCATTTCCCATCTTCTCCATCTCTTCCTTCCTTCCTTCCTTCCTCCACTTCCTTCCTTCCTCATTTCCCATCTTCTCCATCTCTTCCTTCCTTCTTCCTTCCATCCTTCCTCCACTTCCTTCCTTCCTTCTTTCATTTCCCATCTTTTCCACATCTTCCTTCCTTCTTTTTTCCTTCCTTCCTTCCATCTTCCACTTTCTTCCTTCTTTCCTTCCTTTCCCCCCATCTTTTCCTTCCTTCCTCATTTCCCATCTTCTCCATCTCTTCCTTCCTTCTTCCTTCCATCCTTTCTTCTTCCTCCACTTCCTTCCTTCCTTCCTCTTTTCCCATATTTTCCTTTTATTCTCTCCTCCCTTGCCATATTTTTTCCTTCCTTCCTTCCTTCCTTCCTTCCTTCCTTCCTTCCTTCCTTCCTTCCTTCCTCGTTTTCCATCTTTTCCATCTCTTCCTTCTTTTTTCCTACCTTTCTTCCATCTTCCACTTCCTTCTCTTCCTCCTTTCCTTCTACCTTTTCCTTCCTTCCTTCCTCTCTCTTTTCCATCTCTTCCTTCGTTTCTTCGTTCCTCCCCTGCCATCTTCTCCTTCCTTCCTCATTTCCCATCTTCTCCATCTCTCCCTTCCTTCTTCCTTCCATCCTTTCTTCTTCCTCCACTTCCTTCCTTCCTCCCTCTTTTCCATCTCTTCCTTCTTATCTTCTCTCCTCCCTCCCTCTCTTCCTGTTATTTACATCTTTTCCTTCTTCTTTTTCCATCTTCCACTTCCTTCCTTCCTCTTTTCCCATATTTTCCTTTTATTTTCTCCTCCCTTGCCATATTTTCCTTCCTTCCTTCCTTCCTTCCTTCCTTCCTTCCTTCCTTCCTTCCTTCCTTCCTTCCTTCCTCGTTTTCCATCTTTTCCATCTCTTCCTTCTTTTTTCCTACCTTTCTTCCATCTTCCACTTCCTTCTCTTCCTCCTTTCCTTCTACCTTTTCCTTCCTTCCTTCCTCTCTCTTTTCCATCTCTTCCTTCGTTTCTTCGTTCCTCCCCTGCCATCTTCTCCTTCTTTCCTCATTTCCCATTCTTTCCATCTCTTCCTTCTTTTCTTCTCTCCTCTCTTGCTATCTTTTCCTTCCTTCCTTCCTTCCTTCCTTCCTTCCTTCCTTCCTTCCTCATTTCCCATCTTTTCCACATCTTCCTTCTTTTTTCCTTCCTTTCTTCCATCTTCCACTTTCTCCCTTCTTTCCTTCCTTTCCCCCATCTTTTCCTTCCTTCCTGTTTTCCATCTCTTCCTTCCTTCCTCATTCCCCATTTTTTCCATCTCCTTATTTCCTTCCTTCCCTCCCTCCCTCGTTTCTGTCTCTTCCCTCTTCTTTACAGTCTTCCCCTTCCTTTCTCTTACTTCCCTTCCTTTCATCCTTCCTCTCTTTTCTTCCTTTCCTTCACTCTTTCCCATCCTTCCCCTGACTCCTTTTCTTCTTTCTTCCCTTTTTTCTTTCCTTCAATCTTTTCCTTCCTTCCTCATTTCCCATCTTCTCCATCTCTTCCTTCTTTTCTTATTTCCGCCCTTGCCATCTTCTCCTTCCTTACTCATTTCCCATCTTCCCATCTGTTCTTTATTTCCTTCCTCCTTTGCCATCTCTTCCTTACTCATTTCCCATCTTTTCCATCTTACTTCCTCTTTTTTTCCTTCCTTTCTTACACTTTCTTCCTTTTTCCCTTTCTTTTTCCCATCTTTTCCTTCTTTCCATCCTTCCTCATTTCCCATGTTTTCCATCTCTTCCTTCTTTTTCCTCCCTTGCCATCTTTTCCTTCCTTCCCTCCTTCCTTCCTTTCTTCCTTCCTCATTTCCCATCTTCTCCATCTCTTTCGTCCTTCTTTTTTCCTTCCTTTCTTCCATTTTCTTCCTTCCTTCCTCTTTTTCATCCCTTCCTTCCTTCCTTCCTTCCTTCCTTCCTTCCTTCCTCTTTTTCCATCTTTTCCTTCTCTTCCTTTTTCCCTCTTGTTCAATCTTTTCCATCCCCTTCTCTTATTTCCTTTACACCGTTTCCTTCCTTATTTTTCTTCTTCCTTCCTTCCTTTTATTTACATCTTTTCCTTCCTCTTTTTCCATCTTTCCCTTCTTTTACTTCTTCCCTCTCGTTCAATATTTTCCTTCCCCTTTCCTCTTTTCCTTTACACCGTTTCCTTCCTTATCTTTCTTCTTTCCACCTTCTTTCTTTCTTTCCTTTTATTTACATCTTTTCCTAGAACTGAAGCAATAATCCTATATACGTAATGGTATATCTTGCGGAGAGTTACTAAGCTTTGATTGCTCTTGTCTTGGCTGTCTTTCGTTCGTTCGTTCGTTCTTTCTGCAAACTAAGATTTGGGTTCCTTTCCGAAAACCGTGTTCCGGCTTTAGTGCCTAAAACCCCTTTGGGTACGTTTTAGTGCTGGAAACAAAGCTGTGAAGGCACAACGTCGTTGTTCCGTCGGATGATTCGCCCGTGCGTTGCCATTGTGTAGAGGAATGTGGCGCCTCTGGCTGTGTGTCAGCTGCATAAGATCTCTACTGACCAGAAGGTCATGAGTTCAAGGCCTGATCGGGTCGGGGTGAGCTCTCGACCAATTGTGTAGCTCGTTGTCGACCTTTGCAACCCCAAACACAGTTGCATCTGTCAAGTAGGAAATTTAGGTACCACTTTGTGGGGAGGCTAATTTAACTGATTTACAAGGCCCTAAATCTCCAGGAAGTGTGCAAAGGAGTGAAGAGTGCAACAGCTCCCCCTGGTGGCCAGAAGCTGAAATGTTAAATTGCCTCTGAGTGTCTTGTCTATGTCAAAGGGCACTGAATGTTTGCCATGGATATGTGCATTGTGATCCGCCCTGAGTCCCCTGCTTTGGGGTGAGAAGGGCGGAATATAAATGATGTAAATAAATCTATCTATCTATTCTATGTATATAATAAAAGTCAGTGCTTGCGGTGGTGCGGAGGGAGGAATATGTGGCAGCGTTTCAATTGGTTGCCACTGAGGAACTATTTGCATAAAGGACTCTGATTGGCCAGCCTCAGAACTCCAACAATCTAAGGCACCAGACAGAGGGCATTGGTTGCCACTGAGGGACTATTTGCATAAAGGACTCTGATTGGCCAGCAAAACAGAATTCAACTGAATGCTTGAGTTAGCCAAATGACGTTTTTTTCCGTTGGAAATGGAATGCTCATTTTCTGGGAGGTGCGGAGGTGCCAAGGAATATGTGACAGCGTTTCGGTAGGTTGCCGCTATGGGATTATTTGCATAAAGGACTCTGATTGGCCACCCTCAGAACTCCAACATTCTACGGCCCCAGATGGAGGGGATTGGTTGCCACTGAAATAGTATTTGCATAAAGGACTCCGATTGGCCATCCACATTCCAAAACTCTTAAGGTAACTCAGAGGGAAAAGGAAAGGCTTCGGGCAGTCAGACACTGCAGCCCACAGCAGTGACGGATCAGGACCAAACTTGGCACACAGGGGCCCAATGGCCCACTTCACAACGTGACCCTCACCCAATGACCACTACAGATCAAAATTAGCACACGGAGCCCCCTTGACCCACTCAACACCCTGGTGCTGTTTCAAGGAGGACTTGAAATACCTTCGCTCACCTTCTGAGACCGCGGCAACCCTCATCCAGAGAATGATCAAGACCAAACATGGCACACAGAGCCCCCATGACCCACTCTACGTCCTGGTGCTGTTTGGAGGGGGGTGGACCATGGCCAGTGGGACTTGCAGTACCTTCACTAAGTTCCTGAGACCACTGCAAGCCACATAAACATCTCATAGGAACCAACCTTGGCACACAATGCCTTCCTCAAATAACCCGGGCACCGCCGGGTCCCCAAGCTAGTAAATAAATAAATAGAGCAGTGGTTGTCAACCTGTGGGTCCCCAGGAGTTGGCCTACAACTCCCAGAAATCCCATCCAGCTGTTAGTATTTCTGGAAAGCCAAAACATTTGGGGACCCCCAGGTACAGAGGCTCTCCCACCATCCGGACTCTCGGTTGTTGTGTGTCGAGATTCAATTCGTGTTTTGGTTTTGTTGTGCAGCATTTAATTAGCAAGCGGAGAGCAGTGCGGTCTTGTGTTGCGCGGCGTACGAACCTTCCTTTGGGGAACGATGCAATGGTGCAGGGTCTTTCCTTCCCGTGAATCGTTGTGACTCTTACACCACCGTAACACCGTCGTTTCCTAATTGGTTCTATCATCAAAACATGAAAAAAGTTTATTAAACGAGGGGAAAACTTTGTCTTTGTCGTGCGGCATATTTTGGTCTTGCTTGCTCCCTCCTCCTCCCTATGACATATTCCCCTCACATATTGACACATGGCCCTCATCCTGTCTCCTCCCAACCTTCTCTTCTGCAGGCTAAACACGTCCAGCTCTTTAAGCCGCTCCTCATAGGGCTTCTTCTCCAGACCCTTGATCATATAAGTTGAGCACCTCTTCTTGAAATGCTCCAGAATCCAAATGCAAAGCTCATGGCTTCGTGCGCTACAACAACAGCGCGTCTAAAGCTGCCCCCAGGCTATGTGTCGAAGGCGACTTCTCTTAAGCGTGTTTCGACTTGGGCCTCGACTTCCAAGATCTGTCATTATGTGCATTGCAGGTCTGCGCTGGAAGGCGGTTGCTTAATTCGGGCGGCACATGTTGCGGAGACGGTAACAGAGAAAGTGTAGCCGGAAGGCAGAGAATTGGTTGGAGATAGTTGTTGCCGTTGTTGTTGTTGTTGAGACAGTAACAGAGAAGGTGCCGCTGGAAGGCAGATAATTGGTTGGAGATAGTTGTTGCCGTTGTTGTTGTTGCCGTTGTTGTTGTTGTTGAGACAGTAACACAGAAGGTGCCACCGGAAGGCAGATAATTGGTTGGAGATAGTTGTTGCCGTTGTTGTTGTTGTTGAGACAGTAACACAGAAGGTGCCACCGGAAGGCAGATAATTGGTTGGAGATAGTTGTTGGCGTTGTTGTTGTTGCCGTTGTTGTTGTTGTTGAGACAGTAACAGAGACGGTGCCGCTGGAAGGCAGATAATTGGTTGGAGATAGTTGTTGTTGTTGCCGTTGTTGTTGAGACAGTAACAGAGACGGTGCCGCTGGAAGGCAGATAATTGGTTGGAGATAGTTGTTGCCATTGTTGTTGTTGTTGTTGTTGTTGTTGTTGTTGAGACAGTAACACAGAAGGTGCCACCGGAAGGCAGATAATTGGTTGGAGATAGTTGTTGCCGTTGTTGTTGTTGTTGTTGAGACAATAACAGAGAAGGTGCCACTGGGAGGCAGAGAATTGGTTGGAGATAGTTGTTGCTGTTGTTGTTGAGACAGTAACAGAGAAGGTGCCGCTGGAAGGCAGATAATTGGTTGGAGATAGTTGTTGCCGTTGTTGTTGTTGCCATTGTTGTTGTTGTTGAGACAGTAACAGAGAAGGTGCTGCTGGAAGGCAGATAATTGGTTGGAGATAGTTGTTGCCATTGTTGTTGTTGTTGTTGTTGAGACAGTAACAGAGAAGTTGCCGCCCGAAGGCAGAGAATTGGTTGGAGATAGTTGTTGCCGTTGTTGTTGTTATTTTTATTGAAAAAGGTTCTATTCCTGGTTTGAAAGCGTTATCCCTGTCTCATTGTGTGGGCCATACTTTGAAAATAGTTGTGATCCCACAGAAACGTTGTTGTTTTTGTGGCACAAACTAGGTTGAATTGGTTGAGACTCAATGAAAAGCTATTGCACAATCCGCTATAGGAGGGTGTCCCTCCCACAGAAACAACGTTTTGTCAGTGTAACAAACCTTTCCCATGGTTTGGTTGTAGAACCAATTTGGAAATTACATTTATAACTCAGGAACAAAGGTCGTGTTAGATAGTGTTGTTGTTGTTGATGATGATGATGATGATGATGATAATAATAATAATCTATTATATAAAGGAGGTCCTGTCATGGAACGACCGTCCTAGGCAGAGAAACCTTACAAGGCAGAGACACCAAACTTGGCAACAAAAATAGGCCTCAGGCAAGGTAGGTTTTTAGCAAAAAAACTTTCCCCACCAAAACATAGAAGGCCCCCAAAACAACGATACAAAAAACCCTACATTTCCCAGCGTCCTCCGCGGCTGCCAATGAATCTCCCGGCCTCTACATTCTGACAACATGATTGGTTGCCAGTGAGGGAGTATTTGCATAACGCCTCTATTGGCCAGCCAACATGAACATTCCGACCCATAATAAACTGGCAGAGGAGGATAAGGCAAAGGCCTGAGGCAGTCGCCAACACAAACACCCAATTCACTTCCCACAGAAAATTTAAACCCCTACAAATCACAGACCACGCCCAAAATTGACAGTAAGGCTTCATTAACTTGATTTCCCTGACTAGGCCTCACTTAATGGAATGCTGTTTACGCTCTGAATTGACAGTAAGGCTTCATTAACTTGATTTCCCTGACTAGGCTCAGCTCATGGGACATTGTGTATGGCCTGAATTGACAGTAAGGCTTCATTAACTTGATTTCCCTGACTAGGCCTCACTTAATGGGATGCTGTTTAAGCTCTGAATTGACAGTAAGGCTTTGTTAACTTGATTTTCCCGACTAGGCCTCAGCTCATGGGACATTGTGTATGGCCTGAATTGACAGTAAGGCTTCATTAACTTGATTTTCCTGACTAGGCCTCAACTCATGGGACATTGTGTATGGCCTGAATTGACAGTAAGGCCTCATTAACTTGATTTTCCTGACTAGGCCTCAACTCATGGGACATTGTGTATGGCCTGAATTTACAGTAACCTACATTGGCACACAGAGCCCCTATGACCCACGCTACATTCTACTGCAGTTTGGAGGAGGGTGGACCATGTATGATGGGATTTGATGTACCTCCATAGATTATGGGATTTGTAGTACTTTCAAACCCTTCATTCCCCACAGACCACTGTGGCCCAGAACCAAGACCGATAAAGACCAAACTTGGCACACAGTGCCCCCATGACCCACACTCCATCCAACTGCAGTTTAGAGGAGGGCACACCAAGGATGATGGGATTTCAAGTACCTCCACTCACTTCCAAAGTACCCCACCCACACAAGCATCAACCTCTACATCAACACAGCAGACGGAAAGACAAAAAACATTGTATATCCACAAGCTCTGCAGAACGCCAGCAACACCACACACCAACAACTCCCCAGGACTTCAACATCCCACCCACCAGAACAACCCACAACGACACAGCCATGGCCCCAACAACACCATAATTAACATCAATTCCATACATACTCAGACTTCCTCGCATCTCCTAAATAGGGCACAGCAACGCGGGCCGGGTACAGCTAGTATATTAATAACTAGCTGTCCCCTGCAACGTGCTGCTGTAGCCCAGGGGACTGTAGCTTGGGGACCCGGCAGTGTCCGGGTCATTTGAGAAAGGCATTGGTTGCATGTGATCCAAATTGAGTCTAGATCCAATGTCACCAGTGGATACCGGTGAACTACTACTCCCATATGCCTGTCCCATTGTCGATGTCTATCCTCCCCCAAGCCACACCAGGATGTAGAGTGGGTCACGGGAATTCTGTGTGCCAAGTCTGGACTTGATCAGTCATTGGTGTGGTTCATAGTTGTCTCTGGAAGTGAGTAAAGGTACTGGAAATCCCATCATCCATTGTCCACTATCCCCAAATCCGCACCAGGATGGAGAGTGGATCATGGGGGCTCTGTGTGCCAACTTTGGCCCAGATCTGTCATTGGTGGGCTTCACAGTGGTCTATGGGTGCCGAAGCAAATTAAAGTAGTGCAAATCCCATTATTTGTGGTCCATCCTCCCCTAAATGGCACCAGGACGTAAGGTGGGTCATGGGGGTTATGTGTGCCAAGTTTGGTCCAGGTCTGTCATTTGTGTGGGTCACAGTGGCCGGTGGAAGTGGGAGCCAATCAGAAAGCTGACACATACACACATACATACCCACATACACTGACTTGTATTATATGTACTAATGAGGGTACCTGGCAGTGCCTGCGATATTTGAAAAAAGGCATTGTTTGTTTTGGGGTGTTAGGTAATATCATGTAGTTAATTAGTAACATTATTTATTAGAGAAAAGGCAATCTTTGATTCAGTTTTTATTAGTGCTCCAGTTAGAAAATACATAAGAATGTGGATGACCCTCAATGCCCAGAACCGTGGGTCAATCCTCCCTAGACCGGGCCTGTATACACAGCTGGCCATGTTGAGTCTGTGTGCCAAGTTTGGTCCAGATCTGATGTCGGCTGGGGTTAGTACTCTCTGTATAAGAGTGAACTACAACTCCCATATGCCAAGGGCAGTCACCCCCCGAACCCTCTAGTTGGTCATGTTGAGTCTGTGTGCCAAGTGTGGTCCAGATCCAACGTTGGCTGGGTTCAGTGCTCTTTGGATGCAGGTGAACTTTTTCTCGGCATTACTTCGCGAACGAAGATTCTTAGGAAGGACTCACCCCACGCGTTCTACAAGCACGTTGATGACTAAAAAGGCCAATCTGAGACAGGCAAGTTCGGTTACAGAAAGCACAGCAGAAAGTCTCCTTGGGTGATGTTGTTTCCAAGTTGCGGTTCTTTCTGCGTTGTCGTTTCTCTTCGAGACCCATTCGGCGTGTCTTCTCGAAAGAGGCCGCAGCATTGTGGATAGTGCGTCTCCATGCCTCCCGATGTGAGGCCAGCGTGGACCATTGTTGGTGATCAATCTGGCCGAGCCTGAGATGTTGTTTCAGGGAGTCCTTGTATCTCCTTTTGGGGGCGCCTCTCTTGCGCTGACCCGTGGCGAGTTCACCGTAGAGTAGTATCTTTGGGAGGCGATGGTCCTCCATCCTATGGACGTGTCCTGCCCAGAGCAGCTGTGTTCTCACTTCCTGTTGTCTCGGCCCTGTTCTTAACTAGGAGTCGTTTGTAAGTCAGGTCTGGAACTCAGGAAATGCCTATATATTATAATATAATATTATATACAAATGATGTAATAATATAAGATTCCTTTCACTTCCTGTTGTCTCAGCCCCGTTCTTAACTAGGAGTCGTTTGTAAGTCAGATCTGTAACTCAGGGAATGCCTATATATTATAATATATACAAATGATGTAATAATATAAGATTCCTTTCACTTCCTGTTGTCTTGGCCCTGTTCTTAACTAGGAGTCGTTTGTAAGTCAGGTCTGGAACTCAGGAAATGCCTTTAAGTACAACAAAAACTTCTTTAAGTACATCAGAAGCAGGAACCCAACTAGAAAAGCAGTTGGGCCACTCGACGACAATGGTCAGAAAGGGAAAATCAGCGAAGACAAGGAGATTGCTGAGCGGCTAAATGACTTCTTTGCCTCCGTTTTCACACAGGAGGACAGACAACATATGCCTGCAGCTGAGTCAGTTTTTTCAAGGAGGGAATTAAAAGAATTAAAACAGATAGAGATAAACAAGGAGGATGTTCTCACATGCCTTACTAAACTAAATGTCAACAAATCACCAGGTCCAGACGGCATCCACCCCAGAGTTCTTAAGGAACTCAAGAGTGAAATTGCTGAACTTCTAGCTAAGATATATAACCTTTCTCTAAGATCAGGCACTGTACCCGAGGACTGGAGTGAGGCAAATGTAACACCGATCTTCAAGAAAGGATCCAGAGGTGATCCAGGAAATTATAGACCAGTCAGTCTAACCTCAGTTCCAGGCAAAGTGATGGAAACCATTATTAAAGAAAATATTACTAGGCACGTAGAAGAACAGGCATTGCTGAAGGAAAATCAACATGGTTTCTGCAAAGGCAAATCATGTCTTACTAACTTGTTAGAATTCTTTGAGGGTGTAAATAAACACATAGATAAAGGGGACCCAATTGATATTGTTTACCTTGACTTTCAAAAGGCTTTTGACAAAGTCCTCACCAAAGGCTCCTAAATAAGCTCTTCAGCCACGGAGTCAGGGGACAGGTCTTGTCCTGGATTGGAACCTGGCTAAACTGTAGGAAACAAAGGGTGGTAATAAACGGACACTTCTCTGGGTGGAAAGAGGTGAGAAGTGGCGTACCCCAAGGTCCAGTTTTGGGTCCGTTACTTTTTAATTTATTCATTAATGATCTGGATGTAGAAGTAAATTGTGAGGTAGCAAAGTTTGCAGACGACACTAAATTGTTCAGGGTAGTTAAAAATGAAACTGACTGTAAAGAGCTCCAGAAAGATCTCTCGAAATTGAGTGAATGGGCAACAAAGTGGCAAATGCATTTTAACCTAAACAAGTGTAAAGTCATGCACATCGGGGCAAAGAACCCCAACGACACCTACCAATTGATGGGGTCAAAGCTTTCCGAGACAAACCAGGAAAGGGATCTTGGGGTTTTGGTGGACAGCTCAATGAAGAGGTCAACCCAGTGCGCTGCAGCAGTGAAAAAAGCAAATTCTATGCTTGGCATGATCAGGAAGGGAATCGAAAATAGGTCGGCAAATGTTGTATTACCTCTCTACAAATCTATGGTGAGGCCACATCTGGAGTACTGTGTACAATTCTGGTCTCCGCACCTTAAGAAGGATATAACGGAACTGGAAAAGGTACAAAGAAGGGCAACAAGAATGATCCAAGGGATGGAGCGGCTCCCTTATGAAACCAGGTTGCAACGCCTTGGTCTTTTCAGCCTTGAAAGACGGCGTTTAAGAGGTGACTTGATCGAAGTGTATAAAATCATGCATGGGATAGAAAAGGTGAATAAAGAAAAAATATTTCCTCTGTCACCCAACACTAGGACTAGGGGGCACTCCCTAAAGCTCCAAGGTAGGAAAGTTAGGACTAATAAAGGGAAATATTTCTTCACCCAGAGGGTCATTGGGTTATGGAACTCACTTCCAGAGGAGGTTGTGACAGCGGTCAGACTGAACAACTTCAAGGCAGGATTAGACAGATTCATGGATACCAAGGGAATCAGTAGTTACTGAAAAGGACATTCAAGTGCCACCTCGGAGTTGGTTGAGGCAGGCAGGATTTCCCCGGGTACTGGTTGTGGGGGGGTCAGGAGCAGGTCAGGGTTTTGCCCTCCCTTCTGCTCGAGGTCCCCGTGTACAACTGGGGGCCACTGTGTGATACAGAATGCTGGACTAGATGGGCTGAGGTCCGATTCAGCATGGCTCTTCTTATGTTCTTATGTTGTCTCGGCCCTGTTCTTAACTACGAGTCGTTTGTAAATCAGATCTGTAACTCAGGGCATGCCTATACAAATGATGTAATAATATAAGATTCCTTTCACTTCCTGTTGTCTCAACCCCGTACTTAACTAGGAGTCGTTTGTAAGTCAGGTCTGGAAGTCAGGAAATGCCTATATATATATATATATATATATATATATATATATATGATAATATAAGATTCTTTTCACTTTCTGTTGTCTCGGCCCTGTTCTTAACTACGAGTCGTTTGTAAATCAGATCTGTAACTCAGGGCATGCCTATATATTATAATATTATAATATAATATATAATATTATAATATAATATTATATACAAATGATGTAATAATATAAGATTCCTTTCACTTCCTGTTGTCTCGGCCCCGTTCTTAACTATGAGTCAGAGTCAAATCTGTAACTCGGGGACTGCCTATATTTATATCTATATATAATACTAGCTGTACCCGGCACGCGTTGCTGTGCCCTATTTAGGAGATGCGAGAAAGTCTGAGTATGTAAGGGTTGGAATTGATGTTACTTATGGTCTTGGTGGGGTCATGGCTGTGTCGTTGTGGGTTGTTGTGGTGGGTGGGATGTTGAAGTCCTGGGGAGTTGTCGGTGTGTGGTGTTGCTGGCGTTCTGCAGAGCTTGTGGATATACAATGTATGTTGTGGAATGCTTGTGTGGGTGGGGTGTTTTGGGTGTTTGTGTGTGTTTGTAGAGTATCAGTGCAGCGTTGTGTTGTGGTTGGAGTATAGGTGGAGTTGGTTTTTGTTTGTGGTGGTGGTAGGTGTTGTGTGTGCGGGGTCCCGTAAGGTTGGGGGGATGGGTTGTGATAGGAAGTTGTGTTGTGTGGGTAGGAATTGCTGGAGTATTGTGCCTGGGACGTGTGTGTATTTGGAGGTGTGTGTGGTGGTGAGTAGTGAGTGCAGTCCTGGGTTTTGTGTTGGGGAAGTTGTCAGGTATTTTTGGGGTGTATTTTGTGTGTGTTGTGGTGACACAGTTGTCTCAGTCTGGCTGTGTGCTGGTTGTGATGTGGAGGGGGTGTTGCTTTTGCCAGTGGTGTTTGTTGTGTATTTTGTTTGGGGTGGGTTTTTGTGTTGCAGTATATTTTTTTTGGTGGGTTTTGCAAGTTTGTGTTATTCTGGGGGTATGTGTTTGTCAGTGGTGCCTGTGTCCCTGGTGCCCTATTTGCCTCCCTCCTAGAGCTTGGCCTTGACAGTTTAACCCACAAACACCAACTGACTAAACTCAAATCACTCAGCATTCTATTCTAGCCTTGGCTGGCTTCGCCCGCCATTACTATGGTAACTCAACCTCCCTGCATTTTGTGTGGGCCGATGTTGGCCAATGGGTTTCGCTGGCGGCCGAGGATGCTGGGAAATGTAGGTTTTTTAAATTGTTGTTTTGGGGGCCTTCTAGGTTTTGGGGGGGAAAGTTTCTTTGCTAAAAACCTTCCTTGCCTGAGGCCTATTCTTGTTGGCAAGTTTGGTGTGTCTGCCTATGAAGGTTTCTCTGCCACTGGCAGTCGTTCGATGATGAGTCTTCCTTTATCTATATAGATAATATTATATACAAATGATGTAATAATATAAGATTCCTTTCACTTCCTGTTGTCTCGGCCCCGTTCTTAACTAGGAGTCGTTTGTAAGTCAGATCTGTAACTCAGGGAATGCCTATATATTATAATATTATAATATAATATTATATACAAATGATGTAATAATATAAGATTCCTTTCACTTCCTGTTGTCTCGGCCCCGTTCTTAACTAGGAATCGTTTGTAAGTCAGATCTGTAACTCAGGGAATGCATATATATATATATATATATATACACACACACACACACACACACACACACACTAGCTGACGACCCGGCGGTGCCCGGGTTATTTGAGGAAGGCATTGTGTGCCAAGGTTGGTCCGGATCAGTTGTTCATTTGGCTCGCAGTGGTTTCAGGAAGTGAGTGAAGGATTATGGACCATGGACCATAATCCATGGTCCATCCTCCTCCAAATTTCACCAGGATGTAGGGGGTTCTGTGTGCCAAATTTGGTCATGATCAGTCATTGAATGAGGGTCGCAGCAGTCTCGGGAAGTGAGTGGAGGTACTTCAAGTCCCATCATCCGTGGTCCATCCTCCTGAAAACTGCACCAGGGTGTAAAGTAGGTCATGGGGGCTCTAGGTGCCAAGTTTGGTCTTGATCAGTCACTGGATGAGAGTCCCTTCAAGTACCATCATCCATGGTCCATCCTACTCGAAGCTGTACTAGCATGTAGTGTAGGTAATGGGAGCTCTGTGTGCCAAGTTTGGTCTTGATCAGTCATTGGATGAGGGTTGCAGCGGTCTCAGGAAGTGAGTGGAGGTACTTCAAGCCCTATCATCCATGCTCTGCTCTTCTCCAAACTGTACCAGGACATAGATTGGGTCATGGGGGTTAAGTTTGATAAGTTTGGTCCAGGTCCTTTGAAGTCACCCGTGCTGGTCCAAACTGCACCAGGGTGAGTGAATGGGGGTACTGCAAGTCCTTCAAACTGCACCAGGATGTAGCAAGTGGAGTGGGTCTTTGGGGGGGGTGTTGTGTGCCAACTGTAGTCTTGTTCTGTCATTGTTGGGGGCCTAGTCAGGAAAATAGTTAAGTTAGTCAGAGAATCAAGTTCAGGAAGCCTGACTGTGAATTCAAGCTGAGGCCTAGTCTCGAAAATCAAGTTGAGGAAGCCTTACTGTCAATTCAGGCTGAGGCCTAGTTTGTAAAATCAGCTAAAGGAAGCCTTTTTGTAAAGAACTCTGTCTGGCACCTTTGAGATTTGGGATGTTGGAATGCTGGCCAATCCATGGTCCATCCTCCTCAAACTGCACCAAGACGTAAACTGGGTTTTGGGGGTTCTGTGTGCCAAGTTTGGTTTTGTTGTCTCATTGTTGGGGGCTGCAAAGTGTTTTGGACTGAAACTCCCACCATGCCTGACTGCCTCAGGCCTTTTCCTTACCCCCCTCTGGCACTTTAGAGTTTCGGAATGTTCATGTTGGCTGGCCAATGGGAGTCGTTTATGCAAATAATGCTGCCACATATCCTTCCGCCCCCCGGATACAAACATACAAACATTCCGCTTTATAAAGGTATCGAGATAGAGAGATGGAGATATATATATATATACACATGATATCTGTATCTCTGTCTGTATACCTTTATAAAACGGAATGTTTGTATGTGTGTATGCGGAGGGCGGGAGGGCAAAAGGGCGGAAGCAGGGTGATGGACCTGCACCAAACTTGGTACACATAACCCCCCTAACCCCCTTTACGTCCTGGCGTGGGTCGGGGGACATGACCCACGGATTATGGGATTTGTAGTACTTTCCAACACTTTGGTTCCCACAGACCACTGAGGCCACCAAAAAGGACCAATACAGACCACACTCAGCACACACAGCCCCCATGACCCACTCTACGTCCTGGTGCAGTTCGGAGGAGGGTGGACCATGGATGATGGGACTTAAAGTGCCTCTACTCACTTCCCAAGTCCTCTGCAACCCTAATCCAATCACTGATCGAGACCAAACTTGGCACACAGAACCCCCATGACTGCCTTCACGTCCTGGTGAGGTTTGGGGGAGGACTGACAATGGATGATGGGATTTGTAGTACTTTTACACCCCTCTGTTCCCACAGACCACTGCGGCCCCCAACAAACACTGATAAAGACCACACTTGGCACACAGAGCCCCAGTGACCCAGTCCACATCCTACTGAAGTTTGGAGGGGGACAGAACATGGATGATGGGTCTTGCAGTACCTTCCCTCACTTTCCAAGACTGCTACAAACCTAATCCTATGATTGATCAACACCAAACTTGCCACACAGAGCCCTCATGACCCACTCTACATTCTGGTGCAGTTTGGAGGAGGGTGGACCATGGATGATGGGACTTGAAGTACCTCTACTCACTTCCCAAGTCTGCTGCGACCCTCATCCAATTACCGATTGAGACCAAACTTGGCACACATAACCTCCATGACTGCCTTCACGTCCTGGTGAGGTTCGGGGGACGACTGACAATGGATGATGGAATTTGTAGTATTTTCACACCCCTCTGTTCCCACAGACTACTGTGGCCCCCAAAAAACACCGAGAAAGACCACACTTGGCACACAGAGCCCCAGTGACCCACTCTACATCCTACTGAAGTTTGGAGGGGGAGAGAACATGGATTATGGGACTTGCAGTACCTTCCCTCACTTCCTAATCCTGCTACGAACCTAATCCAATGACTGATCAACACCAAATCTGGCACACAGAGCCCTCATGACCCACTCTACAGCCTGGTGCAGTTTACTGTGAGACGGACTACGGATGATGGGACTTGAAGTACCTTCACTCACTTCCGAAAAAGAATGCATCCTCATCCATTCACCAATACAGACCAAACTTAGCACACAGAGCCCCCATGACCCAATCTACATCCTACTACACTTTGGGGGGGACGGGACAGAGATGATGGGACTTGCACTACCTTCAGTAATTTCATGATACCACTGCAACTCCCAATAATGATGGATCAAGACCAAACTTGGCACACAGAGCCCCCATGGCCCACTCTACATCCTGCTGCGCTTCACAAATAACCCGGGCAGGGCCGGGTCCCCAAGCTAGTAATAATATAAGATGCCTTTCACTTCCTGTTGTCTCGGCCCCGTTCTTAACTAGGAGTTGTTTGTAAGTCAGATCTGTAACTGTGGGACTGCCTATATCTATATCTACAATATAATAATATATACAAATGATACAATAATATAAGATTTCTCTCCCTTCCTGTTGTCTCAGCCCCGTTCTTAAGTAGGACTTGTTTGCTAGTCAGATGTGTGTAACTCAGGGATGGCCTGTATCTCTCTTGCGCACTCTGTGAGCCCAGCAGGCGGGCATCACGAGGCCAAGAGCCCATCCAGCAAAGCCATTGATTTGTCCTCAAAGCCCTCCGCTGCCGCGCAACAGCCGGCCAAGCGGAAACAAAAAAAACCGGGCAAACGCGCAGCCCGTGTTTCTAAACGCAGAGTACATTCCTGGGGCTATTTTAAAGGCCTCGCGTCGTCGGCAGGGATTCGGGACGGTTTGGAAAGCAGGGAAGGGGGAGACGCTTCGCTTGAAATCGTTCGGGACCAACCATTGGCTCAGGGGTGCGGGCTTCATCGCCATTCTTACACTTAGCGTGACAGAATCGTAGTGTCGGAAGGGACTCCCAAAGGCCATCCAATCCAACCCAAGTCCTAAACAAATATTCTGTTTATTTAAATCTAATGCTCGTCTGTTTTGGACTGAATGACCTCACCAAAATGAGGCTTTGTGTTAGATTTGCATCGTACGGTAATCTCATTGGGCTCCATTATTATTATTATTATTATTATTATTATTATGTTTATTTTTTACACCCCACTTCTCTCTCTCGGCATTACTTCACGAACGAAGATTCTTAGGAAGGACCCACCCCAAGCTTTTTACAAGCGCGTTGATGACTAAAAAGGCCAATCTGAGATAGGCAAGTTCGGTTGCAGAAAGCACAGCAGAAAAATCTCCTTGGGTGATGTTGTTTCCAAGTTGCGGTTCTTTCTGCGTTGTCGTTTCTCTTCGAGACCCGTTCGGCGTGTCTTCTCGAAAGAGGCCGCAGCATTGTGGATAGTGCGTCTCCATGCCTCCCGATCTGTAACTCAGGGATGCCTCAGTGCTGGTGACCCCTGCTTGCTCAAGGACAGCAACATTAGTCACATAGTCGGTCCAGTGTATATTTAGGATTGTGCAAAGACAGCGCTGATGAAAGCGTTCGAGGAGTCTTAGGTGCTGGCGATAGGTGACCCATGTTTCAGACCTATAGAGGAGAATAGACAGTACGATAGCTCTGTACACACTGATTTTGGTGCTTTGCCTCAGGTGCTTGTTGCTCCAGACTCTTTCGCGAAGACTTCCAAATGCACTCTATGCCTTTGCTAATCTGTGATCTATCTCTCTCTCTGTCAATCTTGGCATCTGAAGAGATGATGCTTCCCAGCGAGGTGAACTGCTGGACGGGCTTAAGCACAGATGTGCCTATGCTGTCATGGGGATTATGGTGTTCTTCCTGTGGTGCGGGCTGGTAGAGGACTTCCGTTTTCTTCAGGCTGACTACCAGCCCAAAGAGCTCTGCAGCTGCTGCAAAGCAGGATGTGAGGCGCTGCTGAGCTGCTTCTGAATGGGCGACAAGGGCAGCATCGTTGGCAAAAAGCAGGTCACGGACTAGATAGTTTAGAGCAGTGGTTCTCAACCTTCCTAATGCCACGGCCCCTTAATAAGTTCCTCATGTTGTGGCGACCCCCAACCATGAAATCACTTTTGTTGCTACTTCATAACTCTAATTTTGCTCCTGTTATGAATCATAATGTAAATATCTGATATGCAGGATGTATTTTCATTCCCAGGACTAAATTGAGCACAAATACCTGATACAACCAAATTTGAAAACTGGTGGGGTGGGGTGGGGGTTGAATTTGTCATTTGGGAGTTGTTGTTGCTGGGATTTCTAGTTCACCTACAATCAAAGAGCATTCTGAACTCCACCAACAATGGAATTGAACCGAACTTGGGAGACAGGACTTCCATGGCCAACAGAAAACACCAGACGGGTTTGGTGGGCATTGACCTTGAGTTTGGGAGTTGTAGTTCGTCTACATCCGGAGAGCACTGTGGGCTCAAACAATGATGGATCTGGACCAAACTTGGCTTGAATATTCAATATGCCCCAATGTGAACACTGGTGGAGTTTGGGGGGGGGGGGGGGGTTATAGACCATGATATCAAAGAGTTGTAGTTGCTGGGATTTATAGCTCACCTACAATCAATGAACATTCTGAACCCGACAAATGAGAGAATTGAACCAAACTTCCCACACAGAACCGTAGTGACCAACAGAAAATACTGTGTTTTCTGATTGTCTTTGGTGACCCCTCTGACACCCCCTCGCGACCCACCCAGGGGTCCCGACCCCCAGGTTGAGAAACAATGGTTTAGAGTCTTAGTGCGAGCCCTCAGATGGCTTAAGTTGAACAAACCAGTGTTCCCCAACCAGTGTGCCGGGCCACACTAGTGTGCCCTAAGCAATCATCAGGTGTGCCATGGGAAATTGGAACCTCCAGGAAGGGGGGGGGGGGAGAGTCTAGTGTGTTGAAGTATAAAAACCCTAAGAAACCTACCTCGATAAAGGCACAAAATTACAACCACCCCCCTCCCCACCCATTGTCTACTTGGTCTCTCCCTCTCCATGCATTGGGAAGGCCCGCCTCCCTTTCCCCAAGTAGAGACCTCCTCTTGCCTCCTGGGGGTTCTGTGTGGGAAGTTTGGCCCAGTTCTATCATTGGTGGGGTTCAGAAGGCTCTTTGATTGTAGGGGAACTATAAATCCCAGCAACTACAACTCCCAAATGTCAAGATCTATTTCCCCTGAACTCCATCTGCGTTCATATTTGGGCATATTGAGTATTGATGCCAAGTTTGTTCCTGATCCAACATTGTTTGAGTCCACAGTGCTCTCTGGATATAGGTGAACTACAACTCCAAAATCCAAGGTCAATGCCCACCAAACTCTTATAGTATTTTCTCTTGGTTAAGGGAGTTTTGTCTGGGAAGTTTGTGTCTTTCTGCCATTCCTGCCAGGATATCTATGTTGAGTTCATTGAAACAGGTTTCACACTGACTGTATAAATACATTTAGAAACATATTAACTATACGTATTACTGTGTTAGAGTGTCATTTTGTGTCATTTTGGTTGGTGGTGTGCACCAGGATTTGGTCAATGTAAGAAATGTGCCGCAGCTCAAAAAAGGTTGAAAAACACTGTATTGGATCACATGTTGGACACTTCCCAAGTGTCTAGTACTGTGATGTATCGGCTATTATTATTATTATTATCATTATCTCTAATGGCCCAATGACAATGTGGACAGGCACCTTTTGCCACTTTTTGCACATCACGTTCTGCAGCAGATAAGTTGTTTTGCTTCTGCGCGCATTGCATTCAACGGCGCATGAGGCTCATTGCTGCAAATCGCCTTGCTGGCAGCGTGGCTGCAAATTACGGGTTCCGGATTTGCAACGAGGAAGGCTCCGTCCGAGGGGCGAGCGGAGGGTTATTTTTGGACACCCTCTTTTCGGCCCGGAAAATAAATTTAGACATTGTCTCTCGTTCCAGACTTTCTCCTCACCCCGAAGTCAGCTGTCTGTTGCATTCCTTTCGGCTCCAGCTGTCTCTCTTCCCAACCCCACACCTCCATTCCTTTCTCTGGCGCCTCCCAAAAGGCCCCACATTTGTGAAACATTGCGTTTTCCCCCCTTTGGAATTAAACCATGCTCTTGTTGAAGAGCACCCGGGCCCGGCTCTCTTCCCGTACTGCGCCAGAGCCCAATGTCGATCTAGAATGGAGCTTTGCAATCTTTGTGTCTTGGTGACGCACTTCAGACACATGCATCCTTTCACGACATGGTCATTTGGTTTGGCTAGCGCATTGGAGAGGAAATGAACGCTTTATAGAAGCATAGAATTGGAAGAGACGACATGGGCCATCTCGTCCAATCCCCTGACATGCAGGAACTATATTCTAATACTAGCTGTGGCCCAGTCTGTGTATATGTGTTTTGTGTGTGTGTATATGTGTATGTATGTGCATGTATTTGTATGTATGTACTTGCTTGAGGACCCGGCGGTGCCCTGGTTATTTGAGAAACGTATTAGTTGGTCTTTAGCAATTATTTATGTGGCTCGCAGTGGTGTCAGGAAGTTAGTGAAGGCACTGCGAGTCCCATCGTCCTTGGTCCACCCTCCTCTCAACTGCACCAGGATGTAGAGTGGGTCATGGGGGCTCTGTGTGCCAAGTTTGTTCTTGGTCAGTCATTGGATGAGGGTCGCATTGTTTTCAGGAAGTGAGTGAAGGTACTGCAAGTCCCATCATCCATGGTCCATCCTCCCAAACTGCAGCAGGATGTAGAGTGGGTCATGGGGGCTTTGTGTGCCAAGTTTGGTCTGCTTTGGTCATTGGATGAGGGTCGCAGTGGTTTCAGTAAGCGAGTGAAGGTACTGCACGTCCCATCATCTATGGTCCATCTCGCTTAGAACTGCAGTAGGATGTTGAGTGAGCCATGAGTACTCTGTGTGGCAAGTTTGGGCCTGGTATGTAATTTGTAGGGGCTACAGTGTTCTGTGGGAAGTGAATCGGGTGAAGGTACTGCAAATCCCATCATTTGTGGCCCTTCCTGCCCTAAACTCCAGGTTATAAAGTGGGCCATCGGGGCTCCGTGTGCCAGGTTTGTCTCTGATCCGTCATTGGTGTTGGCCACAGTGCTCTAAGGAAGTGAGTTAAAGTACTGCAAGTCCCATCATCCATGGCCCATCCTCCCTCAAATTGCACCAGGATGTAGAGTGGGTCTTGGGGGTTCTGTGTGCCAAGTTTGGCCTTGTTCTGTCATTGTTGGGGGCCGCAAAGTGTTTTGGCCTTAAACTCTCACCACGCCTGATTGCGTCAGGCCTTTTTCTTACCCCCCTCTGCCACTTTAGAATGTCGAAATGTTGGTGGTATTGGCCTATCAGAGGTGTTATGCAAATACTCCTCAGTGGCAACCAATCATGTTGTCGGAATGTAGAGGCTGGGAGCCAATCAGAACGCTGCCACATACATACAAACATTCTCTTTTATTATAAAGATAGATATAGAGATTTTTGTGCACACATTGTAATGTATTTTTCATTCTTTGGCTTTTAAAGTCTCTTCCACTGTGTTTTTCAGGGGTTTTATGAGTGATGGTCACTTGTTGTCCTGAGAGGTGTCTTGTGTCCAAATTTGGTGTCAATTCGTCCAGTGTTAATCCCACAAACGAACATTACATTTTTATTTATATAGACTAGCCATCCCCTGCCACGCGTTGCTCTGACCCAGTCTGTGTATGTGTGTGTGTGTGTGTGTATATACATCCTGTTTTGCAACAGCTGCAGAGCTGTTTGGGCTGGAAGTCAGCCTGAAGAAAAGGGAAGTCCTCTACCAGCCCGCACCACAGGAAGAACACCATCACCCCCACGTGAGCATAGTTGACAAATCTGTGCTTAAGTCCGTTCAGCAGTTCACCTTCCTGGGAAGCATCATCTCTTCAGACGCCAAGATTGATAAAGAAATAGATCACAGATTAGCAAAGGCATAGAGTGCATTTGGACGGCTTCACAAAAGAGTCTGGAGCAACAAGCACCTGAGGCAAAGCATTATATAATTATATATTTATTGGTCGCCCATTCAGAAGCAGCCCTGCAGCGCCTCACATCCTGCTTTGCAACAACTGCAGAGCCATTTGGGCTGGAAGTCAGCCTGAAGAAAACGGAAGTCCTCTACCAGCCCACACTACAGGAAGAACACCATCATCCCTACGTCAGCATAGGCACATCTGTGCTTAAGTCCGTTCAGCAGTTCACCTCCCTGGGAAGCATCATCTCTTCAGACGCCAAGATTAATAAAGAGATAGATCACAGATTAGCAAAGGCATATCATGCATTCAGAATGCTTCACAAAAGAGTCTGGAGCAACAAGCACCTGAGGCAAAGCACCAAAATCAGTGTGTACAGAGTTATTGTACTGTCTATTCTCCTCTATGGGTCTGAAACATGGGTCACCTATCGCCAACACCTACGACTCCTCGAACGCTTTCATCAGCCTAAATATACACTGGACGACTATGTGACGAATGTTGCTGTCCTTGAGCAAGCAGGGATCACCAGCGTTGAGGCCATGCTATTGAGAACACAGCTGCGCTGGGCAGGGCACGTCTCTAGGATGGAGGACCACCGCCTCCCAAAGATATGACTCTACGGTGAACTCGCCACGGGTCAGCGCAAGAGAGGAGCCCCCAAAAAGAGATATAAGGACTCCCTGAAACAACATCTCAGGCTCGGCCAGATTGATCACCAACAATGGTCCACCCTGGCCTCACATCGGGAGGCATGGAGGCGCACTATCCACTATCGAGAAGTCACGCCGAACGGGTCTCGACAACGCAAAAAGAACCGCAACCTGGAAACAACATCACCCAAGGAGATTTTCTGCTGTGCTTTCTGCAACCGGACTTGCCTATCTCAGATTGACCTTTTTAGTAATCAACGAGTTTGTAAACAGTGTGGGATTAGTGAATCTTCGTTCGTGAAGTAATGCCGAGAGAGAAAGATTATTATCAGTAGTAGTAGGAATAGTACCCCACTTTCCTCCCAAGGCTGAGACCCCTAAGTGCCTCTCAACCTCAAAACTACCCTATTGAGTCAAACATCAAAGGCAGGGAGCCATCCTCAGGCCGTCCATTCTTCATTGTTCTCTAAGGTTGGCCTTGCCAGGCCGGGCTGTGTGTCGGAAACGCCTTGATTTCCATTTCCGCAGGCTGGCTCTCGGAGCAGCTGTTTCGCATGACTCAGCCCCATAAAGAAAGGTGGGAGAAGGAGGGGAAATCCCTCCCATGGCCTCATCCTCCATAGGAAGCGCTCGCTGCCCTTTGCAAGGAAATGCAACAGCGGCCCTCCCTGTTGTGCCTTGGGTTGCGCTGTGTCACACCATTTTTGTGATTTTTGTTCCTGGGTCGTTAATATCATTTCCTAGTTGGTTCTATCATAAAAACATGGGGAACGTTGATTAAGCCTGTGTTTCCCAACCAGTGTGCCGTGGCACACTAGTGTGCCGTGAGCGATCATTAGGTGTGCCGTGGGAAATTGGAACCTCCAATACCATTTCTTCCCCCTCCTGCCCACAGTGCTCTCTGGGTGTAGGTGAACTACAACTTCCAAACTCAAGGTCAATTCCCAATCAAACCCTTTCAGTACTTTCTGTTGGTAATGAGAGTTCAATATGCCAAGTTTGGTTCAATTCCATTGTTGCAAGCGTTCAGGATGCTCTTTGATTGTGTGTGAACTATAAATCCCAGAAACTATAACTCCCAAATGTCAAGGTCTATTTCCCCTGAACTCCATCTGTGTTCACATTTGGGCATATTGAGTATTCATGCCAAGTTTGGTCCTGATCCAACATTGTTTGAGTCCACAGTGCTCTCTGGATATAGGTGAACCACAACTCCGAAACCCAAGGTCAATGCCACCAAACTCTTATAGTATTTTCTCTTGGTTATGGGAGTTCTGTGTGGGAAGTTTGTGTCTTTCTGCCATTCCTGCCAGGATATCTATGTTGTGTTCATCGAAACAGGCCCAGGTTTCACACTGAATGTATAAATACATTTAAAAACATATTAACTCTATGTATGACTGTGTTAGAGTGTCATTTTGTGTCATTTTGGTTGGTGGTGTGCCCCAGGATTTGGTAAATGTAAAAAGTGTGCCGCGGCTCAAAAAAGGTTGGGAAACCCTGGATTAAGCTGCACAAAGTTTGTTTTTGTGGGAGAGATGCTCTCCCATCGCATGTTTTGCAATCATGTTTCAATGAATATCTCAACAGATGGCCGTACTGGTATGTGGCAGGTATTGGCTTGTTCAGTAGACTCTCCTCTACAGTTCCATTTTGGCAGGAAGCCTTAACACAGTTTGGAGTAAGCCTAGTCGAGGGTTGAATGAAAAGTAATGCCTCCACCTTGGTAAATCCTCAAGAGATTATAGTACTGGTATGTGGCAAGTACTGGCTTGTTCAGTAGACTCTCCTCTACACTTCCATTTTGGCCGGAAGCCTTCGCATTGAATGGTTGTGTTGTTAAAGTGCGAAGTATGGAACCCTGCGCAGACGGCCGGTCAATACAACTTAAGCAACGTGCAGTCATTGGATTCTTGACAGCAGATGGTGTCACTCCAAAGGAGATTCATCAGAGAAGGCAAGCTGGTTGTGGGGATTGCGTTGATGTGAGTACCATGCATCGTTGGGTGAGTAATTATAAAGATGTTGAGGTGGGAACATCTGACTTGCGTGACAAACCAAGAGTTGGACATCCTGTGACAGCAACCACCGGGTTTCACAAGTAAAAGGTGGACAGATTGATTCAGGACGATCGTCGTATCACTCAGAGAGAAATTTCAAGCATAATCGGCGTTTCACAAGAACGCGTGGGTCACATTATTGCTTTGCTTGGCTATCAGAAGATCTGTGCACGATGGGTACCCAGGATGCGTTCGTGACAGCTTCAGAAACCTTGTTCATCGTTGGCAGAAATGTATCCAATTGTCTGGTGATTATGTGGAAAAGTGAATGGTGGTAGTTGACAGATTGATTCAGAACAATCGTCATATCTCTTAGAGAGAAATTTCAAGCATAATCGGCGTTTCACAAGAAGGTGTGGGTCACATTATTGCTTTGCTTGGCTATCGGAAGATCTGTGCACGATGGGTACACAGCATAACTTCAGAGATTGGATCTCACCACCATATGGCATTCTCCGTTCAGTCCAGAGTTAGCACCGCCTGACTTCTGTCTGTTCCCGATAATGAAAGAAGATGTGCGGGGACATGATGCTTCTGATGAAGACGTTGAGAGATCTGTGCATGATGGGTACCCAGGATGAGAGAACTGTGAGACGCTGGTTGCGGAAACAGAGTGCCAACTTCTTCCGTGACGGCTTCTCAAAACTTGTTCATCGTTGGCAGAAATGTATCCGATTGTCTGGTGATTATGCGGAAAAGTGAATAGTGGTCGTTAAAGAGCACGTTCTCAGGATTATTTCTTTACTGGATTTATTACAAGATTCCCATCGAAGTAATGAAGGTGGAGGCATTATTTTTCATTCAACCCTCTTCGTAAATACGATATTTTTGCAGCCGAACGGGGATTCAAACCCACGTCTTTTGGACAGAGTGTCGAAAGTTGCTTTTCTCTCGTCTGTTGTGAAACTCTATCCAAACCTTGATTCCCTGCCGGTCTTTGGCCGCTTGCCTCCGCAGAAGAGAGTCGGAGATGCTCTCTGGCAAAGAATAGGGACATTATCTCCTCGCTCGGCCGCAGTCAATTATGGCATTGTGCGCCTGTATGTCTATGTTCTCCCCACCGAAGCCGGAGCTGGTTCTTCTCTCTATTAAGCAGCCTGACAATGGAGCAGTTCTTGGGAAGGGCCTCGTAGTATCATGCAATAATAGAGTCAGAAGGGACCCCCAAAGGCAATCCAGCCCAACCGCGTTCAGCCATAAAGGCACCGGGAATGTGGCACAGCTGGCTGGGTATCAGCTGCGTAAGATCTCTACTGACCAGAAGGTCATGAGTTCGAGGCCTGCCTGGGTCGGGGTGAGCTCTCGGCCAATTTGTGTAGCTCATTGTTGACCTTTGCAACCCGAAAGACAGTCGCATCTGTCAAGTAGGAAATATAGGGACCGCTTTCTGGGGGAGGCTAAATTTAACTGATTTACGAGGCCATAAAATCTCCAGAATGAGGGAATGTGACAGCTCCCCCTGGTGGCCGGAAGCTGGAATGCTAAATTGCCTCTATGTCTGTCTATATATGTTGTATGTCAATGGCATTGAATGTTTGCCTGTATGTGTGCATTGTGATCTGCCCTGAGTCCCCTGCGGGGTAAGAAGTGCGGAATATAAATGATGTAAATAATAAATAAATAAAAGAAGACACCATCCGATCGCTCCTGAAAGATGGCCATCCAGCCGTAGACAGGATATGATAGATATAATTGAGAGATAGATATCAACCTAGAGTTGGAAGGGACCCCAAAACGACCATATAGTCCTACCTCCTTCTGGTATAAGGGAAAAGACACCATTTGATCCCTCCCAACAGATGGCCATCCAGCCATAGACAGATTGCCATGGATATGATAGATAGGACTGAGAGATAGATATAATCCTAGAGTTGGAAGGAACCGCAAATAAGGCCTTCTAGTCCAACTATTTTCGCGGGTGGTCCTGGAACATAACACCCGCGATAAGTGAAGGAACACAGTAGTAGTAGTAGTAGTAGTAGTAGTAGTAGTAGTAGAAACATAGCTGCTTTGATTCCCATTTGGGTTCCAACAATGGTTCTCGACCAAATTTGGCACACAGACCCAACATGAACACCTTTAAGTTTTAACTGATACAAGGAATCAGTTAATGTGTGTGTGTGTCAATCTATCTATCTTTCTGTGTCTATCTATCTATCTATGTACAGTATATAATAAAAGTCAGTGTTTGCGGTGGTGCGGAGGGAGGAATATGTGCCAGCGTTTCGATTGGTTGCCACTGTGGGATTATTTGCATAAAGGACACTGATTGGCCAGCCTCAGAACTCCGACCCCCCTAGACACCAGATTATTTGCATAAAGGATTCTGATTGGCCAGCCTCAGAACTCCAACACTCTAAGGCACCAGACAGAGGGCATTGGTTGCCACTGAGAGACAATTTGCATAAAGGACTCTGACTGGCCAGCAAAACAGAATGCACCTGCATGCTTGAGTTAGCCAAATGACAGTTTTTTTTTCCATTGGAAATTGAATGTTCATTTTCTGGGAGGTGCAAAGGTGCCAAGGAATATGTGGCAGCGTTTCGATAGGTTGCCACTATGGGATTATTTGCATAAAGGACTCTGATTGGCCAGCCTCAGAATTCCAAAATTCTACGGCCCCAGACAGAGGGGATTGGTTGCCACTGAAATGGTATTTGCATAAAGGACTCCAATTGGCCATCCACATTCCAACATTCTTAAGGTGACACAGAGAGAAAAGGAAAGGCCTCAGGCAGTCAGACACTGTGGCCCATAGCAGTGACGGATCAGGACCAAACTTGCCCACTTCACAACGCGACCCTCACCCAATGACCAATACATAATAATAATAATAATAGATACATAGCCACTTTGAGTCCCAAAACAGTATAAATAAATATAAATATCGTCATCTTGCACGAGACATGCTGTTTTGCAAAGAGCTGTCACCTTCAGGGCGGCACCCTTCCCATTGTGTGCCTTCAGGGCTGCGATGACATCACCGCCCCCGTTGCCGTGGCGACCAGGTAAACAAGCGAGGCATCCTTTCATGCATTTTCGTGCATTGTATTTTGTTTTGCAACCCGGAGGCTATGGCTTTTTCTCTCTCTCTTTCTGTGAGGCAGGACTTGCTTGTGCAAATCCCTCGCCCGAAGGTGCGCCTTTCTTAGCATCTGAGTCATTCTGTTATTCTCACCTCTTTCTGGTTTTGCAACTTGTCGCTTCGGGCTTCCTTCTTTGTGGCGAGATTCTCCATCTGTGGAAGCTTCCCTGAGTCTTAGCAGCCATTGCAAGCGAGCCTCCATCTACACTGACACACAAAAACAAATCCAGATTACCTTCAATAACACAATTTAATCTTCTGTTCCTGGATTGGAAATGTTGTTTCCTGTTTCATTGCGCGGTCCTGACTTTGAAAGGAGTCGTGTGACTCCAGAAACGTGGTTGTTATTGTACCTGAATTGGTTGAGACTCGGTGATGAGACACCCATTGGAAAACTATCAAGAAATCCAAAGTTTTGGCAGTTTCGTCAACTTTCTCCATGTTATGATACAAGGGTTGAATGAAAAAAAATTCCTCAACAGATGGCAGTACTTTGCGGCAGGTACTTTGTTCAGTAGACTCTTCTACAGTTCCATTATGGCAGGAATACACGAGGGTTGAATGAAAAGTAATGCCTCCACCTTGGTAACTCATCAACAGATGGTAGTCCTGGTATGCGGCAGGTACTGGCTTGTTCAGTAGACTCTCCTCTACAGCAGTGTTTTTCAACCTTTTTTGAGCCGCGGCACATTTTTTACATTGACAAAATCCTGGGGCACACCACCAACCAAAATGACACAAAATGACACTCTAACACAGTCATACATATAGTTAATATGTTTTTAAATGTATTCGTACACTCAGTGTGAAACCTGGGCCTGTTTCGATGAACACAACATAGGTATCCTGGCAGGAATGGCAGAAAGACACAAACTTCCCACACAGAACTCCCATAACCAAGAGAAAATACTATAAGAGTTTGGTGGGCATTGACCTTGGGTTTTGGAGTTGTAGTTCACCTATATCCAGAGAGCACTGTGGACTCAAAAAATGTTGGATCAGGACCAAACTTGGCATGAATACTCAATATGCCCAAATGTGAACACAGGTGGAGTTTGGGGAAAATAGACCCTGCCATTTGGGAGTTACAGTTTCTGGGATTTATAGTTAACACGCAATCAAAGAGCATCCTGAACTCTTGCAACAATGGAATTGAACCAAACTTGGCCTATTGAACTCTCATTACCAACAGAAAGTACTGAAAGGGTTTGCTTGGGAATTGACCTTGAGTTTGGAAGTTGTAGTTCACCTACACCCAGAGAGCACTGTGGACTCAAACAATGTTATGTTATGTTGTTTGTTTTCTATCCAGAATCACAATATTGGAAGTAACCTCACCACTTTAAGGACCCGAAAACAGGCATGGGGAAACTTGGGCCCTCTGGGTGCTTTGGACTTCAACTCCCACCATTCCTAACAGCCGGAGGCCCTTTCCTGCTTAAGTGGCTGAGGGGGGGGAGGAAAAGGGCCTGAGGCTGCTAGGAATTATGGGAGTTGGAGTCCAAAACACCTAGAAGGTCCAAGTTTGCCCATGCCAGCTTTCGATTCCATCGTCACATCTATCTTCAGCCTCTGGCAGTTTGAATATATGTGATTGTCTACGTGATTTTTGACCTTGTCGCTATGATTATGGTGCTTCTTCTTTAAATTGTCCGCAAACTGACTGTGTAATTGTGCGGATCCCGGAACTGACATTGGATAACATCGTGAGGATACACTTTTTTTTGCACTCACTTCTGTGATTTCATCAAATATCGCGGGTTTTCCGTAGATGAGCGCTCCGTGAACTCGCTACTTCCTGGTTCACAACTCCTCCACTCTCTGTGGTGACTACGCCAAACTACCTTATGTAAGACTTTTGTTTTTCTCCAGCAGGATTGGGTACTTTGAATGTGTTTTTTTTGCTTATGATTATGTATGATTAATTGTGCATTTTGTACTGTGACGTAGCGGCACTCCTTTAATAAGTAAGGGTATTGGAGATTCCAATTTCCCACGGCACACCTGATGATCGCTCACGGCACACTAGTGTGCCCCGGCGCACTGGTTGGGAAACACTGCTCTACAGTTCCATTTGGGAAGGAAGCCTTAGCATCGAACGGTTGTGTTGTTAAAGTGCGAAGTATGGAACCCTGCAGACGGTCGGTCAATACGACTTAAGCAACGTGCAGTCATAGAATTCTTGACCGCAGAAGGTGTCACCCCAAAGGAGATTCACCAGAAAATGCAAACTTTTCCACATAATTACCAGACAATTGGATACATTTCTGACAATGATAAACAAGTTTTCTGATTGTGTTGATGTGAGTACCGTGCGTCATTGGGCGAGTAAGTTTAAAGATGTTGAGGTGGGAACATCCGACTTGCGTGACAAAGAGTTGGGCGGCCTGTGACAGCAACCACAGAGCTTCACAAGCAAAAGGTTGACAGATTGATTCAGGACGATCGTCGTATCACTCAGAGAGAAATTTCAAGCATCATCGGCATTTCACAAGAACGTGTGGGTCACATTAATGCTTTGCTTGGCTATTGGAAGATCTGTGCACGATGGATACACAGCATAACTTCAGAACATGTGGGTCACATTTTTGCTTTGCTTGGCTATCGGAAGATCTGTGCACGACGGATACACAGCATAACTTCAGAACGTGTGGGTCACATTAATGCTTTGCTTGGCTATCGGAAGGTCTGTGCACAACGGATACACAGCATAACTTCAGAACGTGTGGGTCACATTATTGCTTTGCTTGGCTATCGGAAGGTCTGTGCACAATGGATACACAGCGCAACTTCAGAACGTGTGGGTCACATTATTGCTTTGCTTGGCTATCGGAAGATCTGTGCACGACGGATACACAGCATAACTTCAGAACGTGTGGGTCACATTATTGCTTTGCTTGGCTATCGGAAGGTCTGTGCACGACGGATACACAGCATAACTTCAGAACGTGTGGGTCACATTATTGCTTTGCTTGGCTATCGGAAGGTCTGTGCACGACGGATACACAGCATAACTTCAGAACTTGCGGGTCACATTGCTTTGCTTGGCTATCGGAAGGTCTGTGCACGACGGATACACAACATAACTTCAGAACGTGTGGGTCACATTATTGCTTTGCTTGGCTATCGGAAGATCTGTGCACGATGGATACACAGCATAGCTTCAGAACATGTGGGTCACATTATTGCTTTGCTTGGCTATCGGAAGATCTGTGCACGATGGATACACAGCATAACTTCAGAACGTGTGGGTCACATTATTGCTTTGCTTGGCTATCGGAAGATCTGTGCACGATGGATACACAGCATAACTTCAGAACGTGTGGGTCACATTATTGCTTTGCTTGGCTATCGGAAGATCTGTGCACGACGGATACACAACATAACTTCAGAACGTGTGGGTCACATTATTGCTTTGCTTGGCTATCGGAAGATCTGTGCACGATGGATACACAGCATAGCTTCAGAACGTGTGGGTCACATTAATGCTTTGCTTGGCTATCGGAAGATCTGTGCACGACGGATACACAACATAACTTCAGAACGTGTGGGTCACATTATTGCTTTGCTTGGCTATCGGAAGATCTGTGCACGACGGATACACAACATAACTTCAGAACGTGTGGGTCACATTATTGCTTTGCTTGGCTATCGGAAGATCTGTGCACGACGTATACACAGCATAACTTCAGAACGTGTGGGTCACATTATTGCTTTGCTTGGCTATCGGAAGATCTGTGCACAACGGATACACAGCATAACTTCAGAACGCGTGGGTCACATTATTGCTTTGCTTGGCTATCGGAAGATCTGTGCACGACGGATACACAGCATAACTTCAGAACGTGTGGGTCACATTATTGCTTTGCTTGGCTATCGGAAGGTCTGTGCACGACGGATACACAGCATAACTTCAGAACGTGTGGGTCACATTATTGCTTTGCTTGGCTATCGGAAGGTCTGTGCACGACGGATACACAGCATAACTTCAGAACGTGTGGGTCACATTATTGCTTTGCTTGGCTATCGGAAGGTCTGTGCACGACAGATACACAGCATAACTTCAGAACGTGTGGGTCACATTATTGCTTAGCTTGGCTATCGGAAGATCTGTGCGTGATGGGTACCCAGGATGCTTCCATGACAGCTTCAGAAAACTTGTTCATCGTTGGCAGAAATGTTTCCCATTGTCTGATGATTATGTGGAAAAGCGAATAGTTTTTGTTAAAGAGCACATTCTAAGGATTATTTCTGTGTTTGAATTATTAAAATATTCCCATCCAAACCCAAGTAGCGAAGGTGGAGGCATTACTTTTCATTCAACCCTCGTATAACTAATTAGGGAATGACACTGATAACTCAGGCGTTTTGTCGGCAGCCTTGAAATACATGTTTCCACAGCATTCGCGCTTATGGAGAGAAACCGCTTCCTTCGGCCTTTGTTGTGGTTTGTGTGTCTGTATTTCTGCCGTTTCGGAGGAAGTGCGGCTGTTGCTAAGTCCGATCCCTCCTACCAGATGGCCACCTAGCCTCTGCCGAAGCCTGAAAGGGGAAAAGTGGATCCATTGGCAACCGCTCTGCTTGCAAATGCGGTTTAGTTTTCTGGATGGGTCAACATCCAGAAAACTTCATTTGCAAACAGAGCGGTTGCCAATGGATCCACTTCTTTCCCCTTTCAGGCTTCGGCAGAGGCTAGGTGGTCATCTGGCAGGAGGGATCGGATTGTGCTTTTCTTGCCTGGCAGAAGGGGGTTGGAGTGGATGGCCGAGGGGGTTCCTTCCAACTCTGAATACAACAACAACAACAATAATCGTGATTTTATGATACGAAATCCAGCATATAGATCTCGTTTGCTGTGACATACTGTGTATTCGTACCCCTAAAATAATAAGCAATAATAAGCAGTATTATTATGATACTAACTAGCTTGGGGACCCGGCGGTGCCCGGGTTATTTGAGGAAGGCATTGTGTGCCAAGGTTGTTCCTTATCAGGTGTTAATGTGGCTCACAGTGGTCTCAGGAACTTAGTGAAGGTACTGCGAGTCCCATTGGCCATGGTCCATCCCCCTACAAACAGCACCAGGATGTAGAGTGGGTCATGGGGGCTCTGTGTGTCACATTTGGTGTTGATCATTCTCTGGATGAGGGTTGCAGTGGTCTCAGAAGGTGAGTGAAGGTATTTCAAGTCCCATCATCTGTGGTCCGTCCTCCTAGAACCAGCACCAGGGTGTAGAGTGGGTCAAGGGGGCTCTGTGTGCTACTTTTGGTCTGTATTGGTCATTGGGTGAGGGTCGCGTTGTGAAGTGGGCCATTGGGCCCCTGTGTGGGAAGTTTGGTCCTGATCCGTCATTGCTGTGGGCCGCAGTGTCTGGCTGCCTGAGGCCTTTCCTTTTCCCTCTGAGTCACCTTAGAATGTTGGAATGTGGATGGCCAATCGGAGTCCTTTATGCAAATACCATTTCAGTGGCAACCAATCCCCTCTGTCTGGGGCCGTAGAATATTGGAGTTCTGAGGCTGGCCAATCAGAGTCCTTTATGCAAATAATCCCATAGTGGCAACCTATCGAAACGCTGGCACATATTCCTCCCTCCGCACCACTGCACCGCCGCAAACACTGACGTTTATTATATACATAGATAGATAGATGTTTGTTTATGCCTCTCCTGAAGGAAACTCAAAGCGGCCATCATGTTAATTCTTCTTTCCTTTTTCTTCTTCTCCTTCTTCCTCCAGACTCCCAGCGCTCCCACCTCTCTTCCTTCACCATGAAGCTGATGGACAAGTTCCATTCGCCCAAAATCAAGCGGACCCCCTCCAAGAAGGGGAAGCAGCCCGACCTCCTGGTCAAGTCCCCTGAGAAAACCGCCAACAAGGTCAGCAAATGGGATTCGCGTCGTTGTGTTTGTTGTTATACAGCTTGACTCCATTATTTTATTGATCGTATCAGAAGCGAACCCGAGGGCACAGAAAGATCTACCGAGAGAAAAGCAGGGCGGGGAGGGGGGGGGGCTTGGTGCGGCCTGGCTCCGCCCCCTCTGGCTTCAGCTCTACCACAACTTTTCCAGGCTAGAGGAGGGTAGTGCCAAGCCAGTAGTGGCATAGATAGCCACTACTGGCTTGGCACTACCCTCCCTCAAGCCTGGAGAAGCTGTGGTAGCGCTGAAGCCGGGGAGGGGGCGGGGCTTGGTGTGGCCTGGCTCCGCCCCCTCCCCCTCTGGCTTTAGCGCTACCACAGCTTCTCCAGGCTAGAGGAGAGTAATGCCAAGCCAGTGGTGGCATAGCTAGTGGCCACTACTGGCTTTGGCACTACCCTCCTCAAGCCTGGAGAAGCTGTGGTAGCACTGAAGCGGGGAGGGGCGGGGCTTGGTGTGGCCTGGCTCCGCCCCTCCCCCATCTGGCTTTAGCTCTACCACAGCTTTTCCAGGCTAGAGGAGGGTAATGCCAAGCCCGTGGTGGTATAGTTAGTAGGCACTACTGGCTTGGCACTACCCTCCTCAAGCCTGGAGAAACTGTGGTAGCACTGAAGCCGGGGAGGGGGCGGGGCTTGGTGTGGCCTGGCTCCGCCCCCTCCCCCCTCTGGCTTTAGCGCTACCACAGCTTCTCCAGGCTAGAGGAGAGTAATGCCAAGCCAGTGGTGGCATAGCTAGTGGCCACTATTGGCTTGGCACTACCCTCCTCAAGCCTGGAGAAGCTGTGGTAGCACTGAAGCCGGGGAGGGGGCGGGGCTTGGTGTGGCCTGGCTCCGCCCCCTCCCCCTCTGGCTTTAGCGCGCCACAGCTTCTCCAGGCTAGAGGAGAGTAATGCCAAGCCAGTGGTGGCATAGCTAGTGGCCACTATTGGCTTGGCACTACCCTCCTCAAGCCTGGAGAAGCTGTGGTAGTGCTGAAGCCGGGGAGGGGGCAGATCTTGGTGTGGCCTGGCTCCGCCCCCTCCCCCTTCTGGCTTTAGCTCTACCACAGCTTTTCCAGGCTAGAGGAGGGTAATGCCAAGCCAGTGGTGGTATAGCTAGTAGGCACTACTGGCTTAGCACTACCCTCCTCAAGCCTGGAGAAGCTGTGGTAGCACTGAAGCTGGGGAGGGGGGGGGGCTTGGCACGGCATGGCTCCACCCCCTCCCCCCACTGGCTTTAGCGCTACCACAGCTGTTCCAGGCTAGAGGAGAGTAATGCCAAGCCAGTGGTGGCATAGCTAGTGGCCACTATTGGCTTGGCACTACCCTCCTCAAGTCTGGAGAAGCTGTGGTAGCACTGAAGCCGGGAGGGGGCTTGGTATGGCCTGGCTCCGCCCCCTCCCCCTCTGGCTTTAGCGCTACCACAGCTTCTCCAGGCTAGAGGAGAGTAATGCCAAGCCAGTGGTGGTATAGCTAGTAGGCACTACTGGCTTGGCACTACCCTCCTCAAGCCTGGAGAAGCTGTGGTAGCGCTGAAGCCGGGGAGGGGGTGGGACTTGGCGCGGCATGGCTCCGCCCCCTCTGAGAAACGCCCCATCCAGCTGAGATCGACCTCCTTCGGTCCCGGGATCGACCAGTCGATCGCGATCGACTTCCTGGGCAGCCCTGTAATAGATGGTCTGTGGTTTGCTCTTCTCCACACTCGCATGTCATGGACTCCACTTGGTGGCCCCATTTCTGAAGGTTGGCTCTGCACCTCGTGATGCCAGAGTGCAGTCTGTTCAGCGCCTTCCAAGCCGCCCAGTTTTCTGTGTGCCCAGGAGGGAGTCATTTAGTCTTAGCTATTGATTGAAGTTTTGAGTTTGAGCCTGCCACTTTTGGACTCTCGCTTGCTGAGTTGTTCCTACAAGTATCTCTGTAGAGCAGGGCTGCCCAGGAAGTCGATCGCGATTGACTGGCCAAAGGAGGTCGATCCCAGCCAGATGGGGCGCTGCTCAGAGGGGGGGCGGAGCCAGGCCGCGCCAAGCCCCGCCCCCGGCTTCGGCACTCCCAGCAGCTGTTTCAGTCTTGAGGAGGGCAAGGCCCAGCCAGCCTTGTGCTAGCAATGCTACCACTGGCTTGGCATTGCCATCCTCAAGCCTGGAGAAGCTGCTGGGAGCTCCAAAGCCAGAGGGAGGGGCGGGGTTGGTGCGGCCTGGCTCCGCCCCTCTGGCTTCCGCTCTACCAGCAGATTCTCCAGGCTTGAGGATGGCAGTGCCAAGCCGGCCTTGTGCTAGCTATGTCACCACTGGCTTGGCACTGCCATCCTCAAGCCTGGAGAAGCTGCTGGTAGAGTGGAAATCAGAGGGGGGCGGAGCCAGGCCACACCAAGCCCCGCCCCCTCCCCCTCCAGCCTTGAGGAGGTAGGTAGATTTTTCTGACTTCATATAACCTAATAATAATAATAATAACCTAATTTTCTCTCCAATCTGTTGTTAATAACCTAATACCCTAATATCCTATCCAATCTGTTGTTGATTTGGACTTCACACAAATCCTACAATACATATGACTTCAACATCTCTCTCTCCCACAGAACCTGACCTGGCTGGAGGAGAAGGAGAAGGATGTGGTGAGCGCCTTGCGGTACTTCAAAACCATTGTCGACAAGATGGCCATCGATGGCAAGGTGCTGGAGATGCTGCCGGGCTCCGCCAGCAAAGTCCTGGAGGCCATCGTGCCCCTGGTCCAGGTTGACCCCCGCATTCAGCAGAGGTCAGTCGGGATCGGCCTTTGTAGGGTCCGGTTGGGATACTTTGGGGATTGCCAGGTCGTGAGCTAAAGCAGAGCTCTCACGAATACTTTCTGAACCTTGTGTTTAACTAGATCCCTGAAACGTTGCCCAGGTAATCCAGTAAATAGAAGTTTATTTAAATAAGAGAGAGAGAGAGAGAGAGAGAGAGAGAGAGAGAGAGAATATATACTAGCTGAACCCGGCACGCGTTGCTGTGCCCTATTTAGGAGATGTGTGGAAGTCTGGGTATGTATGGGTTGGTAGTGATGTGACTATGTGTTTTGTGTGTGTTTTTATGTGTCTGTTTGGGTGTATATATGTGTGTGTATGTGTGTGGGTAGGAGGTTGGTTGTTGTTGTACTTCCCTGCCGAAAGGGGTGATGGAAGGATAGGTCATTCATAGCCACTTGATGGAAGGGTTGGTGAAAGGGATGGATCATCCACACCTTCTTGGTGGAAAGGTTGGTGAAAAGAAGGAATCACCCATAGCTTCTTCAGGAAATGGTTGGTGGAAGGGATAGCTCCTCTACAGCTTCTTTGTGGAAGAGTTAGTCGCCTCCTTGCCTTTCTCCGTGGTCCCTGGCCGCGTGGGTTGTGTCCGGGAACGCTTTGGAGGCTGGGAGTCGGAGGAGGAGGCGGATAGAGGCATGGGACTTCAGTTCCCAGAAAGCTCCGCCCCTGTTTCCCAGTGAGGCGCGGAGCCTTCTGGGAGGTGTAGTTCCTTGTCTGTAGTCGTCTCCTCCGTCGTTTCCCAGGCGCCCCATGGAGCCTGGTTGCGCCGTGGGCTCCTTCTCCGCCGCGTCCTTGTCCTTCCTTGGTGGCTGCCATCGTGGGCTGGGTCCAGAACTGGATGGCAGTCGCCGCGGAAGGGTAAGGACGCGGCGGAGAAGGCGGCCAGGGCGCCGCCGTGGGCGCCTTCTCCGCCGCGTCCTTGGCTCCGGTTCTGAACCCAGGCCAAGATGGCAGGCGCTGAGGGAAGGCAAGGACGCGGCGCGGAGAAGGCGCCCATTGGCACCGCCCTGGCCGCCTTCTCCGCCGCGTCCTTGGCTTTCCTCAGCGGCTGCCATCCTGGCCTGGGTTCATTACCGGATGGCAGTCCCCGAGGAAGGGCAAGGACACTGCGGAGAAGGCAGCCAAGGCGGTGCCCATGTGTCCCGGCTTGAGGAGCGGCCTGGTAGCGGCGGAGGAGGTGGGCATGGCGTCAGCGGGGCGGGTGGGGTAATGTCTTGGGGCATGGAGGTGGGGTGGGAGGGAGGAGGAGGAGGGGCGGGGCCAAGGGGAGGCAGGGTGGGAGGGTGTGTTGGAGGAGGAGGAGGGGCGGGGCGTTGCTGCGGCCGCCACAGTTCGCCGTTTGTGCATGCGTGGAAAGGTTGTTTTTCGGGGGTGTTTTAGAGGGTGGTGGGTTGTGTTTCGGGGTGTTTTTGTGGGCCCTATAGGGACCCCGGGGTATGGGTCAGTGGCCTGGCGATTTTCGTGGTTCTTGGACATCTAGTTTTCGCGCCTATTTGCCGGGTACCACGACCACTCTCTTTTTATATATATAGATATATATATCTCATAAAATTCAAAAAAGAGAATCGAAGTTCAAAAGGTTATTTCCAAGATAGCCAAGAGTCCAAAATCCTTTCAAATACAGTCTCCAGAGTCAGTTCACAAAAATATCCATAAACAAGAGAGCAAAATCCAAGGCAGGCAACCTATGCCACACAGGAACTAGAAGAGAGAACAAACTTAGAAACTTGAATACATGAATTCCAAGAATATAGGACCAAAAACCAAGGATTGTACCAACAGGGAGCACTTTAAAAGGCTTCCTTCCCTCCCATAACATCATTTCTCACACACCTGCTTCTCCTCGCTTTATCTCTAATTCTCTGGGGACAGTGAGTCTGTCTTTGTTGCACACCCTATCTTTGCAGTTCCAAGCCCCTTGACCTAGACAACCATTCGCCTTCTCCATTTCTCTCAGCTGGCACTTCTAGCAGATTCTCATGAGAACTGGTACTGTTTTCTCCATTCTTGTGGGAAAAGTTGGGGGTTGTTGGGGGGAATTGTTGCTAAAGTGTTTCCAAAATAGGATGAAGTCTGTATCATAACTATAACGAGAACTAATTTTTTCATTACTTTTCGTTAAATAATCGTGCCAATGGGGAAACTTCATGGGCTCCTTTCTCCCTCATTTTAGAGTTTTGACAAAAAAACAAAAATTTAAGCCACAGCAGCGATTTCATTGAATGTCTGACATATTATAATAATATAATAATAGCACTTTATTTACATTCCGCCCTATCTCCCCAAGGGGATTCAGGGCGGATCATAGTACACATACACGTTAAACATTCAATGCAATTTTGGATAGACAGAACAGAAAGGTATGTTGTGTTGATGTTGACATCCAGCTTTTTGGCACCTTGGAGGTTGTGCTCGAATCTTTGCTGTCGTTCCATCCTCTATGGCGAAGAGCAATCAGGACTTCTTTCTTTTGGTTGCCGGACATTTTCTGGTCTTTTTCTTTATGGTGCCGTAAAATACCTAGAGAAAACACACGAGCGGGCTGGTAAACAAACTAGTAGAAACAACTAAACTTGTTGACTGAAAGGTCACAAGTTTGAATCTGGGGAGCTGCGTGAGCTCCCACTGTCAGCCCCAGCTTCTGTCAACCTAGCAGTTTGAAAACATGCAATTCAGAGTAGATCAATAGGTATCACTCCTTGCCTTCATGCCAGTGCCACATGACCTTGGAGGTGTCTATGGACAACGCCGGCTCTTTAGCTTAGAAATGGAGATGAGCACCAACCCCCAGAGTTGGACACGACTGGACTTAATGTCAAGGGGAAAAGCTTAACCTTAATTTCTCAACTTACAGCTCTAAGCTGTTTTCGAACTGCTTAGGTAAACAGTGAGCTCTGAAGGTTTGGGGGTCGATTCATTAGAGGGAAGACAGTGAGCCCCAATGCAAGGTTAGTCATTTCCTTCCGGTGTGTACTTTCACCTCACCGGTGGGCTTCTGTCCCTCCAGTTCAGCCCTCTCATCCTGCTACGGCCGCGTCTACCAGAGCCTGGGCAACCTGATCCGTTGGTCCGACCAGGTGATGCTCGAAGGCATCAACGCCGAGGACAAAGAGGTGGTCAGCACCGTCAGAGGGGTCATCAAGGCCGTCCTGGATGGAGTCAAGGTACACTTTCTTCTGTGACTCTTTTAGGTACCACAACGTAAGGATCTGTATTAAGGGATTGCGGCATTAGGAAGGTTGAGAAACACTGCCCTATCCCATCATTCTCTGGGCAGGGGTGGTAATTGGTGGCTCCTTAGAAGTTTCAGATCATAATCCAATCTCTGCTGGGCCCTCTTAACCAATGCCGCTGTCACAACTATTAAATATGCAGATTTGGGAAATGTGAATTTAATATAATGATGTACAGTATGGATTGAATGGATGGATGGATGGAGTTAATAAGCGCCAGTAAAATATTAAAGCCTGCAATGGCTAACTATCTGCTTGCTGGACTGTAATTAAAAGTTGCTCATAAGAACTGAAAAGTAAACTCTAATAAGAACTGAGACAGTGATACCGTGTTTCCCTGAAAAGTATGACACCCCGATTGTAAGACGTATCGGGGGTGTCAGGGGGGGTCGGCTAATGTAAGCCGTACCCCGAATGTAAGCCGTACCTGGTTGCCGCCACCGCAACCGGCCCATCGGCCGCAGCACACCTCCGTGTGCTGAGTGACGCGTCGCCGCTTAGCCACGCCTCTGGGACTCTTCCTCCTCCCTCCCTTTCTCCAACGAAGGGAGGGGAAGAGTCCCAGAGGCGGCGCACGCGGCACGCCGTCACTCTGACGCAGCGCCGCGTTGCCACGCCTCTGGGACTCTTCCCCCCTCCCTTCCTTGGAGAGGCCTAGCAGAAAGGTGCGCCGCAGAGGTGTGCCGCGGCTGATGGGCCGGTTGCGGCGGTGGCGGCGTGGCGGCGGCAGCGTGGCGACGGGGTACGTCTTTGTTTATATAAGACGTACCCCGAAAGTAAGACGTAGGGGACTTTTCGGGGGGAAAAGAAAGTAAGACGCTGTCTTACTTTCGGGGAAACACGGTAACAGAAATGTTTACAATGTTAAGAAGGAAGTCAACATAAGCTCGACACCAATCAAGAAGAATCAACAGCTGGTCAGGTAACTGAGATGGAGCCAGGGTGGAAGACGTCTATCATTTATTTCAGACCTGGGCAACCTACAGCCCGCGGGCCAGATGTGGCCCGGCAGCCGATTCTGTCCGGCCAGGGGAGAAGGGCATGGGGGGGGGGGTCAAGAGGAAGGGCTGCCGCTGCCGCCATACCATCACGGGCTCTGGGGCCTGTGTCGGCAGCCCGCCGCTCTGGAGAACAATCGGAAGAGCGGCGGCTTTGGAGTGCCTGCCATCCCGGGAGGCGATCCCGGCCTACAGCGGGAGCAGTTGGCGACCTGTGGCGGCTGATCGTCCTGGTGACCCGGAAGACTTGATCGTCTTCCAGGTCGCCAAGGCAATCAGCCGTCTCAGGTCGCCCACTGCTCTCGCTGCAGGCCCGCATCGCCTCCCGGAATGGCAGGCACTCCATGGCAGGGCGATCAGCTGGGGAACGGCTGGGGGCGAGTGCGGGCGGAGGCCTGCAGCCTCTGATCGTCTGCTGCTCTGCTGCGGCGGCTGGGTCCGCTTTGCCATCCTCTGGGCCGGGTCCATTGGGCCATTCCATCTGGGATCCTTCCTCTCTTGAGGGTGTCAGCCTCCATCTTGGTTCGCACCTTGTCTTCTTGAATTTCATTTTAGTGGTTTTTATTATTATTTTATAATAATTTTATAATAATATAATAAATAATATAATATAATAATGTTATATTATATTATAATTTCAATATATTATAATGTCTATATATATATATAATATAATAATTATGATATTAATACTAATAATATATGAATATTTCTTGATATAATAATATGTTAATATTAATGATGTGTAATATATAGTAAATATAGTAAATAAATAAATAATGAAGATTAGAATGTAGTTCAACCTCTAGGTGCGGCCCTCCATAATATTTTTTGGCTCTTGTGTGGCCCCTTGGAAGAAATAATTGCCCACCCCTGATTTATTTACAACTTTGGGACGACATCAGCAGAACATTCCTATAAAAGACTCAATCTAATAATGCTCAAATTGTGGCAGACCTGAGGAGAAAGGCCTTGTGTGGCAAGGTTGGTCTTTATGAGTTGGTTATGTGGCTTGCAGTGGTCTCTGGAAGTTAGTGAGGGTACTGCGAGTCCCATCGTCCATGGTCCATCCTTCTCCAAACTGCACCAGAATGTAGAGTGGGTCATGGGGACTCTGTGTGCCAAGTGTGGTCTTGATCAGTCATTGGATGAGGGTCGCAGCGGTCTCTGGAAGTGAGGGAAGGTACTGGAAGTCCCATGATCTGTGGTCCGTCCACTCAAAACTGCACCAGGATGTAGAGTGGGTCATGGGTACTCTGTGTGCCAAGTTTGGGCCTGGTCTCTAATTTGTAGGTGCTGCAATGTTCTGTGGGAAATGAATTGGGTGAAGGTACTGCAAATCCCATCATTTGAGAGCCATCCTGCCGTAAACAGCAGCAGGTTTGTAAAGTGGGCCATTGGGCCTCTGTGTGCCAAGTTTGGGCCTGATTCATCATTGGTGTGGGCCACTGTGCTCTAAGGAAGTGAATTAAAGTACTGCAAGTCCCATCATCCATGGTCCATCCTCCCTCAAACTGCAGCAGGATGTAGGGTGCATCTTGGGGGAGTCTGTGTGCTCAGTTTGGTCTTGTTCTGTCATTGGTGGGGGCGTAGTCAGGAAAATCAAGTTGAGGAAGCCTAACAGTATCCCATGAGCCGAGGCCTAATCAGGAAAATCAAGTTGAGGAAGCCTAACAATATCCCAGGAGCTGAGGCCTAGTCAGGAAAATCAAGTTGAGGAAGCCTAACAGTATCCCATGAGCCGAGGCCTAGTCAGGAAAATCAAGTTGAGGAAGCCTAACAGTATCCCATGAGCCGAGGCCTAGTCAGGAAAATCAAGTTGAGGAAGCCTAACAATATCCCATGAGCTGAGGCCTAGTCAGGAAAATCAAGTTGAGGAAGCCTAACAGTATCCCATGAGCTGAGGCCTAGTCAGGAAAATCAAGTTGAGGAAGCCTAACAGTATCCCATGAGCCGAGGCCTAGTCAGGAAAATCAAGTTGAGGAAGCCTAACAATATCCCATGAGCTGAGGCCTAGTCAGGAAAATCAAGTTGAGGAAGCCTAACAGTATCCCATGAGCCGAGGCCTAGTCAGGAAAATCAAGTTGAGGAAGCCTAACAATATCCCATGAGCTGAGGCCTAGTCAGGAAAATCAAGTTGAGGAAGCCTAACAGTATCCCATGAGCTGAGGCCTAGTCAGGAAAATCAAGTTGAGGAAGCCTAACAATATCCCATGAGCTGAGGCCTAGTCAGGAAAATCAAGTTGAGGAAGCCTAACAATATCCCATGAGCTGAGGCCTAGTCAGGAAAATCAAGTTGAGGAAGCCTTGCTGTCAATTTTGGGCCTGGTCTGTGATTTATAGGGGCTACAGTGTTGTTTGGGAAGTGAATGATGTGAAGGTACTGCAAATCCCATCATTTGTGGCCCATCCTGCCCTAAACCACACCAGGTTGTGAAGTGGGCCATTGGGCCCCTGGGAGCCAAGTTTGATCCTCATCCGTCATTGCTGTGGGCCGCAGTGGCTGACTTCCTGAGGCCTTTCCTTTTCCCTCAGCGTCACCTTAGAATGTTGGAATGTAAATGGCCAATCGGAGTCCTTTATGCAAATACTCCCTCATTTCCAACCAATCCCCTCTGTCTGGTGCCATAGAATGTTGAAGTTCTGAGGCTGGCCAATCAGTGTCATTTATGCAAACAATCCCACAGTGGCAGCCAATCAAAACGCTGGCACATATTCCTCCCTCCACACCACACTGACTTTTATTATATACATAGAATAGATAGACATAGATAGATAGATAGATATTGTGCCATGGCGATAATATAATATACTGTACTAGCTGTACCCGGCACGCGTTGCTGTGCCCTATTTTGGAGATGCGAGGAAGTCTGAGTATGTAAGGGTTGGAGTTGTTGTTAGTTATGGTGTTGTTGGGGTCATAGCTGTGTTGTTGTGGGTTGTTCTGGTGGGTGGGATGTTGGAGTCCTGTGGAGTTGTTGTTGTGTGGTGTTGCTGGCGTTCTGCATAGCTTGTGGATATACAATGTTTTTTGTCTTTCCGTCTGCTGTGTTGATGTAGAGGTTGATGCTTGGAAGTTAACTTTGGAAGTGAGTGGAGGTACTTGAAATCCCATTATCCATGGTGTGTCCTCCTCTGAACTCCAGTCGGATGGAGTGTGGGTCATGGGGGGCATTGTGTGCCAAGTTTGGTCTTTATCGGTCTTGGTTCTGGGCCACAGTGGTCTGTGGGGAATGATGGGTTTGAAAGTACTACAAATCCCATTATCCATGGAGGTACTTCAAGTCCCATAATCCATGGTCCACCCTCCTCCAAACTGTAGTAGAATGTAGCGTGGGTCATAGGGGGTCTGTGTGCCAAGGTAGGTTACTGTAAATTCAGGCCATACACAATGTCCCATGAGCTGAGGCCTAGTCAGGAAAACAGCAAGTTAATGAAGCCTTACTGCATCAATTTTGAGGCCTGGTCTGTGATTTGAAGGGGTGTAAATTTTCTGTGGGAAGTGAATTGGGTGTTTGTGTTTGTGCCTCAGGCCTTTGCCTTATCCTCCTCTGACAGTTTATGATGGGTCGGAATGTTCATGCTGGCTGGCCAGTACAGGAGTTATGCAAACCGCCCTCACTGGCAGCCAATCATGTTGTCAGAATGTAGAGGCTGGGAGATTCGCTGGCAGCCCCGGAGGACACTGAGAAATGTTTTTTTTTATCCTTGTTTTGGGGGCCTTTTAGGTTTTGGGGGAAAGTTTCTTTGCTACAAACCTACCTTGTCTGAGGCCTATTTCTGTTGGCAAGTTTGGTGTTTCTGCATTGTAAGGTTTCTCTGTTTGGGACGGTCTTTCCATGACGACTCTTCCTTTATATATATAGATTGCATTTACATTTTACTTGTAAGCCGCTCTGAGTTTCCTTCGGGGTGAGAAGAGCGGCATAGAAATGTCGTAAATAAATAAAATAAATAAATAAATTTTGGCGTTTTGAAGTTATGGAAGGCTTGGAACGATGCGTTGGAAGGGCTGCAGGAAAGCAGGGTCTGGCCTAACAGGTGCTTCTGGTAATATTTGGGTGCCTGAGTGCATGTATATGTGGTATGAATGTGGAGTGAAAATGTAAATACCGCTGCAGTGTGGACGCTGCCCCAAGGCAAATCTTTGTGAACGATGCACCACTCACTGGTACCCGCTCCACTCGAACTCAGTTAATAACGGGTTCCGTCTTGCACCCACATTAGGAACTGGTCAAGCTGACCATTGAGAAGCAGGAGCATCCGTCCCCCACCAGCCCCGTCAAGCCGAGTTTGCCCGCTTGTACGTCGGACAGGTAAGTGAGGGGCTGGGTTATTAAAAGCACACCTTCTCATTCTGAGCAGACCCTTGGCTTACCTACCCTCTTGGTGTTGGAACTCGACCACATCCTGAACAAGGTTGTAGTCCTCAACAAGGACGTAGATAGGCAGGGGAGTTGTCCCTTCTTCCGTTGGCCTCTTGAATACTTCTCAGGGACGTGCCTGTTTCTGAGCACAAAGCAAGGCCCTGAACCAAGGAGGTATTTGGCTCTCTTGTCTCCCTCCCTCCCTTCTCCAGCCCTTCGGAGCTTCCCTTGACGGACCGCGAGATCGAGATCCTCAGCAAGACCCCCGTTTCTGGGCCGGCCCCTGAGGCCTTGGCGGACCCTGCCGACGAAGAGGTGGCCCCTCCCAAACCCCCGCTCCCTTGCATCAGGGTGGCCGAAAACAGGTAAACACAGCCAATAAAGGACGGTATAAGTAAACATCATCATCATCATCAATGATTCTGTGATACTCTTGTTAAGAAATACTCACCATAATATTGTTTTATTAACTGATAACATTTACTTATTATTTTATTTAATTATTATATTGTAATATTTACTTATAATAATAAATTTACTAATATATTATATTTACTTATTATATTTACTATTATTATATTTTCTAATTTTGTTATATTAACTGATAATATTTGCTTAATATTATATTTAAGTATTGTATATATTTATATTGATATTTATTTTTTATTTATCAAATTTTGTTGCATAGTGCACTAACAATAATATATTATACTAGCTGTACCCGGCACGCGTTGCTGTGCCCTATTTAGGAGATGCGAGAAAGTCTGAGTATGTAAGGGTTGGAATTGTTGTTAGTTATGGTGTTGTTGGGGCCATGGCTGTGTCGTTGTGGGTTGTTCTGGTGGGTGGGATGTTGAAGTCCTGGGGAGTTGTTGGTGTGTGGTGTTGCTGGCGTTCTGCATAGCTTGTGGATATACAATGTTTTTTGTCTTTCCGTCTGCTGTGTTGATGTAGAGGTTGATGCTTGTGTGGGTAGGGTACTTTGGAAGTGAGTGGAGGTACTTGAAATCCCATTATCCATGGTGTGTCCTCCTCTGAACTGCAGTCGGATGGAGTGTGGGTCATGGGGGGCATTGTGTGCCAAGTTTGGTCTTTATCGGTCTTGGTTCTGGGCCACAGTGGTCTGTGGGGAATGATGGGTTTTGAAGTAGTACAAATCCCATTATCCATGGAGGTACTTCAAGTCCCATAATTCATGGTCCACCCTCCTCCAAACTGTAGTAGAATGTAGCGTGGGTCATAGGGGCTCTGTGTGCCAAGGTAGGTTACTGTAAATTCAGGCCATACACAATGTCCCATGAGCTGAGGCCTAATCAGGAACAGCAAGTTAATGAAGCCTTACTGTCAATTCAGGCCATACACAATGTCCAGTGAGCTGAGGCGTAGTCGGGAGAATCAAGTTAATGAAGCCTTACTGTCAATTAAGAGCGTAAACAGCATTCCATTAAGTGAGGCCTAGTCAGGGAAATTAAGTTAATGAAGCCTTACTGTCAATTTTGGGCGTGGTCTGATTTGTAGGGGTGTAAATTTTCTGTGGGAAGTGAATTGGGTGTTTGTGTTTGTGCCTCAGCCCTTTGCCTTATCCTCCTCTGACAGTTTGTTATGGGTCGGAAAGTTCATGTTGGCTGGCCAGTACAGGAGTTATGCAAATCCGCCCTTATTGGCAGCCAATCATGTTGTCAGAATGTAGAGGCTGGGAGAGTCGTTGGCAGCCCCAGAGGATGCTGGGAAATGTAGGGTTTTTTTACTCGTTGTTTTGGGGGCCTTTTAGGTTTTGGAGGAGAAAGTTTCTTTGCTACAAACATACCTTGCTTGAGGCCTGTTTCTGTTGGCAAGTTTGGTGTCTCTGCGTTGTAAGGTTTCCCTGTTTGGGACTGTCGTTCCATGACGGGAACTCCTTTATATAATAGATTTACTAATATGTACTAATATTATTTTATTTAACTATTATAATTTCTAACATTGTTTTATTAACTGATAATATTTACATATTATTTTATTTAATTATTATTGTATATACTTATATTGTTATTATATTTACTTATTATATTTAATTATTTTGTTTTCCAATTTTGTTATATTAACTGATATTTACTTAATATTATATTTAAGTATTATATTATATATTATATATTAATATTGATATTATATTTACTTTTATTTATCCAATTTTGTTGCATCATGCACTACTAATAATAATATATTATTATTATATTTACTTATTATATTTACTAATATTATTTTATTTAATTATTATATTTTCTAATATTGTTATATTAACTGATAATATTTACCGAGTATTGTATTTAAGTATTATATATATAAAACCAATACATGCATATCTGGTCCCCATGTCAGTGCCTGATATACAAAGGGGTTGAAGATAGAAAAGGTGAACAAAGAAAAAATATTTTCTCTGTCACACAACACTAGGACTAGGGGGCACTCCCTAAAGCTCCAAGGTAGGAAAGTTAGGACTAATAAAGGGAAATATTTCTTCACCCAGAGGGTCATTGGGTTATGGAACTCACTTCCAGAGGAGGTTGTGACAGCTGTCAGCCTGGACAGCTTCAAGGCAGGATTAGACAGATTCATGGAGACCAAGGGAATCAGTAGCTACTGAAATGGACATCCAAGTGCCACCTCTGTGTTGATGGAGGCAGGCAGGATTTTCCCCGGGTACTGGTTGTGGGGGGTCGGGAGCAGGTGAGGGTTTTGCCCTCCTTTCTGCTAGAGATCCCCGTGTACAACTAGTGGGCCACTGTGTGACACAGAATGCTGGACTAGATGGGCTGAGGCCCGATTCAGCATGGCTCTTCTTATGTTCTTATGTTCTTATGAAGATGCCTGACTGCTTATCAATAAGGAGAAAAGTTGGGCAGTCTCATGTTTAATGTTTTTGTTTCTTCCTTCTGTTTAAAAATAGCCCTCCACCCGCCTTGCCGCCCAAGAAACGCCAGTCTGCGCCATCTCCCACCCGTGTGGCCGTGGTGGCACCCATGAGCCGGACCACCAGCGGATCCAGCCTGCCCATCGGGATCAACAGACAGGTAATAGCCCATTACGTCAGTACAGAGAGCAGTCTCCCCTCTTTCCGTGGCTCTGCGCCTCTCCATCGCGTCCGCATCCATTTGACCCCAAGGGGGGGGGGGGGGCTACGGTAGTGGACCAAGGACCCTCCTCGTCCTTCGTCCATTAGGACCCTCTATAATGCAACATGTGTGTGTGTATATATGTGTGTGTGTGTTTATTTTGGTTCTAAAAGAGTGAAGAGGGGGCCCCCGGGAAGACAGTTCCATCTTGTCTCCTGTGTTATGCTAATAATATAATATAATATTATAGAATATACAGTATTGTATATACCAGGGGTGCCCACACTTTTTCAGCATGCGAGCTACTTATATTAAAACCAAGTCAGAAAGATCTACCTACCTCTTCAAGGCTGGAGAGGGGAGGGGCGGGGCTTGGCCAGAGGGGGAGGAGCCAGGCCGTGCCAAGCCCCGCCCCCTCCCCGCTGCCTTTGGAGCTCCCAGCTTGAGGATGGCAGTGCCAAGCCAGTGGTGGCATAGCTAGCACAAGGCTGGCTTGGCCCTGCCCTCCTCAAACCTGGAGAAGCTGCTGGGAGTGCCAAAGCCGGGGAGGGGGCGGGGCTTGGCGCGGCCTGGCTCCGCCCCCTCTGAGAAGCGCCCCATCCGGCTGGGATCGACCTCCTTCGGTCCCGGGATCGACTGGTCAATCGCGATCGACTTCCTGGGCAGCCCTACCTTAGATATATATGTTTATAATATATATGTTGGCTAAAATATGGTTCTGTAATGTCATATATACATATACACACACACATATACAGTATATGATATAATATTGGTTCTGTAATGCCATACATATGTGTGTGTGTTTATTTTGGCTAAAAGATGGCTCTGTAATGCTATATACATGTGTTTAATTTTGGCTAAAAGATGGTTCTATTATGCCTTATATATATACGTTTATTATATATATGTTAACTAAAAGATGGTTCTCTAATGTCATATATACATATACACATATATTGACGTGTGTGTGTATGATAAAACATGGTTTTGTAATCAAATATGTGTGTGTGGTTATGTGTGTGTTTTTATTTTGGCTAAAGGATGGTTCTGTAATGCCATATATATTATTATATAATATATAATATTATATATAGAGAGTGAGTGAGAGAGAGAGAATAAAAGATGGTTATGTCATATATATATATACTGTATATATGTGCTTATTTTGGCTAAAAGAAGGTGTGTGTGTATGTATGTATGTATATATATATATATGAAGGTACACACACATACATATGTGTCTATATATATATATATATGTTTATTTTGGCTAAAAGAAGGTACATTCCCATAAACCCTTGCAGCTCCTGGTGTTTGGTCTGCCATGTCTTCCATGGTCAGTGCCAACGCCGTTTGGTTGGCCAAGTTGTCCACCCTTCCAAGCAACAGGCCTACGGTTCACAAGGCCTGGTGGGTGTGTTGCTGTGGTGTGATGCGTTTGTCCCTCCTAGGACTTGGACTCGGACTGCTACGCGCAGCGCAGGCTCTCGGGGGGCAGCCAGTCCTACGGGGGGGAGTCCCCGCGCCTCTCGCCCTACAACAGCATGGGGAAGCTCAGCAAGTCGGACGAGCAGCTCTCCTCGCTGGACGGCGACAGTGGGCAGTGCTCCCGCAACACCAGCTGCGAGACCTTGGGTAGGTTATTATCATTTCTCTTTCTCCTTCCTTGCCCCCCATATCCAGAGTACCAGAAACTGCAGCTTTGTTTACTGAAAGCATACCCTCATCCACACAATCAACGATCCGGGGGGGGGGCATTGCGTAGGTTGCAAGTGGTATTTTGTGGCCCTGAAATTCCTCGCTCCTGAAATTTCCCCTTTGCTCTCCCTTCCCAGATCATTACGATCCGGACTACGAGTTCCTGCAGCAGGACCTCTCCAACGCTCCCCCGCAGGTTCCTGGCGCCCTCAGCCCTTTGCCGGAGTCCTTGGGGGAGTCCGGCTCCCCGTTCCTCGCCCGCGCCTTCCAGCCAACCCTGGAGCAGTGCAGTTCCCCAATGGTGTTGGCGACGCCGGTGCCTGAGGTGCCCCCCGCTCTGCCAGAGAAGAAGCGGCGAGGGGCACCCGGCTCATCGTGCAGCTTTGAGGCCCCCAGCTGCCGGGCCCTTCTGGAGAGGCACCCCTCGCAGTATGACAACCTCTCGGAGGAGGACCTGCCCAACCCGGCCCTGCTCACCGCTGTGCCCTTTACCCCCTTTGCTGCTGTGCTGCCCTTCCAGGCCTCCCCTGCTGAGTTCCTGGCCGATTTCGCCCCTCCGGACCCCGAGAAGCCCCCTCCGCTGCCGGAGAAAAAGAACAAGCATAGTAAGTGCCTCCCTCTGCGCTGCCTTCTGTTGTCGCTTGGTCAGATTCTGAGGGCTCAGAAGATGAGGATGAGGGTGGCAAACCCTTTTTGGGGTGGGGGGGGGGGTGGGGAGGGTTTCAGGGTTTTGAAAATTGACTTTTTTTGACTAAATTACTTTCCCAAAATTGACTAATTTTCATGACTACATTACCTTCCCAAAATTGACTAATTTTCATGACTAAATTACCTTCCTAAAATTGACTAATTTTTTGACTAAATTACCTTCCCAAAATTGACTAAATTTTTTGACTACATTACCTTCCCAAAATTGACTAAATTTTTTGACTAAATTACCTTCCCAAAATTGACTAATTTTTTGACTAACTTACCTTCCCAAAATTGACTAATTTTTTTTGACTGAATTACATTCCCAAAATTGACTAAATTTTTGACTAAATTACCTTCCCAAAATTTACTAATTTTTTTTGACTAAATTACCTTCCCAAAATTGACTAATTTTCATGACTAAATCACCTTCCTAAAATTGACTAATCTTTTTGACTAAATTACCTTCCCAAAATTGACTAAATTTTTTGACTACATTACCTTCCCAAAATTGACTAATTTTCATGACTAAATTACCTTCCTAAAATTGACTAATTTTCATGACTAAATTACCTTCCTAAAATTGACTTTTTTTGACTAAATTACCTTCCCAAAATTGACTAAATTTTTTGACTACATTACCTTCCCAAAATTGACTAATTTTCATGACTAAAATTCCCAAAATTGACTAAAATTTTTTGACTAAATTACGTTCCTAAAATTGACTTAAATTTTTTGACTAAACTATGTTCCTAAAATGGACTAATTTTTTTGACTGAATTACCTTCCCAAAATTGACTAATGTTTTTGACTAAATTACGTTCCTAAAATTGACTAAATTTTTTGACTAAATTACGTTCCTAAAATTGACTAAATTTTTTTGACTAATTTACATTCCTAAAATTGACTAAATTTTTTGACTAAATTACGTTCCTAAAATTGACTTACATTTTTTGACTAAACTATGTTCCTAAAATTGACTAATTTTTTTTGACTAGATTACGTTCCTAAAATGGACTAATTTTTTTGACTAAATTACCTTCCCAAAATTGACTAAATTTTTTGACTAAATTACGTTCCTAAAATTGACTTAGATTTTTTGACTAAATTACGTTCCTAAAATTGACTAAATTTTTTTTTGACTAGATTACGTTCCTAAAATGGACTAATTTTTTTGACTAAATTACCTTCCCAAAATTGACTAATGTTTTTGACTAAATTACGTTCCTAAAATTGACTAATTTTTTTACTAAATTACGTTCCTAAAATTGACTTATTTTTTTTTACTAAATTACGTTCCTAAAATGGACTAATTTTTTTGACTGAATTACCTTCCCAAAATTGACTAATGTTTTTGACTAAATCACCTTCCTAAAATTGACTAAATTTTTTGACTAAATCACCTTCCTAAAATTGACTAATCTTTTTGACTATATTACCTTCCCGAAATTAATTTTTTTGACTAAATTACGTTCCTAAAATTGACTAAATTTTTTGGACTAAATTACGTTCCTAAAATTGACTAAATTTTTTGGACTAAATTACGTTCCCAAAATTGACTAAATTTTTTGACTAAATTGACTAACTTTTTTGACTAAATAACCTTCCCAAAATTAAGGTGCGCATTAGATTTGTGTAATACGGCAAATCTTTTTTTTTTGGAGGGGGGGGGGGGTCAGGGTTTTGAAAATTGAGGTGCACTTTAGATTTGATGGCACATTAGACTCGAGTACATACAGTAATTTTGGGAGGATCATTTAGCCCCCCCAAAATGGTGAGCATTATATGTGAGTGAATAGGTTCATAAATAAATAGTTGACTCGTAGACTTGTTGCAGAACGGGGTTGGACTGGATGGCCTTTAGTGGGAGACCCTTGCGACTCGAGTGCCCCCCGTCTTGCCTTGCAGTGATGGCCTACATGCAATTTGTGGAGGACTACTCGGAGCCGCAGCCCTCCATGTTCTACCAGACGCCGCAGAGCGAGCACATCTACCAGCAGAAGAACAAGCACCTGATGGAGGTCTACGGCTTCAGCGACTCTTTCAGCGGCCCAGACTCCGCCCCCGACCTGGCCCCGCCCCCAGCCCTCCCGCCCAAGCAGCGGCAGCTGGTGAGTCCGTCCCTCTTAAAGGCACGGTGCGATGGGCAAGTTGCTTCTGGTGTGAGAGAATTGGCCGTCTGTAAGGATGTTGCCTGGATGTGTTCCCATCCTTGTGGGAGGCTAGCTGGAGCTGACAGAGGGAGCTCATCCGGGCTCTCCCTGGATTCGAACCTCCGGCCTGTCGTTCTTCAGTCCTGCCGGCACTGCGCCACTGGGGGGCTCCTTTAGATAGGAACGTAACCCCCGCGATAATGGTGAGGGGACGCTGTACCTGTAATACTCCTGTTTTTGGAGACATTTATACGAGCTTCCTTCAGGGGAAGAAGGTCTCTCTTGGTTGACCGCTTGGGCCTGGGGGGTTTCTCTTTGTTTACGTTTTTCCGGGGCGAGGGGAGGGCAGGGCTTGTGCTGCCTGCCTGCCTCCTTCCTCTCTCTCTTTCTCTATTCCTTCCTTCCCTCCTTTCTCTTTCTTTCCTCTCCTGCAGGCCTCTTTTGCCGCCACCACCACTACTTCCTCCTCCTCCTCCTCCTTCTCTCCTCCTGTCTCCTTCTGTGTCCAGCCACCTCAAGTGCCCTTCGCCCCCGAGGACCACCTCCTCGCCGCCGTCAGCTCCTCCTCGGGCCTCACTATGTCCGTCTCTAACTCCTTCCTCCACCAGCACAGCGCCTTCCCTGCACCCCACGCGGTGAGTCCCCCCCTTTATGACGTAACTCGCCTCGAGGAGAGGCGGTTAAGAAATAACATTATTATTATTATTATTATCATTATTATTACAATTTATTTACATGTACATAACAACACAGAGTCCAAGTAGTCTGGGGTTTGTCTCTGAATATCAGGCTCCTCCAAAGGGCATAATAATAATAATAATAATATATTGTATATATTATGTTATAATTATTAATTATAAAAACCCAGCACAAATGCACCTTAGGTCCAAGTGTCTGGGATTCGTCTCTGAATATCAGGCTCCTCCAAAGGGCAAAGCATATTAGAGATAATATTATATTATTTTATTGTTATTATATACTAGCTTGGGGACCCTGCAGTGCCCGGGTTATTTGAGGAAGGCCTTGTGTGCCAAGGTTGGTTCCTATTAGATGTTTATGTGGCTTGCAGTGGTCTCAGGAACTTAGTGAAGGTACTGCAAGTCCCATTGGCCATGGTCCACCCCCCTCCAAACAGCACCAGGATGCAGAGTGGGTCGTGGGGGTTCTGTGTGCCAAGTTTGGTCTGGCTCAGTCATTGGATGGGGGTGGCAGCGGTCTCTGGAAGCGAGTGAAGGTACTTCAACTCCCATCATCCATGGTGCCCCGTTCTCCAAACTGCACCAGGATGTAGAGTGGGTCATGGGGGCTCTGTGTGCCAAGTGTGGTCTAGATCAGTCATTGGATGAGGGTGGCAGCGGTCTCAGAAGGTGAGTGAAGGTACTTCAACTCCCACTATCCGTGGTCCGTCCCACTCAAAACTGCACCAGGATGTAAAGTGGGTCATGGGTACTCTGTGTGCCAAGTTTGGGCCTGGTCTCTGATTTGTAGGTGCTTCAATGTTCTGTGGGGAATGAATTGGGTGAAGGTACTGCAAATCCCATCATTTGTGAGCCATCCTACCGTAAACCGCAGCAGGTTTGTAAAGTGGGCCATTGGGCCTCTGTGTGCCAAGTTTGGTCCTGATTCGTCATTGGTGTGGGCCACAGTGGTCTAAGGAAGTGAATAAAAGTACTGCAAGTCCTCCGTGGTCCATCCTCCCTCAAACTGCACCGGGAAGTAGGGTGCATCTTGGGGATCTGTGTGCCAAGTTTGGTCTTGTTCTGTCATTGTTGGGGGCCTAGTCAGGTTGAGGAAGCCTAAAATGAGCTGAAGTCAGGAAAATGAGGAAGCCTTGCTGTCAATTTTGGGTCTGGTCTGTGATTTATAGGGGCTCCAGTGTTGTTTGGGAAGTGAATGATGTGAAGGTACTGCAAATCCCATCATTCATGGCCCATCCTGCCCTAAACCACACCAGGTTGTGAAGTGGGCCATTGGGCCCCTGTGTGCCAAGTTTGGTCCTGATCCGTCATTGCTGTGGGACGCAGTGGCTGACTGCCTGAGGCCTTTCCCTTGCCCTTTGAGTCGCCTTAGAATGTTGGAATGTGGATGGCCAATCGGAGTCCTTTATGCAAATACCATTTCTGTGGCAACCAATCCCCTCTGTCTGGGGCCTTAGAATGTTGGAGTTCTGAGGCTGGCCAATCAGAGTCCTTTACGCAAATAATCCCACAGTGGCAACCCATCGAAACGTCGGCATATATTCCTCCCTCCGCACCACCGCCCGCAAACACTGACTTTTATTATATACATAGATCGATAGATAGATAGATTTATTACATGTACATAGCAACACAGCACACGTGCGCTTTAGGTCCAAGTGTCTGGGATTCGTCTCTGAATATTGGGTTCTTCCCAAGGGTCTAGGATATTAGGTATAATAATTATTATATTATTATATTGTTATTATATATTACTAGCTGTACCCCCGTGTGCCCTATTTTGGAGATGCGAGGAAGTCTGAGTGTGTAAGGGTTGGAGTTGTCGTTAGTTATGGTGTTGTTGGGGTCAAGGCTGTGTTGTTGTGGGTTGTTCTGGTGGGTGGGGTGTTGAAGTCCTGGGGAGTTGTTGGTGTGTGGTGTTGCTGGCGTTCTGCATATCTTGTGGATATACAATGTTTTTTGTCTTTCCGTCTGCTGTGTTGATGTAGAGGTTGATGCGTGTGTGGGTGGGGTACTTTGGAAGTGAGTGGAGGTACTTGAAATCCCATTATCCATGGTGTGTCCTCCTCTAATCTGCAGTCGGATGGAGTGTGAGTCATGGGGGGCATTGTTTGCCAAGTTTGGTTGTTATCGGTCTTTGTTCTGGGCCACAGTGGTCTGTGGGGAATGATGGGTTTTGAAGTAGTACAAATCCCATTATCCATGGAGGTATTTCAAGTCCCATAATCCATGGTCCACCCTCCTCCAAACTGTAGTAGAATGTAGCGTGGGTCATAGGGTCTCTGTGTGCCAAGGTAGGTTACTGTAAATTCAGGCCATACACAATGTCCCATGAGCTGAGGCTGATGAAGCCTACTGTCAATTCAGGCCATACACAATGTCCAATGAGCTTAATCGGGAGAAGCAAGTTAATGAAGCCTTACAATCAATTCAGGCCATACACAATGTCCAATGAGCTGAGGGCTAGTCGGGAGAATCAAGTTAATGAAGCCTTACTGTCAATTCAGAGCGTAAACAGCATTCCATTAAGTGAGGCCTAGTCAGGGAAATTAAGTTAATGAAGCCTTACTGTCAATTTTGGGCGTGGTCTGTGATTTGTAGGGGTGTAAATTTTCTGTGGGAAGTGAATTGGGTGTTTGTGTTTGTGCCTCAGCCCTTTGCCTTATCCTTCTCTGACAGTTTATTATGGGTCGGAATGTTCATGTTGGCTGGCCAGTACAGGAGTTATGCAAATCCGCCCTTATTGGCAGCCAATCATGTTGTCAGAATGTAGAGGCTGGGAGAGTCGTTGGCAGCCCCGGAGGATGCTGGGAAATGTAGTTTTTTTAACTTGTTGTTTTGGGGGCCTTTTTAGGTTTTGGGGGGAAAGCTTCTTTGCTACAAACGTACCTTGCTTGAGGCCTATTTCTGTTGGCAAGTTTGGTGTTTCTGCATTGTAAGGTTTCTCTGTTTGGGACAGTCATTCCATGACGGGAACCCCTTTATATAATAGATATTGTTATTATATATTATTATTTATTACATGTACATAACAAACAACACAGCACACGTGTGCTTTAGGTCCAAGTGTCTGGGACTCGTCTCTGAATATTGGGTTCTTCCCAAGGGCCTAGGGTATTAGAGATAACCTGGCAAAATGGCACTCCCTAAAAGAGTCCCACACCTTGTGTGTCTGTGGAACAGAACAGACAAGTCCGCACCTTGTCCACTGTGCCCTGCCTCACGTACAGAGGAGGAATTGTTGGAAGCTGCAGACAATGCCGTTGCTGTTGCCCGTTTTTGGTCAAAAGATATTTAGCCGTCTGCGCGCCTTCTGTTTTTATCAGTTTTATACTAATCTATGCAGTGCTTTTGATATGGAATAAATAAATATTAATTTAGGCCCGGTCATGTAGAGCAAAAACGAAGAGCTGGTCTTTCCAAAGCAAGGCAGCGAAGTTCTGGTGTGTTGCCTCGGCCTCTGAGCTTTTCCAGGTGGGAGAGGCGGGATTGTGCCGGAAGACACACGCAGGCAGGCAGGCATTCTTCGGCCTTTGCTTCATGCCTGGCGCCGGTCCCAGCATGACGGCATTGTTGGGATTCCTTTGCTGGTTGCAGATGCAGGGCTGCAGGGGGAAGGAAGGAAGGACGGACGGACCCATAAAATGGGCAGCACTACCATTTGTCCTCAGAAAGAAAGTCTAGCTTGGGGACCCGGCGGTGCCCGGGTTATTTGAGGAAGGCATTGTGTGCCAAGGTTGGTTCCTATGAGATGTTTATGTGGCTTGCAGTGGTCTCAGGAACTTAGTGAAGGTACTGCAAGTCCCATTGGCCATGGTCCACCCCCCTCCAAACAGCACCAGGGTGTAGAGTGGGTCATGGGGGCTCTGTGGGTCACATTTGGTCTTGATCATTTTCTGGGGATGAGGGTTGTAGCGGTCTCGGAAGGCGAGTGAACTTAGTGAAGGTACTGCAAGTCCCATTGGCCGTGGTCCCTCTCCCTCTCCAAACAGCACCGGGATGTAGAGTGGGGCAAGGGGGCTCCGTGTGTCACATTTGGTCTTGATCATTCTCTGGATGAGGGTTGCAGCGGTCTCGGAAGGTGAGTGAAGGTATTTCAAGTCCCATCATCTGTGGTCCATCCTCCTTGAAACAGCACCAGCATGTAGAGTGGGTCAAGGGTGCTCTGTGTGCTAATTTTGGTCTGTAGTGGTCATTGGGTGAGGGTCGTGTTGTGAAGTGGGCCATTGGGCCCCTGTGTGCCAAGTTTGGTCCTGATCCGTCACTGCTGTGGGCCGCAATGTCTGACTGCCTGAGGCCTTTCCTTTTCCCTCTGAGTCACCTTAGAATGTTGGAATGTGGATGGCCAATTGGAGTTTTTTATGCAGATACCATTTCAGTGGCAACCAATCCCCTCTGTCTGGGGCCGTAGAATGTTGGAGTTCTGAGGCTGGCCAATCAGAGTCCTTTATGCAAATAACCCTATAGTGCCAACCTATCGAAACGCTGTCACATATTCCTTGGCACCTCCGCACCTCCCAGAAAATGAACATTCCATTTCCAACGGAAAAAAACTGTCATTTGGCTAACTCAAGCATTCAGTTGCATTCTGTTTTGCTGGCCAATCAGAGTTCTTTATGCAAATAGTTTCTCAGTGGCAACCAATGCCCTCTGTCTGGTGCCTTAGAGTGTTGGAGTTCTGAGGCTGGCCAATCTGAGTCCTTTATGCAAATAATCTGGTGCCTTAGAGTGTCAGAGTTCTGAGGCTGGCCGATCAGTGTCCTTTATGCAAATAATCCCACAGTGGCAACCAATCGAAATGTTGGCACATATTCCTCCGCACCTCCCGTCCTCCGCACCGCCGCAAACACTGACCTTTATTATATACATAGATTACTGTTTATTAGGTTAGTATTTTCATTATAAATTATTTATATTTATTAGGTTATTATCTATCATATTAGAAATTATTAGCAGTTTTATCATTATTGGGGGGGGGGAATGAGATGGGGGGCGCCAAAATAATGCTCGCTTACCACTTAAAATTACCTCTGGTCATGGTTGTCATCGTCATCACCATGGCATGGCGGCTCTTTCCCCATTCTCTTCTGTAACCTGTCCGCTCTTTCCGGGTGCTGTCCATCCGCTTCGCTGCGCAGAAATGGAATATGCTGAGCTCAGGGTTGGGAGTCTCGTCCAGGGATTATTAAGGCTTTTGGGCAAACGGATTAGCGTCAAAAAAAGAGTCATTGCTGCTATTGCGCTGCGTAATTGCTAAAGGGAAACAGTGATACCTTGACATCTGAGTGTAATTCATTCTGTGATTAAATGCGTAACTCAATTTGCTCTTATGTGAAAGCAAACGGGCCAAGCAACAGCTTGTATCTCGAAAAAATTCATATTTTGGGTCATGTTGTAGTCCAGCCTTGGATTGTGCTTATACCTGGTCTCTCTGTGGATCCTGGGCCTGTTAGTCAGCCTGATGGCACTAGGGATTCTGGGTCTGTACGTCAGCAGGAGAGCTAACGAGATTTTAAGCCCTGAAAATGAGTGGTCAGAAACGGAACCGAGCTCAGAGGATGAAAATGAATGTCCAGGTGGACAATGAGCAGTTAGATAGGAGATTGGTGTTCTGTCAACATAGAGCTTCTCAGGAGAATATACGAATGTCAAGACACACCTAGTAGCCAAGAAGTCCTTACCAGTTTCCATGGGGAGAAGGCATGATTTTCTGTCTATGTTAGCTAGACCAGGGGTGGGCAACCCACGGCCCACGGGCCGGATGCGGCCCGGCAGCCGATTCTGTCTGGCCCGGGGAGAAGGGCGTCGGAGGTGGGGCCAAGAGGAAGGGGTGCCGCTGCCGCCATCCCATCACAGGCTCTGTAGGGCCTGTGTCGGCAGACAGGCCAGAGGAGCGGTGGCTTTGGAGTGCCCGGCATCCCTGGAGGCGATCCGGACCTGGTGACCAGGTCGAATAAGCCGCCTCAGATTGCCGACTGCTCCCCCTGCAGGCCGGGATCGCCCCCAGGTATGACAGGCACTCCATGGCAGGGCGATCAGCTGGGGAACGGCTAGGGTTGAGAGCGGGCGGAGGCCTGCAGCCTCCGATCGCCTGCTTCTCTGCTCTGCTCTGCTGCTGCAGCGGCTGGGTCCGCTTAGCCATCCTCTGGGCTGGGTCCATTGGGCCATTCCATCTTGGGATCCTTCCTGTCTTGAGGATGTCAGCCTCCATCTTGGTTCGCACCTTGTCTTCTTGAATGTAATTTAATTTTAGTGCTTTTTATTATTATTTTATAATAATAAATAATATAACATAATAATGTTATATTATATTATAATTTCAATATATTATAAGGTCTATATATATACTATAATATAATAATTATGATAATTAATATGTTATATTTCTTGATATATTAATATGTTAATATAATGTATAATCTATATATAAAGGAACAGTCGTCATGTGAAGACTACCTCAAACAGAGAAACCTTACAACGCAGAAACACAAAACTTGCCAACAGAAATAGGCCTCAAGCAAGGTACGTTTGTAGCAAAGAAACTTTCCCCCCAAAACCTAAAAGGCCCCCAAAACAACGAGTTAAAAAAACCTACATTTCCCAGCATCCTCCGGGGCTGCCAAAGACTCCTCCAGCCTCTACATTCTGATAACATGATTGGCTGCCAATAAGGGCGGATTTGCATAACTGCTGTACTGGCCAGCCAACATGAACATTCCGACCCATAACAAACTGTCAGATGAGTGCCACAGCCTCCTCCAACACTTCAAATCAGAAGCCCATGATGGAGATCAACACCATTCAAGGGAGCTCTTCTTCCTTTCCCAAAAAAGATCTCCAGTGGCTTGGAATTCCACATTAATAAGAGGACCATCCAGCAACAATGGGGTTTGCCAAGGAGGGTGCTCCAGCCCCTCTATATGCTGGCTCCAAGGGATGGAGGTCATCACCAAGTACCTTCTGATGCCCAGCACTGGAAGAGCTCCCTCAGATGGCCTGTCCATGAGGAAAGCCTCATCGGACATCGACCAATGGGTGCAAAAAAGACACAGAGCAGGACATCTTGAACCAGAGAGGAGCAGACAGTAAGCTAGACACGAAGATCTTGAGAAAGGTGGCACAAACGGCGACGGACAGGAGTTCTAACAGTCCCCCAACAGACACTGGACGCACCTGTGAAGACAGAGATCCCCTGACAGGACAAGCCCTCCCCAAGCTGATCCGTCCTGGCCATGGGACAAGTCAAACCCCAAGGACTGCAGGCAAGGAGCTGAGGCACAAACATAACACACCCCATTCACTAACAACAATCCCAACCCTGACATACTCAGACTTTCTCGCATCTCCTAAATAGGGCACAGCAACGCATGCCGGGTACAGCTAGTATATAGTAAATAATAGGCATGGTTTAGAACCCAAAAATAGCAAATCGTAAATCTAATGGGGGGGATTTTTTTTTAATTAGTAATAGGAAGACTTACAAAAAAATTTAGTTCTAAAATGTAACTTAATTACTAACGAAATTTGTTAGTAATTCGTATGCCAGAGCATGCGCATTCCAGATGGTTTTGGCCTACAACTCCCAGAAATCCTAACAGCTGGTAAATTGGCTGGGATTTCTGGGAGTTGTAGGCCAAAACTTGAATAAATCACACTGAATTCTAGATGGGACTCTCCAAATAGGAAGGAGGGGAGGGAGGAGGGGAGGGGTATTCTATTCTTGGAAGCAGCAAAAGAAAAGGAGGAGGAGCCCCCCCCTCGCTCCTTGCTGCCTCTCTCTCACCCTGATCCCGAGGGAGCAAGGGCCCAAGTTTGCCCAGGCTGGTCATATACCTACATTCTATGCACATGCAATAATACAGCAGTAATAACAATGGGTATAAGAAGAGGTAAAATTCAAACCGAAGTATTCTGACTGGTCCCTCCTCAGGCGGTGCAAACGGGCTCTTCTCTGTGAGCCCGGGAAATTAGCCCGGGAAAAGACAGCGTTTTCTGCTTGGGTGCACACACATACATATTCTTGGGGGGTTGCTGCAGAATCTTCTCTATGAGGCCGGGATTCTGCAACAAATCCCCCTCCCAAGAATATGTATGTGTGTGCTCCCCAAGCGAAACGCTGGCTTTTCCCGGCTAATTTCCGAGCCCGTTTGCACCGCATGAGGAGAGACCAGTCAGAATACTTCGGTTTGAATTTTACCTCTTCTTATACCCATTGTTATTACTGCTGTATTATTGCATGTGCATGGAATGTAGGTATGACCAGTTGGATTACTTATACTATTAGGCAGTGGCACTTACAGTAGCATTCATTCTATTATATACATTAGGTTGGTTTCTCACCCCAATACTCTTTGATGCTTTAGATCCTGGCAGGCAGGAGAGGCAGGGAAGCCTGGAAAAAATGTAAACAGAGAAGTTTACTCAGTAAATCCACAAAGGAGGGCCCTTCATCCAAAGTGCCCTCCTTTGCAGATTTACTTCTGAGTAAACCTCTCTTTACATTTTTTCCAGGCTTCCAGCCGAAAGAAGGAGCGAGTTTAGGGCTTGCCTTGCCATAATACTTATTGGCAAGGGAGGCGGGAGGGTGGTGAGAGAGAAGGAGGGGTGCCCCCTTACGACCTAATAATGACACTTAAGAAAATCCTGGCCCCCAAGTTCGAAAAAGAAAGTCCACTTCCTGGTTGGCGTTCCAGGTGCGGAAATACTCGAAAGTAGCATTTCTTACGAATTTCTTACGAAACGAATCATTTTCATAACTTTTTTCTCATGCCTAGTAAATAAATAAATAAATAATGTAGATTAGAATGTAGTTCAGCCTTTAGGTGCGGCTCTCCATAATATTTTTTGGCTCTCGTGTGGCCCCATGGAAAAAATAATTGCCCACCCCTGGCTCAGAGGATGAAAGTCCAGGTGGACAATGAGCAGTTAGATAGGAGATTTGTGTTCCGTCAACGTAGAGCTTCTCAGGAGAATATACAAAGGTCAAGACACGTATTGGTCATGAAGCCCTTCTCAGTTTCCCAGAGGAGGAGGCATGGTTTGCTGTTTATATTAGCTAGACCAGCAGGCTGTTTTGCCAGTCGAGGGAACGTTGGTGTTTTGAGTATAGAACTTCCGTCAAGTCAAGGGATTTCTAGTTCCATGTTTCCTTTTTGTTCGTGTTTCATGCTTTCCAGTTTTTGAGGACTGTTCCTGAATCTGATGTTTTGGATCATTCTGCTTTTATATTCCTGGTTTTTGAGGCTACTTCCTGTGGATTTACCCTGAGATTTAGACTATACACACACATACACACACACACACAACTTTGCTGAATTGCTTTTTATATATTCAACAAACTGCTTTGCTATTTTCTCTTGGACTGGAGTGTGTGTTAAGCACAGAGGTGATTCCCAGCCTTGGCGTGTGTGGCGACCTGGGTTATAAAACTTGTAGGCTTTAACCACTAGGAACGCTGCCACCAACCTAGAAGTGGTTTCTAGGATTTCTTTTAAAACAATAGTTAATCTAGGCTTCTAAACTGAAGGTAAACTGAGATTGCTGAGGTAAAATCTCTCCCCTTTGACTGGGACGGTGGGAAGGCTGGAACTGGCACACACTGAGGTAATGAGGCACACTGAGAGCTTTCTTGTAAAGTTAACAAATGGAACTTTTATTAACTTAACAGGCAGATCTTAAAGCACAAGTGCGTAATGGTTATACAAAATGGTACTAGAGTGTGTTGGTTACTAAAGATTGCTTTCTTAAAACTTCGTTACAAGACTAGACCAGTCTTTCTCAACCACTGTGCCGTGGCACACTAGTGTGCCGTGACGGACCTCCTGCTGTGCCGCGAGAAAAGCTCTCTGCCCCCCTTCCTCCCCCCCTCCTGCCGAACTCCTGCTGCTTGGGGAAGGAGGAAGGGCCGGGCAGTGGCGAAGAAAAAGAAGGGACCGGGGCGCCGCCTCCTTTGGCCGTTTCCCCAGCCAGCCTCCAATCTGCCATGACTCCCACCATGACTCTCGCCCCTCACTCGCTGAAGCCGCGTGGAGGAGGAGCCCCGCCCACTGAAGCCCATCCACTGCTCATGCTCCTCCTCTGTAGGAGAGCTGAAGCTGGGGGGAGAGGGCGGGGCATGGCACAGTCTGGCTCTGCCCCCTCCCCAGCTTCGGCACTCCCAGCAGCTGCTCCAGCCTTGAGGGGACAGTGCCAAGCCACCATTGTGCTGGCTCTGGCAGCACTGGCTTGGCACTGGCCCCTCAAGGCTGGAGCAGCTGCGGGGAGAGGTGACCCCTGGATTTTTTTAATGTTAAAAGTGTGCCACGGCTCAAAAAAGGTTGGGAAACACTGGGCTAGACAGTTCAAAACTTGTCTCTCTAAACTCCCTAATATTAAAACTAGACGTGAGTAGTCTTCAACTAACTAACCTAGTTAGTTTCCCTGAACTAACAGTCTACCAGAAGCACCCTAGCTACTAACTCTATCCTAGAGTTTTCCTATAGCTTGCTTCTCCAGAGTTGTGAGCTAATCTCTAAGCCCTAGAGATTCCACAAGCCTGTGACTGACTACCTGTCAGCTTCACACAGAACTTTTCCTATCAGTTTCACAAAACAACTGTCTATCCTAACTGCTCACTCTCAGCTCTGTCAAGAGACGGCTTTCTCTTACAGCTCTGACAACAGACTGCTAAATAAGCTACGCTTTCCCCCTCAAGCAGCTCAGCTCCTCCCCCCAGCTCTGAGCCACTCCCAGGCAGCTCTCTCTCTCTCACTCCCTGAGAAGGATCCAAGCCACTCCCCCTTTCCTGGCCATCCTGTTTTCCATGGATGCCAAACTGCTATGCTGGTCTGGGCCTAGCATCAAATGGGTGAGTCCTCACCAGGGCCGGTTCGTCCATTAGGCGGAATACGCAGACGCGCGTGGGGCGACGTCACCCAGGAGGGGCATCGCCACCTAGGAGGTGCGCTGCCGTGCCGGCTCCGCCCGCTGCCTGCGCTGCGCTGCCCCACCCGCCGTTGCGCCGGCCAGGCCTCCGCAGCTGGCTCTGCAGCCTCTGCCGCGCCGTTGCGCCGGCCAGGCCTCCGCAGCTTTGTTAGGCCGGTGCAAAAAAAAAAAAAGCTCTGCGCATGCGTACTGGCTCTAGAGCGCACCTCCCGCTTTGGAGCCAGTGCGTGTGTGCGCAGTTTCGCACATGCGCACTGGGCTCCAAAGTGGGAGGCGCGCTCTGGAGCCAGTGTGCGTGCGCAGATTAGCGCATGCGCACTGGGCTCCCCGCGGGAGCAACGGGAGGGGGGGGCGCATTTTTTTTTCCCGCATACCCCCCGGGAACAGGTAGGTCCGCCCCTGGTCCTCACAGCGTGTAACAGGAATCACCTTCCTCTGGACACCTTTCCATGTCGGTGACACACATGCTCCATGCAATCTAGAGGTATCCCACTGGCCATCTACCAGCGTCCAGAGTGTGTTAAGTACACAGGTGATTTCCAGCCTTGGAGTGCAACAGGTCGAGGCATCACCTGTACAACCTTTGGGTTGTAGTAGTAGTAATAATAATAATAATAATAATAATAAGTTCCCTGGCTCTCCTCACGGCTCAAGGCAAAGGTACAACATACTTTAAAAATAGAGGGCCATAAAAATACGTATATTAAAAACACATGTTCAAACTCCAGTTTACGTTTGTGAGTGATCTGCTGTTGATCTCCTTTCTGGTTTCTTTGCTGTGATCTGCTGCTGGTCTAATCTCTTTCTCTTTTCTCTCTTTCTTTCCTCCCCCCTTCCTTCCTTCCTTCTTTCCTTCCTTCCTTCCTTCTGCATCCATCACCTGGGCTCCCAGTACAAGTCAGTGTTCAGGTCTTTCTCGCAAGACTTTGTGCCTCGCAACCAGGTCTCCATCCCGCCTTTCCTCTCCTCCACTACCTCTGCCGCCGCCATTGCCGCCGCTTCCTCCTCCTCCTCCCCGCCTTTGCCCTTCGCCCTCGCCCACCCGCAGCCTGCGATTTCTGACTCCGTCTCGGGGGACGGACACCCCTCCGCGGACGCCACCGCTGCCGGGCCCGGCCCTGCTTCCTCTTCGCAGGAGAGCGGCTCGAATGGGGCGGCTCCGACTTGCCTTCCGTCCGAACCCCCTTTCGCCGCCTCCCTTCAGACGTCTTTGGTGAGGAGGCACTTCTTGCTTGGCTTATTACGCTTCAGGTTCGGGCTACGGTTGAGGCAAACCGGGATTTCGTGGGCCCGCAGAGAGTTGCCTTTTTGCAGGTTTCCTGGCTCCGGGGAAGTAAAGTGTCAAGGAGGTCCAGGGAAGGTCTCAGACCCTCCTTGGAAAATCCAGTCCCCGCTGAAAAGGTCCCTTCCGGTTTCCGTGTCACTGCAGGAAGCTATGGCACCCCTCCAGACCCCTTTCCCTTTTAGTTTGCCATGTCCCCCACTTCCTGAGTGCGAAGGATACCTGGGGAAATAGTTCTGTGTCACCACCAAGAAGGACATGGACAGGTTGGAAGGGGCCCAGGGAAGGGCCACCGAAACGGCTAAAATGGCTGGGCGCCATGATTCCCCTGTGAGAAGTGGATCCCACAAGGAGTGGATCCCACAAGTCTCTCTGGGAGTAGACCCCATGAGTCCCTCTGAAGAGTGAATCCCATGACTCCCTGGTGAGAAGTGGATCTCATGAGTCTCTATGAGGAGTGGATCCCATGAGGAGTAGATCCCATGAGTAGATCCCATGAGTAGATCCCACAAGTCTCTCTGGGAGTAGGCCCCATGAGTCCCTCTAAAGAGTGAATCCCATGACTCCCCTGTGAGAAGTTGATTCCACAAGGAGTGGATCCCACAAGTCTCTCTGGGAGTAGACCCCATGAGTCCCTCTAAAGAGTGAATCCCATAACTCCCCTGTGAGGAGTTGATTCCACAAGGAGTGGATCCCACAAGTCTCTCTGGGGGTAGACCCCAGGAGTCCCTCTGAAGAGTGAATCCCATGACTCCCCGGTGAGAAGTGGATCTCACGGGTCCCCATGAGGAGTGGATCCCACGAGGAGTAGATCCCACGAGGAGTAGATCCCACAAGTCTCTCTGGGAGTAGGCCCCTTGAATCCCTCTGAAGAGTGAATCCCATGACTCCCCTGTGAGAAGTGGATCCCACAAGGAGTCAATCCCACAAGGAGTCGATCCCACAAGTCTCTCTGGGAGTAGATCCCATGAGTCCCTCTGAAGAATGAATCCCATGACTCCCCTGCAAGAAGTGGATCCCATGAGTCCCCATGAGAAGTTGATCCCATGGATCCCCTTTGATCCATGAGTGGATTCCATGAGTCCACTGTGAGAAATGGATCCCAACAGAAATTGGTCCCACGAGCCTCATGTGATGAGTGGAGCCCACAAGTCCCCTGTGGGATATAGATCCTATGAGTCACTCTGAAGAGTAGATCCCATTAATCCCTTCTGAGGAGTGAACCCCACAAGTCCCTTGATGATCCTGCAAGACCCCTGTTGGGAGTGGATCCCATGATTCCCCTGTGATAAGTGGGTCCCACGAGGAGTGGATCCCACGAGTCCCCTTTGAGGAGTGAATCCCACAAGTTTTTCTGGGAGTAGACCCCATGTGTCCCTCTGAAGAGTGAATCCCATGACTCCCCTGCGAGAAGTGGATCCCACGAGTCCCCATGAGAAGTTGATCCTATGTATCCTTTGGTGAGCGGATTCCATGAGTCCCCTGCGAGAAATGGATCCCAACAGAAATGAGTCCCATGAGCCTCATGTGATGGGTGGAGTCCACAAGTCACCTGTGGGATATAGATCCCATGAGTCACTCTGAAGAGTAGATCCCATTAATCCCTTCTGAGGAGTGAACTCCACAAGTCTCTCGGAGTAGATGATCCTGCAAGACCACAGTTGGGAGTGGATCCCATGAGTCCCCAGTGAGGAGGGGGTCCCACGAGTCCCTCTGCGGGAGAAGAGGAGGCTCAGAGCCACAATTCAAGGGGGTCGGATCGAAGAGGCAAAAACCCGCATAACAGCGAATCCGAGAAAAGCGAACCACAAAGAGGCGAGGGAACACTGTACTCTCAATCTCAACGTTGAGAGTGGGATATGTAGCTTTCCCGGGAGCCCGCGGGACTCCCCTTCTCGAGATGGATTTTGGTCAGTGGGACCTTACTCTGGCCGAGTCCCGTCCCCCCCTTCCGTCCGTGTTTGGCCCAGAAAGACCGAGCAGGAGGCGTGGTGACTGGACCCCTCTCTTCCTTGCCCCCCAACACTCACACAATAGCCACCGTTCCCCACGGCCCGCCCTCACCCCCTGTCCCCCACCCCTTGCTGTCTCCCGCTGCAGAGCGACCAGGTCCCGGCGCCCGGCGAGGAGGCAGGGGAGGGGGAGTACGTCAACCTTTATTCCTCCGGCCAAAGCAACGGGGAACTCCCTCGCTCTGGAGGAGGAGTAAGTAGCACCGCAGGCAGGGGCTTATTTTCCGTATTGGGTAGTGGGGGGGGGGGTGTCCGCATGCAGAAGAGATCTGGGCCTCACTTGCCGTGGAGGGGGATGCTCCTCTTGCGCTCCCGGGAAGCCTTTCCCCAGCTCTGCGGTACTCGTTCGGGACTTGTCATTGTTATTGTATTATATGTACTACCTTAGGTACCCTGTGGTGCTCAAGTTAGGGCTTTGGAATACTATTTCTAAATCGATCGATCTATTTATTGATTAGCCCACTAATAATAATAATAATATACTTTATTATTATTCTGCTCTTCTCACCCCGAAGGGGATTACAGGTGCACATACTTAGCAGACAATCCCTGCCGTTTCCATATACACAACATATAGACGAACAGAGGCAAACTCTGGCCACCAGGGGGAGCTGACGACATAGAAACGAACAGAGGCAAACTCTGGCCACCAGGGGGAGCTGACGACATATAGACGAACAGAGGCAAACTCTGGCCACCAGGGGAGCTGACGACATATGGCCACCAGGGGAGCAGAACAGAGGCAAACTCTGGCCACCAGGGGAGGGACATATAGACGAACAGAGGCAGGCGACATAGCCAAGGGGAGTGGAACAGAGGCGAACAGAGGCAAACTCTGGCCACCAGGGGAGCTGACGACATATAGAACAGACGAACAGAGGCAAACTCTGGCCACCAGGGGGGAGTGGACGACATATAGGGGACGAACAGAGGCAAACTCTGGCCACCAGGGGAGCTGACGACATATAGACGAACAGAGGCAAACTCTAGCCACCAGGGGAGCTGACAACATATAGACGAACAGAGGCAAACTCTGGCCACCAGGGGCTGGCGCACTCCTCTAACCATATCAACAATCAGAAACGAAAAAAGCAACTCTTGTCATGGCGACGAATTCTCTGATTCTTGTATACCTTTCACCTTGTAATTTAATCCCATTTTACCAAACTTATTATTTAATCAATTGTGATTTAATTGGGGGTTGAGAAGCGGGGGTTAGAATTGCTGGAAAATAAATAAATTTTCAGTTATCTACTAGCCGTCCCCTGCCACACGCTGTGGCCCAGTCTGTGTATATATGTTTTCAGTGTGCATATATTCATTTATTATTTATTTATATATATTTATATATGTGTGTATAAATTAGTGTACAGCAGGGGTGCTCATTAGGTAGATCGCGATCTACTGGTCGATCCGGAGACCATTTGAAGTCGATCTTCTGCTCCCGCCGCCGTGCACGTGCTATCCCGCCTCCTCCTTCCTCCGCCTGCGCAGCTTTGGAGAGCGCTTTGAGCGTTGCCGCATGCGCGCTGGGCGGAAACGGAGGCGAGAGACCTTCAGCTTGGCCAAGGAAGAGAGCCCTTGAGGTGCGGGCTGGGAAGGGCAGGGCAGCGACGGAGGAGGAGGAGGCCGAAACGGCCCGAGGGGGAAGAAGCACCAGTTTGGAAATCAGCCTCGACGGGGGAAAAGAGCCAGGCCCGGCCAAGAAGGAAGAAGTCGCGGTGGCGGCGGTGGCAGAGCACACAGGCCTTCCGGAGGCCCTGCCTTTCTCACTGCAGCTTCCGGACGAGAGGCAGGGCGGAGGCCCCACGCGCTCTCCTGCTGCCGCCTTCCTCCTCCTGCGCGGCTTCTTCCTTCTTGGCCGGCTGTCAGTCACGGCACCCCATCAATACCTTTTATGGACTGCTTACGGACTGTGGAATTTATTGACTGAACTGATACTTTATTTCGGTGCTCTTACATGGGACTCTCCATTATGGATATGATTTGGGAGTAATCCCCGGACTGTTTTGAACTTCAAGGCGTGAGTCACTATTGAATGTTACATCTTGCATTTGTATTGAATTATTGACATTGTGCAGAACGAAATATCATTGAATTGAATCTATAAAGGAGGTCCCATCGTCGAACGACTGACAGAGACAGAGAAACCTTCCAAGGCAGAGACACCAAACTTCCCAACACAAATAGGCCCCAGGCAAGGAAGGTTTTTAGCAAAGAAACTTTCCCCCCCAAAACCTAGAAGGCCCCCAAAACAACGATACAAAAGCCCTACATTTCCCAGCATCCTCTGCGGCAGCCGGCGATACCCATTGGCCAACATCAGTTACCATAGTAACGGTGGGCAAAGCCACTTAGAATGCTGAGTGATTTCAGTTGAGGGTTAAACTGCCACGGTCAAGATCTAGGAGGGGGACAAATAGGGCACCAGGGACACAGGCATCACTGAGAAACACATGCCCCCAGAATAACACAAAAGTAATACCTACACACAACACAATACGCACATGACACAACCTTGCGTCTACTGCTCAACCCATTTGTATGCCATTCCTTCCTTCCACACAGGCATAAGCTGACCCAAAAAGACAAGCCATGCCTCCTAAAAGAACAGCATCGGACGACACACTCACAACGCTACATAGATCACACAAAAAAAGGGCAGAACAAACGCCAGAACAGAAAGACACTGCACTACACTAGCTTTTGCCACACCATAAACAAGGCTCAAGGACAAATCTGTGTCATAGACCTTGACACAGAATGCTTCTCCCACAGACAACTCTACGTAGCGTGCTCCAGAGTTGGGAAACCACAGAACCTCTACATCAACACAGCAGATGGAAAGACACAAAACATTGTATATCCACAAGCTCTGCAGAACGCCAGCAACACCACACACAGACAACTCCCCAGGACTTCAACATCCCACCCACCACAACAACCCACAACGACACAGCCATGACCCCACCAAGACCATAAGTAACATCAGTTCCAACCCTTACATACTCAGACTTTCTCGCATCTCCTAAATAGGGCACAGCAACGCGTGCCGGGTACAACTAGTGTGATACTCTATATTTGTGCAGAACTATATACATTGTGCTGAACAATACATAGCCTAATATTGGGCGGTTTAGAATGTACGATTAACTAATGCAATTATATTCAAGATTCTTTTAAAACTCTCCTTTGGTTGATTCTAGTATAGAAGAGCAACCACTCCCACTTACTTCAGTGTGTTGACTTGAGCCTTGTGTGCCGCCGCATCTACGGCTCGGCTCCCTTTTCACAACCCTAAACCCAAAACAAAGATTTTGTTGTCATTGTTGTTGTTTTTTTCCTTGAGTAAATGACACTGTAATGACATCAGTTCGGTTTCAAAACTGGGGGAGTTTCTCAAAATGGAACTTGGGGTCCGTCCCCCCCGCTCCCAGTGTTTTAGTGATCTGCGAGCGCATTCGGGCGCATGCTGAGTTGCCTCCTTAGCTAGCTCTGGCTCCTCATTGACGCCCAGCTCTGTCCCTTTCTTCCAGGAGTCGCCGGCGGTCAGAGACGGCCACGGGAAGAACCCGACCTCCTTGAGCAACAGCCTTCCTGGGAAGGAGAGCCAAGAGGAGAGCGACAGGTGAGGCTTACCAAGGCCTTCGAGCAGCGGTTCTCAAACTGTGCTCCGGGGAGCCCTTTGGGTGCCGCCAGAGGTGCTCAAGGGCTCCATGGGTGCCCCACCTACTCTGGGGTTTCTATTATTATTATCATTATTATTATTGGGTTGCTGTATGTTTTTTGAGCTGTCTGGCCACCAGGGGGAGCTGTCGCACCCTTTCATTCCTCAGCGTGTTTCCTGGAGATCTTTATGGCCTCGTAAATCAGTTAAATCAGCGTTTGACACTGTCGACCACAACCTTTTGACCCACCGCCTGGCCATGGCTGGAGTGAGGGGGACAGTCCTGAAATGGCTGACCTCCTTCCTCCACCAGCGGTCTCAGCGAGTGAGGAGGGGCGAGGTGGTCTCCGAGGGCTCCCCGTTAGTCTGTGGAGTCCCTCAGGGGGCCATCCTCTCCCCTCTGTTATTCAACATCTATATGCAGCCGCTTGCACAGCTGGTACGGAGTTATGGTCTTGAGTGCCATCAGTACGCTGGTGACACTCAGCTCATTCTGAGAATGGAGGGCCAGCCTGGATCCGTTCCCGATAATTTCTAGTGTTGCCTTGAAGCCGTTACTGGATGGCTGTGAGCCAGTAGGTTGAGGGTGAATCCGGCGAAGACGGAGATCTTGTGGCTGGGCCATCCGGGTGATGGGGATGTCCAGCTTCTGACCCTGGACGGTGTGGCGCTATGCCCATCGCCTTTAGTAAAGAGCCTGGGAGTCCACTTGGACTCCCAGCTGACCATGGAGACCCAGGTCTCCATGGCCAGCAAGTCTGCTTTCTTCCATCTTAGACAGGCGAGGCGGCTGGCCCCCTATCTATCCCGGAACGACCTGGCCACGGTGATCCAAGCCACGGTCATCTCGAGACTGGACTACTGCAACGCACTCTACGTTGGCCTTCCTCTGTCGGTGACCCGGAAGCTCAGGCTGGTGCAGAATTCTGCCGCCCGACTCCTGTCTGGAACACCAGCAGGGAGTCACATAACACCTACCTTGCAGGACCTGCACTGGCTGCCAATTGAGCACCGGATCACCTTCAAAGTGTTGGTGCTTACGTTTAAGGCCTTGCACAGCTTGGGGCCAACGTACCCGAGGGACCGTCTCTCCCCCTATTGCCCAATGAGATCACTGCGGTCGGAAGGGTGCCAACCTCTTAGACGTCCCCTCGGCGAGGCTCCTGCGTTTGACAGCAACCCGCAGGAGGGCGTTTTCCGTCATTGCGCCCACACTGTGGAACGCCCTCCCGGCGGAAACTTGCAAGACCTACCTCTTTCGGCAGGCTTTTGACCTGTAGGTCTTGCCCCTGTGTAGCCCACCTGTTTTAATTGCTATCTGTGGGGATGTGTTGCACCACAGATTCTTAACTATTGTGTTGTTTTATATGCTGATCTGCTGTTGTTTTTAACCACTGTTGTGTTTTTATTGTGCCTTGCACGGCTCTTGTGAGCCGCCCCGAGCCCCCCCGGGAGTGGTGGCATAGAAGCCTGAGTAATAAATAAATAAATAAATAAATTTAGCCTCCCCACTAAGTGGTACCTTAATTTCCTACTTGGAAGATGCAACTCTCTTTCGGCTTGCAAAGGTCGACAACAGGCTACACAATAGGTCGAGAGCCCACCTTGACCCGGGCAGGCCTCGAACTCATGACCTTCTGGTCAGTAGAGATCTTATGCAGCTGACTCCCAGCCAACTGCGCCACATTCCCGGTGCTATTATTATTATTATTATTACAAAGGCTGGGATGGCCATCTGTTGGGGAGTTTCTCGTAAATTTTAGTTATTGTTTTCTTTCCCATAATCGTTACTATGTCCCAAAATTATTTCTTGGGCTTCTTTTTCTGAATGTCACTTCCTGTTTTGCTGCTTCCCGCAGGCCGCAGAAAGCGCCCGACGAGGCTCTGGCCCCTTCCCGGCTGGACGAGGAAGAGGAAGTGGACGAGCTCTCGCTGACCGACCACAACGAGATCATGGCCCGGCTGACCCTCAAGCAAGAGGTCAGTGGGGTGTTGTGTGTTTTTGTGTTGTTTCTGGGCAAGAGGTCGTTGCTAGGGACCCCCCCCCCCAAAGGGCGTCATTACACTAGAGAAAAAATTCATTTAAAATCCGGTTTCTGCTTCCTGCCGAATTCTGGCGTTTGTAGGAGCGTTCCTACTTCGCAGATTTTCACCTATCGTGGGTGGTCCTGGGCAGTAAGTGAGGGATCATTGTACTCCTCATTGAGGACAAAAGACCGGAGCTGTGAGCAGTTGAATTCCGATGGTAAGACATTCTTAATGTCCCCTAAAAACTCCCCTTTTTCCTCGGCTTCCTTTTCAGGGCGACGATGGACCCGACGTGCGCGGAGGGTCGGGGGACATCCTCCTGGTTCATGCCACCGAGACCGACAGGAAAGGTACGCCCCGTCCATGGTGGTCACTCTGGATTAAGGGATTAGGGGAAGATGCTGCTCGGCTTCCCTCAAACAAGGGGTCAGCGGGATACGCTCTGGACGACATTTGTGGCTGCCATGTTTGTGCCCCGTCGTTATTCTTGAGCCGCACCATGTCCTTTTGGATAATACTATGTAATACTGCAGTACGTGAAAATCCGTGAAGTTGTTGTTGTTGTTGTTGTTGCTGTTGTTGTTGCTGTTGCTGCTGCTGTTGCTGCTGTTGTTGCTGCTGTTGTTGTTGCTGCTGTTGTTGTTTTGCTGCTGCTATTGTTGTTGCTGCTGTTGTTGTTGCTGCTGCTGTTGTTGCTGCTGCTGCTGGTGCTGCTGCTTTCGTTGTTGCTGCTGTTGTTGTTGCTGCTGTTGCTGTTGTTGCTGTTGTTGTTGCTGTTGCTGCTGTTGTTGCTGCTGCTGCTATTGTTGCTGCTGCTGTTATTGTTGTTGCTGCTGCTGCTGTTGTTGCTGCTGCTGCTTTTGTTATTTAGACCCTGCCTTTGACCCCATAGGAAGTAAATGCAGCTAACGATAACATTATTATTATTATTGTCCCTGGGTTATCAATGTCATTTCTCAATGGGTTCTATCACAAAAACATGGCGGAACGTGTATTAGAATGCCAAATGTGTTTCTGCGGAGGGAAGAACGGCAGTCTCCTTCCTCCCTTGCGCTTTCCCTTCTTCCGGGTGAGTAAATGCATGGAAGTGACCGCTCCGTCGGGGTGTTTCCTTCTTCCTCTTCTTCCTTAGACCTGGTGCTGTATTGTGAAGCCTTCCTGACGACGTACCGGACTTTCATCAGCCCCGAAGAACTCATCAAAAAGCTGCAATACCGATATCCTTTTTGACCGCCAACTCTCCCCAAAATCGCATGTCATGGCTGCCGGGAGAGGCTTACGTTTTGGTTGGGTTTGGGCCGCGCAGCCCCCAATTTCTTTAACTCTGTGCTCAACGTATGAGAAGTTCTGCCACTGCCCGGACACCTTCAAGAAGCGGGTCAGCAAGAACACCTTCTTCGTCCTGGTCCGAGTGGTGGACGAACTCTGGTGAGTGAGTGAGTGAGTGGGCTTCGAATCATAGAATTATTATTATTATTATTATTATTATTATTATTATTATTATGAACCCCAAGGGCCATTGAGTCCAGGTAGGGAGACACAATCAAAGCCCTCTCATCAGATGGCCAAACCTCCTTTCCTCCCTCCTTTCCCTCCCTTCTTGTTTGCTTACCATCTTGTCCTTCCTTTCTTCCTGTCTGTCTTCCTCCTTCTTTCCTACTTCCTTCGTTCTGTCCTTCTCCCTTCCTCTCTTCTTCCCTTTCTTTTTCTTTTCCCCTACTTCCTTCCCTTTCTCCTATTTCTTTTCTTTCTTTTTGTCTTCCATCCATCCCTCCTTTCTTCATTCCTTCCTCCATTCCTTCCTTTCTTTTTGTCTTCCCTCCTTCCTTCCCTCATTTCTTTCCTTCTTGTCCTCCACCTACCTTCCTACCCTCCTGTCTCCCTTCCTCCTTCCTTCCCTTCCTTTCTTCTTTCCTTCTTTCCATCCATCCATTCTTCATTCCTCCCTCCCTTCCCTCTTTTTTCTTTTCTTTTCTTTTTGCCCCCTTCCTTCCCTCCTTCTTGTCTCCTCTCCTTGTTCACCTCCCATCTTGTCTTTCCTTCCTTCTCACTCCCTCCTCCCTCCTTACTTTCTTCACTCTGTCTTCCTTCCTTTCTTTCTTTTTGTCCTTCTCCCTCCTGTCCTCCCTCCCTCCTTTCCGTCATCCTCCCTCTCTCCTTTCTTCTCCCTTCCCCCCTTTTCCCTTCCTGCCTTACCTTCCTTCACTCCACTCCCTCCTTCCTTCCTTCTCTCCTTCCCTTCTGTCCTTCCCTCTTCCATCACTTCCTTCCTTCCTTCTCTCCTTCCCTTCTGTCCTTCTCTCCTTCCCTCGCTTCCTCCCTTCTCTCCTTCCCTTCTGTCCTTCCCTCCCTGGCTTCCTCCCTGGCTTCCTTCCTTCTCTCCTTCCCTTCCTTCTCTCCTTCCCTTCTGTCCTTCCCTCTTCCATCACTTCCTTCCTTCTCTCCTTCCCTTCTGTCCTTCCCTCCTTCCTCGCTTCCTTCCTTCTCTCCTTCCCTTCTGTCCTTCCCTCCCTGGCTTCCTCCCTGGCTTCCTTCCTTCTCTCCTTCCCTTCCTTCTCTCCTTCCCTTCTGTCCTTCCCTCCTCCCTCGCTTCCTTCCTTCCTTCCTTCTCTTCTTCCCTTCTGTCCTTCCCTCCTCCCCTCCCTTCCTTCCTTTCTTCCTTCTCTCCTTCCCTTCCTTCCTTCCCTCCTCCCTGGCTTCCTCCCTGGCTTCCTCCCTGGCTTCCTCCCTCACTTCCTCCCTTGCGCAGCCTGGTGGAGCTGACGGAGGAGATCCTGCGCCTGCTGATGGCGCTGGTCTTCCGGCTGGTGTGCAGCGGGGAGCTGAGCCTGGCCCGCGTCCTGCGCAAGAACATCCTGGACAAGGCCCACCAGAAGAAGGTCCTAAGACACACCAACTCCGCACGGCCACTCGCCTCGCGATGGGTGGCCGCACGGTGAGTCCCCGGCCGGAGGGAGGGAGAGAGAGGGGGGGGCATCTATACGTCTTCCCTCACTTACTACACACACACACACTAACCTGTTTGAGGGGCCACTTTTGGGGGAGACGGCAGTGGCTCTTTGGGGGGGGGGGTGTCCCTTTTTGAAGAGGTCGATTAGAGAACCCGTCCAGCAGGAATCAAGTTTTCCTTCCTTCTTTCCTCTTCCTTCCATCCGTTCCCCTCTTTTCCTTCCTTTTCCTTCCACTTCCCTTTCCCTTCCCTTCCTTCTTTCTCTTTCCGTCTTTCTTTTTCCTCCATCCCTTCCTCCTATTTTCCTCCTTTCCTTCCCCTCTCGTCCTTCTTTCCCTGTCTATATTTTCCTTCCTTTTCCCTCTCTTCCTTCCTTCCCCTTCCTTCTATCTCTTTCCATATTCCCTCCCCCCCTTTTCCTTTCCACCTGCTCGGCTTTTCTCCTCCCTTTCCCTTCTTTTCCTTCCTTTCCTTTCCTTCGCTCCCTTCTTTCTCTTCCTTCTATCTCTTTCCATCTTCCCCTTTCTTTTCCCCTTCCCTCCCTTCCTTTCCCTTCTTTCCCTTCCTTTTCTTCCTCCCTTCCCTCCCTTCCTTTCTCTTCCTCTATCTCTTCCCTTCTTCTCTTCCCCTCCTTTTCCTTTCCTTTATTTTCCTTTCCTTTCCATCTTCCCTGCTCTTCCTCCCTTTCCCTTCTTTGCTTTCCTTCCTTTCCTTCGCTCCCTTCTTTCTCTTCCATCTATCTCGTTCCATCTTTCCCTTTCTTTTTCCCCTTTCCCCTTCTTTCCCTTCCTTTTCTTCCTTCCTTCCCTCTCTCCCTTTCTCTTTCCATCTTCCCTCCCCTCCTTTTCTTTTCCTTTCCTTTCCATCTTCCCTGCTCTTTCTCCCTTTCCCTTCTTTTCTTTCCTTCCTTTCCTTCGCTCCCTTCCTTTCTATCTCTTTCCATCTTCCTTTCCCTTTCTGTCTTCTCTTCCCCTCCCTTTCTTCCCCTTCTCTTCCTTCCTTTTCTTCCTTCCTTCCCTCCCTTCGTTTCTCCTCCTCTTATCTCTTTCCATCTTCCCTCCCCTCCTTTTCCTTTTCTTTCCTTTCCATCTTCCCTGCTCTTCCTCCCTTTCCCTTTCCTTTCCATTCCTTCCCTCCCTACTTTCTCTTCCGTCTATCTCTTTCCATCTTCCCTCCCCTCCTTTTCCTTTCTTTTCATTTCCTTTCCATCTTCCCTGCTTTTCCCTTCTTTTCCTTCCTTTACTTTCCTTCGCTCCCTTCTTTCTCTTCCGTCTATCTCTTTCCGTCTTCTCTTCCCCTCCCTCTCTTCCCCTTCTCTTCCTTCTCTTCCCCTTTTCCAGGCCGGGCACCCTGCACGACTTCCACAGCCACGAAATCGCGGAGCAGCTGACCCTCCTGGACGCAGAGCTCTTCTATAAGATCGAGGTGCGTCTGGCGGCCGGAAGTTTGGGGGCCACTTTGGGGACCCCGCTCCCCTCCCCATTATGAGGAAGGGGCTTCTTCTGCTTCCTTTTTGGGGCCAAAACAGCCTCCTGATGTCGTGTCCCCCCCCCCCTGTGCCTCCTTTCCCTTTCAGATCCCCGAGGTCTTGCTTTGGGCGAAAGAGCAGAACGAGGAGAAGAGCCCCAACTTGACCCAATTCACCGAGCACTTTAATAACATGTCCTACTGGTAAGAGCACCTCCGGGCACTCAGGGCCAGTTCAAACCCTTTCGGAGCAGAAACCGGAGCGAAATAATAGCATACAACTATATTGCAATCCATTATTATGCAGGGGAAGTAGCCAGCAAATACACAGTGAAATTGGGGCGTCACAATCAGGGTAAAAGTACGCAAGGTGATGATTTTAAAAAAATATATATATAACAAAACTAATACAATATAATATTGTAATATAATATATAATATAGCTCTCATAGAAACCCCATGCATAATAATAATAATAATAATGTAATATATTACGGCTCTCATTGAAGCCCTGGCCATAATATAATATAATATTAATTATAATATAATATAATCTATATATATAAAGGAAGAGTCGTCATGGAAAGACCGTCCCAAACAGAGAAACCTTACAACGCAGAAACACCAAACTTGCCAACAGAAATAGGCCTCAAGCAAGGTATGTTTGTAGCAAAGAAACTTTCCCACCCGAAACCTAAAAGGCCCCCAAAACAACGAGTAAAAATACACTACATTTCCCAGCATCCTCCGGGGCTGCCAACGACTCTCCCAACCTCCACATTCTGACAACATGATTGGCTGCCAATAAGGGCGGATTTGCATAACTCCTGTACTAGCCAGCCAACATGAACCCATAATAAACTGTCAGAGGAGGATAAGGCAAAGGGCTGAGACTTTCTCGCATCTCCTAAATAGGGCACAGCAACGCGTGCCGGGTACAGCTAGTATAATATAATATGTATTAGGGCTCTCATAGAAACCCCATGCATAATAATAATTATAATATAATATATTAGGGCTCTCATTGAAGCCCTGGCCATAATAATAATAATAAATATATTATTATTATTATGTAATCTATTATATAAAGGAGGTCCCGTCGTCGAACGACTGACAGAGACAGAGAAACCTTCCAAGGCAGAGACACCAAACTTGCCAACACAAATAGGCCTCAGGCAAGGAAGGTTTTTAGCAAAGAAACTTCCCCCCCCAAAACCTAGAAGGCCCCCAAAACAATGTTACAAAAAAACCCTACATTTCCCAGCATCCTCTGCGGCAGCCAGAGAAAACCCATTGGCCAACATCAGTTACCATAGTAACGGTGGGCAAAGCCACTTAGAATGCTGAGTGATTTCAGCTGAGGGTTAAACTGCCACGGTCAAGATCTAGGAGGGAGACAAATAGGGCACCAGGGACACAGGCACCACTGACAAACACATACCCCCAGAATAACACAAAAGTAATACCTACACACAACACAATACGCACATAACACAACCTTGCGTCTACTGCTCAACCCATTTGTATGCCATCCCTTCCTTCCACACAGGCATAAGCTGACCCAAAAGACAAGCCATGCCTTCTAAAAAGAACAGCATCGGACGACACACTCGCAACACTACATACATCACACAAAAAAGGGCAGAACAAACGCCAGAACAGAAAGACACTGCACTACACTAGCTTTTGCCATCACCATAAACAAGGCTCAAGGACAAACACTACAAATCTGTGGCATAGACCTTGACACAGAATGCTTCTCCCACGGACAACTCTACGTAGCGTGCTCCAGAGTTGGGAAACCACAGAACCTCTACATCAACACAGCAGACGGAAAGACCAAAAACATTGTATATCCACAAGCTCTGCAGAACGCCAGGAACACCACACACCGACAACTCCACAGGACTTCAACATCCCACCCACCAGAACAACCCACAACGTCACAGCCATGACCCCACAAAGACCATAATTAACATCAATTCCAACCCTTACATACTCAGACTTTCTCGCATCTCCTAAATAGGGCACAGCAACGCGTGCTGGGTACAGCTAGTATAATATATTAGGGCTCTCTTAGAAGCCCCAAGCATTATATAATAATAATTATAATAATAATAATAATGTAATATATTAAGGCTCTCATTGAAGCACTGGCCATAATAATAATAATAATAATAATAATAAAGTAATATAATATATTAGGGCTCTCTTAGAAGCCCCAAGCATAATGTAATATAATAGTATAATATAACAATTATAATATTATAATATTATATTATATATATATAATATATATCATATTATATAAAACAATTATAATATTAGGGTTCTCATTGAAGCCCCGACCATAATAGAGTAATAATAATAATATATTATATTTTAATGTAGTATAATATAATAGGGCTCTCATAAAAGCCGGACCATAATATAATATAATAAGAATATAATAATAATTTAATTATATTATATTACATACATTCAATGATGTAATTAACCAAACAAAAACAAATAGACGACCCAACCGAAACCCAGAAATAAATCCATGTCTATAACAAAGTAATAACAGATTATAACACAACCAAACAAAACACAAATCTAACCAGATTTAAAATACATCTAATTTTTTCAAAATTTTGAGCAGCCAACAGAGTAACAAACTACTCTGGGATAGTATAAACACACAAACCCAGGAGGGTAATAACCACAACATAAACACTATGCAATATAGAAGAGCAGATATTATTATATTAATCAATCATATAAAGACATGAAATTTAACCGAGGTTCATACCCTCCATGGAAATAAAGGGTGACCCTCAGATGCGCAACATGAGAATAAGTGCGGCTTATATACAAAAATTACAGTAGTAGCGAGTTAAGAGACTTGGGCTCATTAAGTCCTTGAGGCCACTCAGAATCCAGTAGGAGGATCAATTTTACTTCAGCACGTCTCAATTGGATAGTTGGTTCCGTATCCAAGCTGGGAGTGATCCTTTCCAATACTCTTATTTTGAGTGAAGCCGCAGAATGGTTCATGTTTTTACAGTGGAGATAAAAGGCAGAATCAATCGCCCCCGAGAAATCTTTGATCGATGTTCTATAAATCTAGAATGGACCTCCCTCTTTGTCTGCCCCACATACGTTTGGGGGCACTCACACGTGATCGCGTAAATCACAGATTTTGTTGCGCACGTGGCGAAACCCCGGATTAAAAATGATTTGTGTTTGGCCGGACTGTAGATCTCTTTTTCGATGGAGATGTTGGGGCAAATCGAGCATCTTGCGCAAGCTCGGGTTCCCGGACTCAGGCTGCTTCGTATTGGTTTGTTATGCTCACCAGAGTGCACCACGTACTTTTTAATGTTCCGGGTGCGTTTATATGGATCTACAAATGATCTCTTACTTTGGCTCCTTAATTAATATTATTATGATTATTTCTATTATTATGGAGTATCCTTAAGGAGACTCAGAGCAGCTCACAATTAAAAGTATGACTATATATATATATGGGGAATTGTGTGTTTCTTACCAAACCTTGCAGGGTGCGCTCCATCATTATGCAGCAGGAGAAAGCGCAGGACCGCGAGAGGCTGCTCCTCAAGTTCATCAAGATCATGAAGGTGAGGGCCTCCTTCTGTTATTACTATGATTATTACTACTACTATTGCTATTACCATTATTATTAAGCAGAGGCTGAATGGCCATCTGTCAAGAGTGCTTTGATTGTGTCCTTTATGGCAGAAGGGACTTGGACTGGATGGCCTTTGGAGATCTCTTCCAACTCTAGGATCCTATTATTATTATTAGTATTATTATTATTAAGCAGGGGCTCAATGGCCATCTGTCGGGAGGGCTTTGATGGTGTGTTTCCTGCATGAAGGCAGAAGGGGATTTGACTGGATGGCCTTTGGAGATCTCTTCCAACTCTATGATCCTATTATTATTGTTATTATTATTATTATTATTAACCAGAGGCTGAATGGCCATCTGTCGGGAGGGTTTTGATGGTGTATTTCCTGCATGAAGGCAGAAGGGACATGGACTGGATGGCCTTTGGAGATCTCTTCCAACTCTAGGATCCTATTATTATTGTTATTATTAATTAAGGGGTTGAATGGCCATCTGTCAGGAGGGCTTTGATGGTGTGTTTCCTGCATGAAGGCAGAAGGGGATTTGACTGGATGGCCTTTGGAGATCTCTTCCAACTCTAGGATCCTATTATTATTGTTATTATTATTATTAACCGGAGGCTGAATGGCCATCTGTCGGGAGGGCTTTGATGGTGTGTTTCCTGCATGAAGGGAGAAGGGACTTGGACTGGATGGCCTTTGGAGATCTCTTCCAACTCTATGATCCTATTATTATTATTATTATTAAGCAGGGGTTGAATGGCCATCTGTCAGGAGGGCTTTGATGGTGTGTTTCCTGCATGAAGGCAGAAGGGGATTTGACTGGATGGCCTTTGGAGATCTCTTCCAACTCTAGGATCCTATTATTATTATTAGTATTATTATTATCATTATTATTATTAAGCAGGGGCTCAATGGCCATCTGTTGGGAGGGCTTTGATGGTGTGTTTCCTGCATGAAGGCAGAAGGGACTTGGACTGGATGGCCTTTAGAGATCTCTTCCAACTCTAGGATCCTATTATTATTGTTATTATTATTATTAACCGGAGGCTCAATGGCCATCTGTCGGGAGGGCTTTGATGGTGTGTTTCCTGCATGAAGGCAGAAGGGGATTGGACTGGATGGAGGTCTCTTGGAGATCCTACTCTAGGATTGTGTTGTGGTTGTTGTTGTGGTTGTTAAGCAATAACAGGGCTTTTCCCGGCAGCACTTACGGAAGCTCAACAACTTCAACTCCTACCTGGCCATCCTCTCGGCCCTGGACTCGGCCCCCATCCGCCGCCTGGAGTGGCAGAAGCAGACCTCGGAGGTGAGGAGCCGGGATCGAGGTTGCGGGGGGGTGCACTTGGCGGCTTCTCCCACGGGCCCGGGCGCACGCGGTACGCCTCGCTGGGCTTGAAAACGTGCTTCTCTTGCAGGGCCTGGCCGAATATTGCACGCTGATCGACAGCTCCTCCTCCTTCCGGGCCTACAGGGCCGCCCTCTCCGAGGTGGAGCCCCCCTGCATCCCTTACCTGTGAGTACCTTCCCGCTATGGTTCACCGTGGGAATGTCATTATTACGAGGGTTGATTGAAAAGTAATGCCTCCCCAGGCCCGGATTGAGCCCTTTTGGCGCCCTAGGTCACACTTCGACCTAGGGCGCAGGAGGGAGGAGGGAGGGTGCGAGCGCCACGGCCTCCTCCGCCATGTTCCTGGGTACCGCGCATGCGCGGCAGCGGTTCCGGGGCCTTCCCTTCCTTGGAGGAGGAGGAGGAAGGAAGGGAAGCCCCGGGGCTGCTGGCGGCCATGCGTGGCACCCAGAAACATGGCAGAGGAGGCAGAGGTAGCAGTGCTCGCACCCTCCCTCCTGCCGCGCATGCCCAGAAGCGGCCTGGGGGGGGGGCTTCCCTCTGCCTCTTCCTCCTCCTCCGAGGAAGAAAGGGAAGCCCCGCCCCCGGGACCACTGCCGGGCATGCGCGGCAGGAGGGAGGGCGTGAGCGCTGCGGCCTCCTCCGCCATGTTCCTGGGTACCGTGCATGCGCGGCAGTAGTCCCGGGGGCTTTCCTTCCTTTCTCCTCCTCCTCGGAGGAGGAAGGAAGGGAAGCCCCCGGGGCCGCTGCGGCACCCAGGAACATGGCGGAGGAGGCAAGGTTGCGGTGCTCGCGCCCTCCCTCCTGCCGCGCATGCCCAGAAGCAGCCCTGGGGGTGGGGCTTCCCTCCGCTGCTTCTCAGAGGAGGAAGAAGAAAGGGAAGCCCCGCCCCCTGGGCCGCTGCCGCGCATGTGCGGCAGGTGGGAGGGCGCGAGCACCACAGCCTCCTCCGCCATGTTTCTGGGTACCGCGCATGCGCGGCAGCAGCCCCGGGGGCTTTTCCTTCCTTCCTCCTCCTCCTCTGAGGAGGAAGGAAGGGAAGCCCCCAGGGCCGCTGTGGCACCCAGGAACATGGCGGAGGAGGCGAGGCTGCGGCACTCGCGCCCTCCCTCCTGCCGCGCGTGCTCGGAAGGGGCCCCGGGGGCGTGGCTTTCCTTCCTCCTCCTCCTTGACTCAAGGAAGGAGGGCGTGGCGAGGAAGAGGCAGAGGGAAGCCCCGCCCCCGGGGCCGCTGCCGGGCATGTGCGGCAGGAGGGAGGGCATGAGCACCGTGGCCTCACCTCCTCTGCCATGTTCCTTTGTGCCGCGCATGCCTGGCAGCGGCCTTGAGGGCTTCCCTCCACTTCCTCCTTCCTTGACAAGGGGGGCGGGGGCAATGGTGGGGGGCATCCCCCTCCTCCCTGCCCCTCGCAGCGCTCTCCCCCCGCCCTCCCCTGAGAGAGAGAGAGTCATCATGCCGCACGTATGTTTTTTTTTGGTCCTTGATCTGACGCCCCCCTAGGCCTGCGCCCTTAGACCACGGCCTAGTGTGGCCTTATGGGTAATCCGGGCCTGTGCCTCCCCCTTCGTAACTCCTGGCGAGGCAATGTAGCGTCCGACTCGAGTAAATAAGAGTGTTTCCGGTTGGCGATGGCGTCGTAACGAGAGTCCTCCTCCTGGCTGGCTGTCTCTTTGCAGAGGCCTTATCCTGCAAGACCTGACCTTCGTCCACCTGGGGAACCCGGACCACATCGAGGGCAAAGTCAACTTCTCCAAGCGCTGGCAGCAGTTCAACATCCTGGACAGCATGCGGTGCTTCCAGCAAGTGTAAGGATAGCCAAGCGGGGTTTCCATTCAAAAAGGGTCGGAAGAGCATCGAGTCTTAGGATTGAGCGAGGCCAGAGTCCCCGAGTCCTCACCTGAGTCCTCACCCGAGTCCCCCTTCGGGGGGAGAAGGGCGGGGTAAAACTGCATGAAATAATAATAATAATAATTGCAAAGCAAGCATAGAAGTCAATGCTTACTCCTCAGTAGGTGATAGTAACAGCAATAATAATATAATAATAATCTACGAATCTAATAAAATAATAATATAATAATATGTTATAAAATATTGTCAGATCACAATATAATATATTTTATAATATAATAAAATGATAATATAACAATATAATATAATACATATATAACAAAAATATAATGACAGTAATACTCTACTAAAATAAAGTAATAATAAATAATATATTTTATAATATAATAAAATGATAATATAACAATATAATATAATACATATATAACAAAAATATAATGACAGTAATACTCTACTAAAATAAGGTAATAATAAATAATATATTTTATAATATAATAAAATGATAATATAATATAATATAAAAATATATTGCTAGATTTTATTATTGTTTTATTATTACACCATTATTATATTGTATAATATTGTATATTGTTATTAAAAGAATAAAATATAATAATAATATACAATATAATACAATGATGGTGGAATATAATGGTATAATACAGTGTTTTTCAACCTTTTTTGAGCCGCGGCACATTTTTTACATTGACCAAATCCTGGGGCACACCACCAACCAAAATGACACAAAATGACACTCTAACACAGTAATACATATAGTTAATAGGTTTATTAAATGTATTTATACACTCAGTGTGAAACCTGGGCCTGTTTCGATGAACTCAACATAGATATTTATTTATTTATTGTTCATTTTTGTATTCCGCTCCTCCCAGCACGCTCGGGGCGGATAACAGTGGGATATACGGGCAGCATGTCACGACATGTCGACATGCGGCCCTACAATAAAACATAAAAACATAAAAACATATTAAAAACACATTTACATCATCATACAGGGATGAGAGGACATACGACATAGTTCTTGGTCCGGTGTGCCTAGTTAAAAGCTAAGCCAAAAAGGGCCGTCTTGCAAGCCCTCCGGAAGGGGGCCAGTTCCGAGATAGCTCGAGTACTGTCCGGGAGGGCATTCCAAAGCACCGGTGCCGCTACGGAAAAGGTCCTTTGTCTGGTCGTCGATAGGTGGCAGGAGCGGACTGATGGTACTAGCAACAGATTCTGTTCATCTGAGCGCAGTGATCTCGGGGAGAATACGGGTAAGGCGGTCCCTCAGGTACGCAGGCCCTAGGCCGTGCAAGGCCTTGAAGGTCAGAACCAACACCTTGAAGGCAATTCGGTACTCAATGGGAAGCCAGTGCAGTTGCCGAAGGGTGAGTGTAATGTGCTCTCTCACTGGCGATCCTGCCAGCAGGCGAGCAGCGGCATTCTGCAGTAGCTTGAGTTTCCAGATTGTCGACAAGGGAAGGCCAACCTAGAGGGCATTACAGTAGTCTAATCTCGAGATGACCGTCGCTTGGATTACCGTGGCCAGGTCGTCCCTGGACAGGTAGGGTGCCAGGCGCCTAGCCTGTCGGAGGTGATAGAATGACGTCCTGCTGACCATGGAGACCTGAGCCTCCATGGTCAGCGAGGAGTCCAGCTGAGCCCCCAAGCTCTTAACCGATGGCGATGGGCTGCCGCCGCCATCCAGAGTAGGCAACAGGCACCCACCCAGCCCAGACCGATCGGGGCCACAGGATCTCCGTCTTCGACGGATTCACCTTCAGCCGGCTGGCACGCAGCCAACCAGTCACGGCTTCAAGGCATAGCTGGAAACACCTGGTACGGAGTCCGGCCTGCCGTCCGTTCTTCAGCAAAAAGCTGGGTGTCATCAGCGTACTGATAACACTCCAGACCAAAGTCGCGGGCCAGCTGGGCCAGGGGGCACATGTAAACGTTGAATAATAAGGGGGAGAGGATGGCCCCCTGGAGGACCCCACAATTTAGTGGGAGTCTCCCGGAGACCCCCACCCCACCCCCCTCCACACGTTGTCCCCGGTCCCGGAGGAAGGAGGCCACCCATTTAAGGGCAGTCCCCCCGACCCCGGAGCCGGCTAAACGGTGGGTTAAACAGTACATGATCTACAGTATCAAACGCTGCTGTCAGATCTAACAAGACCAGCAGTGCTGATCCACCCTGGTCCAGCTGGCGGCGAAGTTGGTCTGTAATGGCGACAAGCACGGTCTCCGTCCCATGCCCAATACGGAAGCCGGACTGGAAGGGATCGAGTCCAGCTGTGTCGTCTAGGAACTGCTGCAGCTGATCCGCTGCTGCCCTCTCAATTACTTTGCCTAGAAAAGGCAAGTTGGAAACAGGCCTGTAATTGGAGGGAGCCGAAGGGTCTAAGTTCGGCTTTTTCAGCAGCGGTTTCACCATAGCCTCTTTTAATCCCCCTGGGAAGACTCCTTGCTCAAGGGAGCTGTTTATGATGTTTCCCAGGGGGCCTCGTAGCCCCTCCCGGCAAAATCTAACAAGCCAGGAGGGGCACGGGTCGAGGGAGCAGGTAGTTGGTCTAGCTGCAGCCAGTAACCTATCGACAGCTGCTGCGTCCAGCGGTTGGAAACGGGTGAAGGTGGGCCCTCCGAGTGGCGGCGGAGTCTCAAGTTCGCTAACTGTATCAAAAGTCGCAGGAATGTCCCGACGGAGAGTCGAAATCTTGTCAGCAAAAAAGTTCTGAAAAACCTCAGCTGTTTCTGCCATTCCTGGCAGGAATGGCAGAAAGGCACAAACTTCCCACACAGAACTCCCATAACCAAGAGAAGATACTGTAAGAGTTTGGTGGGCATTGACCTTGGGTTTTGGAGTTGTAGTTCACCGACATCCAGAGAGCACTGTGGACTCAAACAATGTTGGATCAGGACTAAATGTTACAGTTTCTGGGATTTATAGTTAACACACAATCAAAGAGCATCCAGAACTCTTGCAACAATGGAATTGAACCAAACTTGGCCTATTGAACTCTCATTACCAAAACAGGCATGGGAAAACTTCGGCCCTCTGGGCGCTTTGGACTCCAACTCCCACCATTCCTCACAGCCTGAGGCCCTTTCCTGCTTAAGTGCCTGAGAGGGGGGGAAAGGAAAAGGGCCTGAGGCTGCTAGGAATGGTGGGAGTTGGAGTCCAAAACACCTGGAAGGTCCAAGTGTGCCCATGCCAGCTTTCGACAGAGACCTCTTCCTCCCCCTTCCCCTTTGCGCCCTTTCTTCCCCCTCCTGCCGAACACTTACTTTTTCTTCTACACTGCCGCTTCTGCCGCCATTTTGATCCGAGGGGGCAGCGTGAGCGTGTTCAGGAGGGGAGGGGGGAGGGAGGAAGGTGTGACCCGTGCGGGCGCTACTGCGCAGACTCGCCCCAGAGCAAAGCGAGGCAAAGCGAGCAGAGCGAGGCTGGGAAGAAAGGAGCCCGAGGGGAGAAGGAAAAGTGTTCGGCAGGAGGGGGAAGGAAGGGGATCGGAGGTTCCCATTGCCCACGGCACACCTGAGGATCGCTCACGGCACACTGGTTGGGAAGCACTGCAGTAATAATAAAAATATGAGAAGATAATAAAATATACAGTATAATACCATATAATAAAAAATAATATAATGGTATAATACAATAATAATAAATATATAATGTAGCAATATGATATAATAATATCCAATAATAACAATAATAATTTATTATCCACTTTTTGCAGCTCGAGGTGTGTGTAAGGACAGGGTTAAAAAACCACAGCACTAATACAATACATATAACACCACACCAGTAAAGGTGTCCCCGGCATTAATTTCCTCTCTCTCTCTCTCTCTCTTGTGGCGGCAGGCATTACGACATCCGGCGCAACGACGACATCATCTCGTTTTTCAACGATTTCAGCGACCATTTGGCCGAGGAGGCTTTGTGGGAACTCTCGCTCAAGATCAAGCCCCGGAACATCACCCGGCGGAAGACAGACCGCGAAGAGAAGACCTAGGGTTCGGGGAGAAGTGGGGGGTCGCCTCGGGGGAGTGGGGCCGAAGCACGGACGGATGGACGGGCAGACCCCCCCACGGACAGACGGACAGCAGTTCCGAGGGCCGTTGGGCCTGCGACCCTCCCGCCGTTCGCGAGGACGGACCGTCGGCATGCGCCGCCACTTCTTCCCATCGGGCTGTGCGAGAGGGCGGCCATGTCGGCCTTCCGCTCTCCTCCTGCTGCTGCTCGTTGGCGGGAATCGTGACCGGATTGGAGCCAACCTGCCTCCACTTTGCCAAATGTTTTTAGTTTTCCATACGAAAGAGAGTGGGTTTGCTTTCGTTTCTGCACAGAGCGACGCCAAGCTCCTGTCGCGCCCCTTTTCGGGTGCCAAGGACACTCCACTTCGAGTAACTTCTTATAAGAAAGAGAAGGAACTACATTTCAAGTTACTTCTAAGAAAGAGAAGGAACACCATCATGAGTAACTTCTTAAAAGAAAGAGAAGGAACTCCACTTCAAGTTACTTCTAAGAAAGAAATAACTACTTCTCAAGTAACTTCTTATAAGAAAGAGAAGGAACTACATTTCAAGTTACTTCTAAGAAAGAGAAGGAACACCATCATGAGTAACTTCTTAAAAGAAAGAGAAGGAACTCCACTTCAAGTTACTTCTTCTAAGAAAGAGAAATAACTACTTCTCAAGTAACTTCTTATAACAAAGAGAAGGAACTACATTTCAAGTTTCTAAGAAAGAGAAGGAACACCATCATGAGTAACTTCTTAAAAGAAAGAGAAGGAACTCCACTTCAAGTTACTTCTAAGAAAGAAATAACTACTTCTCAAGTAACTTCTTAGAAGAAAGAGAAGGAACTCCATCTCAAGTAACTTAGAAGAAAGAGAAAGAACTACTTCTCAAGTAATTTCTTAGAAGAAAGAGAAAGAACTACTTCTCAAGTAATTTCTTAGAAGAAAGAGAAAGAACTACTTCTCAAGTAATTTCTTAGAAGAAAGAGAAAGAACTACTTCTCAAGTAACTTCTTAGAAGAAAGAGAAGGAACTCCACCTTGAGTAACTTCTTAAAAGAAAGAGAAGGAACTCCACTTCAAGTTACTCCTTCTAAGAAAGAGAAAGAACTACTTCTCAAGTAACTTAGAAGAAAGAGAAGGAACGTCATCTCGAGTTACTTCTCAGAAGAACTCAAACTTCAAGTGTCTTCTTATAAGGAAGAGAAGGAACTCCACCTCGAGTTACTTCTGCGAAAAAGAACTTTTGAGTTACGTCTTATGAGAAAAAGAAGGAACTTCGTGCGAGGAGGAAGGAGTTACATTCTGCCCTGCAGAGTCTGTGTTTACAAGAGTCGTCCCGTTTCCGCATCTCCAGGAAAGACGATAGGAAACCCCTTTTCTGGGAATCCCGCGGACTCCAGGACCCAGCATCCCCCCCCCAACCCGGCGTGTGTTTTAGTCATGGTACTAGCAGTAAATATGTAGAGAGAGAGAGAGAGAAACCACCCACCTGTACATAGGAATCCCTCAGTGCCGCCGGTCCCTTTTGCTTTCTTTTTGATGCATGTCTGAATGGGTTTTTGAATGAGGAACGCGCCAAGATGCAACGCAAAATCCGTATAGGAAACGAGGGAGAAAGACGTCACGTCAGGACGAGGGAGGCTTGCGGTTTGCATTGAAAGTCCTTGTTGTGAATGAAGGAGACGGAAAAGGATTACGAGCCGGAAGAGGTTGGCCATCTCTGGAAGGTCACCTGCATGCAATACGTGGACGATATTCTCCTTTTAGTCCTGATCCGGAAGAAGTGTTGCGATCTCTGCATATGAGGCCTCCGTTGCCGGACTCCGGAAGATCACCTCCATGCAATATATGGACGATATTCTGATAGACCCGATCCGGAAGAAGTGTTGTGATCTCTGCATATGACACCTCCATTGCCGGACTCCGGAAGATCACCTCCATGCAACACGTGGACGATATTCTCCTGTTAGTCCCGATCCGGAAGAAGTGTTGTGATCTCTGCGTATGAGGCCTCCGTTGCCGGACTCCGAAAGATCATCTCCATACAATACGTGGACGATATTCCCACTAGTCCCGATCCGGAAGAAGTCTTGTGATCTCTGCGTATGAGGTCTCCGTCGCCGGACTTCGGAAGATCATCTCCATGCAATACGTGGACGATATTCTCCTGTTAGTCCCGATCTGGAAGAAGTGTTGTGATCTCTGCATATGACACCTCCGTTGCCAGACTCCGAAAGATCATCTCCATACAATACGTGGACGATATTCCCACTAGTCCCGATCCGGAAGAAGTGTTGCGATCTCTGCGTATGAGGCCTCCGTCGCCGGACTCCGGAAGATCATCTCCATGCAATACGTGGACGATATTCTCCTGTTAGTCCCGATCCGGAAGAAGTGTTGTGATCTCTGCATATGACACCTCCGTTGCCGGACTCCGGAAGATCACCTCCATGCAATACGTGGACGATATTCTCCTGTTAGTCCCGATCCGGAAGAAGTGTTGTGATCTCTGCGTATGAGGCCTCCGTTGCCGGACTCCGGAAGATCACCTCCATGCAATACGTGGACGATATTCTCCTGTTAGTCCCGATCCGGAAGAAGTGTTGTGATCTCTGCATATGACACCTCAGTTGCCGGACTCCGGAAGATCACCTCCATGCAATACGTGGACGATATTCTCCTGTTAGTCCCGATCCGGAAGAAGTGTTGTGATCTCTGCGTATGACACCTCCGTTGCCGGACTCCGGAAGATCACCTCCATGCAATACGTGGACGATATTCTCCTGTTAGTCCCGATCCGGAAGAAGTGTTGTGATCTCTGCATATGACACCTCCGTTGCCGGACTCTGAAAGATCATCTCCATGCAATACGTGGACGATATTCTCCTGTTAGTCCCGATCCGGAAGAAGTGTTGCGATCTCTGCATATGACACCTCCGTTGCCGGACTCCGAAAGATCATCTCCATGCAATACGTGGATGATATTCTCCTGTTAGTCCCGATCCGGAAGAAGTGTTGCGATCTCTGCATATGACACCTCCGTTGCCGGACTCCGGAAGATCACCTCCATGCAATACGTGGACGATATTCTCCTGTTAGTCCCGATCCGGAAGAAGTGTTGTGATCTCTACGTATGAGGCCTCCATTGCTAGACCTTTGAAGATCATCTCCATGCAATACGTGGACGATATTCCCCTTTTGTCCCTTCCTGGCGGGCACCTCCCACCGTCAGCTCATGATGGGAGCTGCAGTCCGCCACCGCAAATGGATCACGGGCCCCTCGTTGTGGACTTCCGGACTCTGGCCAAACCCGTGTCCCTTTTCCGCCCGAATCCTCTGCTATTTATTGTGTAAGTAAATGGGGAGTTGGGGAATCAGAGGAGGTTGTGTTTAGCAGTGGGATCAGCATCCCTATAACCCACGCACGGGCCGACTTCGGCCCTCCAGGTGTTTTGGACTTCAACTCCCACAATTCCCCCACAGCCGGTGGGAGTTGAGGTCCAAAACTTCCGGAGGGCCGAAGTTGGCTCGTGCCTGCTCTATATAACCCTTGCTACCCGGAAGCCTCCCTCGGCCGTCAATTTTGTGATCCTGAAAGCAGCGCCAACAAGGAACGAGAACAGATCCACCCGATCCATCAGATCCCATGACTTCTCTTTCCCCCCATAGGGAAGTGAGGCTGCAAAGCCTCCGTTCTGCGTCCCTCTTGTTTCCGGTGCATGCCTTGGTTGCCAAGATTAAAGCGACAATCGAACCCAATCGCTGTTGTGTTTCATGGCGTCGTTGGGCCCGGTTCCTATAGAATGACTCCCTTTCCCTCAGGAACTGAATCGTAGCCATATATCGCGAGAAAGAAATCTCTCAGCTGCACAAAGGACGACGCCATTGGCCTCTTAGCCACATATACTGTCTATATACTGTTTATATAATATACTAGCTGAGGACCCAGCGGTGCCCGGGTTATTTGAGGAAGACATTTTGTGCCAAGGTTGGTTCCTATTAGATGTTTATGTGGCTTGCAGTGGTCTCAGGAACTTAGTGAAGGTACTACAAGTCCCATTGTCCATGGTCCATCCCCCTCCAAACAGCACCGGGATGTTGAGTGGGCCATGGGGGCTGTGGGTGTCACATTTGGTCTTGATCATTCTTTGGATGAGGGTTGCAGCGGTCTCTGGAAGCGAGGGAAGGTACTGGAAGTCCCATCATCCATAGTCCCCCGTTCTCCAAACTGCACCAGGATGTAGAGTGGGTCATAGGGGCTCTGTGTGCCAAGTGTGGTCTTGATCAGTCATTGGATGAGGGTCGGAGCGGTCTCAGAAAGTGAGTGAAGGTACTTCAACTCCCATCATCCGTGGTCCGTCTCACTCAAAACTGCATCAGGATGTAGAGTGGTCATGGGTACTCTGTGTGCCAAGATTGGGCCTGATCTCTGATTTGTAGGGGCTGCAATGTTCTGTGGGAAATGTATTGGGTGAAGGTACTGCAAATCCCTTCATTCGTGGCCCATCCTGCCCTAAACCGCACCAGGTTGTGAAGTGGGCCATTGGGCCCCTGTTTGCCAGGTTTGGTCCTGATCCGTCATTGCTGTGGGCCGCAGTGGCTGACTGCCTAAGGCCTTTCCTTTTCCCTCTGAGTCACCTTAGAATGTTGGAATGTGGTTGGCCAATCGGAGTCCTTTATGCAAATACCATTTCAGTGGCAACCAATCTGTCTGGGTCCGTAGAATGTTGGAGTTCTGAGGCTGGCCAATCAGAGCCCTTTATGCAAATAATCCCACAGTGGTAGCCAATCGAAACGCTGGCACATATTCCTCCCGTCGCACCACCGCCCGCAAGCACTGACTTTTATTATATACATAGATAGATATTATATTATATAAACACACACACACACAAATATAATTACAACTAATGATGTTATATAGCATATTAACTGTATATATCTTATATATAATTTATAATATAATATATACTATATATATATTGATATAATATATATTATAATATATCAATATAATATATATTATGTATATATATTATAATTTATTATATTGTAATATATATATATTAATTTGAAATATATAACTGCATTATAGATAATACATATAATGTTTAAATTACAATATATAATTTAAAATCTAACAATATATATCATACATTATAATTTAGATAATATTTTACTCATATGATTTAATATATATACATTATAATTTGTAATATAAATGTGTATTATAAATATAATGTACAATATGTTATTTATATTATATTGTAAATTATATAGTTTATAATATATATAACATAATATAGCGTAAATTACAATATAATTTATATCATACTATACAATTTAGATAATATTTTACATATGATTTAATATATATATATACATTATAATTTATAATATAAATAATGTGTGTTATAAATATAATGTGGAATATGTTATTTATATTTTATTGTAAATTGTATACAGTTAATGATCTATAATATATATAACTTATAGTGTAACTTACGATATATCATACTATATAATTTATAATGTACACTGCAATATATAAAATTTACAATATATAAATAATATATACTCATGTTCAATTTACAAAATATAAATAATATACATCTTATACAATATATTATTTACAATATATATTATCTAATATATATATCATAATTTAAAATATAATATATCTCATACTCTATATAACTATAATATATACGGTAAATAATATATTGTATAAGATGTATATTATTTATATTTTGTAAATTATACATGAGTATATATTATTTATATATTGTAAATTTTATATATTGCAGTGTACATTATAAATTATATAGTATGATATATATTATATCGTAAGTTACACTACGATATTTAAAATATATCTCATCTTATACAATATATTATTTACAATATATATTATATAATATATATCATAATTTAAAATATAATATATCTCATACTCTATATAACTATAATATATAAATAATATATTGTATAAGATGAGATATATTTTAAATTATGATATATATATTATATAATATATATTGTAAATTATATAGTACTATATGTATTTATAATATATATATATATATAATTTATATATTATAGTTATATATTAGAGTATGAGATACATTTTAAATTGTTATATATATATAACATAATTTAAAATTTATCTCATATTCTAATATATAACTATAATATATAAATAATATATATATTATAAAAATAGTAATATATAATTTGCAATATTATATATATATATAACATAATTTAATATAATATAAATATTATATATATTATATATAAATTATATATATAGGTGTAGATAAATATTCTGGTAGCACTTGATTGGAATTTCAGCAGCAAGCATCCGCTTTCCATTAAGCCCCGCCCCCTTCCTGCTGGTGAGTCCTGGGGCACTTTCTGCGCAGGCGCGGCCCTCTCTGCTTCAAGGACTGCATTTCCCGTGAGGCTTTTCTGCCCGCTTTGCCTTCCAAGCAGCCGCTTTCCCCGCGCGGGGCCTGCCGGGACCGGTAGTTTGTCCCCATTAATGGCCGGCCATTTTGCCCGGGCGCAAAGGGACTCGGTTTCCCGTCGGGCCCCGCGGGAAATACTGTATTGCCGGCGGCGGTTTTGTTCGCGCGGGGCCTGCTGGGAGCGGTAGTTCCTTCGCGGTGAGGGAGTGGCCGGCGATGCCCAGGCCGGGCCATGGCGGCGGTGGCGATGGCTTCGGGGCTGTCGGGCGCCTCGGACGCGGAGAGGCCGCGGCCCAGGCCCTTCCTCATCGGTGTCAGCGGGGGGACCGCCAGCGGGAAGGTAAGCACGAGCCGCGCGGGGGCCCAGGGGACGACGACGCCGCCGCCGCCATCGTTTCGGGCAGCGCAGGCTTCCTCAGGGCCGGTAGGCCTCGGCGCCTGACTAGGCCGCAAAACCCTTGGCTGGGCCTGTGGAAGGGAAGGGAGGCCGGAGGGGAGGCGGGCTGGGCCCAGCCACGTCTGGCAGGGGAGGGCCAGGCATCCGTGTCATTATTGACCTTAGCATTGCGTTGTGGTTGTTGTGGTGGGCCATCAAGTTTGGTCCTGATCCGTCATTGCTGTGGGCCGCAGTGTCTGACTGCCTGAGGCCTTTCCTTTTCCCTCTGAGTCACCTTAGAATGTTGGGATGTGGATGGCCAATCGGAGTCCTTTATGCAAATACCATTTCAGTGGCAACCAATCCCTCTGTCTGGGGCCGTAGAATGTTGGAGTTCTGAGGCTGGCCAATCGGAGTCCTTTATGCAAATACCATTTCAGTGGCAACCAATCCCCTCTGTCTGGGGCCGTGGAATGTTGGGAGTTCTGAGGCTGGCCAATCGGAGTCCTTTAGTCCATTTAGTGCAAATACCATTTCAGTGGCACCCAATCCCCAATCCCCTCTGGGGCCGTAGAATGTTGGAGTTCTGAGGCTGGCCAATCGGAGTCCTTTATGCAAATACCATTTCAGTGGCAGCCAATCCCCTCTGTCTGGGGCCGTAGAATGTTGGAGTTCTGAGGCTGGCCAATCGGAGTCCTTTATGCAAATACCATTTCAGTGGCAACCAATCCCCTCTGTCTGGGGCCATAGAATGTTGGAGTTCTGAGGCTGGCCAATCGGAGTCCTTTATGCAAATACCATTTCAGTGGCAGCCAATCCCCTCTGTCTGGGGCTGTAGAATGTTGGAGTTCTGAGGCTGGCCAATCAGAGTCCTTTATGCAAATAAATAATCCCCCTGTCTAGAATGTTCGAAACGCTGTCACATATTCCTTTGGCACCTCTATCGAAACGCTCCCAGAGGATGAGCATTCAATTTCCAATGGAAAAAAACACTGTCATTTGGCTAACTCAAGCATCCAGTTGCATTCTGTTTTGCTGGCCAATCAGAGTCCTCTATGCAAATAGTTCCTCAGTGGCAACCAATGCCCTCTGTCTGGTGCCTTAGATTGTTCTGAGGCTGACCAATCTGAGTCCTTTATGCAAATAATCCAGTGCTTTAGACTGCAAGGCTGTCCAACTGCCGGCCCTGCAGGTGTTTTGGACTTCAACTCCCAGAAATCCTAGCCAGTTTACCAGCTGTTAGGATTTCTGGGATTTGAAGGCCAAAACACCTGCAGGGCCGGCAGTTGGACAGCCCTGCTTTAGAGTGTCAGAGTTCTGAGGCTGGCCAATCAGTGTCCTTTATGGAAATAATCCCACAGTGGCAACCAATCAAAATGCTGGCACATATTCCTCGGCACCTCCCGCCCTCCGCACCGCCGCAAACACTGACTTTTATTATATACATAGATAGATAGATAGGTTTTAGTAATTATACTCTAACCGCGAAGCAAACCGCGAAGTAGAGAGGGGTTACTGTCCACCTTTGGGGGTTTTGAAAAGGGAGGTGCGCATTACACCCAGTAGTAGCGCGTTAGATTCGAGTCAGTCCAAGGGAATAACATTCGTATCATGTAATCCTGTTTCTTCTTCTGGGTGTCTTTTGCAGTCGACCGTGTGCGAGAAGATCATGGAGCTGCTGGGCCAGAACGAGGTGGACCACCGGCAGCGGAAGGTGGTCATCCTCAGCCAGGACCGCTTCTACAAGGCCCTCTCCGCTGAGCAGAAGGCCAAGGCCCTCAAGGGGCAGTACAACTTCGACCACCCAGGTATCCCTCCATCTCTCTATGTTTGTATGTATGTGTTCTCTAAGATCGCTCCCCCGTTCCAGAGAGCCCTGTGAACCCCACCGAAATGAAGTTCACCACACTTGCCTTTAGCCTGAAGTCTGATCCTCAGCTTCAGAAGTCAAGGCTTACTCCTCAGTAGGTGATAGTAATAGTAATAGCAATCATAACAACGCAATATCATAATCTTAGCTACTTGGATGTGATCTTAGAAGTCAAGGCTTACTCCTTAGTAGGTGATAGTAATAGTAATAGCAATCATAACAACGCAATGTCATAATCTTAGCTACTTGGATGTGATCTTAGAAGTCAAGGCTTACTCCTCCGTTGGTGATAATAATAGCAATCACAATCATAACTATATAATATCAATATAATTGAATACAATAATAATACAACAATATAATCTATTATATAAAGGGGTTCCCGTCATGGACCGAACGTCCCAAACAGAGAAACCTTACATCGCAGAAACACCAAACTTGCTCAAGCAAGGTATGTTTGTAGCAAAGAAACTTCCCCCCCAAAACCTAAAAGGCCCCCAAAACAACAAGTAAAAAAAACCTACATTTCCCAGCATCCTCCGGGGCTGCCAACGACTCTCCCAGCCTCTACATTCTGACAACATGATTGGCTGCCAATAAGGGTGGATTTGCATAACTCCTGTACTGGCCAGCCAACATGAACATTCCGACCCATAATAAACTGTCAGAGGAGGATAAGGCAAAGGGCTGAGGCACAAACACAAACACCCCATTCACTTCCCACAGAAAATCACAGACCACGCCCAAAATTGACAGTAAGGCTTCATTAACTTAATTTCCCTGACTAGGCCTCACTTAATGGAATGCTGTTTACGCTCTGAATTGACAGTAAGGCTTCATTAATTTGATTCTCCGACTACAGCCTCAGCTCATGGGACATTGTGTATGGCCTGAATTGACAGTAAGGCTTCATTAACTTGCTGTTCCTGACTAGGCCTCAGCTCATGGGACATTGTGTATGGCCTGAATTGGCAGTAAGGCTTCATTCACTTGATTTTCCTGACTAGGCCTCAGCTCATGGGACATTGTGTATGGCCTGAATTTACAGTAACCTACCTTGGCACACAGAGCCCCTATGACCCACACTACATTCTACTACAGTTTGGAGGAGGGTGGACCATGGATTATGGGATTTGAAGTACCTCCATGGATAATGGGATTTGTAGTACTTCAAAACCCATCATTCCCCACAGACCTCTGCGGCCCAGAACCAAGACCGATAAAGACCAAACTTGGCACACAATGCACCCCATGACCCACACTCCATCCGACTGCAGTTCAGAGGAGGACACACCATGGATGATGGGATTTCAGGTACCTCCACTCACTTCCAAAGTACCCCACCACCACACAAGCATCAACCTCTACATCAACACAGCAGACGGAAAGACGAAAAACATTCACCACACACCAACAACTCCCCAGGACTTCAACATCCCACCCACCAGAACAACCCACAACGACACAGCCAGGGCCCTAACAACACCATAACTAACAACAATTCCAACCCTTACATACTCAGACTTTCTCGCATCTCCTAAATAGGGCACAGCAACGCGTGCCGGCTACAGCTAGTAATAATATATGATAATATGGCAGTATAATGCAGTAATAGCCAATATAATAACTAACACTGTAATATAATAATACAGCATAGCAAAATAATAATAATACAATAGTCTAATAAAAATGTAATGTATAATATGGTAATATAGCCATATAAGGTATATAATTTAGTAAAATAATGATATAATATAAAATATTACAATGATATAGCAATGTTATGATATAGCATTATAATGGAATAATATAATGATATATAATATTATATATAAAGCAATATAATGCAGTAATATAATTAATAAATAAAAAAGTATAATAAAATATGATAATAAAGCAATATAATGCAATAATAGAATTAATAAAATAATATAACAATATAATACATAATATGATAATATAGTAATACAATCATATAATCAAAATAATAAAAGTATGACTATAATAATAAATTATTTCCTAATATGATAAGAAAGTAATATAATTCACATCCCGAATAGATTACTGCAACACGCTCTACGTGGGGCTGCCTTTGAAGACAGTTCGGAAATTACAACTAGTCCAACGGGCGGCAGCCAGACTACTAACTGGAGCTACAGTACATACAGGGAGCATACCACCCCCCTGTTGTGTCAGCTCCACTGGCTGCTGGCCCAATTCCGGGCTCAATTCAAAGTGCTGGTGTTGACCTTTAAAGCTCTCTACGGTTCTGGCCCAGCTTACTTGTCCAAACGCATCTGCCGCTACATCCCACCTCATACTTTAAGATCATCCGGGGAGGCCCTGCTCTCGCTCCCGCCGGCTTCCCAGGTGCGGCTGGTGGGGACGAGGGAGAGGGCCTTCTCGGTGGTGGCTCCCCACCTGTGGAATGCGCTGCCTAGCGACATACGATCAATTCCATCCCTCCTGACATTCAGGAAAAAAGTGAAAGCCTGGATGTGGGACCAGGCATCCGCATAGTAGCACAGGACAGCACTTTAGTAGTTTTAATGGAAAGTTGGTGAATAGGGCTCAATGCTTTTATGGACGGAACACTGTTTTTAACATAGGTGAATGCATAGGATGTGTGAATATAATTGTATTTTAATGTATTTTAGTGTCGAATGCTGGAGGGTTTTATATTGTGTTTTTATACTGCGATTGTGATGTAGGCATCAAATTGTGCCTTTTGGAAGCCGCTCTGAGTCCCCCCTCCCTCGGGGGTGGAGAAGAGCGGGGTAAAATGCCGCAAATAAATAAATAAATAAATAAACAGCATAATCTAATAAAATAATATAGTATGATAATATATCTATACAACAATATAATTAATAAAATAGTGATTTAATTATTTATTTATTTATTATTTCAAATTTATATGCCACCATTCCCAATGGCTCATGGTGGTTCACAAACAATCATAAAATAGCAATTTAAATCACAGTAAAACAAATTATAACTAAAACAGAAAGGAGATGATTAGGCCGGACCAATTGCAAACTGATTACGAACTGAATGCCTGCTGGAAGAGACTGGTCTTGCAAGCCCCTCGGAAGGAGGGCAGATCTGTTATAGCTCGGATCTCCTCCGGTAAGGCGTTCCATAGATTGGGCGCTGCCACCGAGAAGGCGCGTTGCCTTGTGGATGATAGCCGGCAAATTCGGATAGATGGGATTTCCAGGAGATTTTGGTCCTCAGACCGTAGTGATCTCTGAGGGATATACGGGGAAAGGCGGTCCTTCAAGTACTCTGGCCCCAGACCATGTAAGGCTTTAAAGGTTAACACCAACACTTTGAAGCCAATCCGGTACTCGATGGGGAGCCAGTGCAGACGCTGAAGGACTGGTGTGATGTGGCCTGTCGGTGGCACCCCCGCCAGCAGTCGAGCAGCCTTGACATGACCGTGGCCTGGATCACCGTGGCTAGGTCTTTCCCGGAGAGGTAGGTCGCCTGGCCTGGCACAGATGGAAAAATGCCGCTCTGATCACCATAGAGACCTGGGCCTCCATTGTGAGCAGAGGGTCCAATTGGACCCCCAGGCTTTTTACAAGGGATGACAGGCAAACTGCCTCGCCGTCCATAACAGGCAGTCGGAGCTCCCGCCCCCCGGGACGACCCAGCCACAGGACCTTCGTCTTCAACGGGTTCATCTTCAACCTGCTGGCCCGTAGCCACCCAGTCATGGCTTCAAGGCACTGATGGAAATTATCGGGTACAGAGTCCAGCTGGCCGTCCATCCTCAGCACCAGCTGAGTGTCATCAGCATACGGATGGCACTCCAGACCAAAACTACGCACCAGTTGGGCCAGTGGATGCATATAAGTGTTAAATAACAGAGGGGAAAGGATGGCCCCCTGAGGGAGCCCACACCCAAGGGGGACCCTTTCCGAGACCACTCCTCCCCTCTCTACCCGTTGTCCCCGATCTTGGAGAAAGGAGGCCACCCATTTAAGGCCGGTCCCTCTGACTCCTGTCACGGCTAGGCGGTGGATCAATAATGCATGGTCTACTGTCTCAAAAGCTGCCGTGAGGTCCAATAACACGAGCAGTGCTGACCCACCTTTGTCCAACTGGCAGCGAAGCTGGTCTGTGATGGCGACCAGCACGGTCTCTGTCCCGTGCCCAATGCGGAAGCCGGACTGGAAGGGATCTATTCCGGCTGAGTCGTCCAGGAACTGCTGCAATGCAATAATATAATCTAATAAAATAATAATATAACAATGTAATAACAGTATGTAACACAGTTTTTGTTCCTGGGTTTTAAATGTCATTTCCTAATTGGTTCAATCATCAAAACATAGTTTCTGTGGGAGGCACATTCTGTAGCACATTTTGCTCTAGTTTTCCAGTGAGAGTCTCGACCATTTATATGGTTGAGGTGGGAAACCCATGGAGAGGAATCCCGCCCAGTCCTAGAGGCAGAAAAGAGCCCTGCCTGCTGCTTTCATGATGTGAAAATGGAATCTTGGTGGAAGAGCAGTCTGGCTTTAGACACAATAGATCGACAATGGATAATTGTTTTGTCCTAAATCACTTGATTTCCAAATACCTAGCCAAGGGTAATAGACTATACGCCGCTTTTATAGATCTGTCAGCGGCCTTCGATTCAGTTGATAGGGAAATCCTTTGGGACAAACTCCAACGTATGAATGCAGACCCTAGATTGATTTTGCTGATCAAAGCCCTATATCATAATTCTCAGGTGACGGTGAGATTTGGTATTGCTGGTGACCGAACTGGCCCTATTAACACCGGCAAAGGGGTCAGACAAGGATGTATTCTTGCCCCCTGCTATTTAATCTGTATGTAAATGACCTTCCAAATTCGCTTAGAGGGGCGGATGTCCATATGCCTAAAGTAGCTAACTTGCAAATCAACTCACTTCCGTATGCAGACGATATGATCCTACTCTCCTACACCCAAATAGGGATGAGGAGGTTATTAAGAAAACTTAGTGACTACTGCCTTAGAAACGCACTAAAGATAAACAAAACCAAATCAAAAACGATGATCTTTGGTAAACGTCCCTCCAAAATGAAATGGAAAATAGAAGGCGAACAATTAGAACAAGTTAGATCCTTCACTTACCTAGGATTAGACTTTGCAGAAAATGGTCTATGGCACAATCATTTCCACAGGTGTTCAACTAAAGCCAAGGGCAGAACGAGCTTACTCTTAAAGCTGCTGAATCAACGGCAACCGGGCTCCCTCGTTCCCCTTCTGAAAGTTTACAATCATAAAATCTCCCCTGCTTCTTTATGGTTCTGAAATCTGGGGTGCAAACGATACTCCCTCCTGGATAAGGCCCAAGCTCAACATCTGAAGTGGTTTCTAGGGGTCGATAGAAGCTCCCGGCAGCGGCAGTTAGGGCGGAGTTGGGAATGTTCTCTATTAGCACACAATCTAAGATCAGAGCCTTTAACTACTGGCTCAAGGTCATGGAGATGGAGGCGTCTCGCCTCCCAAAATTATGTTTGCTGGAACAATCTAGCAGTTCTTATAAATCGGGGCTGACCATTTGTTTGATTACATCAGAAGGTGCGGCATTCAGGTAATATTCCCAGTCCACCTATCTGGTCAAGAGCTAAGTAAGCACTTCAAAGAAGTGCGCCAACGAATTAATGACATTGCGGCCCAAACCGATATAGACTCTTTGGGTTCTACCGTTCCCTGAGATGGTTGAGTGGTTTTAAGAAATCCTTCCAACTAACCACTTACTTACAGCAAGGAAGGTTACACCACCTAAGGAAAATTTTCACTAGAGCCAGGTTTGAGCAATTAGATTCAATGGTGAGATGTGGGAGGTTCAAGAAAATTCCCTATGAAGAGCGTATCTGTATTTGTGGTGCCCCTGAGATCGAAGATCTAACTCATCTTCTGCTCTATTGCAAAATCTATCAAATAGAGAGAAAACAACTGCTAGAGATATTTCTCGTGGGGAAAAATCATTGGGACCCTCTAGCAAAAGTCTCACTTCTGCTGGCCGGCTCCAACAAGCTGATAACAGATGCTACTGCTCGTTTTCTCTGTAAAGCCACGAAACTAAGATCTGATTACATAGATGCAATTGGAATAAATTGTCTTGGAGATGAGGACCTGTGAATTGTTACCACCTCCCTTAGAATCCCTCCTGCTGGGCAAAACAGGGGCTTAATTGATGTAATGGTCTAGAATTCTCCTCAGATTGTTTTTAGAATCATTGCAATGTGTCTGTGTTCTGTGTGTATTTGATATGGCTTCTGGCTAATCAATAAAATTGTTGTTGTTGTTGTTGCTTTCACGATGCTGATCCTTTTATTTCCCTGTTTCCTACAGATGCGTTTGACAACGAGTTGATGCAGACGACCCTGAAGAACATCGTGGATGGTCAGACGGTGGAGGTCCCGACCTACGACTTTGTGACCCATTCCAGGTACGTTAAGAAAGAGACACAAAGCAGAGGAAAAAGCGGAGTATAAATACATATTACTATTTTTATGGTTTATATAAATTTAATAATAATAAATTAGATGTGTGTTTGCAGACCTCTGTTTTCCATAGAGCAGAACCCGAGTCCCTGCACCAAGACTTACAGTACATATTGCTATATTGTACTACACCACTATACTGTAATAATGTTAGTAATATTACATGTAATTTGAAATATTCAATTATATTGTATTATTATTAGTATGTAATGTGCCGAAAGATCTCAGCTTAGTATGCTGTGACTTTTGGCCCGTACAGCAATTATGTTCCAGGTGGTGTGATGTAAACATGTCTGAGTGGGGCTGAGAACTGTCCTTGGGGCCACACCACACCAACTAGGCTTGGTGCAAGCTTGCAGCATGTTGCATCATACTGGGCCAAGGGGGTGGTGGTACTTTGTGGTTGATGGACAGGGTATGGGAGTGTGTTTGGTATATAAGCTGTGTTTGTTACACTGATGCCATCTTTGGCATCAAAAGTCATGTTGTCCTTCTCAATAAACGATTGACCGGCACCGGGAACGTCCTGAGTGTGGATCCTATCTTCATTGGGGAGTGAGCCATTACATTAGTATTATAGAATTATTACATTATAATATTATCAATATTATATGTGTATACAATATAGCACAATATTATTATATATTACCATATTGCACTATACCATTATACTATAATAATATTAGCAGTAGTGTTACATGTAATATAAAATATATAATTATAATGTATTATTAGTAGTACTATATTGTATTACATTATAATATTATATGTGTATACAATATATTATTACCATACCACAATATTATTATATATTACCATATTGTACTATACCATTGCGCATGCATTGTATTTTTTTTATTTTTTGGCTTTTAAAGTCTCTTCTGCTGTGTTTTCCAGTGTTTTTATGAGTGATGGTCACTCATTGGCCTGAGAGGTGTATCATGTCCTAATTTGGTGTCAATTTGTCCAGTGGCTTTTGAGTTACGTTAATCCCACAAACATTGCATTTTTATTTATTTAAGATCATAATAAATAGAATTATTATTTATATCCTACTTTTTCCTCTCTATGAAAGAGACTCAGAAAAAGCAGGGTATAAATTCAAGTTCAAGTTCAAGGCCCTGAATTCAGAGGAGATTAATCAAATCCTGGCCGCAGCAAGGGCAACCACTTGCTCTACAGACCCGTGCCCGTCCCATCTGATTAAGTCCTGTGCGGGGAGCCTCCTGGCCACTCTGACAGGGTTGATAAATCACTCATTGGAGCTGGGAGTCTTTCCCGATGCGCTGAAGGAGGCTAGAGTCCGCCCGCTGCTGAAGAAGGCGAATTTGGATCCAGCGGTGCCGGCAAACTACCGTCCGGTCTCAAACCTACCCTTCCTCGGGAAACTGATTGAACGGGCAGTAGCGATCCAATTACAGGAATTCCTGGAAACCTCAGGAAGCCTGGACCCCTGCCAATCGGGTTTCCGCGCCGGACACGGGACCGAGACCGTCCTGGTGGCCATTACGGACGACATCCGCCACCAATTGGAGAAGGGAGGTTCGGCTATCCTGGTGCTGCTTGACCCCACCGCGGGCGTCGACACGGTGGACCATGACTTGCTGTTGCGGCGACTATCAGTCATTGGGATTCAAAGCACAGCTTTGGCCTGGTTCGATTCCTTCCTGCGGGGCCGTTCGCAGCGTGTTGAGTGGCGAGGCCAAGCGCCCAAGAAATCCACCCTGGACTGTGGAGTCCCCAAGGCGCCATTTTGTCACCAACGCTTTTTAACATCTACGTCCAACCCTTGGCAAGCATAGCCAGAAGTTTTGGATTGGGGTGCTACCAATATGCAGATGACACCCAGCTTCTGCTGAAGCTTGAGCCAGGCGTAACATCGGTGCCTGAGAATTTCAGACAAGGACTAGAGGCAGTGACCAGATGGCTCCGCTCATACAAACTCAAGATCAATCCATCAAAGACGGAGATTCTATGGCCGGACGCCCAGAGCCACCCATTCCGCTGCCTCTCTTTGAGGGAGAGCCGCTGATCCCGGCCCCGTCGGTGAAGAGTCTCGGTGTGATACTAGACTCGAGACTCTCACTGGAGGCCCAGGTTGCTGCGACAAGTAAGGGAGCTTTTTCCACCTACGCCCGGCACGTCGACTGGCACCTTACCTTCCATCAGATGCGCTGGCTACTGTGGTCCATGCCACAGTGACATCACGGCTGGACTACTGTAATGCCTTGTACGTGGGGTTGCCGAGTCAACCACTCGTAAAATCCAGCTGGTGCAGAATGCAGCCGCCAGACTCCTCACCGGGACACCACTGAGATGCCATATCGCGCCATCTCTACAGCGCCTGCACTGGCTGCCAGTCGAGCTCAGAGCCATCCACAAGATCCTGTCGCTTACCTTTAAGGCCCTCCATGGCGCCGGCCCAGCTTATTTAAAAGACCGCTTGTCCGAACCAGCTCATTTAAGGTCGCGCGCTCAGGAAACAGGGACCTTCTCCGCATCCCAGGTGTGAGTGAGGCCCGCCTCGACACCACGAGACGGAGAGCCTTTTCCATCGCGGCCCCTGTTCTTTGGAACTTGATGCCGGCGGATCAGAGAGCTATCCGGGACATGCCCCAGTTCCTGACTGCATTGAAGACCTGGCTCTTCCGAAAGGCTTACGGCTAAGGACACCTCCCAGACTTAGCCTGAGCTACTGGAACTATTTTAATTAATCTTTTTATTCTTTTAGCTTTTAACTATTGAATTCTTTTATGTGTTTTTGTGTGTAAGTCGCTCGGAGCACTGACGTGGAGGGCGACTCATAAATAATAAAATCAATCAATCAATCAATCAAATAATAATAATGTTATGTATATATAATTTACAAATAAATAAAATTATTCTTTTTTGTATCCTGCTTTTTCTCAGGGCAGCTCACAACGAAACCCAATGCGATTCAAACCTAAAAATATACAAACATTAAAATGGAATTAAAGGTGAACAGTATTTAAAAATAAACAATTAGAATCAATTAAATGTAATAACATATAAAATGTGAAACATCCTGAATGCCTGGTAACATAACCCATGCCGAACGGAGGATCCTAACACTCTCTGCTCTCGAATAGGACAGAAGTTCTGGCTAATGCGGGTTGATGGGAGTTGTAGTTCACCAATACCTTGGATGGAGGGCTTTTGGAGATGACTGGCTTTTCCTGAGCCACTTCCTGCTTGGCTTCCTTCCCCGCAGGCTTCCGGAGACGACGGTGGTCTACCCTGCGGACGTGGTCCTCTTTGAGGGCATCTTGGTCTTCTACAACCAGGAGATCCGGGACATGTTCCACCTTCGCCTCTTTGTCGACACGGATTCAGACGTCCGGCTCTCCCGCAGGGGTAAGGCCCGGCCCTTGGCCTTCATTGAGCTCTGAACACGTTCACCATTAATAAATTAATAATAATAATTTATTATAAATTGCTAATAATAACATATTAATACGTTATTAATAATTAAGAATCAAGAAGATGAGCTCATTTGGGTTGGGCCCCTTCTTTGGCGCATCCTTGCTTTTCCTGCTCTTGCCGTAAGACCTACCCGGCCTTCACATTCCTTCCCCCTGCAGTTCTCCGGGACATGAAGCGGGGACGGGACCTGGAGCAGATCCTGACCCAGTATACCACCTTCGTCAAGCCGGCCTTTGAGGAGTTCTGCTTGCCGGTAATGGAAGCCCTGTCTTCTTTTCCAATTAAAAGCGGGGGAAGTTGTCGGAAGGGGAGAGGGAAGTCCCTACTTGTATATGTGAGGCTTCGTCTCAGGACGTTTCCAAACACAAGGGCTTTTTGGCCATGATCACAACCCAGAATATTATTTATTTACGACGTTTATATGCCGCCCTTCTCACCCCGAAAGGGACTCTGCGCGGCTTACAAGTTATATGTAAATACAATATATTACATTATTACCATAGCACAAAATTACATTGTACTATGCATCCTTTCCGTAAGCACAATGCCAAGGACCAGACCTCTGTTTTCCATAGAGCAGAACCCGAGTCCCTGCACCAAGACTTACATATTGCTATATTGTACTACAGCACTATACTGTGATAATGTTAGTAATATTACATGTAATTTGAAATATTCAATTATTGTATTATTATTAGTATTATAGAGTTATTACATTATAATATTATCAATATTATATGTGTATACAATATAGCACAATATTATAATTACCATATTGTACTATTCCATTATACTATAATAATATTAATAGTATTACATGCAATATAAAATATATAATTATAATGCATTATTATTAGTATTATATTGTATTACATTATAATATTATCAATATTATATGTGTATACAATATATTATATTATTACCATAGCACAATATTATATATTACTATATTGTACTATACCATTATACTACAATTATATTATTATTAGTAGTATTACATGTAATATAAAATATATAATTGTATTATTATTATTATATTGTATTATAATATCAATATTATATGTGTATACATAATATTATATTATTACTACACCATTATTAGTAGTAGTATTACATGTAATATAAAATATATAATTATAATGTATTATTATTAGTAGTATTATATTGTATTACATTATATTATCAATATTATATGTGTGTACAATATATTATATTATATTATTACCATAGAACAATATTATTATATATTACCATATTGTACTATAGCATTATACTATAATAATATTAGTAGTATTACATGTAATATATATATAACATGTAATACTAGTAATATTATAATGTATTATTATTAGTATTATTATATTGTATTACATTGTATTACATTATAATATTATCAATATTATATGTGTATACAATATATTATCACCATAGCACAATATTATTATATATTACCATATTGTACTACACCATTATACTATAATAATATTAGTAGTAGAATTACATGTAATATAAAATACATAATTATAATGTATTATTAGTAGTAGTAGTATTATATTGTATTACATTATAATATTGTCAATATTATATGTGTATATAATACGTTATATTATTACCATAGCACAATATTATTATATATTACCATATTGTACTATACTATAATGATAGTATTAGTATTACATCTATTATATAAATGGGTTCACGTCATGTGACGTATACCTCAAACAAAGAAACCTTACAACGCAGAAAAACAATACTTGCCAACAGAAATAGGCCTCAAGCAAGGTACGTTTGTAGCAAAGAAACTTTCCCCCCCAAAACCTAAAGGGCCCACAAAACAACGAGTAAAAATAAAACTACATTTACCAGCATCCTCCGGGACATCCAACGACTCACCCAGCCTCTACATTCTGAACAACATGATTGGCTGCCTATAAGGGCGGATTTGCATAACTGCTGCACTGGCCAGCCAACATGAAAATTCCGATCCATAAAAAACTGCCAAAACAGAATAAGGAAAAGGCCAGAGCCAATCCCCAACACAAACACCCAAATCACTTCCAACCGAAAATTTACACCCCAATAAATCACAGACCACGCCCAAAATTGACAGTAAGGCTTCATTAACTTGATTTCCCTAACTAGCCCTCACTTACTGGGAAGCTGTTTATGCTCTGAATTGACAGTAAGGCTTCATTAACTTGATTCTCCTGACTAGGCCTCAGCTCATTGGACATTGTGTATGGCCTGAATTGACAGTAACCTACCTTGGCACACAGAGCCCCGACCATGCATGATGGGACTTGAAGTACCACCATGGAAAATGGGATTTGTAGTACTTCAAAACCCATCATTCCCCACAGACCACTGTGGCCCAGAACCAAAACCAATAAAGACCCAACTTGGCCACCATGCCCCCCATGACCCACACTCCATCCGACTGCAGATTAGAGGAGGGCACAACGTGGATGACTGGACTTTCTCGCATCTCCTAAAAAGGGCACAGCAACGCGTGCCGGGTACAGCTAGTGTTATATAAAATATGTAATTATGCATTATTATATATTAGTAGTATTATATTGTATTACACTATAATATTATCAATATTATATGTGTATACAAAATATTATATTATTACCATAGCACAATATTATTATATATTACCATAGTGTACTATACCATTATACTATACTAAGTCGTTTCTGTTGTGAGAGAATTGGCCGTCTGCAAGGGCGGTGTCCAGGGGACGTTGCCCAGATGTTTTGATGTTTGACCATCCTTGTGGGAGGCTTCTCTCATGTCCCCACATGGGGAGCTGGTGCTGACCGAGGGAGCTCATCCGCGCTCTCCCTGGATTCGAACCTCCAACCTGTCGGTCTTCAGTCCTGCTGGCACAAGGGCTTTACCCATTGCACCACCGAGGACCTTGGGTATATAATAATCCTGTTGGGGTTTATTTCTAGGACGTGTGCTTTATTGTTGCTGCTCCTGCTCTTAAGAGGTGATGGTGGCCTCCTAGTGAGACTCCGCCTTGTGTTTCTTACCTACAGACCAAGAAATACGCGGATGTGATTATCCCTCGGGGAGTGGACAACATGGGTAAGAAAGAGCTTCCTTGGTTGCTGGGGGTGCATGACAGATTTCCTTTGGGGGGGGGGGCATTTGTGTCCCATGGGTCTCATAGAACGAAACACCCCCCACTTTGTGGCTTCCGGGGGCACCTTCTTGTCTTTCGTGAAATAACTATTATGGCTCTCAGAACGCTATGTTACAAAATTTGAAAGTATTTCTGTTCCTGTTTCATTGTGCAGTGCTTTTATATATACTGTATATATACTCGAATATAAGCCTAGTTTTTCAGCCCCTTTTAAAGGCTGAAAATGCTCCCCTCGGCTTACTCTTGAGCCAAGGTTATTTATTATTTTACTCTGTTATTAGTATTAATTTTATTACATTTATTTACTCTGTTTATTATTACATTTCCATTATTTTACTCTATTGTTTTTATTACATTTATTTACTCTATTATTACATTTACATGTTTACTATATTTTCATTACGTTTTTCCTCTATTTATTATTACATTTACATTATTTTACTCTATTATTATTCTTTTTATTACATTTATTTACTCTACTTATAAAACAACCAAGTCAAAAAGATCTACCTACCCATATTTTGATAGAAGAAATAAGGGACATTTAAGTGATTTTTCACAAAAATAAGAGACACTACATATTAAATGCATGACTATCAATATCAGCATAAGTAGAGTACTCTATTTTGACAATTATATACTTACTAGCTGACCCGGCCACGCTTCGCTGTGGCTTTTTCATTCCTTTCTGGTTTATTTTCCTTGCCCCTCCTTCCATCCATCCTTCTTTTTTACTCTCTCTCTCTCTCCTTCTTCCCTCCTTCCTTCCTTTTTTCTTCCTTTCTTCTCCCCTTCCATCCTCCTTACTTTTTTCTTCTCCGTCTTCTCCTTGTCGGGTGGACCCGGGGGTGCGTGGGCGGCCTCCGTGCCCACCTCCTCTGCCGCTTCCTAGGCCTCCTGAACCCGAGCCCTGGTCCAGGAGGGTCCAGGAGGCGGCGGAAGAGGGGAAGTACGCAACGAAACAGGCGCCAAAGAGGAAGTCCCGCCTCTCCCGGCCGGAAGTCCTCCAAAGGAAGATGGCGGCCGCCAGGGAGTAGCGGCGGCCGCGTTGAGGGCCGCCTGCCTGCCTGCCTCTCTCTGAGGTGAGGGCCTACTTGTGGCAGAGGAAGCGGGCACGGCCACGGGACTACACTTCCCAGAAGGCCCCGCACGGCCACTTCCTGCTCATTACTGCCCATTCTCCGCCCTACTTGCCAGTGAGCCATGCGGAGCCTTCTGGGAAGTGTAGTCCCATGGCCGTGGCTGCTTCCTCCACCATCTCACAGCCGCTCCTGGACCCGGGTCGCGCGGGCGGCATCGTGGCCGCCTCCTCTGCTGCCTTCTGAGCCTCCTCCGTCGCCTTCAATCCGCTCCCGGACCCGGGCACCCGGTGAGCGAGGACTGAGGGCAAGGGGATGGGTTGGGGGGGGGCTGATTGCGCTGGCGCAATTGTCCCCCTCCCCTCGCGGGGGAAGGAGGTCATTGGTATTCCGCAAGCGCCGCTACGATAGGTTTCAATGGCGGTTTTGGGGGGGACATGTTTGGGGGTCTTGCGAGGTATCTAGGGCGGGCTTTTTGTGCCCTGTAGGTACCTCGTGGTATGTTGGAATGTGTTTGGTTGCTTTCGTGGTTCTGGGGCTTATAGTTTTGCTGCCTATTTGCCCCGTTGCACGACCACTCTCTTTTTATATATATAGATAGTGGAATATAATCCTGATTATATAGCTGGATAAACTGGAGTATACAAGAAAATACTAGAGGGGATTGTAGGATTTGTTAAAGATGATGGGATTTGCAAAACCTTCAATCACTTCAGCTCTGGGAGAGGCCTCCTTCCTGGGTCCTAGATGGGTGCAGGCACAGCCTCAGGAGGAGCGCAGCATCCACCACCTGGTGCAGCTGGTATCAGAGCCACCAGGTTATCCCTCGAGGCAAGCAGCACCCCTGGTTGGAAAGGGCACGGGGGAGAAGGCTGGTGCAAGCTGCATGCTCCCTCCCCCCGCCCCTGGGTGCCATGGTGTTGGTGCAAGGAAGGGGCACACATCCAGGGCCAATGCAGGGAGAGCACGTGCTCCCGGCATTGGCCCTCTTCCTCTGTGCCCCAAATCTCGCCGGCCTTTAGCAAGGTCGTGGGGCCCTCTTTCCCCGTGCCCTTGCTAAATGCCAGCGAGAGTTGGGACACAGAGGAAGAGGGCCAGTGCCAGGATCACGCGCGCTCCCTGCATTGGCCCTGGGTGCTTGCCCCAACTCTCACCGGCATTTAGCAAGGGTGCGGAGAAAGAGGGCCCTCTTTCCCCGCGATCTTGCTAAACGCCGGCAAGAGTTGGAGCGGGGAGTCGGAGTTGGAGCACGCACCCAGGGCCAATGCAGGGAGTGAGCGCGCTCCCAGAACGGGCCCTCCTCCCTGCTTCCTCACTCCTCCAGGCTACGCTGCTCGGTCGGTCCGATCAACCAGTTCCCACTTCGTGATCGACTGGTCAATCGCGATCGACCTAATGGGCAGCCCCGATTTACATTAAACATGTAAACATTTACATTATTTTACTCTATTATTATTATTATTACATTTATTATTTTTCACTATTTATTATTGTTATTACATTTCTATTATTGTACTCTTATTATCTTAACATTTATTATCTTACTCCCTTTATCATTATTAGAAGGAAATGTAAGCACATTTACATAGAAAGAGGTTAGAATAATGGTTGAATCAGAGTTGGGGAGTCTTATCTCAAATTACAGTTTTATGTAAATATTCCAAAACATTTAACCTCCTGGTGCCTCAGTTAATGTAATTTTATTGGTATCTATTTTTATTTTGAAGTTGACTCATAGCGGCTGCATTTCCCACCCTCGGCTTATAATCGAGTCAATACGTCTTCGGGTCGGCTTATAATCGAGTATATACGGTATATCTATATGAATTAAAATGCAATGTTTGTTTGTTGACGCTGGCCCCTGCCTGGGCTAGCCAACGGGGAGAGAGCCTGTGTTGTAATGCGCACCCCGTCTGCAGTGAGCAGTGAGTTCATGCCCGCGCTCTGTCTCTCCCACAGTGGCCATCAACCTGATTGTGCAGCACATCCAGGACATCCTGAGTGGGGAGCTGTGCAAGTGGCAGCGGGGGGCCCTCAACGGCAGCCGCTCCTCCAAGCGGCCCTTTCCGGAACAGTCTGAGAACGGGGCCCTCCTGGCGCCGGGGAAGCGCTCCCACCTGGAGTCCAGCAGCCGGCCCCACTGACCCCGGGGCGCTCGGGATAAGGACCCTTTGAGGCTGTGGGGCCTCGGCTTCAGGGCACTCTCGGGAAGGTAAAGGAAGGCCCTCCGGGAGAGCGGGGCCTTCCGGGCCTCTCTCCACGGAAGGGAGCTCAAGGGCCTTGTGTTTGCATCCTCCTCCTGCCCTTTCCACCTGATTCAGGGGCTGATGGGCTTCGAAGTACGCCTTGGCCATCGTGAGAAACATTGAGTCCTTGTCCCAGAGTCCTTTCTGACCAAAGGAAGGATACCCCCTGTGATTAAACTGCCCGAATGCCCAAACGCAAGAACGATGGTCCTCCAAGTCTAGTGTCTTGGCGGTGGGTCCGCCCTATTGCCACAGTGAGGACACTGGTTTCCAGTTGGGTCAGGGTTGGCTTGACGCGCCTCCTTCCTCTTGGCACGTTTCTCCTATTTGCCCTCCATTCGTGCCTCTGCAGCACTGCTGGTCACAGCTGACCTCCAGCTAGTGTGCCAGGGCTTCCCGGTTATCTCTTGGTGTCCCTGCCACCATTTTTTAAGGTTGCATTTAGGCCCATCTTTCAATCTCTTTTCCTTAAATTCCAATACATTGAAGACCTCGGCCAATGAGTTGGAGCGGTCAGCCTTTCCTATGTATAGCCTGACCCATATAGGTGTCTAGAGAGACGACATAGATGTATGAATGTATGGGACTTGTGTTTGTGTTGTCCTCCTGCCACTCTCCTGTCGGATTCAGGCTTGAGCGCAGGGGACGATGGGCATCGAAGCCCAAAGCTTTGTCCCAGGATGCTGTCTTCTGCCAATTGGTTGGAGTGGTCAGCCTTTCCCGTGTTTGGGAAGGAGCCTTGGGCCTTGGCATGGTCCGGCAACTTTCCTGTTTTCCGATTCAGGGAACGATGGGATTGGAAGGCGCTCTGTTCGTCTTGGCCATCGCAAGAAGGATCGAGGCTTTGTCCCGGGGTCCTTGCTGACCAAAGGAGGGGCTTCCCCTTGGATTGAACGGCCCGAATCCTGTTACATTAAAGACTTCCCAAGCTGGACAAATGCCCCACTTATACAGAAAATAGAAAATAATAACCGCAGCATTGTGGAGAGTGCGTCTCCATGCCTCCCGATGTGAGGCCAGGGTGGACCATTGTTGGTGATCAATCTGGCCGAGCCTGAGATGTTGTTTCAGGGAGTCCTTGTATCTCTTTTTGGGGGCGCCTCTCTTGCGAGTTCACCCTAGAGTAATATCTTTGGGAGGCGGTGGTCCTCCATCCTAGAGACCTCGTGCCCTGCCCACCACAGCTGTGTTCTCAATAGCATGGCCTCAACGCTGGTGATCCCTGCTTGCTCAAGGACAGCAACACTCGTCACATAGTCGGTCCAGTGTATATTTAGGATTGTGCGAAGACAGCGCTGATGAAAGCGTTCGAGGAGTCGTAGATGTTGGCGATAGGTGACCCATTTTTCAGACCCATAAAGGAGAATAGTACGATCGCTCTGTACAAGTACCTGCTTTGCCTCAGGTACTTGTTGCTCCAGACTCTTGTGAAGCCTTCCGAATGTACTCTATGCCTTTGCTAATCTGTTATCGATCTCTTTATCGATCTTGGCGTCTGAAGAAACGATGCTTCCCAGGGAGGTAAACTGCTGAACAGACTTAAACACAGATTCGCCTATGTTGACGTGGGGATGATGGTGTTCTTCCTGTGGTGTGGGCTGGTAGAGGACTTCCGTTTCCTTCAGGCTGACTTCCGGCCCAAATAGCTCTGCAGCTGCTGCAAAGCAGGAAGTTAGGCGGCTATGTTGACGTGGGGATGGTGGTGTTCTTCCTGTGGTGTGGGCTGGTAGAGGACTTCCGTTTTCTTCAGGCTGACTTCCATCCCAAACAGCTCTGGAGCTGTTGCAAAGCAGGAAGTTAGGTGCCTATGTTGACGTGGGGATGATGGTGTTCTTCCTGTGGTGCGGGCTAGTAGAGGACTTCTATTTTCTTCAGGCCGACTTCCAGCCCAAACAGCTCTGGAGCTGTTGCAAAGCAGGAAGTTAGGTGCCTATGTTGACGTGGGGATGATGGTGTTCTTCCTGTGGTGCGGGCTAGTAGAGGACTTCTATTTTCTTCAGGCCGACTTCCAGCCCAAACAGCTCTGCAGCTGTTGCAAGGCAGGATGTGAAATTGAAGAGTATAACGAGTTTATACAATTACACACTGAATTCTATTATTTTCTATTTTCTGTATAAGTGGGACATATGTTGAGCTCACTCATTGAGGAACCCATTCATATTAAATTCAAGGCTTTGGCAGTTTGTTGGAAGAGAGGGCACGGAAGTGTGTTTCCTCTCTTGTCCCAAAAACTCCTCCATGTCTTGGGGAATTTGGCCAAACCGGGGCAGGAGGGCCAGTGTTTGCAGAGCCCTTTTGCTCCCTCCTTTTGGGTCTGGAGAAGGAAGGAAGGAAGGAGCCTGTGTTGGGAGGACCCGGCCGCCTTTCCCAGCCAACGAGAAGCGCCATACGGTACATCTATTGGCACAAGGACGCTTTTGCGTTTGCACAACGGTGATCAGTGGGACCGCAGAGTCAAAAACAAACAGGTATGGCATTGGGTTGTAGGCATTTTGGGCCATATGTTCTCGAAGCATTCTCTCCTGACATTTCGCCTGCATCTCCGACAAGCATCCTCAGAGGTTGCGAGGTCTGTTGGAACTAGGAACATTGGGTTTGTAGATCTGTGGGATGATGTCCAGGGTGGGAGGAAGAACTCTTGTCTGTTGGAGGCAAGTGTGAATGTTGCCATTGGCCGCCTTGGTTAGCATTGAATGGCCTTGCAGTTTTAAAGCCTGGCTGCTTCCTGCCTGGGGGAATCCCTTATTGGGATGTGGGAGAAAGGACTCTTGTCTGTTGGAAGGAGGCGTGAATGTTTCCATTGGCCACCTTGATAGCCTGGCAGTTCTTTGGTGTGGCTTGTTCAATACCATAGACACGCAACACGTATAGACAGACAGTCAGAGGCTATTTAACTTTTTTTCTGGCCACCAGGGGAGCTGTCGCTTCACCGTCCGTCTGCGACACTGATGAAGTACTTTCCGTATTCCCCGCGTGAGATATTTTTATTGCTTCGTAAATTAGTTAAATTAGCCTCCCCACACATAGCTGGTACCTAAATTTCCCACTTGACAGAGGCAACTATCTTTTGGGTTGCAAAGGTCGACGACAAGCTACACAGAATTGGCCGGAAGCTCACTCCAACCGGGGCTGGCTTCGAACTCATGACCTTTGGGTCAGTAGTTGATCTTAATGCAGCTGACACCCATCCAGCTGCAAACAACCAAACGCAAAAGGCGTTGTGTGTCTATGGCAGTGTTTCCTAACCTTTTTTGAGCCACGCCGTCACCTGGTCACTCGGTGGCGTGGTCTCCACCCGGGCCCCGCCCCCTTCGTCCTTTCCCTCCTCGGGGGGCGATGGGGGCGCGCGGCTTGGACCGGAGCCTGTGCGTGGTGATGGGAGCTTCGCTGGGCCGGGCCGTGTGCCTCCGCCTGGCCGCGCTCTTCTCCCCGGGCTCGGCGCTGCTCCTCTCGGGCCGGGCGGAGGGCCCGCTGCGGGAGGTGGAGGCGCTGTTCCGCCAGGACTGGCCAGGACTCTGCCCGCGCGCCCTCCCCGCAGACCTGGCCCAGCCCCACCGGCAGATGGAGGGCGAGAGGGAAGAAGGTACGGGGCCGCCCCTGGATAGGGTCCTCCTGGTCAACAACGCCGGTGAGCCAGGCAGGAGGGAGAGGCCGGCAGGAAGGAAGGTGGGCAACGGAAACATTCACGCCTCCCTCCAACAGACTAGAGTCCTTTCTCCCACCCTGGACATCATCCCACAGATCTACAAACCCAATGTTGCTAGTTCCAACAGACCTCACAACCTCTGAGGATGCCTGCCGGAGATGCAGGCGAAACGTCAGGAGAGAATGCTTCGAGGACATAGCCATACAGCCCGGAAAACGAACATCTCTCTAGGTATTGCATTGCTGTGAATGACCCGGAAATTGCAACGAGTCAAATAAACGGAATACAAAATCGTGACAAGGTTGAGATTGTTTTATTTACAAAAATAGTAACTTACACAACACGCCCCCCTTTGTTTTTTTGGGGGGGGGCATGTCAGGCGCGACGTGAGAAACTGCAAGTCCCTTCTGGTGTGAGAGTGGGCTGTCTGCAAGGACGTTGCCCAGTTTTATTTGATGTTTTATCATTCGTGTGGGAGGCTTCTCGCATGGGGAGCTGGAGCTGACAGAGGGAGCTCATCCACACTCCCCCCGGATTCGAACCTGCAACCTGTCGGGTCTTCAGTCCTACCACCAGAGCGTCACCGGGGGCTCCAGCCTTAGTGGATCTATGTGCATGTGCATCCATATATCTATGTCTGTGGGTGTGACCTATATACAATTAACACATTGACATCTCTCGCCTATATACATCTATTGGTTACTATTTGGTCTCTACATATAGAAATATATAGAGAGACCTAATAGTACACATACACAGTTAATTGTCTATAGGTGACACACACACCTATATGTCTGTGGGTGTCACCTATATACAATTAACCGTGTGTGTGTATGTGTAGACCCATTGACATCTCTCACCTATATACATCTATTGGTTACTATTTGGTCTACATATATAGACATATATAGAGACCGAATAGTACACACACACAGTTAATTGTATATAGGTGACACACCTATATCGGTGTGGGTGTCACCTATATACAATTAGCCGTGTATGTGTAGACACATTGACATCCCTCGCCTATATACAACTATTGGTTACTATTTCGTCTATATATAGAAATATATATAGACCTAATAGTACACACACAGTTAATTGTATATAGGTGACGCACACCTATGTCTGTGGGTGTCACCCATATATAGAATTAACCATGTGTGTGTAGTATTAGGTCTCTATATATTTCCATATAGAGAGACCTAATAGTATATAGATGTATATAGGTGAGAGATGTCTGTATGTCACAGACACCCATAGACATAGATGTATGGATGTTCACACACGTCGAGAGCCACATAGGCACCAAGCAGGATATATCTATCGTATCGAATTCTGTGTGTGTACAGACACCTCAGTTACGCATATAGCTTAGTATAGGGTATCTGTGTGTCTAGAGAGACACACACATCCATAAACAGATATATGAATGTGCACACACACAGAGAAGTGCATAGGATGGAGAGAGAGAGAGAGAGAAAATTGTAAAAATAGACCTATGTGATTCTATGAGTGCATGTATATGTGTGTGTATGTATACATATATATATATATATATGTATAGATAGTACACACACACACAAAGACGCCTCTCGCTTCCCCATGTACATCTATGGTTTACTATTAGGTGTCTAGGGATATCTATATATAAAGACACCCACACCCACAGATATATGGATGCGCACACACATAGATCCACAAAGACACATAGCTGGCTGGAGTCCCCGGTGGCGCTTTGGTGGTAGGACTGAAGACCGACAGGTCGCAGGTTCGAATCCGGGGAGAGTGGATGAGCTCCCTCTGTCAGCTCTAGCTCCCCGTGCAAAGGGGACACGAGAGAAGCCTTCCACACTGATGGTAAAACCAAAATAAACCTTGCAGACGGCCAATTCTCTTACACCAGAAGCGACGTGCAGTTTCGGAAGTCGCACATGACACCGGAAAAACACACACACACACACACAGACGCTTCTTGCTTCCCCATAGATGCACACACACATAGATCCACAAAGGCACATAGCAGGCTGGCTGCGGCCTGGACTCCCCTCTAGCATTCTGCAAGGAGTGCCGAGTACTGGTTGTGGATCTCGGTCGCTGCCGCGTGTCCCGTGTATTCTGTCCCGGCCCGTTGGCCCTCCTGGCCTTCCTCAGGGTTGTCGCGGCGGCGGCCTCCGGATGAGGAGGTCCCAGCTGTCCTTCCAGCGCAGGCTCCGGAGGCCAGCGGCCGAGAGCGGGGGCTCCCCGTAGGTCAGCGGCCAGAAGGAGTGGTGGGTCAGGCAGACCGAGGACAGCCAGGCCGCCACGAGGGCGCGCAGCATGCTCTGGGAGAGGCGGGACCTGCCAAGGCGGAAGCGACAGCAGGACATCAAGTCCGATGGCAACATCTCCCACCGCGTTCCCACCTCCCCGGGAAAACCCCTCAAGGCCTGAACTAGAGCTCTTCCTAACAGGGAGCTTGTAAACAACAACAACAACAATAACAATAACTACTACATTAGAAGCCGCCCTGAGTCCCCCTTCAGGGCTCTGAAGGACGGGATAGAAATACGGGAAATAAATACATTATTACTGTTTGTATATATTATTATTAGTAGTAGTAGTGGTGGTAGTAGTAGTACCTTTATACCCCACCTTTCTCCTCACAGGGACTCAATAGTAATAATATGTTAGCTACCCTGAATCCCTACAAGGAGAAAGGCGGGGTATAAATAAAGATAATATTAACAATAGTCATAGTGTTTGCTGTCTTATTATCTTCTTTCCTGCCTTTCTTCTCGTAGGGACTCAAGGCAACATTATTATTATTATGTTTATACCCCTCACCTTTTCCCCCCATAGGGACTCAAGGCAATTGACATTATTATTATTATTATTATTTTTACTGCTCACCTTTCTCCCCATAGGGACTCAAGGCAATTAACAATTATTATTATTATTTATACCCCACCTTTCTCCCCATAGGGACTCAAGGCAATTAACTATAATAATAATTATTATTATTATTATTTATACTGCTCACCTTTCTCCCCATAGGGACTCAAGGCAACTTATTATTATGTTTATTATTATTATGTTTATTTACCCCCACCTTTCTCCCCATAGGGACTCAAGGCATGTATTATTATTATTATTATTTATACCCCACCTTCCCCCTCGTAGGGACTCAAGGCTTATTATTATTATTATGTTTATTTATACCCCACCTTCCCCCTCGTAGGGACTCAAGGCAAATTATTATTATTATTATTATTATTATTTATACCCCACCTTCCCCCTCGTAGGGACTCAAGGCAAATTATTATTATTATGTTTATTATTTATACCCCACCTTTCTCCCTGTAAGCAACTAACTATTGTTGTTGTTGATGTTGTTTATATATACCCTGCCGTTCTCCCTGTAGGGACTCAAGGTGGCTAACAATATCGTGAATGTTATCAATATCATTAATAACAATTAACATCAGTTAGTCCAGAGACTTCAGCCACACAGCGACAAATGACAAAGCCAAAGTGTTGCTGTTGTAGAACCGGAGTTGGCGGAGTCTTGTAATGTTCCTGACTGAGCGACACTTGCATTTCGTTATTTGCTGCCTGACCAGGGTTTGCAGAGAAGTAACACAACCAAAACCTTCACAACAGAGGGCCATTCGACCTAACAGACATCCGCAGAAAAGAAAATTCCCGTGGCGAGTGGGGCCACCCTACCTGCAAAGGTGGTCGCTGACGTGTTGGAGGACGACAGGGACCAGGAGGATCTGGAAGGTGAGGGCCGGCAAGTAGTGGTAGAGGAAGAGGGTCTTCTCCATCAGGAAGAAGGGCAGGTAGTTGAGGGCCCAGCCGCCCAAGAAGAGGCTCCCCGCCAAGACCCACTGCCCCCAGGCCTCTGCGGGGAAAAGATCCCCCTCCGTCAGGCCTACCATTTATGCGACATACAGCCTTCCCTCACTTATGGTGGGCTTTACTTTCCGGGACCACCCGCGAAAAGTAAAAATCCGCGAAGTTGGGACGCAATATATGTATATATCGCGTTCCGAGGGTGAGGCAGAAGCGAAATGTCCTAACGAGATGACGTGTAGTGAAGGCCCTTACCGTCGGGGATGTCACGGACGCCCCGCCTCCGCCGCAGGAGGTACCACAAGAAGAGGGCCAGGTAGGCGGCCGAAGCCACGTTGGCGGACGTCCAGGTGGCCACGTTTCCCAGGAGGTGGATCTGGGCCTGTCGAGGAAGAGGGCAGCGTCACGGGTGACAATACTGATCGTGACCGACCACTGCTGACCACTAGCAGAGTTCGCCCACTGCAGTTCCGAGGCCGGAGAGCAAGAGACCGGGCAACCCTCTCCCTTGTTTCAAGTATACACAGGCCAGGGCGATGTTGTGGCCTAATTTCCTGGTCATGACACAGACATGCATACAGGAGATTGGACTAGATGACCCTTGGGAGAGATAGCACAGCGGTAACAACAGAAGGTTGCGTGTTCGATTCGCGGGCCGTGAGCCCTGTTCACTGTTCACCCAACAGTTCGAAAACAGCCCAGCTGTGAGTAGATGAACTAGGGACCGCTAAGTGGGGAAGGATTTCTACAAAAAGGGCTTTACAGCGCCTGAATGAAAGGAAAGATCGGCTGTCGGAAGCAAAGGCTCTCTGTCATGAGGATGCAACTAGGTGTAGGTAGGGGTGACTGTTTGATTGTTGGCTTTAGCATTGTTTTTATTGTTTTTTAGTGTATTTTATTGTTAATGTTGCCTTATGTAAACCGCCCCGAGCCTGTCGGGATGGAGCGGTATATAAAATTGAAGTAATAATAAATAAATAAATATAATAAAATAAGTATCTCTATCTCTCTATATAATAAAGCGGAATGTTTGTTTGTTTGTATGTTTGTATATATGTGGCAGCATTCCGATTGGCTCCTGGCCTCTACATTCTGACAACATGATTGGTTGCCAGTGAGGGAGTATTTGCATAACGCCTCTATTGGCCAGCCAACACGAACATTCCGACCCTCTAAAGTGGCAGAGGGGGTCAAGCGAAGGCCTGAGGCAGTCAGGCATGGTGGGAGTTTCAGGCCAAAACACTTTGCGACCCCAAACAATGAGAGAACAAGACCAAACTTGGCACACAGAACCCTCAAGACCCACTCTACATCCTGGCGCAGTTTGAGGGAGAATGGACCATGGATGACGGGACTTGCAGTACTTTAACTCACTTGCTTAGAGCACTGTGGCCCACACCATAGAAGGATCAGGACCACACTTGGCACACAGATGCCCACTGGCCCACTTTACAACCTGGTGCGGTTTAGGGCAGGATGGGCTACAAATGATGGGATTTGCAGTACCGTCACCCCATTCATTTCCCACAGAACATTGAAGCCCCTACAAATCACAGACCAGGCCCAAACTTGGCACACAGAGTACCCGTGACCCACTCTACATCCTGATGCAGTTTTGAATGGGACAGAGCACGGATGATGGGACTTGAAGTACCTTCACTCACTTTCTGAGACCACTGCGACCCTCATCCAATGACCAAAAAAGAACAAACTAGGCACACAGAGCCTCCATGACCCATTCTACATCCTAGTGCAGTTTCGAATAGGATGAACCATGGATGATGGCCTTGAAGTACCTCCACTCACTTCCCTAGACCACTCCAACCCTCATCCAATGACTGATCCAGACTAAACTTGGCACACATAACCACTATGACCCCCTTTCTGTCCTGGTGAGGTTTGGGGGACAGACAACGGATTATGAGAATTGTAGTACTTTCACACCCTTCGGTTCCCACAGACCTCTGTGGCCCGACAAAGACTGATAAAGACAAACTTACCCATGACCCATGACCCACTCTACACTGCAGTTTGGAGGAGGGCAGACCATGGATGATGGGACTTGAAGTACCTCCAATCACTTCCCGAGACCACTGCAACCCTCATCCACTGACTGATCAAGACCAAACTTGGCACACAGAGCCCCCATGACCCACACCACATCCTACTCCAGTTTGGTTGGCCAGCATTCCTCCCTCCCTAACCTCTAAGGTCTCACAGAGAGTACTTTACAAACAGGCTTCCTTTAGCTGATTTTACGAACTAGGCCTCACCCTCCACACACAGTACGACTTCCTCCACTAGATTCTCCTGGCTAGGCCTCAGCCTGATTTCACAGTAAGACTTACTTTACTTATTTCTCCTGACTAGGCCCCGTACAACAACAGAAAAAGGCCACACTTGCCACACACACACACACCCACGACCCACTCTACATCCTGGTGCAGTTTGAGGGAGAGGGGAACATGGATGATGGGACTTGAAGTACCTTCACTAACTTCCTAAGAGCACTGTGACCCTCATCCAATCACCAATACAGGCCACACTTCCCACACAAAGCCCCCATGACCTGCTGCAGTTTGGAGGAGGGTGCACCACAGATGATGGGACTTGCAGTACCTTCACTAATTCCATGAAACCCCTGCAACTCCTTCTAATGAGGAATCCAGACCACACTTGGCAAACTGAGCCCCCGTGGCCCACTCCACATCCTCCTGCAGTTTGAGGGAGGGTACAACGACACAGCATGACATTGTTTGAGTTCACCGTGCACTCTGAGTGCAGGTGAACTACAACTTCCAAACTCAAGGTCAATTCCCAAGCAAACCCTTTCAGTACTTTCTGTTGGTAATGAGAGTTCAATAGGCCAAGTTTGGTTCAATTCCATTGTTGCAAGAGTTCAGGATGCTCTTTGATTGTGTGTTAACTATAAATCCCAGAAACTGTAACTCCCAAATGTAAAACGTTTATTTTCCCCAAACTCCATCTGTGTTCACATTTGGGCATATTGAGTATTCATGCCAAGTTTGGTCCTGATCCAACATTTTTTGAGTCCACAGTGCTCTCTGGATATAGGTGAACTACAACTCCCAAGGTCAATGCCCACCAAACTCTTATAGTATTTTCTCTTGGTTATGGGCGTTCTGTGTGGGAAGTTTGAGTCCATTCCATCATTGGTGGAGTTCAGAATGCTCTTTGATTGCGGGTGAACTATAACTCTTAGCAACTACAACTCCCAAATGACAAAATCAATTTTTTGACTGATGGTCCCTCCTTGGGTTAGTATTCGTATGTTTTGTGCCAGGATATCCAAGTTGTGTTCATCGAAACAGGCCCAGGTTTCACACTGAGTGTATAAATACATTCAAAAACATATTAACTATATGTATTACTGTCATTTTGTGTCATTTCACACTGAGTGTATAAATACATTCAAAAACATATTAACTATATGTATTACTGTCATTTTGTGTCATTTCACACTGAGTGTATAAATACATTCAAAAACATATTAACTATATGTATTACTGTCATTTTGTGTCATTTCACACTGAGTGTATAAATACATTCAAAAACATATTAACTATATGTATTACTGTGTTAGAGTGTCATTTTGTGTCATTTCACACTGAGTGTAGAAATACATTTAAAAACATATTAAATATATGTATGACTGTGTTAGAGTGTCGTGGCAGCCCAGCCTGGGGAAGGAATATCCAGAGCATGTTTGTGGTTGGGCGTCATGTAAACAGACCCAGGTGTGCATTGCCGGGCATGGCCAAGGTCTTACCCCAGAGGAGGCCTGGAACCAGTAGGCGATGTTGGTCTCCATGGTGACCCAGTCCAAAGGGGAGGAGCTGTACTTGTGCTCCGCCTCCTCGTTCTTCAGCGTCAGGATCTTCCACTGGGAAAGCCCAAAGAGAGTGGACGGAAGTCACGACGCATGCGCCCACCCGCCCTATTGCTCCCCAAGGCCCACCCCAAAGGGCCCGCTGTTTACCTGCAGCTCCACGAACTTGGCCAGGAAGGAGAGGTTCTGCCCGATGCTGATCTGGGTCGGAGAGTGCAGCTCCGCCTCCCGCTCCTTCGGCTCCTGGCCTGGAAACCAGGACGAAGAATAGGATGATTACTATATTTACTTGACATAAAAGCATTGGCGCAGAATTCAAAACGTAAATCAATACATTTTATTGATTAGCCCTGAAGCCAGGCCTGGGCACACTTCCTCACTTGGGCGGCGCATGCCCAGGGATGGAGGGAAGGAAGGGAAGAGAGGAGGAAGGGAGGAAGGAAGGAGGCAAGAGAGGAAAGGAAGGGTGGAAGGAGAAAGAGGGAGAGAAGAAGGAAAGACAAAAGGGAAGGAAGGAAGGAAAAAGAGGGAGGAAAGGGGGAAGGAAGGAAGGAAGGAGTGGAAGGGAATGGAGGGAAGGAAGAAAAGACAAAAGGGAAGGAAGGAAAAATGGAAGGAAGGATGAAAGAGTGGAAGGGAATGGAGGGAGAAAAGAGAAGGAAGGAAAGACAAAAGGGAAGGAAGGAAGGGGGAAGAAAGAGGGAAGGACGAAAGAGTGGAAGGGAAAGGAGGGAGAAGGAGAGAGGAAAGAAGGAAGGAAAAACAAAAGGGAAGGAAGGAGAAAGAACGAGGAAAGGGGGAAGGAAGGAAGAGTGGAAGGGAATGGAGGGAGGGAGAAGGAGGGAGAAAAGAGGGAAGGAAGGAAAGACAAAAAAGGAAGGAAGGAGAAAGGGAGAGAGGGAGGAAAGGGAGGGAAGGACAAAAACAAAAGGGAAGGAAGGAGAAACAGGGAGCTACGGAGGAAAGAGGGAAGGAAGACAAAAGTGGAAGGGGGAAGGAGAGGGAGGGAGAAGGAGGGAGGAAAGAGGGAAGGAAGGACGAAAGAGGGAGGAAGGAAGGAGGGAAGGAAGGAAGGAAGGAATGAGGAGGAAAGGGAGAGAGGGGGCGAAGGACGAAAGAGTGGAAGGGAAAGGAGAGGAGGAGGGAGGAAAGAAGGAAGGAAAGACAAAAAGGAAAGAAGGAAAGAGTAAGGGAGGAAAGAGAGAGAGAATACATACACACATATATTTATGTAGAAACATTATCTGTGTGTATATGGAATATATAAATACATGTGCATATATAAACATGTATAGAACGTATACAGTATGTGTATATATGTGTGTATATAGAGATAATATATAAAAACACACACATATATTCTCTGTGTGTGTTTGTGTATGTATTTATGTGTACATATATGTGTGTGTGCGTGTGTAGATAGATAACTGCTTTGGAAGTGACCTCTGAATCCAGCCGTGGCCTGGGCCAACTTTGGCCCTCCTCCGCCCGGGTGTTTTGGACCCCCGGCTCCCACCCTTCCTAGCAGCCGACCAGAGCCGGAGTCCTTGGGCGGAGGAGGGCCGGAGTTGGCCCAGGCCGGTCCTGGCTCGGCCTTGGCCCAGCGTGGGTTCCGGACTCACTTTTCCCGTAGCGGTGCTCCTCCACGTTCCAGAGCATGCTCTGGTGCTGCCCCTTGGAGGCCTTCTCCCCCACCACCTCCAGCTGCCGGTAGCCCCACGCCGGGAGGGAGGCCCCGCTCAGCTGCCGAGGAGAGAAGCCGGGGCACGTGTCACATGTAAGGCAATGCATACATCAGATAGTATACATCCTATAGCAAAGAGGGAGGGGTGGTGCCTGAGGGGCCAACAAGAACAAGGCCTCCCGGGTAACGCAACCCCCTCCCCCCCCCCAAAAAAAACCGTGAGAAAGAAAGAGGGATGATTGAAGGGAGAAAAAGAAAGAGGGAGAGAGGTACAAAAGAAGGGAAAAGGGAGAAAGAAAGAGGGAAGGGGAAGAAGGAGGAAGGGAGAAAGAAGTACAAAAAGAGAAGGGAGGAGAGGGAGGAAGAAGGAAAAAAGAAGAAAGGGAGAGAAGGAAGGAAGGAGAAAAGGAGAAAGAAAGGTAGGGAAGGGAGAAAGAAATAGCAAAGAGGGAGAGAGAAGGGAGGAAGGGAGAAAAAAGTGAGAGGTACAAAAAAGAAGAGAAGGGAGAAAGAAAGAGGGAAGGAAGAAGGAAGGGAGAAGGAAGGAAGGGGGGTAGAAAAAGTGAGAGGTACAAGAAAGAAAGAGGGAAGGAAGGAGGAAGGGAGAAAAAATGAAGAGGGAAGAAAGGAGGAATGGGAGAAAGAAGGAGGAGAGAAGGAGGAAGGTAGAAAAAGTGAGAGGTACAAAAAAGAGAAGGAAGGGAGAAAGAAAGGGAAGAAAGGAGGAAGGGAGAAAGAACAAAGAGGGAGAGGTACGCAAAGAGGGGAGAAGGAAGAAAGAAAGACATAGCGAAGAGGGAGAGGGAGGCACAAAAAAGGGAAGGAAGGGGGAAAGAACGAAGAGGGAGAAGTACGAAAAAGAGGGCAGCGAGAAAGAAAGAGGGAAGGAAGGAGGAAGGGAGAAAGAATGAAGAGGGAGAGAGGTACAAAAAAGAGTGAGGGACGGAAGGGAGGAAGGAGAAAGAAATAGCAAAGAGGGAGAGAGAAGGGAGGAAGGGAGAAAAAAGTGAGAGGTACAAAAAAGGGAGAAGGGAGAAAGAAAGGGAAGAAAGGAGGAAGGGAGAAAGAACAAAGAGGGAGAGGTACGAAAAGAGGGGAGAAGGAAGAGAAAGACAGTGAAGAGGGAGGCACAAAAAAAGGAAGGAAGGGAGAAAGAACGAAGAGGGAGAGGTACAAAAAAGAGGGCAGTGAGAAAGAAAGAGGGAAGGGAAGGAGGAAGGAAGAAAGAACGAAGAGGGAGAGGTACAAAAAGAGAGGGAGAGAAGGGAGGAAGAAAGAAATAGTGAAGAGGGAGAGAAGGAAGGGGGAAGGACAAAAAAAGGGTACAAAAAGGAGAAGGAGGGGGAAAGAACGAAGAGGGAGAAGCACGAAAAAGATGGAAGGGAGAAAGAAAGAGGGAAGGAAGGAGGAAAGAAAAAAATAGTGAAGAGGGAGAGGGAGGTACGGAAAAGAGGGAAGGAAAAGAGAAAGAACAAAGAGGGAGAGGGGTATGAAAAAAGGGAAGGAAGGAGGAAAGGAGGAAAAATAGCAAAGAGCGAGGTGGAGGTATGTAAAATAGAGGGAAGGAGGAAGGGAGAAAGAAAGGTAGGGAAGGGAGAAAGAAATTACAAAGGAGGGAAAGGAGAGAGAAATAGCAAAGAGGGAGAGAGAGAAGGGAGGAAGGGAGAAAAAAGTGAGAGGTACAAAAAAGAGAAGGAAGGGAGAAAGATGGAATGAAGGAGGAAGGGAGGAAGGACAAAGGGAGAGGTACGAAAAAGAGGGGAGGAGGAAGGAAGGAAAGAAGGTATAGCAAAGAGGGAGAGGGAAGCATGAAAAAGAGGGAAGGGGAAAAGAATGAAGAGGGAGAGGTACGACAAAGAGGGAAGGAAGGAGGGAAGGAAAAATAGCGAAGAGGGAGGTACGAAAAAGAGGGAAGGAAAAGAGAAAGAACAAAGAGGGAGAGACGTATGAAAAAAGGGAAGGAAGGAAAGGAGAAAAATAGCAAAGAGCGAGGTGGAGGTATGAAAAAGAGAGGGAAGGAAGGAAGGAAGGAAGGAAGGAAGGAAGGAAGGAAGGAAGGAAGGAGAAAGAGGGCGGGAAGGGAGAAAGAAATAGAAAAGACAGAGGGAGGTACGAAAAAGGGGAGAAAGGGAGAAAGAAAGAGGGAGACAGGTACGAAAAAGGGAACGGTGAAGGAAGGAAAGAAAGAAGAGGGCAGCAGGAAGAAGAAGAGAAAGGGAGAGAGGTACGACAAAGGGAAAGAAGGGAGCAAAAAATAAGGGAGTTGGGAAGAAAGGGTGGGAAAACTATAGAGGTAGGAAAAAGGAAGAGGAGGAAGGGAGAAAGACAAATGAAAGGGGAGAAGGAGGAATAAAGAGGTATGAAAAAGAGGGAACGAGGAAGGAAGAAGAAAAGGAGCAAAAAACAAGAGGGAGTCGGTGGCACTTTTCACCCCGCAAGGTGTCTCGCTCAAATAAACTTGTTGCGGCGGTTTCTTGCCTTCGGCAGCGGATTAGATCAAAAACCCCGAAAGTTTTGGGGCTGATCAATAGTAGGCGGCAGGTAGGCCCAAGACTTTACCTTGAGCACCGCGGAGGTGTTGAGGTGGACAAGCCGGACTTCGGAAAGGATCGTTTTCCAGACGTCCGTATCTGTTTCCCGGTTCACAATTTCCTGCAACAGGGATGAGGTTCGTGATGGACGGACGAACGAATGAACGCCTAGTTATTCCGCTTTGTGCCGCGACTCCGCGGCATTCTCCCGTTCCCTCGTCGGCTCACTCACCAGGCGCCAGAGGTTCTGGGACGGCATGGAGACGTTGTAGTCGATATAGCCAGAAACTTCCTGCGCGTGAGGGCTGAGCGGAGCGGCCACGTCGTGCCTGGAATAATGACCACAAGCGGGACATGAGCCAAGAGCGGGATGCCGCAGCGCAAAAAACCAACAGGACGAAGTGATGTATAGTTTCCAAATCACGACCTCCCTGAACCGCTGCAAGCTGGATAGCAAGTGTCCCAGAAGCAAGCAAAGCACAGCAGAGTCCGTTCACAGCCAAAACTATGCTTCGGCCAGTCTACTGCCAGCATCTGACCTTAATAAGGTCAGACTTGTTTGCATTCATGTTTTCACCCACAACATCGCAATACATACAGTTATACAATCAGGATTGGCAGATCCTCATCCCTTTAGAGTCTTCAGATAGTCACACAGAACACTAACCCTAAGGAGCAGCCTGGAGGGAAATGAGGGGAGTTAGGATTGGCTGGTAGAGAAGGGGCGGAGCTTGAAAAAAATGCCCTGAAGGAGAGGCTACTCGCAAAGAGTCACACAGGAGAGGGAGAGGTGGATTCTTTCAGCCTCCCTATAATAGCCACTTGCTGATAGGCCGTCAGTAAGGGACACTGCCTGATGCAACCCCCTTGCACATGGTTATGACGTAGCTATTACCAAAAAACCCTTTTGGACTTTTGTCTTGTCTGAGCTCTCTCGGGCATCTCTCTGTATGGGATATAGAAGCACTCACAAGAACTCGCGCATATACATACACACACACACACATAATTGTTTGATATGTTACGAGTTGACGTACGTGTTGAGGAAGCGTGTGGTGATGCCGTGGACGAGCTGCACGAGGCTACCATGGCGCACGGGGCGTGGGGGGTTGCTCACCACCAACTGCTGCCTGGGAAGAAAGCGGGATTCAGTACCGTGAAGGCGGTCGATGTTTCGAAAGGCACCTGGGCGCAGTGCCTCAAGACCTTGGCCTGCACTTAACCACAATCGGCGCTGACAACCAAGCCAACAAGATCTACCTGGCATGCGCTTCTGCCACCACTGCGCGTGCTCCCGCCGCTGCCTTCTGCCCGCGCCGCGCTTCTTCCACGGGAAGGAGGGAGCGTGAGGCGGGGCCTCCGACAGCACCCCGCCTCTCCCTCTTGCCGGCATCTGCTTTGGGATGAGAGAGAGGTGGGGCGCCGCCGGAGGCCCCTCTTCACGCTCCCTCCTTCCCTCGCGCCGCGCTTCTTCCGCGGGAAGGAGGGAGCGTGACACGGGGGCTCCGACGGCAGCTGCTTCGAGATGAGAGAGAGGCGGGGTGCCGCCGGAAGCCTCTCCTCGCACTCCTTCCTTCCCGCGGAAGAAGTGCGGTGCGGGCGGAAGGCGGTGGTAGGAGCGTGTGCGCGGTGCCACAAACGCCGCGCGCAGGGTGTGCATGTACAGGGCAGAAGTGCCCCATCTGGCGATCTACCTTATATTGACTCACGATCGACTAGTCGATCGCGATCGACTTCCTGGGCAGCCCTGGCTTAGAGCCTTGCATATGGCCTTTCTCTCAGGCCTGCTCTCCGCCTGAGGGCGACGCGACACTTGACCCCTGCTCTCTTTTTCCAATGCTCAAAACGGTAAGCACTAAAATCAAATATCTAGGCATAACTATAACTATGAATAATATGGACTTAATTAAAAATAACTACGAGAGGACATGGCATGAATTAAAAGGCAAACTAAACAAGTGGAAATACCTCAACCTGTCACTACTAGGAAGAATTTCCTTAATAAAAATGAACCTACTACCAAAGAGGATATTTGTTTTTCAAAATATACCTATTATTTTTAACGAAAAGTTCTTTTTAATTTGGAACAAAGAGGTAAGAAAGTTCATTTGGAACGGGGGGAAACCCAGAATAAATTGGACAATCGTGACCGACAAAAGACAAAGGGGGGGCTTCGGGGCGCCAGACTTAAGAATATACTACGAGGCCTGCACTCTAGATTGGGTGGTAGAATGGGCAAAATTAAAAAACACAGCCCTACTCAACCTAGAGGGGCATGACTTAAGAGTAGGGTGGCATGGTTATATGTGGTATAATAGGGCTAGTATAGAAAAAAAATTTCAACAACCACTATGTCAGAAAAGCATGGCTGAAAGTCTGGAATAAGCACAAAGGAAGATTATGTGAGAAATTGCCACTCTGGATCTCCCCCCAGGAAGCCTTCTACGGAAGGCAGCAGGGGAAAAAAACCTGGCTAACATACAAAGTATTGTTGAAATGTTCCCCAGATGGTAGGACTTTAAAAGACACGAATGAGTTGAAAGAGCTGGACCAGGGCTGCCCAACTGGCGGCCCACGGGCCGTACACGGCCCCCCAGCCTGTTGGGCATGCCCCCCGCTATGCCTCCGGCCGCCATCTTTTAAATTTTTTTTAAAAAAATTCTAATTTTTTTTTAAAAAATGGCGGCCAGGGGGGAGGGGGAGGCGGGGCAGGGAGGAGGAAGTGAGCCAGCTCCTCCTCCCTGCACCGCCCCCTCCGTCCCTCTCTCCGCGCTGCTGCTGTGAGATCGCAGTGACGGGCGGGAGGAGAGGAGGAGGAGGAGGCGGGGCAGGGAGAAGGAAGGGAGCCAGCTCCTCCTCCTCCCTGCCTTGCCCCCTCCATCCCTCTCTCCGCCCTGCCGCTGCAATCCGGTTCGCGGCGGGGGGGGGAGGGAAGGGAGGAGGAGGAATCCTCCCTTCCTCCTCCTCCTTCCCAGCGCCGCTGGTGTCCCGATTGCTGTGGCGCCAGGGAAGGAGGAGGAATCGGGCGAAAAACCCTCCCGCAGGCCTGGATGGCTCGCGGGGGAAGCGAGAACCGGGCGCTCGCTTCCCCCCGCGAGCCATCCAGGCCTGCGGGCGAGGGGGGCGGAGCCGCGAGCCTCCTTTGCGGCCGCCCTCCCCCAAAGTGTCACAACAGCTGTTGTGACACTTTGGGGGAGAGGGCGAAGCCGCGAGGAGGCTCCCCGTGGCTCCTCCTTCTCTCCCAAAGCGTCACAACAGCCTCGGAAGTGGGCGAAATCGCCCGCTTCCAAGGGTATTGTGACGCTTTGGGAGAGGGGGCGGAGCCGCGTGGCCGGGGGCGTGGTGATCGGCCCCCAGAAAGTCTGGCCCTTGGGTCGGCAGAAGTTGGACAGCACTGAGCTAGACAACTCGAACTGGCTCCAATATTTCCAAATAAACGTCAGGGCTTTGGAGGGGTAATCTCATGCAGAAAAAAAAAATAAGAGAATTACATTTCTATACAATAAACTTTTAGAGTGGCGGACGGAGGAGGAAACAGTCAAGGCTTGCATGATCCAGCGGGCTCAAGACGTAGGACACCCAATCCCTTTAAACCCATGGGAAAAAATGTGGGTTAAACACTCCAAACTCACCTACGCATACGACTTAAAGGAAAATGGAATGAAGATGTTTCACCGGTGCGGTGGTATTTAACACCGGCCAAATTGGCAAAATATAAGGACAGCATCAGCAATAAATGCTGGAAATGCTCAAGGGAAATTGGATGTTTTTTCCACATGTGGTGGAACTGCCATAAAGCAAGGAAATTTTGGAAAGGAATCCATAGAGAGATAAGAAGCATCTTGGAATTAGACATAGAGTTCAAACCTGAATTTATGTTATTAGGCTTAATTGATTTTGAATTAGAAGAAAATAAAGAAAAACTTTTTATATATTGTATAACCGCTGCGAGGATGACGTACGCGAAGAAATGGAAGGACAATGACACTCCTGGGCTAGTAGAGTGGGGAAGGAAAATCATGGACATAATGAATATGGACTCACTTTCGTTTGCCCTATCAGAGGAGATACATAGAAAAAAGACGGACTGGTCTCCCATAACGGTTCCTAGACGACACAGCTGGACTTGATCCCTTCCAGTCCGGCTTCCGTATTGGGCATGGGACGGAGACCGTGCTTGTCGCCATTACAGACCAACTTCGCCGCCAGCTGGACCAGGGCGGGTCAGCCCTGCTTGTTTTGTTAGACCTAACAGCAGCATTCGACACGGTAGATCACGCATTGTTGACCCACTGTTTAGCCGGCTCCGGGGTTGGGGGGACTGCCCTTAAATGGGTGGCCTCCTTCCTCCGGGACCGGGGACAACGCGTGGAGGGGGGCGGGGGGGGCCTCCGGGAGACTCCCACTTGACTGTGGGGTCCCCAGGGGCCATCCTCTCCCCTTATTATTCAATGTGTATATGCGCCCCCTGGCCCAGCTGGCCCGTGACTTTGGTCTGGAGTGTCATCAATACGCTGATGACACCCAGCTTCTGCTGAGAATGGACGGCAGGTCGGACTCCGTACCCGATTGTTTCCATCTATGCCTCGAAGCCGTGACTGGATGGCTGCGTGCCAGCCGGCTGAAGGTGAATCCATCGAAGACGGAGATCTTGTGGCCTGGTCGGCCTGGACTGGATGGGTGCCGGTTGCCTAGCCTGGACGGCGAGCGGCTTAACCCATCGCCGTCAGTTAAGAGCTTGGGGGTTGTGTTGGACTCCTCGCTGACCATGGAGGCCCAGGTCTCTGCGGTCAGCAGGACGTCATTTCATCACCTCCGACAGGCTAGGCGACTGGCACCCTACCTGTCCAGGGACGACCTGGCCACGGTAATCCAACCGACGGTCATCTCGAGACTAGACTACTGTAATGGCCTCTACGTTGGCCTTCCCTTGTCGACAATCCGGAAACTCAAGCTAGTGCAGAATGCGGCGGCTCACTTGCTTGCAGGAGTGCCGGCGAGAGAGCATATTACACCTATCCTCCGGCAACTGCACTGGCTTCCTATTGAGTACCGGATCGCCTTCAAGGTGTTGGTTTTGACCTTTAAGGCCTTGCACAGCCTAGGGCCTGCGTACCTGAAGGACTGCCTTACCCCGTACCCCGCAAAATCTGTTGTTAATCCCATCAGTCCGCTCCTGCCACCTGTCAACGACCAGACAAAGGTCTTTTTCTGTGGCGGCACCAGTGCTCTGGAACGCCCTCCCGGACAGCACCCGAGCCATCTCGGAACTGGGCCCGTTCCGGAGGGCGTGCAAGACGGCCCTCTTCGGGCTGGCCTTTAATTAGGCACACTGGACCAAAAGAACCATGATATATGTCCTCTTAACCCGTGTCTTGATAATGTAACCTGTTTTAATTGTGGTTTTATGTTTTTATGTTTTTATTACTTGTAAGGCCGCATGCTGATATGTTGCAACATGCCGCCCATGTATTTTTTTTTGTTGAATGAATAATAAATAAATAAATAAATAAATAATAAATAATCTCTTACCTGAAATGGAGGAGTGACCCTTAACAGTATTTATAACTGTATAACCCTCTTGGACCGTATAGAGGCGGTTCGAATGTGCGAATTAGACGTTTCCAAGTTACATAGTTTTTATATACCTTTATTTACGAGCCTAACCTTGAACAAAGGGCAGGGGAACTAGAGAGAGCAGGAAGTACTCATTGTATGTTTTCTTTTGTTTGTTGGGGTCTATGTGGGGGAGGGGGGGGTTAGGGGGAGGGCTCGGTGGGGGTCTAGGTGAGGGAGGGGGGGTCAGGGGAGGGGGTTCATGGCGTGTGGTGTTGTTGTGTATTCCAAGCAGCCTTGTGTCGCTGCGTGTGTTTTTCTGTTTTATCACGTTGCAAACCAATAAAAATTACTTCAAAAAAAAAACAAAATGGTAAGCGCATGTGCAGAGAGCCCACCCAAGATAAAGAGCAGGTATATGTGCTACAGAACGAATACACAACCGCGCAAACTCACGTCCCGGGGTCCTTGACGATCCACCAGTTGTTGACGTCTTTGAAGGGGTAGCAGGTCACCTGCTGCTGGTGGGAGCTGCCCCGCCCGTCTTCGTACCTGCCCAGAAAGGAAGCGGGAAATGGGGCACGCACCTCAATAAACACCGGGAGAAAGGCAACAATCGTACCCAACAACAACCATTTTATTACGGTCCATAGACCCATCAGTAAATCCCCCCATCTCAGGAGAAGTCCTCTGCGTACGGGGGAGGGCTGGTCCTGCGGGACAGGATCCGATATAAAAGTTGGCCACGTTGCACCGGGTAGTAGCAGCACCGCAATAAACTGTGCTCTCTTGCAGTGTTTTTCAACCTTTTCTGAACCATGGCACATTTTTTACATTTACAAAATTCTGGGGCACACCAGGAACCAAAATGACACAAAATGACACTCTGACACAGTAATACACATAGTTAATGTGTTTTTGAATGTATTTATACACTCAGTGTGAAACCCGGGCCTGTTTCAATTAAAACACAACATAGATATCCTGGCAGGAATGGCAGAAAGGCACAAACTTCCCACACAGAACTCCCATAACCAAGAGAAAATGCTATAAGAGTTTGGTGGGCATACGAATACTAACCCAAGGAGGGACCATCAGTCAATAAAATGATTTTGTCATTTGGGAGTTGTAGTTGCTGGGAGTTATAGTTCACCCGCAATCAAAGAGCATTCTGAACTCCACCAATGATGGAATGGACTCAAACTTCCCACACAGAACGCCCATAACCAAGAGAAAATACTGTAAGAGTTTGGCAGGCATTGACCATGGGTATTGGAGTTGTAGTTCACCTATATGCAGAGAGCGCTGTGGACTGAAACAATGTTGGATCAGGACCAAACTTGGCATGAATACTCAATATGCCCAAATGTGAACGCAGATGGAGTTTGGGGGAAATAGACCTTGAAATTTGGGAGTTACAGTTTCTGGGATTTATAGTTAACACGCAATCAAAGAGCATCCTGAACTCTTGCAACAATGGAATTGAACCCAATTTGGCCTACTGAACTCTCATTACCAACAGAAAGTAATGAAAGGGTTTGCTTGGGAATTGACCTTGAGTTTGGAAGTTGTAGTTCATCTACACCCAGAGAGCGCTGTGGGCAGGAGGGGGAAGGAAGGGTATTGGAGGTTCCAATTTCCCAGGGCACACTTGATGATCGCTCACGGCACACTAATGTGCCACAGCACACTGGTTGGGAAACACTGCTCTATTGTCTCTATTTCATTTCCCCCACAGGGACGTAGTCTTTGGGATTAAGTTTACGATCTTCCAGGGAGGCCCTGCTCTCGATCCCACCTTCGACGCAAACGCGGTTGGTGGGGAAGAGGGACAGGGCCTTCTCGGTGGTGGCCCCTCACCTGTGGAACTCGCTCCCCAGCGAAATAAGGTCAACTTCTTCCCTCCTTTCCTTTAGAAAAAAGTTAAAAGACGTGGCTTTGGGACCGGGCGTTTGGTTGATGTGGGGCAGCGGACGAACCATTGAATAATGACAGGATTGTTGAGGCGGACAGAAAATTTGGTTTTGGACAGCCTACGAGTACGGAACGGGGATCATGTTAATTATTGATATTTTATTGTTTTAATCTGTTTTGTAGTATTTTGTGATGTGTTCTCTAGGATAACAGTTGGGTTTTCACACCATGTGGCTGCATCGAAGAGGAGTTTAGAGGCTGTTGTGGCATTAGAGCAGACCTGGGCAAGCAACGGACCGCGGGCCGGATGCGGCCCGTTAGCCGATTCTGTCCGGCCCGGGGAGAAGGGCGTTGGGGGCGGGGCCAAGAGGAAGGGGTGCCGCTGCTGCCATCCCATCGCGGGCTGTGGGGCCTGCGTCGGTGGACAGCCCGCCGCTCTGGAGAACAATCGGAGGAGCGGCAGCTTTGGAGTGCCTGCCATCCTGGGAGGCGATCCGGGCCTGCAGCGGGAGCAGTCGGCAACCCGCGGCAGCTGATCGCCCTGGCGACCCGGAAGACTTGATTGTCACTCACCTGATGGGGTAGGTGTTCTTGTGCGAATGCAGCCAGCAGGGCAAGGGTTTGCCCAGGACGTTGCGCAGCGTGACCTGGGACCCATAGGCCACCTCCAGCGGCTGACCCCGAGTGATCCGGGAAAGACCCCCCTGGAAGACACGGGAAAGAAGAGGTGGGTCTGGCCAAGGCCGAGGTCTCGGATTGCAACTCCCAGAAGGCCGCCTTCTGCCGTCTCACCTCCAAGCTGGCCTGGAAGGCGCTGCTCATGATCTGGTCGTGTGGCCCGGAGCGGTAGAGCAAGGCCAGGTGGAGGTAGAAGAAGGACAGGTAGGCGACCGCCGGGAGGAGCACCAGCGCCAGGACACGGGCCGCAAAGTGGCACAGGAGGGAGACCTAGGGAAACCAAAAAAAAAAGGGGGTGTGTGTGACTGTTTGCATATGTTGTGTGTCGATGGCATTTAATGTATGCCATGTTTATATATCCATTGCAATCCACCCCGAGTCACCTGCGGGGTGAGAAAGTGTGCCATAGGGGGCGTTTATCTTAGGATCTCATTTCCAAAAGGGGGCGTACCTAAGGAGCACCCTGGAGGGAAATGAGGGGAGTTAGGATTGGCTGGTAGAGAAGGGGCGGAGCTTAACTTAGAAAAAGAAATGCCCTGAAGGAGAGGCGTTTTCAAACCTGACTGCAAATAAATAATAATAATAATACACTTGATTTATATTCCGCTCTTCTCACCCCGAAGGGGACTCAAGAGCGGGTCACAGGTACACATACTTAGCACACAATCCCTGCCGTTTCCGCATACAACACATTCAGGGCATGTCTTTTTCTAAGTTAAGCTCCGCCCCTTCTCTACCAGCCAATCCTAACTCCCCTCATTTCCCTCCAGGCTGCTCTAAGGCACGCCCCTTTCGGAAATGAGATCCTAAGATAAACGCCCCTATGGCACACTATAGACAAACAGAGGCAAACTCTGGCCACCAGGGAGCCAACGCACTCCTCATCTCTCAGCGTCCCTTGCTGTTCCTTCCGCTTTCTCACCCCTGGAGGACTCAAGATGGTCACAGGTACACATACTTTCCTCCGCGGTCCTGGAGTTCTTTAATGGCCTCATAATTCAGTCAAAATTTGCCTCCCCACTTAATGTGGTACCTTTATCACCTACTTGACAGATGCAACTGTCTTTCGGGCTGCAAGGTCGTCAGCAGGCTACACTTAAAGGTCGAGCACCCACCTCGACCCGGGCAGGCCTCGAACTCATGACCTACTGGTCAGAGAGATCTTATGCAGCTGACACTTAATAAATTGCATACATAATATAAGACGCTGGGCTACTTACATTGGACAAAGTCTGGTCGCCGATCAGTTGCCAGGCGTGGACTCCTCCGACGGCCAAAATCAGGCCGTAAGTGAAGACGCCCATGTATTTCACGCTGAAAACAAAGCATTTGGTCAATTAAACTCCATTAACATGTATTGATTACCATTCAGGAAGAGAAGACATAAAATAATTATTATATTTTTAAGGATTTGATCTTTAATTGCTTTAAACACCAATGATGTTCAATGTAGTGTTTTTCTATAGGGCGAAGAGTGTTGTGCCTGCCACAGGTGAGCCGAAGAGTTGGGACGTTCTATTGAAACCCATGGCGAGGTCATTTCCAAAAGGGGGCGTGCCTAAGGAGGAGCCTGGAGGGAAATGAGGGGAGTTAGGATTGGCTGGTGGAGAAGGGGGCGGATTCTAATTTGGAAAAAAATAAAATGACGGGAGTTAGGATTGGCTGGTGGAGAAGGGGCGGAGCTTAACTTTGAAAAAGAAAAAGAAAGGCCCTGAAGGAGAGGCGTTTCAAAATTTGACCGCAGTTGGTGTTTGGGTGTCAGAGGAGAAGGAGGAGTTAGTGTTAGAGAGAAGGAATCAGGGTCCGGGGAGCGAGGTAAGGAAAGTATTAAGGCCGGCTTACCCAACGGCGCAGGAGCAGCAAAAGCCGGTCAGCAAAAGCCAGAACCACCATCTTGCAGAAAAAGGGCTGAAATAACAAAAAACCAAAAAACCCCCGAAATCAAATTATTCGGGGTTCCCTCGCTATTTCGCGGTTCGCTTTTTGTGGACTTGCCGTTTCGTGGTTTTCCAATAAATATCAATGTAAAATATTTATCGCAGTATTTTCGCTGTTTTGCGGTACTTGTTTTGCACATGTGCAGTACGTGTTGTACGGTAATGTATATATGTACGATATGCAGGAAATTGCGTATTTACTAGGCGGATAGATACACACCAAAAACGAAAGTAGGACGTACGCAGCGGCCGCTTGAGACACTACATGCCGATGTGGGATTGTATCTATATGTGTGTGTGTGTGTGTGTATATATATATATATATATATATATATATATATATATAAAATATATATATATATAATGTATATGTGTGTATATATGTATATAAAATAAATTATATATATTATAAATTATATTTATTAAATATGTAAATATATATGTATATGTGTGTATATATATATATTTAATAAATTATATTATAAATTATAATTATATATATATATTTGTAAATATATATGTATATGTGTGTATATATATATAAAATAAATTATATATATTATAAATTATATTTATTAAATATATATATATATATATTTGTAAATATATATGTATATGCGTGTGTGTGTATATATATATATATATCTTCCCTACTTGCCGACGTGATGTCACATATACATATAGCATCCCTACTTCAGCCCCAGCTCCTGCCAACCTAGCAGTTCGAAAACATGCAAGTGTTGAGTAGATCAATAGGAACTGCTCCGGTGGAAAGGCAAGTCATGCTGGCCACATAACCTTGGAGGTGTCTACGGACAACGCCGGCTCTTAGACTTGGAAATGGAGATGAGCTCCAAAGAGCCAGAGTTGGAGACAAATGGACTTAAAGGCTAGGGGAAACCTTTCATTTACTATTACATTCCTATCCTGGCCTTGCTTTACGTCTCCCGATACAGCTGTGATAATAATACATTACCTTTGGGAGTTGTGGAACTTCAGGTAGGACAAAAGGGCCGAGAGGATGAAGAAGATCAAGACCGACTCCAGCAGCATCAGCCGCGACTGCGTGATCAAGGCGTTCTCTGGAAGGAGGCGGGCACAGAGGGAGGGGGCGTTAGATTATTATATTATTAGTCATATATTATTAGATTATTATTATATTATTAGGTGATTTTTTAGGTTCTTTTATATTGTCAGTAGTAATCATTTCTTACTACTACTAATATAATAATATAATAAAACCATCTGATAACAATCTATAATAATTTATATAACTAAAAATATTTAACGTAAATATTTAATGTAAATAAAAATATTAAAATGTAAACAATCTATAATAATTTATGTAAATAAAAATATTTAATGTAAATATTTAATATTTAATGTAAATAAAAATATTTAATGTAAAAAATCTATAATAATAATTTATGTAAATAAAATATTTAATGTAAATATTTAATGTAAATAAAATATGTAATGCAAAAATCTATAATAATAATTTATGTAAATAAAATATTTAATGTAAATATTTAATGTAAATAAAAATATTTAAATGTAAACAATCTATAATAATTTATGTAAACAAAAATATTTAATGTAAATAAAAATATTTAATGTAAACAATCTATAAATTTATGTAAATAAAAATATTTATTGTAAATATTTAATGTAAATAAAAATATTTAATGTAAAAATCTATAATAATAATATTTATGTAAATAAAAATATTTAATGTAAAAATTCATAATAATAATTTATGTAAATAAAATATTTAATGTAAATATTTAATGTAAATAAAAATATTTAAATGTAAAAAATCTATAATAATAATATTTATGTAAATAAAAATATTTAATGTAAATATTTAATGTAAATAAAAATATTTAATGTAAAAATTCATAATAATAATTTATGTAAATAAAATATTTAATGTAAATATTTAATGTAAATAAAAATATTTAAATGTAAAAAATCTATTATAATAATTCATGTAAATAAAAATATTTAATGTAAATATTTAATGTAAATAAAAATATTTAATGTAAAAAATCTATAATAATAATTTATGTAAATAAAATATTTAATGTAATTATTTAATGTAAATACAAATATTTAATGTAAACAATCTATAATAATTTATGTAAATAAAAATATTTATTTTATTTTATAAAAATAAAAATGCTCTGTTTGTTTGTGGGATGAACATAACTCAAAAACCACTGGACGAAATGACACCAAATTTGGACACAAGACGCTCTCAGGCCAACGAGTGACCACCACTCATAAACACACTGAAAACCACAGCAGAAGGGACTTTAAAAGCCAAAAAAGATGCTCCAGCGCATGCGCAAAACCACATAGCCCCCCCACCTCTCAAAGCGCACCTTGACTCACCCATCAAGATGAGGACGGCGGCTCCGAAGGCGACGACGTGCGAGAAATGCATCTCCACCAGGACCTGGTAGGACAAGGGCACCGCGAGTGCGCCGGACACGGCGGGGAGGAGACGCAAGGCCCAGACCGGCACGTTGGGAGTGTACTCTGCAAGAGGGAGGGGCAAGGGAGCTCACCGCCCGCGCCTGCGCCGAACCCATTCTCTTCTGAACCAATGGGATTACTCTTTGAGCATTCCCAGTGAGGTCGGGCAACGAATGGAGGGAAAGGTCCCTTCCTTACCCGCTCCGATCCGGTTCCACAGGAAGTTCCCATCGAAGCCTCCCAAGTAGCCTGAAGAAGGGAGGGAGGGCCAGAGAGAGGAGGAACTATTATTATTATTATTATTATTATTATGTATAGCTCGCTTTATGTCTCTTGAAGGAAACTGTAATAATAATAGAAGCAGGATTGAAAAAGCAAATACATTCCCTTACCTCCAAGGGACATTATTATTATTATTATCATTATTATTATTATGCTGCTTCGGAGACATAGAGTTTAATCTACGCTGACGATCATGCCATCACCGCCCAAGCAGGGAGAGTGGAAATGGTTGGACAGAAGCTCTCTGAAGCTCGAGGTGCTCTTACTGCCTATTACAGGGGAAACAAGCTTGCTCCATCAAGGTGTAGCATTCACACAAATGTCCAGCCACTGCCAGAAGGGAGAGAGAGTTCCATCTATGCTGACGATCGTGCCATCACCGCCCAAGCAGGGAGCTTCGAGATGGTTGGACAGAAGCTCTCTGAAGCTCGAGGTGCTCTTACTGCCTATTACAGGGGAAGCAAGCTTGCTGTATCGGTTTCTTCTCGGACCAGGGGTGGGCAATTATATTTTCCAAGGGGCCACACGAGAGCCAAAAAATATTATGGGGGGGCGCACCTAAAGGCGGAACTACATGCTAATGTACATTATTTATTTATTTATTTACTATATATTACACATCATTAATTAATATTAACATATTAATATATCAAGAAAAATTCATGTATTATTAGTATTAATATCATAATTATTATATTATAGTGTGTATATATATATACATAATATATTGAAATTATAATATAACATTATATTATATATTATATTATTATAATAATAAAATTATTATGAAATAATAATAAAACCACTAAAATTAATTCCAAGATGGAATGGCCCAACGGACCCAGCCCAGAGGATGGCAAAGCGGGCCCAGCCACCGCCGCAGCAGAGCAGAGCAGAGCAGCAGGCGATCGGAGGCTGCAGGCCTCCGCCCGCTCTCGCCACCACCCGATCCCCAGCTGATCGCCCTGCTACGGAGTGCCTGCCATCCCTGGAGGCGATCCGGGCCTGCAGGGAGAGCACTCGGCGATCTGAGGCGGCTTATTAGACCCGGCGACCCAGAAGACGATCAAGTCTTCCGGGTCGCCAGGGCGATCAGCCCCCGCAGGTCACCGAGTGCTCCCGCTGCAGGCCCGGATCGCCTCCAGGGATGGCAGGCACTCCAAAGCCGCCGCTCCTCCAGCCTGTCTGCTGACGCAGGCCTCACAGAGCCCGCGATGGGATGGCGGCAGCGGCACCCCTTCCTCTTGGCCCCGCCCTCGATGCCCTTCTCTCCGGGCCGGACAGAATCAGCTGCCGGGCCACATCCGGCCCGCGGGCCGTAGGTTGCCCACCCCTGCCTTGGACTGACCTCCGAGCGCCAGGAGGGTGTGTCCGAGGGGGGCCCCGCTGTCGTCCACGAAGAAGATCCGCTTCATGTACAGGGACAGGAACTGCCCGTAATACACTTCGTCAAAACTAAGGCAACGCAGAAAACACAACACGCACACGCCTGTTACTCTGAACTGCAATATACGTTGATTAGGGTAGTGTTTTCCAACTTGGGGGGTCGCCAGGGGGTGTCAGAGGGGTCACCATCAGAAAACACCATCTGTTGGTCATGGGGGTCTCTGTGTGGGAAGTTTGGCCCAATTCTGTGGTTGGTGGGGTTCAGAATGCTCTTTGATTGTAGGTGAACTATAAATCCCAGCAACTACAACTCCCAAATCTCAAGTTCTATTTCCCCCAAACTTCACCGGTGTTCACATTTGGGCATATGGAGTATTCGTGCCAAGTTTGGTCCAGATTCTTCATTGTTTGAGTCCACAGTGCTCTCTGGAAGTAGGTGAACTACAACTCCCAAACTCAAGGTCAATGCCCACCAAACCCTTCCAGTGTTTTCTGTTGGTCGTGGGAGTCCTGTACTCCAAGTTTGGTTCAATTCCGTCATTGGTGGAGTTCAGAATGCCCTTTGATTGGAGGTGAACTATAAATCCCAGCAACTACAATTCCCAAATCTCAAGTTCTATTTCCCCCAAACTTCACCGGTGGTTACATTTGGGTATATGGAGTATTCGTGCCAAGTTTGGTCCAGATCCTTCATTGTTTGAGTCCACAGTGCTCTCTGGAAGTAGGTGAACTACAACTCCCAAACTCAAGGTCAATGCCCACCAAACCCTTCCAGTATTTTCTGTTGGTCGTAGGAGTTGTGGACGCCAAGAAGCACATACACACACACACAACATGGTCAACTGTGAATACTGGCAGAGTTTGGAGATGATTGACCTTGGAATCTGGGAGTTGTAGTTCAATTCCATCGTTGCTGGAGTTCTGAATGCTCTTTGATTGGTGGTGAACTATAAATCCCAGCAACTACAACTCCCAAATGACAAAATCAACTGAACCCAGCCGAAGATGGATCAGGACCAAACTTGGCCAACTGTGAATACTGGCAAAGATTGGGGGTGACTGACCTTGGAATCCGTGAGTTGTAGTTCACCCACATCAAGATAGTATTGAACCCAGCCAACGATGGATTTGGACCAAACTTGGCACACACACACACACACAACATGGTCAACTGCGAATACTGGCAGAGTTTGGAGATGACTGACCTTGGAATCTGGGAGTTGTAGTTCACCCTTATACATAGAGTTCTGAACTCAGCCAACAAAGGATCTGGACCAAACTTGGCACACAGAACTCTGGTGACAAACTTTGAATGCTGGCGAAGATTGTGGGTGATTGACCTTGGAATCTGGGAATTATAGTTCACCCACTTCCGGAGAGCATTGTGAACACAAACAATGGACCAAACTTGGTGCACAGACCTAACATGGTCAACTTTGAATACTAGCAGGGTTTGGGGGTGACTGACCTTGGAATCTGGGAGTTATAGTTCACCTGCATCCAGAGAAAATTGTGAACCCAGCCAATAACAGGTCTGGACCAAATTTGGTGCAAAGACCGAACATGGCCAACTGTGAATATTGGCGAAAATTGGGGGTGATTGACATCGGAATCTGGGAGTTATAGTTCACCTGCATCCAGAGAGCATTGTGAACCCAAATCACGACAGATCTGGACCAAACTTCACACACAGATCAAACAGGGTCAACTTTGAATACTGGCAGGATTTGGGGGTAATTGACCTTGGAATCTGGGAGTTATAGTTCACCCACATCCAGAGCGCATTGCGAACCCAAACGACGACGGATCTGGACCAAACTTGGCACACAGACCCAACATGGCCAACTGTGAATATTGGTGAAAATTGGAGGTGATTGACCTTGGAATCTGGGAGTTATAGTTCACCCAAATCCAGAGCGCATTGCGAACCCAAACGACAATGGATCTGGACCAAACTATGCACACAGACCCAACATGGCCAACTGTGTATATAGGCGAAAATTGGGGGTGATTGACCTTGGAATCTGGGAGTTATAGTTCACCCAAATCCAGAGCGCATTGCAAACCCAAACGACAACGGATCTGCACACAGATCAAACAGGGTCAACTTTGAATACTGGCAGGGTTTGGGGGATCTTGGAATCCAAACCCACATCCAGAGCGCATTGCGAAGACCCACAACGGATCTGACCAAACTTGGCACACAGCCAACATCGCCAATGAATATTGGTGAAAATTGGAGGTGATTGATTGGAATCTGGGAGTTATAGTTCACCCAAATCCAGACATCCGGATCTGGACCAAACTTGCCGCACAGACCCAACATGGCCAAATATAGGTGAAAATTGGGGAAGATTCTGGGACTTGTAGTTCACCCACATCCTTATGCAAAGCACTCTTTTTTATTTTTTTTAAAGCAATATGCAAATGAAAGGAGTGGGGAGGACTCACACGACGGCCCTGGGGTGGGAGAGGCCCCACAGGCGGGTCAGGAGCCCCAGAGCGGACAGGAGCACCACGTTCGCATTGACTTCCACTGAGAAGACAACCGGGCGCTTGAGGAAGCCCAGCATCACGGCCTGAAACAATGCAGAGGAGGCAAAAGGCAGAGAGGAACAACAGCAGCAGGAACGGTACTATTTTGGGCACAACATTGCTGTGGAACAGGCCGTGGCCAACCTGGGCCTCCCCTCCCTCCCTCCCTCCCGGTGTTTTGGACTTGGACTCCCACCATTCCTAACAGCCTACTACAGCTCCCAGAAGCCCCCCCACCCAGCTTGTGAATGCACGAGAAAGGCAGGATGAAGATAGTTTATTATTATTATCATTATTATTATTATGATGAGATTCTATAAAAAGACAAATTGAATAATAATAATTTTAATAATATATATATTTAAAGAATCAATATTAATTAAAACTTAAATATGACTTAAAACGATATCATGCAGACTTCAAAATATATCCTTAATGCGAAATATAATGTAATATAATATTATATATATATATATATATGTGTGTGTGTGTGTGTGTGTGTGTGTGTGGCAACAGGATTATAGGTTGCTATTACTATTATTAACTAACTCCAGGAGACAAGTTACATAACTTTGTTGATGGATTTGCATGTGAAATTATAAATAGCAGTCTGTTGCAGGATTTAAATGTGCAACAACATCATAATGGTTGCAATAATAAATAACAGACCGTTGCAGGATTTAAATGTGCAACAATATCATAACTTTGCAATAATAACAGTTTGTTGCAGGATTTAGATGTGCAATAATATAACTGTTGCAACAATAAATAACAATCTGTGGCAGGATTTAAATGTGCAATAATATCATAACTGGTGCAATAATAAATAACAGACTATTTCAGGATTTAGAAGTGCAATAATATAACTTGTGCAATAATAAATAACAGACTATTTCAGGATTTAGATGTGAAATAATATCATAACTGTTGCAATAATAAATAACAGACAGTTGCAGGATTTAGATGTGCAACAATATAACTTGTGCAATAATAAATAACAGACTATTTCAGGATTTAGATGTGAAATAATATAATAACTAGTGCAATAATAAATAACAGACAGTTGCAGGATTTAGAAGTGCAATAATATAACTTGTGCAATAATAAATAACAGACTATTTCAGGATTTAGATGTGAAATAATATCATAACTGTTGCAATAATAAATAACAGACAGTTGCAGGATTTAGATGTGCAACAATATAACTTGTGCAATAATAAATAACAGACTATTTCAGGATTTAGATGTGAAATAATATAATAACTAGTGCAATAATAAATAACAGACAGTTGCAGGATTTAGATGTGCAACAATATAACTTGTGCAATAATAAATAACAGACTATTTCAGGATTTAGATGTGAAATAATATAATAACTAGTGCAATAATAAATAACAGACAGTTGCAGGATTTAGAAGTGCAATAATATAACTTGTGCAATAATAAATAACAGACTATTTCAGGATTTAGATGTGAAATAATATCATAACTGTTGCAATAATAAATAACAGACAGTTGCAGGATTTAGATGTGCAACAATATAACTTGTGCAATAATAAATAACAGACTATTTCAGGATTTAGATGTGAAATAATATAATAACTAGTGCAATAATAAATAATCTGTTGCATGATTTAGATGTGCAATAATATAATAACTGTTGCAATAATAAATAACAGTCTGTTGCAGGATTTAGATGTGCAATAATATAATAACCGGTGCAATAATAAATAACAGTCTATGGCAGGATTTAAATTTGAAATAATATAATGTTGTTGCAATAATAAATAACAGACTATTTCAGAATTTAGATGTGCAATAATATAATAATTGTTGCAATAATAGATACCAGTTTGTTGCAAGATCTAGATGTGCAATAATAAATAACACACTATTGCAAGATTTAGATGTGAAGCAATATAACTATTGCAATAATAAATAACAGTCTCTTGCAGATTTTAGATGTGAAATAATAAATAAGTTTGTTTCAGGATTTAAATGTGCAATAATATCATAATGGTTGCAATAATAGATAACAGTCTCTTGCAGGATTTAAATGTGCAATAATACCATAATGGTTGCAATAGTAAGTGTGAAATAGGTGTCGAAATAATAAATAACTTTGTTGCAGGATTTAAATGTGAAATAATATAATAATGGTTGCAAAAATAAATAACAGTCTCTTGCAGTATTTAAATGTTCAATAATACCATAATGGTTCCAATAATAAGTGTGTAATAAGTGTCAAAATAATAAATAAGTTTGTTGGAGGATTTAAATGTGCAATAATATAATGTACAATAATATAACGGTTGCAATCATAAATAAGTTTCAGAATCTAGATGTTCAATAATATAACTGTTGAAATAATAAATAACAGTCTGTTGCAGGATTTAGATGTGCAATAATACCATAATGGTTGCAATAACAAGTGTGCAATAAGTGTCGAAATAATAAATAAGTTTGTTGGAGGATTTAAATGTGCAATAATACCATAATGGTTGCAATAACAAGTGTGCAATAAGTGTCAAAATAATAAATAAGTTTGTTGCAGATTTAATTTGCAATAATACCATAATGGTTGCAATAACAAGTGTGCAATAAGTGTCGAAATAATAAATGTTTGCTGGAGGATTTAAATGTTCAATAATATAATGTGCAATAATATTATATTGTGCAATAATATAACGGTTGCAATCATGAATCTAGATGTTCAATAATATAACTGTTGAAATAATAAATAACAGTCTGTTGCAGGATTTAGATGTGCAACAATACCATAATGGTTGCAATAACAAGTGTGCAATAAGTGTCGAAATAATAAATAAGTTGGTTGGAGGATTTAAGTGTGCAATAATAACAGTTGCAATAATATGTCACAACTGTGTTGCAGGACTTGAGTCTGCAAGAACAAAGACCTGTTGCAAGAATAAGCAATAGTTTGTTGCAATAGAGAACAATAGCCAAGCCCATTCACAAGCTCTCTCCAAGGCCAACATGCTGTGTTTTGCACCCAGGACCAGCAGGCTCCACGGCCTCCTCCAGACCCCCCTCTTTGGTCCCCTTTCCCCAGGATTGACTCACCCCTCCCGGGAAGCCCTTACCACCAGGGCTATTCTAAATCCAAGCCCTTCCCACGGCTCCTAGCCGGCTCTGCCCCAACTCCTCCTGGAAGGGAGCTGGATTTCAGCGCGCACCCCTCTCCTCCGAATGCGCCCGCCCAGCCCTCCATTGAGAGCCAGCCAAAGCGGGCCGTACCACTCTCAACGAAAGGGGAGGGGGGAGAGAAGAGGAGGCGATCACGTGACCTGCTCCTGCCTCCCGCTCGCCGGGCTTACCTCTGCTCGGAGGACGCCTCTCTCGGAATGAGGAAAGGCAGGACGTGACGTCACACGGCACTGGAAAGCAGCGTGTGGGCGGGGCCAAGCGCGGCCTAGGCCGGTCGCCATGGCAACCCAGAGGCCTGCTCTATAGTGAGGCCTTGAATTATAATGATTATTCCCATTTACTAGATACTTTTGAAGAGGGAATAATAATAATAATAATGATAGCCTATGCTGCTTTAAATATATTATCATTAATAAATATTTATCATTAATAAATATTAACATTAAATATATTTATTTAATATTTATTTATTAATAAATATGATCATTAATACATATTTAATATTATCATTATTAATGATGAGTAATAATATATTTTTAGTCTAATAATATATTTGTTACTCGGTCTAATAATGTATTATTTAATAATAATTTAAATAACTATAAATAATAGCTAAATAATAAATACGTATTAAATACAATGAATGAATAATTAAATTGATAATTTAATAATAATGTATTTCTTGCTCAGTATAATATAAATATTAATTAATGTATAATTATAAATAATATTTAAATAACAGTTATTAAAATGAATAATTACATAATTAATAATTTAATAATGTATTTCTTGCTCAGTATAATATAAAAACTAATTAATGTTATAATTATAAATAATAGTTAAATAATAAATATGTATTAAATATTTCCTTGCTCAATATAATATAAATATTAATATATAATTATAATATAATTATAATAAATGATAATTTAGAATAAATTATAATAAATAAAATAAAAAATATGTATTAAATATAATGAATTAAATAATAATTTAATAATAATGTATTCCTTGCTCAATATAAATAATATATAATTTAAAATAAGTTAAATAATAAATATGTATTAAATATAATGAATTAAATATATAATGATAGATTTAATAATAATGTATTCCTTGCTCAAGATAATATAAATATAAATATATAATTATAATATAATTATAATAAATGATAATTTATAATTATAATAAAATAATAAATATGTATTAAATATAATGAATTAAATAATAGATAATTTAATAATAATGTATTCCTTGCTCAATATAAATATTAATATATTAAATAATAGATAATTTAATAATAATGTATTCCTCGCTCAATATAAATATTAATATATAATTTTAAATAAGTTAAATAATAAATATGTATTAAATATAATGAATTAAATAATAATTCAATAATAATGTATTCCTTGCTCAATATAATATAAATATTAATATATAATTTTAAATAGGTTGAATAAGAAATATGTATTAAATATAATGAATTAAATAATAGATAATTCAATAATTTAATAATGAATGTATTTCTTGCTTTAAAACTAACAAGAGAGGAGTTGTAAGAAGAAAAGCTCCAAAACACAGGATTTAGTCGCTTAAATAATTAAATTAAATAAAAATTAGGCAGTCCAGAATGCTAGTCAGAGAGAGAGAGATTCCTAGCTGCTGCAATGGCTGCGGATGAAAGGAACTGAGGTGGCAGCCCCTCCCACTGGCTATATATACTCAAGGGGAGTGGGCGGGGCTACCATTTAAAGTGTCTGATAAGTTTTCTAGAAGATTCCGAACTGTCTGCGCAGGCGCAGGAAATACCATATGTACGTATTCACAGGGCCCACGACAGGGAAACTCTGCAGCCACACGGGTGAAGGCTCTTCTCGATGGAGACGTCCCATCCCACCAGAAACACCGCTTGGGAAGTGCTGGCCCGGTGTGACGTGGTACCGCGATCATCCGGTCAGCCCTGCATGCACAAGGTTTATGCTGCATGCTTAATGAACATGTGCCAGAGGGAGGGAGGGAGGGGACTGGGGGGGGGGGGGGAGGAAGCCCTACAATAGGATGTTGCAGGAACAACAAATCACACTGAGGCCTCAAACGAAGCCAGGAAAAGGGGAGCTGCCCTCCCCCCCCCCCCAAATGACCACTTTGCCAACTACGTGAAGACCAATTCACATTCTTGTTTGCACTGGTATTTTGTTCAAGGGAGCTGGAAGGGAACCAAAGAGGGCGAAAATCCCAAATAAAGGCCTTGCATGAAAGCAGAGGTGGAAAATCCTAAAAAAAGGTTTTGCACGAAACTAAAAAAGTCAAAAATCCCCAAAAGAACGTATTGCATAAAGTCAGAGATCAACCCCCCCCCCCCCAATCCCAAATAAAGGCCTTGCATGAAACAAAAAAGTCAGAAATATCAAAAGGAAGGTCTTGCATGAAGCCAAAGAGGTCAAAATTCCACACACACCCCCCACCAAAAAAAAATGCCAAATATCATCGGGCTGTCCTCTTGGCATTATTCTAGGACAGGCCTGGACAAACTTCAGCCCTCCAGGTGTTTTGGACTCCCACAATTCCTAACAGCTTATTGGTGAGAGTACTCTGGAGGGCTCTCAGCCACCTGGAGGGCCAAAGTTTGCCCAGGCCAGTCCTAGAATAATGCCAAGAGGACAGCCCAAGGATCGGGGCAGTTGCTGTGTGTCCCAACTTCCTCTCGGAGTAAGGATGGGGCATGCAGCCTTGCCCTTATGCTGGGAGGACAACCTGAGGGTGATCCAGGCCCTGCCGTGGCCCCGCCCTCTCCTGGCGCCCTACCCCTCGTGGGTGCAAACAGACCCCCCCCCCCACTTGGCCCGCAGTGCAGCCCCAAAGCAAAAAGTTTAATAGAATAGTAATAATAATAACAAAAATAATGCCATTTCCCTGAAAATAAGACAGTGTCTTATATTACTCTTTGCTCCCAAACATGGGCTAGGTCTTATTTTCAGGGCATGTCATGTCTTATTTTCAGGGGACGTCTTATTTCCAGGGCATGTCATGTCTTATTTCCAGGGCATGTCTTATTTCCAGGGCATGTCTTATTATCAGGGGATGCCTTATTTTCAGGGCATGTCTTATTTTCAGGGCATGTCATGTCTTATTTCCAGGGGAAGTCTTATTTCCAAGGGGATGCCTTATTTCCAGGGGAAGTCTTATTTCCAGGGCATGTCTTATCTCCAGGGGAAGTCTTATTTCCAAGAGGATGCCTTATTTTCAGGGCATGTCATGTCTTATTTCCAGGGGAAGTCTTATTTCCAAGGGGATGCCTTATTTTCAGGGGAAGTCTTATTTCCAGGGAACGTCTTATTTTCAGGGGAAGTCTTATTCCCAAGGGGATGCCTTACTTCAAGGGGATGCCTTATTTTCAGGGGAAGTCTTATTTCCAGGGCATGTCTTATTTTCAGGGGAAGTCTTATTCCCAGGGGATGCCTTACTTCCAAGGGGATGCCTTATTTTCAGGGGAAGTCTTATTTCCAGGGAACGTCTTATTTTCAGGGGAAGTCTTATTCCCAAGGGGATGCCTTACTTCCAAGGGGATGCCTTATTTTCAGGGGAAGTCTTATTTCCAGGGCATGTCTTATTTTCAGGGGAAGTCTTATTCCCAAGGGGATGCCTTACTTCCAAGGGGATGCCTTATTTTCAGGGGAAGTCTTATTTCCAGGGAACGTCTTATTTTCAGGGGAAGTCTTATTCCCAAGGGGATGCCTTGGGGAAGTCTTATTTCCAGGGCATGTCTTATTTTCAGGGGAAGTCTTATTCCCAAGGGGATGCCTTACTTCCAAGGGGATGCCTTATTTTCAGGGCATGTCTTATTTTCAGGGCATGTCTTATTTTCAGGGCATGTCTTATTTCCAGGGCATGTCATGTCTTATTTCCAGGGGAAGTCTTATTTCCAGGGAACGTCTTATTTTCAGGGGAAGTCTTATTCCCAAGGGGATGCCTTACTTCCAAGGGGATGCCTTATTTTCAGGGAACGTCTTATTTCCAGGGCATGTCTTATTTTCAGGGGAAGTCTTATTCCCAAGGGGATGCCTTACTTCCAAGGGGATGCCTTATTTTCAGGGCATGTCTTATTTTCAGGGCATGTCTTATTTCCAGGGGAGGGGAAGTCTTCTTCCCAAGGGGATGCCTTACTTCCAAGGGGATGCCTTATTTCCAGGGGAAGTCTTATTTCCAGGGCATGTCTTATCTCCAGGGGAAGTCTTATTTCCAAGAGGATGCCTTATTTTCAGGGCATGTCATGTCTTATTTCAGGGGAAGTCTTATTTCAAGGGATGCCTTATTTTCAGGGGAAGTCTTATTTCCAGGGAACGTCTTATTTTCAGGGGAAGTCTTATTTCCAGGGAACGTCTTATTTTCAGGGGAAGTCTTATTCCCAAGGGGATGCCTTACTTCCAAGGGGATGCCTTATTTTCAGGGGAAGTCTTATTTCCAGGGAACGTCTTATTTTCAGGGGAAGTCTTATTCCCAAGGGGATGCCTTACTTCCAAGGGGATGCCTTATTTCCAGGGGAAGTCTTATTTCCAGGGCATGTCTTATCTCCAGGGGAAGTCTTATTTCCAAGGGGATGCCTTATTTTCAGGGGAAGTCTTATTTCCAGGGAACGTCTTATTTTCAGGGGAAGTCTTATTCCCAAGGGGATGCCTTACTTCCAAGGGGATGCCTTATTTTCAGGGGAAGTCTTATTTCAGGGAACGTCTTATTTTCAGGGGAAGTCTTATTCCCAAGGGGATGCCTTACTTCCAAGGGGATGCCTTATTTTCAGGGCATGTCTTATTTTCAGGGCATGTCATGTCTTATTTCCAGGGGAAGTCTTATTTCCAAGGGGATGCCTTATTTTCAGGGGACGTCTTATTTCCAGGGAACGTCTTATTTTCAGGGGAAGTCTTATTCCCAAGGGGATGCCTTACTTCCAAGGGGATGCCTTATTTTCAGGAACGTCTTATTTTCAGGGCATGTCTTATTTCCAGGGCATGTCTTATTTCCAGGGCATGTCATGTCTTATTTCCAGGGGAAGTCTTATTCCCAAGGGGATGCCTTACTTCCAAGGGGATGTCTTATTTTTGGGGGATGTCTTATTTTTGGGGGATGTCTTATTTTCAGGAAAACACAGTAAGGTTGGAATTCAGACTTCCTTCCAAGAGAGTCGATTAATTTCTCCTGTATTTTTGGCATAAGGACATGGCGGGCCACCTCGTCCTTATGTCGACAGTACAGACAACATGAGGAGGGCCTGAGGTAGGTAAGCGCATACGGGCCCGCATCCATTCCCCGTGGCTGTTTCGGAGAGAGAGAAAAAGCAGCGACCAACAGAAGAAACGACCCTCCGTTTTCCCCTAAAGTTAGCATTTTATTTTATTTAAAAACAACCATCTACTCGGAAGGTTTTTCTACAAAGGGAGGAGGGGACACAACAGACATACGGACAGAGAGGAAACTTTGACTGCAACTGAAAAAAAAGAAGAAGGAAAGAGCTGCTGTTGCTTTACCCAGATGGAGAAACCTTGGGAAAATAATTAAAACCAATCATCCGCACGGCAGGTTTATTCCTCCTCCCAAGCCTTGAAATACATTCTTCCGTCCGAGGAAATCCGTCCCCGCAAAAGGGAATTATATTTTCTTCTAAGCAGGAAGCAGAGGAGGAAGGAGACAACCATTAAAATCGAAAATGCGTTTTGTTTACAGAGTATTATTTACAAAGGAAAACAAGGGTCAGAGAGGCCCGTTTTCGATTTCTGGCATAACTGGTTTTTAGTGGGATTATTAGACCAATTTGTCCTTTTTTGGGGGGGAGGGGGTGATTTAATTGTTAACCCCCCCCCCAGTTCGGAAAATTCCGGATCAAATAAGGTTGAGACTCAAGAAGTAGAGGAGTCGTCGAAAGGTTTTGGAACGAAGAGAAGCGTAGCCCAAAAAGGACATAAAGAAATCAAAAATTAATGGGGGACACGGCAAAAGAAATAGGGGGGACACGGAAAAAGGATGCGACGGATCACCCATGGGGTCGAACCCTTAAATATACATCTCAATTCGGCGCGAGAGGCGAGGGACGCCCGTAACAGACCATGCAAGGCGTGAACTCGGAAATATTACAAAATAATAATAATAGTAATAATAATAATAAAAATAATAATACCAAAAAATATAAACAAAACCCTCCGTACTGTTGGCATGGATTCTAAGGGGGGGGGGAGGAACTTGGAGACGTTGACCGAAATGGAAATAAAGGGAAGAGAAAGACACCCCCCCCCCTCAAAAAAAAGGGAAACGACATGATTTTTGGAGATCGGCCGCTTCTGATTGACGCTAAAGTCGGGCTTTGTATACATTTGACTCCTTTGGATGGGAGAGAAGGGGAGGAAAGGGACGAGTAAGGAACCTCCGCGTCGCATACTAACACACACATTTTACACACACACACACACACGCACATCCATGGAAGAGGAGGGTCCGTCCAAGAAAGGTAACGAAACATGATGTCGGAGGGGAAAACGATGCGGGAAACACAAAGAGTCCGATGCGATGGGAACCCAAAAGAAGAGGCTGCTGCGTCTGTCCGGTTTTCGAGGACGAAAGGTCGCCCGTTTTTGCACATGGAGACAGCGGGGGGACGTCGGGGAGGAGGGGGTCGGCTTGGTTGGTTGGTTTGTCTGTTTGCAAGCAGAGCGACACCGACGAGGGTTGCGCTGCGGCGGGAGGGTCGTCTCTCTCTCTCGGCGCATCCAGGAAAACGGGGGACGCGGGGCGAGTGGCCTCCCCTCTTCCTTCCTCTCATTCTTTCGCGTTCTCACCCTCAAAGGGGGGGGTGGTGGTGGTGGTGGCCAGGGCTCAGGCCTTGCTCTCCTCCACTTTGACGGCCTGCGGCTTAATGGCCCCGGTCCGGGGGGGCGGCTTCATGGAGCCCGAGGGAGGAGGGTCCGGAAGCTGCTTGGCCGGGCCCAGGCCCCCCTTGCCCTCGTCCAGCCGCTGCTTGGCCTGTGGGTCAGCGAGAGAGAGGACAAGCGCTAGGGCCGACAGAAGCCTAGAGAAGGGTTGGGTTATCAGCACCGTCCACTCAAAACAACATCGGCATCATTTCATCACAATCACAAATAATAATACCCCCATCTAGGTCAATAAGAATGTAATGCCCGCTTGTGGGATTAACGTAACTCAAAAACTACTGGACGAATGGACACCCAATTTGGACACAATACCCCTAAGAGACCAATGAGTGACCGTCACTCAGAACCCCTCCCCCCCCACAAATGGAAAGGACTTAAAAACTAAAAAAGCTAAACGACAATACAGTGTATATTTCCAGTTTCCTATTGCCGGGCTGCAACTCCCAGAAATCCTCCAGGTAGATAGATTAGATAGGTCTGTAGATAGATCGATCGATCATGGAGGACTGCTGGGAGTTGCGGTCCAAGAATAGGTAGAGAAGGAAGAAAGGAGAGAAGGAAAAAGGGAAAGATAAAGGGAGGGGAAGGAAGGAGAGAAGGAAAGAAAAAAGGGAAGGAAGGAAGGGAAGGAAGGAAGGAAGAAAAAAAGGAAGGAAGGAGGGGAAGGAAGGAGAGAAGGAAAGAAAAAAGGGAAGGAAGGGAAGGAAGGAAGAAAAGGAAAAGGAAAGATAAAGGAGGGAAGGAAGGAAGGAAGGAAGGAAGGAAAGAAGGAAAGAAAAAAGGGAAGGAAGGAAGGAAGGAAGGAAGGAGAGAAGGAAAAAGGGAAAGATAAAGGGAGGGGAAGGAAGGAGAGAAGGAAAGAAAAAAGGGAAGGAAGGAGAGAAGGAAAGCAAAAAGGGAAGGAAGGAAGGAAGGAAGGAAAGGAAAGAAAAAAGGGAAGGAAGGAAAGAAGGAAGGGAAGGAAGGAAGGAAGGAGAGAAGGAAAGCAAAAAGGGAAGGAAGGAGAGAAGGAAGGAGGGAAGGAGAGAAGGAAAGCAAAAAGGGAAGGAAGGAAGGGAAGGAAGGAAGGAAAAAAAAGGGAAAGATAAAAAAAAAAGGGGAAGGAAGGAAGAAAAAGGGGAAGGAAAGAAGAAGGAAAGAAAAAAGGAAGGAAGGAAGGAAGGAAAGCAAAAAGGGAGGGAAGGAAGGAAAGAAGGAAGGAAGAAAAAAGGGAAGGAAGGAGAGAAGGAAAGCAAAAAGGGAAGGAAGGAAAGAAGGAAGGAAGAAAAAAGGGAAGGAAGGAAGGAAGGAAGGAGGGAAGAAGGAAGGAAAAAAAGGGAAGGAAGGAGAGAAGGAAGGAAGAAAAAAGGGAAGGAAGAAAGAAAGTAAAAAGGGAAAGAAGGAAGTAGGAAAGAAAAAGGGAAGAAAGAAAGGAAGAAAAAGGGGAAGGAAATAAGAAGGGAAGAAAAAAGGGAAGGGAAGAAAAAAGGGAAGGAAGGAAGAAGGAAAGAAAAAAGGGAAGGAAGGAAGAAAGAAAGAACATAAGAAGAGCCATGCTGAATCGGGCCTCAGCCCATCTAGTCCAGCATTCTGTGTCACACAGTGGCCCACTACGTAAGTAAAAAAGGAAAGGAAGGAAGGAAGAAGGAAAGAAAAAGGGAAGGAAGGAGAGAAGGAAAGAAAAAAAAGGAGAAGAAAAGAGGGAGGGAGAAAGAAAGAAGAGAAAGAGGGAGGGAGGGAAGGTTGGCCACAGACACGCGTGGCGGGTACAGCTCGTACTCTAATAAAACCATCTATGAATAATAATCTCATAACAACAATAACCTAATACAATAAAAACCATCATTACTATTAATAATCTAATAAAATCATCATCTACCTAATAATTTAATAATAAAATCATCTACTAATAATAGTCCAGGAAGCCTTGTTGGCGCAGCGGGTTAAACCGCTGAGCTGCTGAACTTGTTGATCGAAAGGTCGCAGGTTCGAATCCGGGGAGTGGCATGAATGAGCTCCTGCTGTCAGTCCCAGCGTCTGCCAACCTAGCAGTTCGAAAACATGCAAATGTGAATAGATCAATAGGGACCGCTTCGGCGGGAAGGTACGGGCGCTCCATGCAGTCATGCCAGTGGCCGCATGACCTTGGAGGTGTCTAAGAGCAATGCCGGCTCTTCGACTATGTATATACTATATTGTATATATATATAATATTGATAATATTTTAATGTAATACAATATAATACTAATAATATATTATAATTATATATTTTATAGTACATGTAATATTACTAATAATATTCAGGCCCGGATTGCCCATAAGGCCAACCTAGGTCATGCCCTAGGGGCGCAAGCCGGGGGGGGGGGCAGATCACGGCCCCTGGGGTCTCTCCCCACTCTCGGAGCTTGCGAATGTCAAGGGGGAGTTGGGTGCGTTGGTTGTGAGGAGGGTGCCTGGCTCTGTCCGCGGGTCCAATCCCAAGGACCTGGCCCTCTTCTCCCTCCCTCCCTTCCGGTTCCGAACATGGCCACCTTTGCGGAGGGAGGGAGCGAATGGCGTGCGGGTGGGCAGCCCAGCCTGGCTGGCCCCCCCCTCCATCTTTCCTGGGAAGGCTGTCCCCGGGGCTCTTGGCTGCTCCCTTGGCTGGGAAGGAGAAGGAGGCCAGGTGGGGGGCTCTGCTTCTTGGGAGGGAGGGAGCAGGGGCGGTCTAAGGTAATTTTAAATGGTAAGCGAACATTATTTTGGGCCCCCAAAAACATTATTTTGGCCCCCCCTCCGCGCATGCCCAGAAGCTCCTGTGCGCAGGCGCAGAAGCCTGTAAACACAGCACTCCCTATTCGGCACGCGCCCCACCCCTCCGCGCATGCCCAGAAGCTCCTGTGCGCAGGCGCAGAAGCCTGTACACACAGCACTCCCTATTCGGCATGCCCCCCCTCCGCGCATGCCCAGAAACTCCTGTGAGCAGGCGCAGAAGCTTGTAAACACAGCACTCCCTATTCGGCACGCACCCCCCCCCCCTGCGCATGCCCAGAAGCTCCTGTGTGCAGCCGCAAAAGCCTGTAAACTCAGCACTCCTATTCGGCACGCGCCCCTCCTCTGCACATGCCCAGGAGCTACTGTGTGCAGGCGCAAAAGCCTGTAAACTCAGCACTCCTATTCGGCACGCGCCCCTCCTCTGCACATGCCCAGGAGCTACTGTGTGCAGGCGCAAAAGCCTGTAAACTCAGCACTCCTATTCGGCACGCGCCCCTCCTCTGTGCATGCCCAGGAGCTACTGTGTGCAGCCGCAAAAGCCTGTAAACTCAGCACTCCTATTCGGCACGCGCCCCTCCTCTGCGCATGCCCAGGAGCTACTGTGTGCAGCCGCAAAAGCCTGTAAACTCAGCAGTCCTATTCGGCACGCGCCCCTCCTCTGCACATGCCCAGGAGCTACTGTGCAGGCGCAAAGCCTGTAAACTCAGCACTCCTATTCGGCACGCCCCCTCTGCGCATGCCCAGGAGCTACTGTGTGCAGGCGCAACAGCCTGTAAACTCAGCACTCCTATTCGGCACGCGCCCCTCCTCTGCGCATGCCCAGGAGCTCCTGTGCGCAGGCGCCTGTAAACATAGCACTCAGGGAGGTTTGCTACGGTGCGGCATCGGAGCGCACAAGGCCCAAAAGCAGAACATCGGTCGGATGCTGTCTGGCGGCGGGGGAATGTGCCCTTTACCCAGATGGCACCCCACGCAGTGGCGTCCTTCGCCTACCGGTAGGACCGCCCCTGGGAGGGAGAAAGAGAGGAAGAGCTTCCTGACTGTGTGTGTGTGAGAGAGAGCTATTGTTCACCAGGGGAGGGGGGGCGTGCGCTTAAAGGGGGCGTAATTCCAAAGTGTGGCCTAGGACGCAAAAAGGTGTAAATCCGGGCCTGATAATATTACAGTATGATGTTATAGTACAATGTAATATATAATATTAATATTGTGCTATGGCTATAATAGAATATATTGTATTTACATTGTACTTGTAAGCCGCTCTGAGTAAATAAATAAATGTCAGGGGAATAATAATCATAGACTAATAATTCTAATAAAATCATCATCTACTAATAATAATAACAATCTCACAATAATCCTGTTTTAATGTTCGTATATTTGTATATATATTTTAAAATAATAATCTCTGTGAAAATATGATTAAAATGAAGGAAAAATAAACAAACAAAGGGAATTGAAAGGGAGGCTTCTCTCACGTCCCCGCTTGGGAAGCTGGGGCCGACAGACGGGAGCTCGCCCTGCTCCCCAGATCTGAACTACTGATCTTTCGGTCAGCAGTCCTGCCGACGTAAGGGTTTAACCCACTGCACCACCGGGGGCTCCTGGGTATTAATAATAATAACAATAATGATTCTTTACCTGCTGGATGTAATGGCCCTGGACAGAGTTCATGCCGACGGTTGGTCCGGGGCCGGGCTTCCCGCTGGGGCTGGCGGAGCCGGGTCTAGTTAGGAAGCAAGAAGTCGTCTACGTAAGTAAACAAAGCCGTCAAAGACGCCATTCGAAACACACATGCCCAGCCAAGCCACCCCAACCGCCCTTCTTCACCTGTAGACGTGAGGCATCGATGCGCCGGAGGGGATGTTCTGCTTGGCGTCAGCAAAGTGGAACCCCTTCATTTCCATGTGAGAGGACTAGGAGGAGGAACAAGAGGCGGGGTGTGCTTACATTGAAATACATTATTTAAAAATCAGTGGATAGACCGGTTGCTCTGAGAGGTAACACGATTCCTAAGAGATAGCACATTACAACTCAAAGGCCTGCCGGAATAGGACCGACTTGCAGGCCTTCCGAAAGGCCAGAAGGTTACGCAAGGCCCGAACCTCCGGGGGTCGTGCGTTCCAGAGGACTGGGGCGATGATGGAGAACGCCCTTCTCCGTGTTGAAGTTAGGTGGTATTGTTTGACATTGGGCACGGCTAGAAGTTTCCAGTCTTCGGATCTAAGTGTTCCCATGGGACAGTCTGGGGTGAGGCGGTCCCTCGGGTACACTGGCCCCAGACCATACAAGGCCTTGAAAGTCAAGACTAACACTTTGAAGGTGATCCGGTACTCAATAGGGAGCCAGTGCAGTTCCCGCAGAATTGGTGTGATGTGGCAGCTCACAGGAACTCCTGCAAGCAGCCGAGTGGTGGCGTTCTGCGCCAGCTTGAGTTTCCGGGTCACCGACAGAGGCAGGCCAATGTAGAGAGCGTTATAGTAGTCTAACCTTGAGACGACCGTGGCTTGGATCACTGTAAGGGGCCAGCCTCCGAGCCTGACGAAGATGGAAAAACGCCACTCTGCTGACAGCGGAGATTTGGGCCTCCATTGACAGCAGAGGGTCAAAGAGAACTCCAAGGCTCTTTACTGAAGACGACGGGCATAGCGCCACGCCGTCCAGGGTCGGAAGCTGGACATCCCTACCTCCCGGAGGATCTCCGTCTTCGCTGGATTCACCTTCAACCTACTGGCTCGCAGCCATCCAGTAACGGCTTCGAGGCAGAGATGGAAATTATCGGGTACGGATTCGGGTCTGCCCTCATCCTCAAAATGAGCTGGGTGTCATCAGCGTACTGGTGACATTCCAGCCCAAAGCTACGCACCAGCTGAGCAAGTGGTCGCATATAGATGTTAAATAATAGAGGGGAGAGTATGGCCCCCTGGGGGACCCCACAATTTAAGGGGGAGCTCTCAGAGACCACCTCGCCCCTCCTGACTCGCTGTGTCTGGTTCCGGAGGAAGGAGGACACCCAATTCAAGGGGGTCCCCCTCACCCCAGCCCCGGAAAGACGGTGGGTCAATAGATCGTAATCGACAGTATCAAACGCTGCTGTGAGATCCAATAACATGAGCAGCGCCGATCCGCCTTGGTCCAGCTGGCAACGTAGCTGGTCTGTGATGCTAATCCGTCCCGTACCCCAAACGGAAGCCGGACTGGAAGGGATCTAGCCATAAATTCCTAAAAATCAGTAGCTGACTGAATCTTTGCCAGATTGATGCCCCGCTTACTGTATATACTTCGGTTGATCCCGACCAAAGACCTAACCAGGGCATCTCCGGGGACGGAAGTGAGGGCACGGCCAACGGCGAAAGGGTGAAACCGGTGAGCACCCCGTGGGGTCCCTTACCTCCCTGCCGCCGGCCAGGATGGAGGCCTGGGATCCAGGGGAGAGGATCCTGCGGGGCGCCCCGACCGAGAGGCCCTGTCCCTGCGGGAGCTGGATGGACTGCGGCAGGAGCAGCGGCTGCTGGCCAGAGCCGTAGCGGGGCATCGGCAGCTGGGAGCCTGGCATTGGCAGCGTCAGCTGTGGAGAGAGAGAGGCGGACAGGCAGAGAGTGAGTGACCCATTGGAGCTCGAGGAATCGCCACTGCAAAGTGGTCAAGTGTCTGCTTTGATGGTCAAGCCACTGGGAGATGATAAGGTTGAGAGAGAAAATGTAGGTAGATAGATAGGACAGAGAGAGGGCAAAGGGGGTGGGTGGGTGTTGACCTGGGTGAGCTGGGAGTCCATCATCTGGGAGGCTTGTCCGAGGGCGCCCCCGTCGTAGACCAGGGCCTGGCTCCCGCTGACCGGCTGGTAGGGGGACCCCGAGGGGGTCTTGACCATCTCCAGGGGCTGCATCCCGGGGAAGGCCGAGTAGGGGGGCTTCAGCACCACCGTGTTAGGCTGCGACAGGCTCGGGTGCATGTACACCTGCGACCTGGGAAGACACGCATGTCAAGAACGCCGTCACGGAACCACGTTTGCAAAGAAGGTCCTTTTCCTGGTTGGGAAGCGTCGCCTCCCGTTTCATCCTTACCTGAAGGGCTGGATGGAGCTGTAGATCTCCTGGGACTGGGAGACGGGGAGGCCCCCCCGGAGGCCCAGCTGGGCCTGCGCCTGTAGCGACGTGTGGAGCGAGAGCGGGATCTGCTGGGCAGCCTGAGAGCAGGGAGAGAAGGCACGGCAGGCGTCGGGTCTCTCTCCACGCTCACGGGAAGAGAGCAAGAGAGGCCGTGCAGCAGGACAGAAGCTCAAGTGCAGCGGAAGAGCCAAGGTATAACATTTAACTGATAAACAGGCCCGGATTACCCATAAGGCCAGGCTAGGCCATGGCCTAGGGGCGCACGCCGAGGGGGGGCGCAGATCACGGACCCCCCCCCAGAGGAGGAAAGGTGGCAGCGACCCCCCAGCAAGCCAAGTGGGCAGGCCTGCATTTGAGAGCAGCGGCCGGGTCAGTGGGGCCTAGAGGGAGGGTCAAGCGGGACTCGGGCCTGTGCTCAGGGCACAAGGCCAGCCTCCTTCCCTAAGGCGGGGTTTTGGAGCCCGCTCGCTGCGACAGGGAGGCCTAAGAGAGGGAGAGAGGGTCAGGAGGGAGCACAACACGCGGGGGCGTAATTCCGAAGTGTGGCCTAGGGCGCGAAAAGTTGTTAATCCGGGCCTGGCCATGAAATCTCCAGGAAGTCTGAGAAAGAATGAAGGGATGCGACAGCTCCCCCTGGTGGCCAGAAGCTGAGTTCCTACAAGGTTTGGGAAGAGGCCCAAGGGACGGGGGGGGGGTCGGTCCTACCTGTTGGTAGCTCTGCTGCTGCGGGATCGCCTGGGGCAGGAGGCGGGGCTGGCTGGCAAAGACGTGGCCGTCCAGGTACAGCGGAGGAATGTGGCTTCCTGGAAAAGGAAAGGCAAAAGATAGGCAAGGCCTCAAGGCCGAGAGGTGCATATGTGTGCGTGTGTGTAAATGTACACAAACTGTTGTAATTGACCACTCGGCTTTGCCTGATATTAGGGCTGGGTTTTTAAAAAAAAATTGTTGTTGCGATTGTGTGGCTAATTGTACCATGGTCAGCGGTTTGTGGTGATTACCAGTGGTCAGTTTTACTGGTTAGGCCAGTGTGGGCGAGGCTGAAGGAGCCTGTCCTTTAGGCGCTCTGTGTCCTCGGCAGTCCGACTGGCTGTGGTGTGTGGGAGGCTGTCCTGAGGTCATTTGTTTTGGCGGCAGTTAGTTTTAAGAAATTGCCGCGCGCAGGGGGCACAGCCAGGCCGGGGGAAGGGGATGGAGTGGTTTTGGGGATGGTAGGGGGGCGTGGCCTGCCCGGGGGAAGGGGGTGGAGTGATTTTGGGTATGGCAGGGGCGGGGCCAGGCCGGGGGAAGGGGGTGGAGTGGTTTTGGGGATGGCAGGGGCGGGGCCAGGCCGGGGGAAGGGGGTGGAGTGATTTTGGGGATGGCAGGGGGGCGGGCCAGGCCGGGGAGGGGGTGGTTTGGTTTTGGGGATGGCAGGGGCGGGGCCAGGCCGGGGAAGGGATGGAGTGGTTTTGGGGATGGCAGGGGCGGGGCCAGGCCGGGGGACGGGGGTGGAGCGAATTGGGGGATGGCAGGGGCGGGGCCAGGCGGGGAAGGGGTGGAGTGATTTTGGGTATGGCAGGGGCGGGGCCAGGCCGGGGAAGGGGGTGGAGTGGTTGTGGGGATGGCAGGGGCGGGGCCAGGCTGGGAAGGGGGTGGAGTGGTTTTGGGGATGGCAGGGGGCGGGCCAGGCCGGGGAAGGGGGGGGAGTGGTTTTGGGGTTGGCTGGGGGCGGGCCAGGCCGGGAAGGGGGTGAGTGATTTTGGGGATGGCAGGGGGGGCCAGGCCGGGGAAGGGGTGGAGTGATTTTGAGGATGGCAGGGGCGGGGCCAGGCTGGGGAAGGGGGTGGAGTGGTTTTGGGGATGGCAGGGGCGGGCCAGGCTGGGAAGGGCGTGGAGTGGTTGTGGGGATGGCAGGGGCGGGGCCAGGGCGGGGGCATGGGGTGGAGTGGTTTTGGGGATGGCAGGGCGGGGCCAGGCCGGGGGAAGGGGGTGGAGTGGTTTTGGGGATGGCAGGGGCGGGGCCAGGCCGGGGGAAGGGGGTGGAGTGGTTGTGGGGATGGCAGGGGGCGGGGCCAGGCCGGGGGAGGGGTGGAGTGGTTTGGGGATGGCAGGGGCGGGGCCAGGCCGGGGGAAGGGGGTGGAGTGGGTGTGGGGATGGCAGGGGGCGGGGCCTGGCCGGGGGAAGGGGGTGGAGTGGTTGTGGGGATGGCAAGGGGCGGGGCCTGGCCGGGGGAGGGGGTGGAGTGGTTTTGGGGATGGCAGGGGGCGGGCCAGGCGGGGGAAGGGGTGGAGTGGTTGTGGGGATGGCAGGGGCGGGGCCAGGCCGGGGACGGGGGTGGCGTGGTTGTGGGGGAGGGCGGGGCGCGGGGCCAGGCCGGGAAGGGGTGGAGTGATTTTGGGGATGGCAGGGGCGGGGCCAGGCCGGGGAAGGGGGTGGAGTGATTTTGGGGATGGCAGGGGCGGGGCCAGGCCAGGGAAGGGGTGGAGTGATTTTGAGGATGGCAGGGGGCGGGGCCCGGCGGGGGGAAGGGGGGGGAGTGGTTTTGGGGATGGCAGGGGCGGGGGGCCAGGCCGGGGAAGGGGTGGAGTGGTTGTGGGGATGGCAGGGAGCGGGGTTGTGGGTGGAGTGGTTGTGGGGGGTGTGGCCTCCTCTGGGAAGCGGCGCTGGCATTTTGTGTGGGCCGATGTCAGCCAATGGGATTCGCTGGCGGCCGCGGAGGACCCTGGGAAATGTAGTTTTTTGTATCGTTGTTTTGGGGGCCTTCTAGGTTTTTTGGGGGGGGGGAGTTTCTATGCTAAAAACCTTCCTTGCCTGAGGCCTATTTTTGTTGCCAAGTTTGGTGTCTCTGCCTTGGAAGGTTTCTCTGCCTATGGCAGTCGTTCCATGACGGGTCCTCCTTTATATATATAGATAATAAACACTAATAATAATACAGTATTGTAACTATATATTTTATATTACATGCAATATTTCTAATAATATTACAATACAATGGTATAGAATAAGATATAGAAGATATAATACCTCCCAAAGTCTGTTTAATTTGGCCTCTCAGACTAACCCTAATCGTCTTCAAGGCCCCCAGAAGGGGCTCCTTGGGATCCATTGAGTCACATCACTGAGGCCAAAAGGAGGGCGAGGCGGGCGCCTCAATGGGATGACGCTAGCGTCACGAGGGTCGTTTGGGTCACTCTCGCCACATTTGGGCCCCCCGTCCCTCCCTCTTATTGTAATTGTTGGATCAAGGAGTTGGCCTGGTTGAGTTCCTTGTGTTTCCTTTTTCCCTTGGCGATCACTTCCTTTTCAATTCCAGACCTAGCTGAATAGGAAAATACGGAGCCTACCTGGCATGGAGGCGGAGGGGGCCACAGAGGCCACGGGGGGCATGGTGGGCACGGAGACCCCACCGAAGGAGCTGTAGCTGACCCCCCCGCTGGAGGGCCCCCCCACGCCCGAGGGGGGCTGCAGTACCGAGCCGCCGCCATTGACGCCGCCACCGCTGCCAACAGGGGAGTTCTGCTCAGGCAACCCAGGGGAGTTCTCCCAGGCCTTGCGGGCAGACTCCATCTGCGGGGAGGAGAACATTAGGCCAACACATTATTATTATTATCATTATTATTATTATTCTCGGGTTTGGAAGAGACCCCAAGAGGCTACCCAGTCCCGCCCCTTTCTGCCAGGCAGTTAGGTAGGATTACCCAGGCCCGGATTATCCATTAGTCCAGCAAGGCCGTGGCCTATGGACGTAAGCCGAGGGGGGCGCCAGATCAAGGCCAAAAAAAAATGGCGATGACTCATGCTGAGTTGTCCCAGCGGCAGCTGCGCGGTGCCCTTCCACGCGACTTCACTCCCTCTGGGGGCGGGCCCCAAGCGACGTTGCTCCCTCCGGGGGCGGGGCCCGAGCGACGTCGCTCCCTCCGGGGGCAGGGCCCGAGTGGTGGCACACGAAAGGGGGTGTAATTCCAAAGTGTCTTAATCCAGGCCCGGGATAACCATTATATTATTATTATCTTTTATGATGTTGATTATTATTATACTCAAGAGTTGCAAGAGACCCCAAGAGGCCATCCAGTCCCACCCCTTCTCTCTGCCAGGCAGGAAAAGCACAATCAAAGCAACCCCAAGAGATGGCCACCCAGCCTCTGTTTAGATCTCCCTCCCAGTCTGGTCCCATCCGCAAACCGGATTCGCCTTCTTCCTAAACCATGAAAACCATGAATAAATACCCTGGACAGTCCTGGGAGGCCCAGGGTGGAGAGCGCTCTATGGCACCATAGAGTCCCTTTGGCTGCTCGGCCAATGGCGACGTACCTTGAGGGTGAGGTTTTGGGGGCCTTCTAGGTTTTGGGGGGGAAAGTTTCTTTGCTAAAAACCTTCCTTGCCTGAGGCCTATTTTTGTTGCCAAGTTTGGTGTCTCTGCCTTGGAAGGTTTCTCTGCCTATGGCAGTCGTTCCATGACGGGTCCTCCTTTATATATATAGATAATGAACACTAATAATAATACAGTATTATAACTATCTATTTTATATTACATGCAATATTTCTAATAATATTACAATACAATGGTATAGAATAAGATATAGAAGATATAATACCTCCCAAAGTCTGTTTAATTTGGCCTCTCAGACTAACCCTAATCGTCTTCAAGGCCCCCAGAAGGGGCTCCGCAGGATCCATTGAGTCACATCACTGAGGCCAAAAGGAGGGCGAGGCGGGCGCCTCAATGGGATGACATACCTTGAGGGTGAGGTCCGCTGTGGGGAAAGACATGGGGTTCAAGCCGATGCAGCGCTGGAGGTGGTGATCCCGGCGGAGGACTGGGAGGGACTGGGCCAAGCCGGCCTAAACCGACACAAGACAGATCACATGAATTCAAGAACGTGCATCTCGAGGCTCAGAAAACAGTGGAATTAAATATAATAACATTACGTTTACTTATATCAGGGCTGTCCAACTTCTTCGGGCCAAGGGCCGGAATTCAGGTGACTGATCACCTTGGGGGCCGGAGCAGAGGGGTAGCCGCTTGCGGGGGCGTGGCTGCTCGCGGGGGGCGGGGCCACTCCCGCCCTGGCGCGCATGCCCAGCATCCTGCGCGGCCCGCCCCTTTTGGGCAGGGTGACGTCAGGCGCCACGGCTGGCGTCACCCAGCCCCGCCGAAAAAGAGGCGGGTCGCGCAAGATACCGGGCTTTGCGCGCCAGGGGTGGGATCGGCGAGCCGCCCTCCGCTGTGTCCCTAGCTCTTGCAGAGACGCGCCTGAAGGAAGGTAAGCTCCGGGCTTACCTTCCTTCAGGCGTGGCTGCTGCAAGAGCTAGGGTCACGGCGGAGGGCGGCTCGCCGATCCTCCGGCCCGCCTCCCGCCCTGGCGCGCATGCCCGGCATCTTGCGTGACCGGCCCCTTTTTGGCGGGGTGACGTCAGGCGCTGAAAAGGGGCGGGTCGCGCAAGATGCCGGGCATGCGCGCCAGGGCAGGAGGCGGGCCGGGGGATCGGCGAGCCGCCCTCCGCCGTGACCCTAGCTCTTGCAGCGGCCGCGCCGGAAGGAAGGGAAGCCCCGCTTACCTTCCTTCAGGCGCGGCGTTAAGAAAGAGGGAGGACACGGCGAGGGCGGTCCCGATCCCGCCCTGGCGCACAAGCCCGCGAGCGCCCCTGCGCGAGAAGAAACAGGGGGGAAGTCCCGCCCCTAGGGCATCTGGCGTGGCTTCCCTCCGCCTCCTCCTCCTCCCTCGTGCCGGCCCCACCCATCCTCCCGCCCCGAGGACAATTTTTTTGGAATTTTTCCCCAATTTTTTAGAAAAATAAAAACTGATGTCTTGCAGGGGTTAGGGGGCCCACGGTAGGGGCTCGGGGGCCGTGTACGGCCCCCCGGGCCGCCAGTTGGACAGCCCTGGCTTATAGGATTCTATATTTTTATTGTATTTTCTTATATTATATTTCACTATTATATGATCCTACTAGCCGGTCCCTGCCACACGTTGCTGTGTTTTGTGTGTATATATATTTGTGTATGTGTGTGTTTGCATTTATATATGGGGTTTTGCACATGCGTTTTAAGGTATTCCCCCCTTCCTTCGCTCCCTCTTTCCTTCTTTCCCTTTTCTTCATCCCTTCTCTCCTTCCTTCTTTCCTTCTCCCTTTTCTTTTCCTTCCCTTTCTTTCTTCCTTCTTTACCTATTTCCTTCTTTCGTTTTTGCTTCCATCTTTCCTTGTCTTTCCCTTCCTTAAGGTCCTTCCTTCCTCCCTCTTTCCTTCTTTTTCCTTTTCTTCTCCCTTTCTCCTTCCTTCTTTCCTTCTCCCTTTTCTTTTTTCCTTTCTTTCTTCCTTCTTTCTATTTCCTTCCTTCGTTTTTTGCTTCATCTTGTCTTTCCTTCCTTTCTCTTTCTTCCTTCTCTATTTCCTTCCTTCGCTTTTTGCTTCCATCTTTTCTTCTCTTTCCTTCCCTCCCTTTGCTCCCTCTTTCCTTCCTTTCCTTCCCTACCTTTGTTTCCTTTCCTTCTTTTCCTTTCCCTTTCTATCCTTTCTTCCTTCTCTACCTCTTTCCTTCCTTCCTTCACTCTTTGCTTCCATCTTTCCTTCTCTTTCCTTTTCTTCCCTCCCTCTTTCGCTCCCTCTTCCCTTCCTTTTTTCTTTACTTCTCTCATTCCTTCCTTCTCTTTCTTTCCTTTCCCTTTTTCTTTTCCTTCCTTTCTCTCCCTTCTTTACCCATTTCCTTCCTTCCTTCATTTTTGCTTCCATCCTTCCTTCTGTCTTTCCTTCCCTCCTGCTTTCTCTCCTTCCTTCGCTCCCTTCTTTGCTTTTTTCTTTACTTCTCTCATTCCTTCCTTCTCTGCCTCTTTCTATCCTTTCCCCCTTTCTTTTCCTTCCTCTTTCTCTCCTTTCTTCCTTCTCTACCTCTTTCCTTCCTGCCTTCGCTCTTTGCTTAAGATCTCTACTGACCAGAAGGTCATGAGTTCGAGGCCTGCCCGGGTCGGGGTGAGCTCTCGACCAATTGTGTAGCTTGTTGTCTGCCTATATATGTTGTATGGCATTGAATGTTTGCCTGTATGTGCGCATTGTGATCCGCCCTGAGTCCCCTGCAGCGGGGTGAGGAGAAGGGCCGAATATAAGCGATGTAAATAAATAAATAAATAACTATAATAACATAAGAAAATACAAGTGTTACGGGGGTAGAAGACTTTCCCCTCTAAGCATCCGTAAGTCTTGGGTTTGCTTTCAATGGGGCTTCTCTTCCTGGGGTCCCTTAGGCCAGTGTTTCCCAACCTTTTTTCTGCCGCGGCACACTTTTTACATTTGCAAAATCCTGGGGCACACCACCAACCACAATGACACAGAACGACACTCTAACACATTAATACATACAGTTAATATGTTGTTAAATGTATTTATACACTCAGTGTGAAACCTGAGTGATGAACACAACATCTATATCCCGGCAGGAATGGCAGAAAGACACAAACTTCCCATGCAGAGCTCCCATAACCAAGAGAAAATACTATAAGAGTTTGGTGGCCATTGACCTTGAGTTTTGGAGTTGTAGTTCACCTATATCCAGAGAGCACTGTGGACTGAAACAATGTTGGATCAGGACCAAACTTGGCATGAATACTCAATATGCCCAAATATGAACGCAGATGGAGTTCAGGGGAAATAGACCTTGACATTTGGGAGTTGTAGTTGCTGGGATTTATAGTTCCCATACAATCAAAGAGTATTCTGAACCCCACCAATGAAAGAACTGGGCCAAACTTCCCACACAGAACCCCCAGGAGGCATGGGGGGGGGGGCTCCACTTGGGGAAAGGGAGGCGAGCCTTCCCAATGCATGGAGAGGGAGAGACCAAGTAGACAACGGGTGGGGAGGGGGGTGGTTGTAATTCTGTGCCTTTCTCGAGGTACGTTTCTTAGGGTTTTCATACTTCAACACACTAGACCCTCCTCCCTCCCCTCCTGGAGGTTCCAATTTCCCACGGCACACCTGATGATCTCTCACGGCACACTAGTGTGCCCTGGCACACTGGTTGGGAAACAATGCCTTAGGCCTCACGGCCCCCCAAAACTTGGGAGACAGAGCAAGGGCGCCACTCACTTTGGGGCCGACCCCAAACTCGATGGGGGGCACGGGGAGGACGGGGTCGACGTGGATCTCCACCCCGTTCCCGGTGGGCAGGCCGCCCCCTCCTTCCAGGCGCTCGGCCCCTTCGGAGCCCTTCCGGTTCTTCAGGGAGCGCTCGTTGCCGATCGGACCCGGCTTGTGGTCCTTGCTCTGGCCCAGGCCCGGCTCCGGATCCTAAACACACACACACGCAAAGAGACACAGGGGAGAAGAGTGTTTGGATTGGGGGGGGGGGTCCCTTACAACCCTAGGATTGTATGATATATATAAATATATCTCTCTCTCAATGCTATCTATGGCTGGACGGACATCTGTTGGGAGGGATCGGGTTGTGCTTTCCCTGCATAATGGTAGAAGTGGGGTTGGACTGGGATGGCCATTTGGGGGTCCCTTCCAACTCTAGGATTCTGTGATATGTCTTAAATTTATATCTCCCTCAAACATATCTATGGCTGGATGGCCATCTGTTGGGAGGGATCGGGTTGTGTTTTCCTTGCATAACGAACAGCAGAAAAGGGGTTGGACTGGGATGGCCATATATCTCATATCTCTCTTTCTCCATCATATCTCGGCCAGCTTAGGCCTGCCTTCCTTGTGCCTCCCATCAAGGGGCTTGGGCTCGGCCAGGCCCTGTCCGGGGGGACGGGCAGGCGGGGGAAGGTACTTTTTTCTCGGCCAGCTTAGGCCTGCCTTCCTTGTGCCCCCCATCAAGGGGCTTGGGCTCGGCTAGGACCTGTCCGGGGTGGGGGGGTGAGGTCCCTTTTTCTTGGCCAGCTTAGGCCCACCTTCCTTGTGCCCCCCATTAAGGGGCTTGGCCTCAGCCAGGCCCTGTCTGGGGGGGGGGAGGTACCTTCTTCTCGGCCGGCTTAGGCCCGCCTTCCTAGTGCCCCCATTGGGGGCTTGGCCTCAGCCAGGCCCTGTCTGGGGGGGAGGTACCTTCTTCTCGCCGGCTTAGGCCCGCCTTCCTTGTGCCCCCATTAAGGGGGCTTGGCCTCAGCCAGGCCCTGTCTGGGGGAGGTACCTTCTTCTCGGCCGGCTTAGGGCCCGCCTTCCTTGTGCCCCCATTAAGGGGCTTGGCCTCAGCCAGGCCCTGTCTGGGGGAGGTAGCTTCTTCTCTGCCAGCTTAGGCCCGCCTTCCTTGTGCCCCCCATTAAGGGGCTTGGCCTCAGCCAGGCGCTGTCCGGGGGGGGGAGGTACCTTATTCGCGGCCGGCTTAGGCCCGCCTTCCTTGTGCCCCCCATCGAGGGGCTTGGCCTCCGCCAGGGCCTGTCCGGGGGAGGAGTACCTTCTTCTCGGCCGGCTTAGGCCCGCCTTCCTTGTGCCCCCTATCGAGGGGCTTGGCCTCGGCCAGGCCCTGTCCGGGGGGGGGAGGTACCTTCCTCTCGGCCGGCTTAGGCCCGCCTTCCTTGTGCCCCCCATCAAGGGGCTTGGGCTCGGCCAGGGCCTGTCCGGGGGGCGGGCAGGAGGGAGGTACCTTGTTCTCTGCCAGCTTAGGCCCGCCTTCCTTGTGCCCCCCATCGAGGGGCTTGGCCTCGGCCAGACCCTGTCCGGGGGGGGGGGGAGGTAGCTTCTTCTCTGCCGGCTTAGACCCGCCTTCCTTGTGCCCCCCATCAAGGGGCTTGGGCTCGGCCAGGCCCCGTCCGGGGGGCGGGGGCGGAGGTACCTTTTTCTCTGCCGGCTTAGGCCCGCCTTCCTTGTGCCCCCCATCAAGGGGCTTGGGCTCGGCCAGGGCCTGTCCGGGGGGCGGGCGGGAGGTACCTTTTTCTCGGCCAGCTTAGGCTCGCCTTCCTTGTGCCCCCCATCAAGGGGCTTGGGCTCGGCCAGGGCCTGTCCAGGGGGGCGCGCGGGGGGAAGGTACCTTCTTCTCGACCGGCTTAGGCCCGCCTTCCTTGTGCCCCCCATCAAGGGGCTTGGGCTCGGCCAGGCCCTGTCCGGCCACGTCTTCGGGCTTGAGGGCGCCGTACGGGGAGCTGCGCTGGGAGGAGGTGGCCGAGGACTCCCGGGACTCGGCGCTCAGGTCGATGCCGCTGTCGCCTTGGCTGCCCTTGAAGCCTTGCTGTTGCTGCTGCTGATGCTGCTGCCGGAGAAGAAGCGGGAGGGTCACTTCAAAAATCAGTTCAAAAACCTACTAACTGATTAAAAACGACTGGCAATGGTCCGCTTACCTCGTTGGTGTTGGATTCAGTGCTGTTGAAGTTGCCGACGGGTTTGCTCCAAGAATCGGTCGCAGATGACGGAACCGAAAGGGCTGTTGGGAAAGGCCGAGGGACAAAAGGTTATTAAAAGTAATTATTTTGCATGTGTTATAATCCCGGGTGCCTCGATATCAATCTATATTTGGCAGACGCTTGCTGTGTTCCTTGGAAGCCTGTTGAGACCAAGTAAACGTGAAGCCTCTGCGGCTTCGTCCACTTTGGGGGTCATGAGAATCTAATAAAATCATCTAGCCATAATAATCTCATAATAATTTCATTTCAATTTATTATTTCATGAGTCGCTCTCCACTGAAGTGCTCCGAGCGACTTACAATAGCAATAAAACATACATACATACATAATAAAATCTAATACAATAGTCATCTACTAATATGAATACTAATTTAATAATCTAAGAAAATCATTACTAATATAATAGTATAAAATCATCATTTACTAATACTCTCATATTAATATAAATGTAATAAAATCATTTAATAACAGTATAATAATATAAATTCATCATTTACTAATATTCTCATATTAATTATAATATAAATATAATAAAATAATATAAAAACAGTATACTAATATAATAATAATATAAAATCATTTACTAATACTCATTAATAATATAAATATAATTCAATCATATAATAACAGCAGAATAATAATAATCTAATAATAATATAAAACCATTTAATAATACTCTCATATTAATAATATAAATATAATAAAATCATCTAATAACAGTAAAAAAATAATAAAATAATAATATAATTTTACTAATACTAATATTAATATAAATATAATAAAATCATCTAATAAGAGTATAATAATGTAATAATAATAATCTAATAATCATGTGAAATCATTTACTAATACTCATATTAATATAAATATAATAAAATCATCTAATAACAGTATAATAATAATCTAATAATCATAAGAAATCATTTACTAATACTCATATTAATATAAATATAAAAAATCATCTAATAACAGTATAATAATAATCTAATAATAAGATAAAATCATTTACCAATACTCTCATATTAATAATATAAATATAATTCAATCATCTAATAACAGTATAATAATAATCTAATAATCATAAGAAATCATCACTTACTAATGCATTCATATTAATAACAATATAATAAAATAATTTAATAACAGTGTAATAATAATCTAACAACATAAAAATTGAATAATAATAACACGAATAACCTAGTGCTAAGTTGGCAGAAGCTGGGGCTAACAGTGGGAGCTCATTCCGCTCCCCGGATTCGAACCTGCAACCTTTCGGTCAGCAAGTTCAGCAGCTCAGCGGTTTAACCCATTGTGCTACTGGGGGCTCCTATAATAACACTAATAACCTGATAAGACCCAGCCGGTTAATTAATCATCAACCTAATAATAATCAGCTGGGGTATAAATAACTATAATAATAATAATAATATACTATAATAATATAAAGTCATCAGGGTTGGAGGCTGGGCCCAAAAGAGGCTCCCCCTTGGAAGGGACTCACCGGGGCCGTTGGTCTCCCAGATCTCCGTCCCGAGGCTGTTTCCGGCAACAGTGGTGGCGGCCATCTCTCCCTGGTCGAGGCACAGGCCGCTCTGCTTCTTGGCAAAGCGCGGGGGGATGCGGGACTGGAGGATGCGGCCTTTGGGCGGGGCCTGCGGAACAGACAGGAAGTGATATGTACAGGGGTCACGGCCCGTGCGGAGGGCAGAGGCCTTGGACCCGCTGGGAGGATGCGGCCTTTGGGCAGGGCCTGCGGGACAGACAGGAAGGGATATGTACAGGGGTCACGGCCTGTGCAGAGGGCAGCAGCCTTGGACCCGCCGGGGGGTGTGGGGCTGGAGGATGCGGCCTTTGGGCGGGGCCTGCGGGACAGACAGGAAGGGATATGTACAGGGGTCATGGCCCGTGCGGATCCCTTTTCGCGGACTTGCTGGTTCCCCCCCCCCCCAGTTTATGAATGCCCAGAGCAGCGGGCGGAGAAGAGCAGGGGATCCGCCATCGGATGAGAAGGCGCAGGCCGGCAAAAGGCTTTATTTACCTGTGCGGCCTGCTCCTTCTTTCGGCGCTCCTCCTCCAGCAAGCGCCGCTGTTTCTTGGTCAGGACCTCGATGAAGCCTTCGCCGGCCATAGGGAGACCCCCCTCGCCCTCTTCCTCCTCCTCCTCCCCAGGGCCCGAGAGGCGGCTGTCCATCAGTCCGCCTGCGGAAAAAGTGAAGGAGGTCACTAAGGAAGGAGGAACCCCCTCCTCCCAGCATTCCCCGGCGCAAAAGGGACGCCGCAACTCACTTCCGTAGCTGAGCTCAAAGGGCGAAGAGGCGCCCTCCCCTTTCTCCGACCGAGACGCAGATTTGGGCTCAGTCTTCTTTCCCAATCCGTCAGCGTGGGAGCCGTAAAGGGAATGGCTGCTCCCGGAGCCACCGGCCTCCGCGCCTTCCTCGGGAGACCTAGAGAAGGAACAGAGGGACGGCGGCCATGGCTTTAGGTCAGGCCTGGGCCAACTTCTGTGTCCGCAGACGCAGGTGAAACATCTGCTAAAGCACACTGGCCATACAGCCCGGAAACCACACGACACCCCAGTGATTCCGGCCGTGAAAGCCTCCGACAATACAGGAACAATACTATTTAGGACTAGAGGACAGTGTTCCCTCGCTACTTTGCGGTTCGATTTACGCGGACTCGCTGTTTCGCAGATGTAAACAAAAAAGAAAAATATTTGCGGTACATTACAATGAGCCTCAGAAAGAGAGGCTGGTGTGCGGCCCCTCGCGCCCTGTCGCCTTTTTTTTTACTCATTCCTTAATGTATAAATAATGCATAAATATTACATAAATATAAATCTATCTATGTATATAATAAAAGTCAGTGTTTGCGGCAGGAGGAGCGGAGGAATATGTGGCAGCGTTTTTGATTTTGATCCCACTGTGGGGTTATTTGCATAAAGGACTCTGATTGGCCAGCCTCAGAACTCCAACATTCTAAGGCAACAGACAGAGGGGATTGGTTGCCACTGAAATGGTATTTGCATAAAGGACTCTGATTGGCCATCTACATTCCAACATTCTAAGGTGACGCAGAGGGAAAAGGAAAGGCCTCAGGCAGTCAGTCACTGTGGCCCACAGCAATGACGGGTCAGGACCAAACTTGGCACTCACGGGCCCAATGGACCACTTCACAACTTGGTGTGGTTTAGGGCAGGATGGGCCACGAATGATGGGATTTGCAGAACCTTCACCTGATTCACTTCCAAAACAACACTGTATCTCCTATAAATCACAGACCAGGCCCAAAATTGACAGCAAGGCTTCCTTAACTTGATTTTCCTGACTAGGCCTCAGCGCATGGGATATTGTTAGGCTTACTCAACTTGATTTTCCTGACTAGGCCCCCAACAATGACAGAACAAGACCAAACTTGGCACACACACACACACACACACCCAAGGTGCACCTTACATCCTGGTGCAGTTTGAGATGGATGATGGGACTTGCAGTACCTTCACCCGAATCACTTCCAAAACAACACTGTAGCCCCTATAAATCACAGACCAGCCCCAACATTGACAGTAAGGCTTCCTTAACTTGATTTTCCTGGCTAGGCCCCCAACAATGACAGAACAAGACCAAACTTGGCACACAGATCCCCCCAAGATGCACCCTACATCCTGGTGCAGTTTGAGATGGATGATGGAACTTGCGGTACTTTAATTCACTTCCTTAGAGCACTGTGGCCCACACCAATGACAAATCAGGACCAAACTTGGCACACAGAGGCCCAATGGCCCACTTTACAAACCTGGTGCGGTTTACGGCAGGATGGCTCACAAATGGTGGGATTTGCAATACCTTCACCCAATTCATTCCCCATAGAACATTGCAGCCCCTACAAATCAGAGACCAGGCCCAAACTTGGCACACAGAGTACCCATGACCCACTCTACATCCTGGTGCATTTTTGAGTGGGACGGACCACGGATGATGGGACTTCCAGTACCTTCCCTCACTTCCAGAGCCCGCTGCGACCCTCATCCAATGACTGATCAAGACCACACTTGGCACATAGAGCCCCCATGACCCACTCTATATCCTGGTGCAGTTTGGAGAAGGGGGGGCATGGATGATGGGACTCGCAGTACCCTCACTAACTTCCAGAGACCGCTGCGACCCTCATTCAATGACTGATCAAGACCACACTTGGCACACACAGCCCCCATGACCCACTCTACATCCTGGTGCAGTTTGGAGAAGGATGGACCATGGATGATGGGACTCGCAGTACCCTCACTAACTTCCAGAGACCACTGCAAGCCACATAACCAACTCATAAAGACCAACCTTGCCACACAAGGCCTTTCCCAACTAACCCGGGCACCGCCAGGTCCTCAGCTAGTAATGTATAAATATTACAATTAATGTAATATTTAATCTATATAAATAAAAATGTAATGTGGGATTAACGTAACTCAAAAAGCACTGGACAGACTGGCACCAAATTTGAACACAAGACACCTAACGATCCAACGAGTGGCCGGCACTCATAAAAACATTGTAAAACCACAGAATAAGAGACTTAAAAAGCCAAAAAAATAAAAATAAATTGCAACACATGCACAAAACCACAAATATACACAAACACACATATATACACACATACACTCAATTGCAAACAGGGATAACACAACCTCGCCATTCTGAAACAAAACATCCTTGTCAACGGGAATATTGTACTTCACCGAACTCCATAAACTGGAACATAAACAGCCCCAAACTTTCGCAGTCGGGGGGTCTCTCGAGAGAAAGAGAGGAAATAAATGCCTTTACCTCCTGCCCCTCCCTTGCAGGGCCCCGTTCTGCTGGCCCTCGTATCGGGGGGGCCCTCCGCCCGCGTTGCCTCGAACCGCTTTCTCCCCAAATCCCGCCGAGTCCGCCTTCCGGCTCTGCCGATCCGCTAACGGCCTCTGGCTGGAGAAGCTCCGCTTGGCCAGCTCCCTCTTCTCCGGGAGCCCGCCGTCCAACATGGCCTCGCCCTCCAAAGCGCCGCCTACGCGCCGGTCCCTCCTCTCGCTGAAGTCGCTGCTCTCGGAGGCCGTCTCCCACTCCTCGTTGGCGTGGTCGGAGGAGTTCTGTCCCGAGTTCTCCGGGGAGCGCTGGGTGGCTGGGCCGCTTCGATCCGCCGTTGCCCCTCGGCTGGACCACTGACCACTGCTGTTGCCGCCTTCTTCGGGGCTCCACTGACCCACGGAGTCGCGTTCCTGCCTTAGGCGGCGGAAGCGAGGGGGCTTGTCCTGGCGAGGGGGTCTCCTCCGGCGAAAGGGGCGGTTCTCCCCGTTCTCCACATCCCCGCCGTAATCCTCCTGGAAGTAGTGCCGCTTCTCGAGGGGATCCTCCTCCCCGAAGCTCCGCTTGTTGTATGCGTCCTGGCCGTAGTCCCTCTCCCCTTGGCCCCTCCAGGCCCCAAAGCCGTCTGGAGGCGGGCCGTTACCGTGGCCGTACTCCTGCCACCCTCGGCCTTGCCACTGCGGGCCCTCTTTCGCCACAAAGCCCCGCCGGCCGTAGCCGGAGTTGCTCAACCGCGGAGGCAGCGATCGGCCAAACGCCCGCGGCGGCAGCGACGCCCTCGCTTTGGGGTCTCCCTCGTCGGAATAGATCTTGTTGGAGCGCCAAGAGTCGTGGGCGTCCCCCTTCTTGAGCCCGGCGGCAACCTCTTCCGCCTCGCCGCTGTTCTCGGCGCCCCTCTGCCGGCGCCGCTTGGGCAGCTCCTCGTACTCGGAGCCCTCGCTGTGGGTCTCGCTGGCGATGCGGCGACGCGGCTTCCCTCGCGGGAACTCCTCCTCTGGTGCCAGGGAGTTGATCTCCTTGAGAGGCCGGCCCCGGCTGCTCCTTGGGACGTTGGGGACGGCGGAGGCGGCTCGGCCGATGTTGCCATTCACAGCCGCGTTGCCTCGCCCGCCTCTGAAGGCAAACTCCCGGAAGCCGCGGCCTCGCCCCCGGCCCCTTCCTCCAAAGGCCTGCTCTTCGTCGATGAAGATCCAGTTGTTTCTCTTTGTGGGGGGCAAATCCCCAGGCTGATTCCTCCCGCTCTTCTCCTCCTCCTCTTGTTCTTCCTCTTCTTCCTCCTCTTCCTCCTCGCGGGGCTTCTCCACTTCCCGACAAGGGCCTTTCTCCTCTACCAAGCGATAGTGGGAGATCGGAGGCAAAGCGGCAGGGTCTTGTCGGTCTGCGTTGTCCTCTGCTTTCGGAGCAGGTGCCACCTTTTCCTTGGCCTCTTCCGCCTCTGCTGACTTCACCTTCTCCAGCTCCTTCTCCTTCTCTTCCACTTTGAGGGCCTTCAGAACCGGCTTCTTGATGGGGCCCGATCGGCGGGCCCTGCCCGTGGTTTCCGGGTGGCTGCCGTGCCGCGTCTCAGGGGCCCACCTCATTTCGGCCGAAGCAGAAGCGGACGACTTCTCTGCTGGTTTCTCTTCATCGTCGTCATCCCGACGAGAGGCCTCTTCCTCTTTTGATGACGACAGCGCCGCTCCGGAGGTCTTTGGGTACGGACAGGCGTCCCACCCGTTGCACTCCGGCTTCTTCCCAGGCTCCGTCGTGTTGCGCTCTTGGGGTGAGAAGCCACGGTCTTGGCTCAAGCGCTGGGAGACGGGGGCCACACAGCTCTCGAAACCAGCCTTCCTGTCGAAGGCATGCAGGTAGTCCTCCGGCCCCTCAAAGAGGTCCTTCTGGGCCCGGAAGTTGTCGTTCCTGCAAGGAAAAGGAAGCCGGAAATAATGATAATAATAATACTACTAGGAATGAACTTTATTTCTATCCCACCTCATCTCCCCGAGGGGGCTTGCAGCGGATCACAACAATTATACAAACACATAAATATGGCTTCTCATCCCAAGAGCACAACCCAACGGAGCCTGGGAGGGTCTCTAAGCAACTAACAAGCACAAAATTTCGATGATGATGATAATATTCAACATGTATATGCGCCCCCTGGCCCAGCTGGTGCGTGACTTTGGTCTGGAGTGTTATCAGTACGCTGATGACACCCAGCTCCTGCTGAGAATGGACGGCAGGCCGGACACCGTACCCGATTGTTTCCATCTTTGCCTTGAAGCCGTGACTGGTTGGCTGCGTGCCAGCCGGCTGAAGGTGAACCCGTCGAAGACGGAGATCTTGTGGTCCGGTCGGCCTGGGCTGGATGAGTGCCGGTTGCCTACCCTGGATGGCGAGCGATTAAGCCCGTCATCTCTTGTTAAGAGCTTGGGTGTTCAACTGGACCCCTTGCTGACCATGGAGACTCGGGTCTCCGTGGTCAGTAAGACGGCGTTCTTTCACCTACGACAGGCTAGGCGACTGGCACCCTACCTGTCCAGGGACGACCTGGCCGCGGTGATCCAAGCAACGGTCATCTCGAGGCTGGACTACTGTAACGCCCTCTACGTCGGCCTTCCCTTGTCGACAATCCGGAAGCTCAAGCTAGTGCAGAATGCCGCTGCTCGCTTGCTGGCGGGAATGCCAGTAAGGGAGCACATCACGCCCATCCTTCGGCAACTGTACTGGCTTCCCATTGAGTACCGGATTGCCTTCAAGGTGTTGGTTTTAACCTTTAAGGCCTTACACGGTCTAGGGCCTGTGTACCTGAAGGACCGCCTTGCCCCGTATATTCCCCCGAGAACACTACGTTCTGAGGAACAGAATCTGTTACTGGTACCATCAATCCGCTCCTGCCACCTGTCTACAACCAGGCAGAGAGCCTTCTCTGTGGCAGCTCCGGTGTTATGGAACTCCCTCCCAGATGACACCCGAGCCATCCCAGAGCTCATCCCCTTTCGGAGGGCTGTTAAGACCACATTTTTTAGACTAGCCTTTGACTAGGCGCATTGGCATAGGGTGATTGTTTAATACAATTGCCTAATACAGTGCTGTCCAACTTCTAACCGGCCAAGGGCCGGATTCCAGGTCACTGATGACCTGGGGGGCCGCCTGGCCCCGCCCTGGCCCCGCCCCACCCCTGGCCACGCCCCGCAGCTGGGAAGCTTTGGGAGAGAGGGAGGAGTCACGCAGCACCCCCTCCCTTCCAAGGCATCCTAGCCACAGATGAAGCTGGCGGTTTCGCCGGCTTCAGCTGCTGCCGGGATGCCTTGGAAGGGAGAGAGGCGCCGCCGGGGGACCCCCCTCCCTTGCAAAGCATCCCGGCAGCCAGCCGGCGCTGGCTTCAGCCGCTGCTGCGATGCTTTGCAAGGGAGGGTGCTGCCGGGACCCCCTCCCTTGCAAAGCATCCCGGCAGCCGCAGGAAGCCGGCGCTGGCTTCAGCCGCTGCTGCGATGCTTTGCAAGGGAGGGTGCTGCCGAGACCCCCTCCCTTGCAAAGCATCCCGGCAGCCGCAGAAGCCGGCGCTGGCTCAGCCGCTGCTCAGCTTTGCAAGGGAGGGGGTGCTGCGGGGACCCCCTGCGATGCTTTGCAAGGGAGGGTGCTGCCGGGACCCCCTCCCTTGCAAAGCATCCCGGCAGCCGCAGAAGCCGGCGCTGGCTTCAGCCGCTGCTGCGATGCTTTGCAAGGGAGGGGTGCCGCCGGGGACCCCCTCCCTTGCAAAGCATCCCGGCAGCCGCAAGCCGGCGCTGGCTTCAGCCGCTGCTGCGATGCTTTGCAGGGAGGGGTGCGGGACCCCCCCTCCCTTGCAAAGCATCCCGGCAGCCGCAGAGAGCCGGCGCTGGCTTCAGCCGCTGCTGCGATGCTTTGCAAGGGGGGGGTGCTGCCGGGACCCCCTCCCTTGCAAAGCATCCCGGCAGCCGCAGAAGCCGCGCGCTGGCTTCAGCCGCTGCTGCGATGCTTTGCAGGGAGGGGGGGTGCCAGGACCCCCCTCCCTTGCAAAGCATCCCGGCAGGACGGCGCTGGCTCCGCTGCTGCGATGCTTTGCAAGGATGCCCGGGGACCCCCCCTCCCTTGCAAAGCATCCCAGCCGCAGGAGAAGCCGGCGCTGGCTTCAGCCGCTGCTGCGATGCTTTGCAAGGGGGGTGCCGCCGGCGCGGCGCGGAGAGAGGGACGGAGAGGGGCGGTGCAGGGAGGAGGAGCTAGCTCTCTTCCTCCTCCCTGCCCGCCTCCCCCTCCCCGACCGCCATTTTAAAAAAATAGATTTTTTTAAAAAAAAAAATAATTAAAAATGGCGGCTGGGGGCATAGCTGGGGCCGTGCCCAACAGGCTGGCGCCTCTCTCCCTTCCAAGGCAGCCCTGGCCTAATACATCTGTGCCTCGGGTTCAAGGAAATGCGTTGTGTTTTCCTTCCAACACCTCGTGATGTGACATGTAAATTTTAATGTTTTTAATGTTTTATTGTAAGGCTGCATGGCCACCACATGCTGCCTATTTTATATGCTGTAACCCGCCCCGAGCCTGCAGGGAGGGGCGGAATACAAGACCAAACAATAAATAAATAAATAATAAACTTTAGCAACACTGTAGAAGCAAAGCATAAAACACTCTGATTGGCCAGTAAAAGAAGAGCGGTTGTGTTTAGTAGCCTATAGACATCAAAACCACATAACCCAGAAACACCAAATTAAGCAACACAGCTCCCAACACCACAAGGTGTGTTTAGCCCTCGAAAACCACCCAAAAAATAAAAAGGAAACACTCAAAAAAGCCCCCAAAAACTGGGGAACTACAATTCCCAGGATCCCCTGCGGCCCTTTTCTCCGCTCCACTCCCCCCCCTAGACAAAAAGAACTACAATACTAACTTCGGCAGTTGGCCGTCACGGGGCGCCACAACGCAGGCACCACCTATGTCAACGTGCGCGGGCGCCCGGCCAATCCGGAGGCACTCGTGCGCCACACAGGAGAAGCGCGCGCTATGGCCGTTACAAACGGCTCAGCGCCTCCTCCTCCAGGCAACAGGAAAGAGAGAAGGGGGAGTTGTAGTTCACCCTGCAGTCCCCCTCAATAACAGATCTGGACCAAACTTGGTACACAGTTTCCCCCCACACCTTGACTTCTGGAGTTGTAGTTCACCCACATCCAGAGAGCACTGTGAACCCAAACACCGATGGATCTGGACCAAAATTGACACACAGACCCGATAGTCCGAAATTTGATTACTGGAGGGGGTTGGCTGCAACTGTGGGATTATTTGCATAAAGGGCTCTGATTGGCCAGCCTCAGAACTCCAACATTCTACGTCCCCAGACAGAGGGAATTGGTCGCCACTGAAATGGTATTTGCATAAAGGACTCCGATTGGCCAACCACATTCCAATATTCTAAAGTGACTCAGAGGGAAAAGGAAAGGCATCTGGCAGTCAGACACTGAGGCCCACAGCAATGACGGATCAAGACCATGATAGATTGGAACCAACATTGGCATCCATACTCCATATGCCCACATGTGAACACTGGTGGAGTTTGGACAAAATAGACCTTGACATCTGGGAGTTGTAGTTATTCGGATTTATAGTTCATATACCAACTCTAGGAGTCTTTGACTTGACGTGTCCCTCACCTGGGATGCAGCGCGCCCTCTGCCTGTTTGGGGCGTGGGAGGGGGCCCCCTTTGCTCTGGAGGGAGACGTAGTTCTCGTGTCCCCACGCTGGAGCAGCCGTGTCCTTCCTCTCCGCCGCCTGACCCTCCGGCCTTTCCGAGGGGCAGCCGAGGCCGCCACTCATGGAGTCCTGCTTCAGGATCCCTACTCAGAACAGAACGGAACACAGAGAAAGCGTAAGATTGGGGGTCTTGTCGAGCTATTGCAAAGAAGATGAAGACATACATCAACATAGTTTTGGTGCGTGGGAGTTGTAGTTCACCCTGCACCCAGAACACTCTGAACCCCACCAATGACGGATCTAGACCAAACATGGTACACGGAACCCTGGTGACCAACAGAACATACTGGAGGTTTATGTAGGGGGACCAATCCATCCGAGTGGGAGTTGTAGTTCACCCCGCACCCAGAGTACTCTGAACCCCATCAATGATGGATCTGGACCAAACAAATCACACAGAACCCTGGCCACCACAACATATTGGAGGTGTTGCGGGGTGACCAACACACCTGAGTGGGAGTTGTAGTTCACCCTGCACTCAGAGCGCTCTGAACCCCCCTCCCCCTCAATAATGGATCTGAACCAAACTTGGTACACAGACCCAACACGACCAACTGTGAATACACGCAGAGTTTGGGGGTCGTTGCCCTCGGAATCTGGGAGTAGTAGTTCGCCCTGCATACAGAATACTCCCCCACCCCCCAAATAACAGATCCGGACCACACTTGGCACACAGATCCAACATGCCCCACTGTGAATACAGGCAGAGTTTGGGGGTCGTTGCCCTCGGAAACTGGGAGTTGTAGTTCACCCTGAATACAGAACACTATGATCACCCCCCCAAATAATAACAGATCTGGACCAAACTTGGTACACAGACCCAACACGCCAAACTGTAAATACAGGCAGAGTTTAGGGGTCGTTGCCCTCGGAATCTGGGAGTTGTAGTTCACCCTGAATACAGAACACTCTGTACCCTCCCCCACAACAACAAAAAATAACAGATCCGAACCAAACTTGGCACACAGACCCAACATGCCCAACTGTGAATACAGGCAGAATTTCGGGATTGCTGCCCTCGGAATCTGGGAGTTGTAGTTCACCCTGCATGCAGAACACTCTGACCCCCCCCAAAACAGATCTGGACCAAACTTGGCACACAAATCGAACATGCCCAACTGTGAATACAGGCAGAGTTTGGGGGCCGTTGCCCTCGGAATCTGGGAATTGTAGTTCAACCTGCATACAGAACACTCTGAACCCCCCAAACAGACCCGGACCAAACTTGGTACACAGACCCAACATGCCCAACTGTGAATATAGGCAGTTTGGGGGTCGTTGCCCTCGGAACCTGGGAGTTGTAGTTCAATCCATAATTAAACAGGAATACCTGTCGGGTGGTGGAGTGCGGAAGGGTAGAAGTCCACGGCGGGGCGGGCCTGGCTCATGCGGGGGTCCATGTAGGAGGGCATCATCATCCAGCGGGGGTCGAAGCCCAGCATCTGCGGGGGAGGCGGGGGGAAGAAGGCCCGCTGCTGCTGCGAAGGGTGCGGCAGGGCGGAGGAAGAGGAGCCGGAGGGGAAAGAGGAGGAAGAGGCCGCCGGGTAGACCTGCGAAGGCGAGGAGGACGGCTGCCAGCCCTGCATCTTGTACAGGTGGTCCTGACCCAAAGGGAGAGACAATGTAAACAAAGGAGTCAAATGTGGGCTAGGAGAAGAGCGGGAGCAGGAGGCCTTCCTGCCGGGCTCCCACGTGTCACCCCAGGCCTGGGCTTCCGTATCCGGGCTAGGGAGGTTTTCCTGCTGCTGCTATTACTAAAATAAAGGTGGGGTGTTCTCCTCAAAAGCAAAAGTAGAAAGACAGGGAACATCGTGGTAGCATTCAAGTTCAATTATTTATTCATAATCAATATCTTTAAGGGGAATTGGAGTGGACATGCGGTATTAGATGTAGAAGATCGAACTTCCAATCAAGAATCCCAAAAAATAATAATAACAATGCAATGCGGATAATCCAAATCCGAATATAATCCGGGATAGAAAGGAATGGAGAACATTCCCAAAGGACACCAGGCTAAGCATAATACATGGGATACACAAAAGCACAAGGCGGGGGTGCTTGCACAATACAGAAAGGCTAATAGTAACAGCAAACCACGAAATTCAAGGGGTACATATACAATTCGTTTGAGTGAATACAGCAGTAATAGACGAAGAATGTGCTCTCTATGTTAGAATAAAGGTTACACATCCACACTGCTCATTGCTTATAATGCATATCATAAATGAATTAGGAGAAGCTGGTTGATTATATTTAAAGCATTTATCAAAAAGACACACGTATTTGCAACTACTGTGTGGGTATTCCAATAGTACAAAGCTAAAACATCATGTGTAACACATATGTGGAAGCAAAAGCTGGCATGAAGATTGCTAAATACATTGTAGAAAACATACAATAATATTGGCATGTACTGTTGGCATATATCATACAAGTTCAGCATAAATACAAAGATAAATCAATACATACAGTGAATATATACCAGCCACAGATGCAGACACGCATTTACCCTAGCGTGTCTCAATGCAGACCGCAAGATTAATGCCTGGGAATGCAAAGCGGCCGAGCCGCGGCTTCTCCTCCGCCAGATTCGGGGTGTTTAAAGAGCAAGAAATGGGACACAGTCAATGTCTGGGTATATCTAGTGCCTGCTGCACAAATTCAGGGTCCACATTCCCGTGTGGGTACTCACTCAGACTGAGAGACACGCGGAGCAGTCGTGGCGGTCCGCTGTGTCCCGGGTAAGATTCAATTGGCGTATAGCCGTAAAGCAAACGTCGCAAGCTGCTGCAATCCGGAAACTTGTTGCAAGGACGGCGCGAGGTATCCCTGTGATGGCAGGGAGCCTATGCCGAAGAATGTAGCACCGTAAGGGGGGCAAAGACGCTTCACACCAATGGTGGAAGCCTTGCCAATGGCTCTAAGTGTTGTGGCACCATAGTATTTCGCCGTTTCGCGGATATTTCGCTTCGTCAGGGCTAGAACAAAGTTGCTACATGGGCGTCAAGCAGCGGAGTGTTCCGTGGTGAGATTTCAATAGGGCTTCACAAATGGAAGATCCTGTATGGCTGGGATCAGTGTAATCTTTATTCTAACATAGAGAGCACATTATTAGTCTATTACTGCTGTATTCACTCAAACGAATTGTATATGTACCCCTTGAATTTCGTGGTTTGCTCTTACTATTAGCCTTTCTTTAAGCATAATACATACCAATATTCAGTCATAAATCATAATTTATGATTTATGACTGAATATTGGTATGTATTATGCTTAGCCCGGTGTCCTTTGGGAATGTTCTCCATTGTGGAACGTATTTTACTGTCATTGTTTTGATTTACGCTTATGGCATGTATATATGTATATTTGTTCTATTAGATTCACCGGACCAGTGGGATTGCTTTCTATATGTGGATATTAATTACTACCGGGTCCAGATGAAGCCTCATTAGGCGAAACGGTGAGGCCTGACTTTGACCGTCGACCCGCACCCTTCCTTTCTATCCCGGATTATATTCGGATTTGGATTATCCGCATTGCATTGTTATTATTATTTTTTGGGATCCATGATTGGAAGTTCGATCTTCTACATCTAATACCGCATGTCCACTCCGATTCCACTTAAAGATATTGATTATGAATAAATAATTGAACTTGAATGCTACCACGACGTTCCCTGTCTTTCTACTTTTGCTGCTGCTATTACTACCATAACGGTGCTGGGCCTGAGTGAGGACCAGGCCTGGGCCCTCTTCAGCCCTCCCTCCTTGTGTTTGGAAAACCCCACTGAGATCGGCACGAGGCGAGGCTCACCTGCTGCTGCTGCTGCTGCCGCTGGAAACGAGGGGGAAGCAGCTTGGAGAACTTGTTGAACTCCTGCCCCGGCGAGGCGGCCTCCCCGTTCTCCTCCTCGCTGCTGTTGCTGCGATGGGCCAAAGATGAAGCCGCGGCCGGGGCCTCTTCGTCCCCGTAACTGGAAGAGGACTCCTGCGTGTGCAGCTCGGGGTTCCCTGGGAAGAAACAAAAGCACGCTCTGAAATAAATACATCTTTGGGCTGGACAATGGAGGATGCCGGGGAATGCCGGCAGTGCAAGACCCAGAAAGGCCCCTTCCTCCATGTTGGGTGGACCTGTGAAATGAGACAAGACTACACTGAAGGGCAGGGGAACAAACAATTACATTCTGCAGATAATATTATATAAAGGAGGACCCGTCATCGAACGACTGACAGAGACAGAGAAACCTTCCAAGGCAGAGACACCAAACTTGCCAACACAAATAGGCCTCAGGCAAGGAAGGTTTTTAGCAAAGAAACTTCCCCCCCAAAACCTAGAAGGCTCCCAAAACAACAATACAAAAAACTACATTTCCCAGCATCCTCTGCGGCCGCCAGCGAATCCCATTGGCCAACATCGGCCCACACAAAATGCAGGCAAGGCTAGATTAGAATGCTGAGTGATTTGAGTTTAGTCAGTTGGTGTTTGAGGGTTAAACTGTCAAGGCCAAGATCTAGGAGGGAGACAAATAGGGCACCAGGGACACGGGCACCACTGACAAACACATACCCCCAGAATAACACAAACTTGCAAAACCCACAAAAAAAAATAATCCTGCAACACAAAAACCCACCCCAAACAAAATACACAACAAACACCACTGGCAAAAGCAACACCCCCTCCACATCACAACCAGCACACAGCCAGACTGAGACAACTATGCCACCACAACACACACAAAATACACCCCACAAATACCTGACAACTTCCCCAACACAAAACCCAGGACTGCACTCACTACTCACCACCACACACACCTCCAAATAGAAACACGTCACAGGCACAATACTCCAGCAATTCCTACCCACACAACACAACACAGCCTCCTATCACAACCCATCCCCCCAACCTTACGGGACCCCGCACACACAACACCTACCACCACCACAAACAAAAACCAACTCCACCTATATTCCAACCACAACACAACACAACACTGCACTGATACTCTACAAACACACACAAACACCCAAAACACCCCACCCACACAAGCATTCCACAACATACTACCACCCACAATGCCCCCACACACCCACTAACTCACCAAAAAAGTAATACCTACACACAACACAATACGCACATAACACAACCTTGCGTCTACTGCTCAACCCATTTGTATGCCATTCCTTCCTTCAACACCACATACCGACAACTCCCCAGGACTTCAACATCCCACCCACCAGAACAACCCACAACGACACAGCCATGACCCCACCAAGACCATAAGTAACATCAATTCCAATCCTTACATACTCAGACTTTCTCGCATCTCCTAAATAGGGCACAGCAACGCCTGCCGGGTACAGCTAGCAGGGGCGGTCTAAGGTAATTTTAAATGGTAGGCGAACATTATTTTGGTGCCCCAAACATTATTTTGCCGCCCCATGTAAAACAAATATACAATTATAATATCACAATACCATTAGTAGTATTATATTGTATCAATGTATATACAATATATTATACCATACTCATACTATATTATATCATAATTATATTATACTACATTACAATATAATTATATTATAATATATTGACATTATAATATAATATAACATTCTATTATATTATTATAAAATAATAACATTATTTATTTAAATGAAATTATCCTCTACTAAATATTTTCATTGCTCCTATAAAACTCAAATAACCCAAAATAAAGTAAAATAAAATATTATATATTACTATTTTGTACAATACCACTATACTGCAATATTGTTTGTAATATTACATGTAATATAAAATATATCATCATTCTATTGCTATATTGTATTTGTATTATATTGTATGACAATATTAAGCAGAACTGTATAATAATCAACAAGATCAAAAAGCAGGACAGCTAGTAATAATAATAAAGCAACCGCCCTCAGAGACATATAGCAGTATACAAATTATATTATTTACTACCTGTACCCGGCCAAGCGCTGCTTTGGCATTGTGTGATAGGAAAGAGGCAAAGTAGGAAGTAAGGAATGAATTAGCATTCCTTTCCTTCTTACCTTCCTTCCTTGTATCCATCCTACTTTCTTCCCTCCCTGTTTCCTTCCTTCTTTCACTTTTTATTTCCTGTTCTTCCCTCTTCCTTGTTTTCCTCTTTCCTGTGGCCCAGTCTGTATATATGTGTTTTGTGTGTATGTATGAATATATATATATTTGTGTCTATGTGTGTGTATGTGTGCTTATGTTTGTGTGTATATGTGTATATGTATATGTGTGTGTACTTGTGTAGATGTGTGTTAAGTACAGATGTGTGTATGTATGTGTGCATGTGTGTATTTCAGTGCATGTCTATATGTACATACATGTGTGCATGTGGTGAAGACCAACAGTAACATCGCTTCCTGCCTTTTATGCTTCCTTTCTTCCCTCTCCCCCTCAGCTTTTCTCTTCTCTCTGTCCTCCTGCCTCTTCTCCCTCCCTTCCTTCTTTCCTTTCCCTCCTTCCTGCCATCCCTCCCCTTTCTGTTTCAGTCCTCACTCCCCTTGTCTCCCTCCCTCCATTCCCTTCCTACCTTTCTTTCCTTCCTTTTGCTGCTCTCTTCACCCCCTTGTCCCTCCTGTATTGCCTTTTCTTACCTGTCTGTTTTCCTTTCCTTCCTTCCTTCTCTCTCTCCTTCCTCCCCACTTTCCCTCCTTGTACCTCCCTCCTGTCATCCCTCCTTCTCCTTCCTGCCTTCTTCACCTCTTGCCTTTTGCTTTGCTTCCTTTCCTTCCTTCCCGAAGGCAGAGCAGCCTGGCGGTGCCGTTTGAAGGGCCGGCCTCTTCCCCGTGGGCCCAAGCTCAATGGTTGCCTCGGGCCGGCCTCCTTTCTCCTGCAGCAGACGGAACAGCTTGCCATCGGGGAGAACGCCGCTGCTGACTGCCGAAGACTTTAAAGGAGGAGGGCAGGCCGCTGACTTCTGCGAAGCTGAGGCCTCAGTTGGTGTCGCGGCCCAGGCTCCGTAGGCCTCCGCGGCAGCAATCGAGGCCCTGGCTTTGGCGAAGACAGCGGGCCTCCCTTCTCCTTTCGTGCGTTTCGCAGCCAGCAAAGGCGGCACCCCACAGAGAGGTACATTTCCCCTGCTGGCTACCGCAGGAGAGAGATAGGCCGGGCCGAGGCAGCAATCAAGCTGAGGGCCTTGGGGAAGATGGCGGCCCTTCTTTCTTTTTCCTCTGTGCCGGCGGTTGGGGAGGGAGGGAGAAGGGGTTTGCGCACGCAGGGAGCTTTTCCGTGCATGCGCAGTACTGCAGTAGTGTGGGGGATCATGGGAGTTGTAGTCCCATTGGTTTTGGGGTTTTTTTCCATTTTGTTTTAAATTTGGGGGGGAGGGGTTGTGGTAAACATACCTTGTTGGGTTGTGTGTGTATGTGGCCTGGTTTGGTGTGTCTGTGTTGTGTGGTTTTGCTGTTTATAAGCTTGTAGGCACGACAGCTCTCATTTTATATATATACACTAGCTGTACCCGGCACGCGTTGCTGTGCCCTATTTAGGAGATGCCAGAAAGTCTGAGTATGTAAGGGTTGGAATTGATGTTACTTATGGTCTTGGTGGGGTCGTGGCTGTGTCGTTGTGGGTTGTTCTGGTGGGTGGGATGTTGAAGTTCTGGGGAGTTGTCGGTGTGTGGTGTTGCTTGCGGATATACAATGTTTTTTGTCTTTCCGTCTGCTGTGTTGATGTAGAGGTTCTGTGGTTTCCCAACTCTGGAGCACGCTACGTAGAGTTCTCCGTGGGAGAAGCATTCTGTGTCAAGGTCTATGCCACCGATTTGTAGTGGTTGGGGGGATGGGTTGTGATAGGAAGTTGTATTGTGTTGTGTGGGTAGGAATTGTTGGAGTATTGTGCCTGGGGTGTGTGTGTTTTTGGAGGTGTGTGTGGTGGTGAGTAGTGAGTGCAGTCCTGGGTTTTGTGATGGGGAAGTTGTCAGGTATTTGTGGGGTGTATTTTGTGTGTGTTGTGGTGACATAGCTGTCTTAGTCTGGCTGTGTGCTGGTTGGATGTGGAGGGGGTGTTGCTTTTGCCAGTGTGTTTGTTGTCTTTATTGGGGGGGGGTTGTGTTGCAGGATTTTTTTTGGTGGGTTTTGCAAGTTTGTGTTATTCTGGGGGTATGTGTTTGTCAGTGGTGCCTGTGTCCCTGGTGCCCTATTTGTCTCCCTCCTAGATCTTGGCCTTGACAGTTTAACCCACAAACACCAACTGACTGAACTCAAATCACTCAGCATTCTATCCTAGCCTTGGCTGGCTCTGCCCAGCGTTACTATGGTTACTCAGCCTCCCTGCATTTTGTGTGGGCCGATGTTGGCCAATGGGTTTCGCTGGCTGCCGCAGAGGATGCTGGGAAATGTAGTTTTTTTAAATCGTTGTTTTGGGGGCCTTCTAGGTTTTGGGGGAAAGTTTCTTTGCTATAAACCTTCCTTGCCTGAGGCCTATTCTTGTTGGCAAGTTTGGTGTCTCTGCCTTGGAAGGTTTCTCTGCCTCTGGCAGTCGTTCGATGACGGGTCCTCCTTTATATAATAGATAATACTATTATTGTATAATTATACTTTATTATACTATTATATTATATTATTTATAATTGTAATTTAATCTTCTTGCCTGGCAGAAGGGGGGTGAGACTGGATTGCCCTTGGAGGTCTCTTCCAACTCTCACAACAATAAACTATAATAAGGTATAACGATATAATAGGAATTCTATCTGGAAAAAAGAGGTTGAAATGGATGGCTTTTGGGAGTCCCTTCCAACTCTAATAATAATAATAATAATAATATAGAAATTCTTACCTCTGCGGATGGTGTGGCGGTGGCTCTCCGGGGCCGCAGGGGCGTTCTTCTCAGGACGGGCCCCCCTGTCCTCCTGCTGCTGCTCTTTGGGCCCCTCCACGGCCGCCTTCTGCGCCTTCTTGCACTTCTGGTCCAATTCCTTCAGCTTGGCGGCGCAGGCGGCCAGGCGCTCCTCCCGGGCCCGGCGCTCCTCCTCCTCACGCCGCTTGCGGGCACGCTCCACCGCCTCCGACATCTCCGACTGCAGGAACTTCTGCCGCAAGGCGAGCGGAGGCAGCGGCGGCTGCTTCTCCTCTTTCTCCTCCGAAGACGACGACGACTGGCGGAGGCAAGGCCCCGGGGGAAGCTTCTGAAAGGGAGGCAAGGAAGGGGTTCTGGATGGCGGTGGATCACCCACTGGCCGCCCTCCCCAAAGGCCCTCAAACAGGCGTCCGTTTGAGACTAGGCCAATATTCATAGACTGGACCAGTGTTTCCCAACCAGTGTGGCGTGAGCGATCCTCAGGTGTGCCGCGGGAAATTGGAGCCTCCAATCCCCTTTCTTCCCCCTCCTGCCGAACCCTTTTTCTTCTCCGCTCGGGCTCCCTTCTTCCCAGCCTCGCTCTGCTCGCTTTGCCTGGCTTTGCTCTGGGCCGAGTCTGCGCAGAAGCGCCCGCACGGGTCACGCCTTCCTCCCTCCCCCCTCCCCTCCTGAACACGCTCACGCTACCCTCTCGGATCAAAATGGCGGCAGAAGCGGCAGTGGAGAAGGAAAAGTAAGTGTTGGGCAGGAGGGGGAAGAAAGGGCGCGAAGGGGAAGGGGGAGGAAGAGGTCTCTGTCGAAAGCTGGCATGGCAAACTTGGACCTTCCAGGTGTTTTGGACTCCAACTCCCACCATTCCTAGCAGCCTCAGGCCCTTTTCCTTTTTCCCCCTCAGCCACTCAAGCAGGAAAGGGCCTCAGGCTGTGAGGAATGGTGGGAGTTGGAGTCCAAACCACCCAGAGGGCCAAAGTTTTCCCATGCCTGTTTGAGGGACCTTGAAGTGGTGAGCCTCCTTCCAACATTGTGATTCTGGGTGGAAAACAAACAACAACATAACATGACATTGTTTGAGTCCACAGTGCTCTCTGGGTGTAGGTGAACTACAACTTCCAAACTCAAGGTCAATTCCCAAGCAAACCCTTTCAGTACTTTCTGTTGGTAATGAGAGTTCAATAGGCCATGTTTGGTTCAATTCCATTGTTGCAAGAGTTCAGGATGCTCTTTGATTGTAGGTGAACTATAAATCCCAGAAACTGTAACTCCCAAATGTCAATGTCTATTTCCCCTGAACTCCACCTGTGTTCACATTTGGGCATATTGAGTATGCATGCCAAGTTTGGTCCTGATCCAACATTGTTTCAGTCCACAGTGCTCTCTGGATATAGGTGAACTACAACTCCAAAACCCAAGGTCAATGCCCACCAAACTCTTATAGCCTTTTCTCTTGGTTATGGGAGTTCTGTGTGGGAAGTTTGTGTCTTTCTGCCATTCCTGCCAGGATATCTATGTTGTGTTCATCGAAACAGGCCCGGTGTGAATCACACAAAGCCTTCCACGTTCCTTCCGCAAGGCTCTCCTACCTGGGAGTCGGGGAGGGGGGCCCAGCCGTTGACCTTCCTGGGGGCTGCAGGGGCAACCTCGGGGGCTTTGCGGAGGGGCCGCGAGAGTCCAGCCGCGTCGCTCCAGGCCTTGGCCTCCTCCTGGGCCGGGTGCCGGGCCTCTGTGCTCTCTGCCGAACTCAGCGACAGCTGTCTCTGCCGACGGGGGTCCCAGCTGTTCCTGCAGAATCAGAGAAGACCACATGGGCCATCTAGTCCAACCCCAATCTACCATACAGGAAAAGCACAATCAAAGCACCCTCAACAGATAGCCATCCAGCCTCTGTTTAAAAGTTTCCAAGGAAAGAGCTTCCACCAGACCCAAAAGCAGAGAGTTATAATTATTATAATTATTTTTAATTATGAGGAAGAGGTGGAAGGAACCCGGCGCCACGCCAGTGTCACCAAGCGCGGCGTCCCTTTTCGGCGGGGCTTGGTGACGTCAGCAAGTCTCGCCAAAAAAGGGGGGCGACGCCGGCATGCTGAGGACGCTGGACGCGTGCTGAGGTCAGGCGTCACGTGACCAGAACTGTCAGCAGCGGCCCCACCCCCGTGAGCGACCCCGCTCCCCGCTGCGGCCCCCCAGGTCATCAGTGACCAGAACTCCGGCCCCTGGGCCAAAAGAAGAGGTGGAAGGAACCCGGCGCCACGCCGGCGCGCACCTTTTTGGCAGGGCTTGGTGATGTCAGCAAGCCTCGCCAAAGGGGGGACGCCAGAGGACGCCGGCATGCTGAGGTCAGGCGTGCTGACGTCAGCACGCCGTCAGCAGCGGCCCCACCCCCGTGAGCGACCCCGCTCCCCGCTGCGGCCCCCCAGGTCATCAGTGACCAGAACTCCGGCCCCTGGGCCAAAAGAAGAGGTGGAAGGAACCCGGCGCCACGCCGGCGTCACCAAGCGCGGCATCCCTTTTCGGCAGGGCTGGGAGACGTCAGACGCCGCCGCCTCCACCTCTTCCTCCTTGGCGCCGGCGTCTGACGTCACCCAGCCCTGCCGAAAAGGGGCAGGCCGCCGGGCGGGAGAGGCGAGGCGCCCTCCTGCCCTCCCGAGCATGCCCGCGACCCCCCTCGAGTGCCCCCCCAAAAATTTCCCAAATTTTTTTCAATTTTTTTCCAAATAGTATTTATCCCAGGAGGGTAGGCGGGCCGCGTCCAAGGGGCTGGCGGGTCGTGTAGGGCTTGCGGGCCGCCTGTTGGAAAGGCCTGGTCTAACTTATTAGCCTTCCAAAAGGCTTGTAAGACCTTTCTGTTTGTACAGGTATTTGGTCAGTAAATAACTCTAGGCCTTCTACCACGTAGCCGTAGGCCATGGGAGTAATCTTGGTGTGCATGCGTTACTGTAGTTTTAAGTATGCTGTTTTTATGTGTTTTTTATGGTGTTTTTAACATAAGTAAGTCGCCCCAAGCCTGACGGAAGTGGCGACTAATAAGCCGAAATAAATAAATAATAAATAAAAAATAGAGTAAAAAATAATAATAAAAATAATACTAATCTATTATATAAATGGGTTCACGTCATGTGATGTATACCTCAAACAAAGAAACCATACAACGCAGAAACACAATACTTGCCAACAGAAATAGGCCTCAAGCAAGGTACGTTTGTAGCAAAGAAACTTTCCCCCCAATAAAACTACATTTACCAGCATCCTCCGGGCAGCCAAAGACTCACCCAGCCTCTACATTCGAACAACATGATTGGCTGCCAATAAGGGCGGATTTGCATAACTGCTGCACTGGCCAGCAAACATGAAAATTCGATCCATAATAAACTGCCAATCCCCAACACAAACACCCAAATCACCTCCAACCGAAAAATCACAGACCACGCCCAAAATTGACAGTAAGGCTTCATTAACTTGATTTCCTAACTAGCCCTCACTTACTGCGGCTGTTTACGCTCTAAATTGACAGTAAGACTTCATTAACTTGATTTCCCTAACTAGACTGTCATTAAATTGATTTCATTAACTAACTAGCCCTCACTTACTGGGAAGCTGTTTACGCCTAAATTGACAGTAAGACTTCATTAACTTGATTTCCTAACTAGCCCTCACTTACTGGGAAGCTGTTTACGCCTAAATTGACAGTAAGACTTCATTAACTTGATTTCCCTAACTAGCCCTCCCTAACTAGCCCTCACTTACTGGGAAGCCGTTTACGCTCTGAATTGACAGTAAGGCTTCATTAACTTGATTTCCCTAACTAGCCCTCACTTACTGGGAAGCCGTTTACGCTCTGAATTGACAGTAAGGCTTCATTAACTTGCTGTTCCTAACTAGGCCTCAGCTCATGGGACATTGTGTATGGCCTGAATTTACAGTAACCTACCTTGGCACACAGAGCCCCGACCATGCATGATGGGACTTGAAGTACCACCATGGAAAATGGGATTTGTAGTACTTCAAAACCCATCATTCCCCACAGACCACTGTGGCCAAGAACCAAGACCAAAAAAGACCCAACTTGGCACACCATGCCCCCCATGACCCACACTCCATCCAACTGCAGTTTAGAGGAGGGCACACCGTGGATGATTGGGCTTTCTCGCATCTCCTAAAAAGGGCACAGCAACGCGTGTCGGGTACAGCTAGTAACAGTATAAAATAAAAAATAACCTTGGCTCGAGTATAAGCTGAGGGGAGCTTTTTCAGTTTAAAAAGGGGGCTGAAAAACTAGAGTAAATATACAGTCGCGTCCCTACTTCGCGGATTTTCACTCATCGCGGGTCCTGGAACGGAACACCCGCAATAAGGGAGGGAACGGTGTATTCTACCTTTGCCCTTGTTGACATTCATTTCAGGAGGGAAAGCGGCGGAGGGAGGAAGGCAAGGAGGGAGGGAGAAGTGTCCCTCTTGCCAGGGGAGGGCGGCATGGGCGCCCGAGCGAGGGAAGAAGGGAGGGGAAAGAGGAAAGGAAAGAGGAAGCAAACCTGGGATTGATACTCACCATTTCGGCCTTCCGTCCTTGAGGGTTTCCTCCTCTTCCTCGTCTTCGCTGAACTTCAGTTTCTCCGAGTAATCCACTTCATCATGGATGCCTGAAGCAGCAGCATTTAAAGGAAGGAAGGAAGGAGAGATGGATGGATGGAAAGAGCAGAGGGTCATCATTACAGTGGTCCCTCACTACTTCGCGATTCGCTTTTCGCGGACTCGCATTTTTGCGGTTTTCCAATATGGACTTCTACTAAAATAACGTAGAAATCTATCTATCTATGTTTATAATCAAAGTCAGTGTTTGCGGAGATGCGGCGGAATATGTGCCAGCCTTTTGATAGGTTGCCACTATGGGATTCTTTGCATAAAGGACTCTGATTGGCCAGCCTCAGAACTCCAACATTCTACGGCCCCAGAGAGAGGGAATTGGTTGCCACTGAAATGGTATTTGCATAACGGACTCCGATTGGCCATCCACATTCAAACATTCTAAGGTAATGCAGAGGGAAAAGGAAAGGCCTCAGGCAGTCAGACGCTGCGGCCCACAGCAATGACGGATCAGGACCAAACTTGGCACACAGGGGCCCAATGGCCCACTTCACAACGCGACCCTCACCCAATGACCAATACAGACCAAAAGTAGCAGAGCCCCCTTGACCCACTCTACACCCTGGTGCCGTTTCAAGGAGGACGGACCAGAGATGATGGGACTTGAAATACCTTCACACACCTTCCGAGACCGCTGCAACCCTCATCCAAAGAATGATCAAGACCAAATGTGACACACAGAGCCCCCATGACCCACTCTACATCCTGGTGCTGTTTGGAGGGGGGTGGACCATGGCCAATGGGACTTGCAGTACCTTCACTAAGTTCCTGAGACCACTGCAAGCCACATACACATCTAATAGGAACCAACCTTGGCACACAAGGCCTTCCTCAAATAACCCGGGCACCGCCGGGTCCCCAAGCTAATAAATATAATGTCCCTACTTTGCGAATTTTCACTTTTTGTGGGTGGTCCTGGAACCCCCACGATAAGTTATGGAACACTGTACCTCTGAAGGATCCTTTCTGAAAGGTTGGGAGAGATTGAGAGGAGGGAACGGCACGCTCTCTCGACTGCCCTGGGGTTAATAATTTCCGTACCTGCCCAGCTGTCGTCTGCGTCATTGTCGAGTTCGTCCAGCCCTTTCAGGTTCTCTGCATTGATGATGGTGGGCCGGGGCACGCGCTCCCCCTGCGGGCGGGCCGGGCGGGTTGGGCGGGGGGCCCCAAGCCGGGGGTCTTTGCTGCAAATGATGGGGAAATCACACAATCACGGCATTGGGCAGGAGGTTTGTAAGTAGAGGAGGCCTGGGATTCTACATTCTACTGCAGTATGGAGTAGGGTGGACCATGGATGATGGGACTTGAAGTACCTCCACTCACTTATCGAGTGTGCTGCGACCCTCATCCAATGACTGCTCAAGACCAAACTTGGCACAAATAACCCTATTACCCCCTTAACATCCTGGAGAGATTTAGGGGAGGTGGGCCACAGATTATGGGATCTGTAGTACTTTCAAATGCTTTTGTACCAACAGACCACTGTGGCCCCCAACAAAGAATAAAGACCATAATTGGCACACAGAGCCCCCATGACCCACTCTACATTCTACTACAGTTTGGAGGAGGGTGGACCATGGATGATGGGACTTCAAGTACCTCTACTCATTGCCCAAGACCGCTGTGGCCCCCAAGAAAAACCGATAAAGACCATACTTGGCACACAGAGCCCCCATGACCCACTCGACATTCTACTACAGTTTGGAGGAGGGTGGACCATGGATGATGGGACTTCAAGTACCTCTACTCATTGCCCAAGACCGCTGTGGCCCCCAAGAAAAACCGAGCCCCCATGACCCACTCTATAAAGACCATACTTTGGCACTCATTGCCCAAGAGCCCCCAAGAATGACCCACTTGGCACCCAGAGCCCCCCTGACCCACTCGCCATTCTACTACAGTTTGGAGGAGGGTGGACCATGGATGATGGGACATCAAGTACCTCTACTCTTTGCCCAAGACCGCTGTGGCCCCCAAGAAAAAACGATAAAGACCATACTTGGCACACAGAGCCCCCATGACCCACTCTATCTTCTACTACAGTTTGGAGGAGGGTGGACCATGGATGATGGGACTTCAAGTACCTCTACTCATTGCCCAAGACCGCTGTGGCCCCCAAGAAAAACCAATAAAGACCATACTTGGCACACAGAGCCCCCATGACCCACTCTATCTTCTACTGCAGTTTGGAGGAGGGTGGACCATGGATGATGGGACTTCAAGTACCTCTACTCATTGCCCAAGACCGCTGTGGCCCCCAAGAAAAACCAATAAAGACCATACTTGGCACACAGAGCCCCCATGACCCACTCTACATTCTACTACAGTTTGGAGGAGGGTGGACCATGGATGATGGGACTTGGAGTACCAAAGACCAACCTTGGCACACAATGCCTTTCTCAAATAACCCGGGCACCGCCAGGTCCCCAAGCTAGTATTAAAATAAATATAACGTCCCTACTTTGCGGATTTTCACTTTTCAGGAGAGGTCCTGGAATGTCACCCCCGCAATAAGTGAGGGAACGCTGTACATCGTGTTTCCTAATCACCCCCACAATTTACCCCGATCAGCCCCACATACATGCTATTATGATGATGATGATAATGTTCCTCTGGAAGGAGGCTGGGTCCTTACCCGTCTTGCTCGCTGGTTTGGTATTGTCGGAAGGGGATGCGGGGCTCCAGGCGGAACTGGGGCATCGGGAAGCAGGAGGGCGCGGAGGAGGGGCCGCGCTGGAGCGGAGCCGGGGCTTCGGGTTGCTTTGAACACATCTGGAAAAGGAGAAAGAAGGCATCAAACCCACAGCCCCCCCAACACTGCTCAGGCGCCAACTGGCCATGGGTTCAGGGCCTAGTGATTCCTAAAGGGAACTCAAACAAAAGGCCAAAGGACCTAAATAGATAGGCCCTGGGACCCCTTTTTAAGAGACTGGAGAGGCCACGAAATGCACAAAACGGATATGGGGAAGTCAAGACATAGCCTCTTAAGGGATTAGGGAGCCCAGGAAATAGAAGGGGTTGGACTATATATCCCTTTCGATCCCTCAAAGAGACTGGCGAGGCCAAGAAATAGAAGGGGGTTGGACTAGATAGCCTCTTAAATGATCAGGGAGCCCAGGAAATACAAGGGGGTTGGACTAGATAGCCCTTGACATCCCTTAAGAGACTGGAAAGGCCAAGAAATGCAAAAAGGTTGGGCTAGATAGCCTTTGGAGCCCCTTAAGAGACTCTCTCCCTCTCTCGGCATTACTTCGCGAACGAAGATTCTTAGGAAGGACTCATCCCATGCTTTCTACAAGCGCGTTGATGACTAAGAAGGCCAATCTGATAGGCAAGTCCGGTTGCAGAAAGCACAGCAGAAAGTCTCCTTGGGTGGTGTTGTTTCCAAGTTGCGGTTCTCTCTGCGTCGTCGAGACCCGTTCAGTGTGTCTTCTCGAAAGAGGCCGCAGCATTGTGGGTAGTGTGTCTCCACGCCTCCCGATGTGAGACCAGGGTGGACCATTGTTGGTGATCAATCTGGCCGAGCCTGAGGCGTTGTTTCAGGGAGTCCTTATATCTCTCTTTGGGACGCCTCTCTTGCTCTGACCAATGGCGATTTCACCACAGAGTAGTATCTTTGGGAGGCGGTGGTCCTCCATCCTAGAGAGGTGCCCTGCCCAGCGCAGCTGTGTTCTCAATAGCATGGCCTCAATGCTGGTGATCCCTGCTTGCTCAAGGACAGCAACATTCGTCACATAGTCAGTCCAGTGTACATTTAGGGTTGTGCGAAGACAGCGCTGATGAAAGCGTTTGAGGAGTCATAGGTGTTGGCGATAGGTGACCCATGTTTCAGACCCATAGAGGAGAATAGACAATACAATAGTTCTGTACACACTGATTTTGGTGCATTGCCTCAGGTGCTTGTTGCTCCAGACTCTTTTGTGAAGCCTTCCAAATGCACTCTATGCCTTTGCTAATCTGTGATCGATCTCTTGATAAATCTTGGCGTCTGAAGAGATGATGCTTCCCAGGGAGGTGAACTGCTGGACGGACTTAAGCCCAGATGTGCCTATGCTAACGTGGGGGTGATGGTGCTCTTCCTGTGGTGCGGGCTGGTAGAGGACTTCCGTTTTCTTCAGGCTGACTTCCAGCCCAAACAGCTCTGCAGCTGTTGCAAAGCAGGCAGCTGTAGGGCTGCTTCTGAATGGGCGACCAATAAATATATAATTATATAATGCTTTGCCTCAGGTGCTTGTTGCTCCAGACTCTTTTGTGAAGCCGTCCGAATGCACTCGATGCCTTTGCTAATCTGTGATCGATCTTTTTATCAATCTTGGCGTCTGAAGAGTTGATGCTTCCCAGGAAGGTGAACTGCTGAACGGACTTAAGTACAGATTTGTCAACTATGCTGACGTGGGGATGATGGTGTTCTTCCTGTGCTGAGGGCTGGTAGAGGACTTCCGTTTCCTTCAGGCTGACTTCCAGCCCAAACAGCTCTGCAGCTGTTGCAAAGCAGGATGTGAGGCGCTGCAGGGCTGCTTCTGAATGGGCGAGAAGGGCAGCATCGTCGGCAAAAAGCAGCTCACGGACTAGATAGTTTAGAGTCTTAGTGCGAGCCCTCAGGCGGCTTAAGTTGAACAAGCTCCCATCAGTACGATAGCGTATATATACGCCGTCTTCTTCTTCGAGGTCTGCCGTAGCCCTTTGGAGCATCATGCTGAAGAAGATTGTAAATAGCGTTGGTGCAAGAACACAACCTTGTTTCACTCCATTAGTTATGAGAAAGGACACCAAAAGTGTAAGAGACTGTAGAGGTGAGGAAATAGAAGGGATATGGACTAGATATAACCTTTAGATCCTTTAAGAAATATAAGAGCCCAGGAAATACATTGGGGGGGGGGTTGGATTAGATAGCCTTTTAGGGGACGGGGGAGGCGAGGAAATAGAAGGGTGGGACTAGATAGTCTTTGGGGTCCCTTAAGAGACTGGAGAGGCCAAGGGACAGAAGGGGGTTGGACGAGATAGCAACTTAAGGGATTGGGAGTCCAGGAATTACAAGGGGTTGGACTACATAGTCTTTGGAGTTCCTTAAGGGATTGGGGAGCCCTGGAAATACAAGGGGTTGGACTAGATATCCCTTTCGGACCCCTAAGAGACTGGAGAGGCCAAATCAACAGAAGGGGGTTGGACTAGATAGCCTCTTAAGGGATTGGGGAGCCCTGGAAATACAAGGGGTTGGACTAGATATCCCTTTCGGACCCCTAAGAGACTGGAGAGGCCAAATCAACAGAAGGGGGTTGGACTAGATAGCCTCTGAAGGGATGGGGGAGCCCTGGAAATACAAGGGGTTGGACTAGATAGCCTGTGGTGTGTTTGGACTCACAAAAGCGGGCAGCATGTCGTGGTAGGTGGGCGGCTGGTAGAGGCCGGCCCCAAAGGGGGAGGTGGGCCCTTTGCGGAGGAGGAGGGGCTGCGTGGGGCGGAGGGAGGGCTCCTTGGGGTCGGAGGGGGGCCCTTCCGCGGCCGCCAAAGCCTTGCTGCTGCTTCCGCCGCCGCCCAGCTCAGTCGGGGAGGCGCCCAGCGGCGGGGCGGAGGGGATGTTCCTGCCGCCGCCCTCCCTCCAACTCGTCACGTCTGGGGAAGCAGAAGAGACAACAGCGTCACGGACTTACTGCAGAACATCTCCATTAATCCAGAGCCGCTCGCAAAGAAAATACATCTTTCATGACCTGGGCTACTACAGCTCCGCAAAAGCACGCCAAAAAACCATCCCTTTGAATTGTTGCACTTCCCCTTTGGGTTCACCACAGGTCGAACCACTCTCTGTTAGTAATAATAAGGTTCATATTGAGATAACAAGAATAGCAATTCTCTTAAAATATAATTTTCTTTATTTATATCCCGCTCACAATCAAAAACATTAAAACCTAAAGTATAAGAATATCCAATAATATACTATTACGTATTATCAGTACTAATTATATTTAATAGTATTACTATATTAAAGGGGGCCTTGGTGGCGCAGCGGGTTAAACCGCTGAGCTGCCGAACTTGCTGACCAAGCTCTTCGTGAGCGCCGCGGCCTCTGCCTCCTCTGCCATGTTCCTGGGTGCCGCAGCGGCAGGAACATGGTGGAGGCGGCGGAAAGGACGCGGCGCCGCGGCCTCCCTCCACCTCTTCTTCCTTGCCCTCACCGCCGCAGCAGCACCTGACGTCACCCAGCCCTGCCGAAAAGGAGCTGGTGCCGCGCAGGACGCCACACATGCGCAGCAGGGTGCGAGCAGCGCGGCGCCCTCTGCCATGTTCCTGAGAGCTGCAGCGGCCGCCCGGGGGTTTCCCTTCCTTCGGAGAAGGAAGAGGAAAGAAGGTAAGCTCCCGGGCGGCCGCTGCAGCACCCAGGAACATGGCAGAGGGCGCCGAGCCACTCTGTGAAGGAAGGAGCAGCGCCCGCGCGAGCAACAAACGGGCGGGGGGAAGTCCCGCCCCTAGGGCGTCTGACATGGCTTCCCTCCGCCTCCTCCTCGCTCACATTGGCCCCGCCCCTCCTTTCTTCACTGCGCAGGCGCAGAAGCAAGCGCCCAAAGATTGAATTTTTAAAAAATTTTGCGGGGGTCCGGACCGCCCCTTCCCATGGCTGCCGCCCTAGGCCATGGCCTAGGGTGGCGTTATGGGTAATCTGGGCCTGGACACATCAGGCCCGGATTAACAACTTTTTGCGCCCTAGGCCACACTTTGGAATTACACCCCCGCGTGTTGTGCTCCCTCCTGCCCCTCCCTCTCTCTTGGGCCCCCCTGTTGTGGCGAGCGGGCTCCAAAACCACCGCCTTGGGAAGGAGGCCGGCCTCGTGCCCTAAGCACAGGCTCGAGTCCCGCTTGACCCTCCCTTTAGGCCCCAATGACCCGGCCGTTGCTCCCGAAGGCGGGCCCGCCCACTTGGCCTGCTGCTATTTCCCCGCTGGAGGGTCGCTGCCACCTTTCCTCCTCCCTCCTGTCTTTCCTCCCCCTGCGCATGCGCTGCGGCCTGTATCCGGGCCACGGGAGGCCACTTCCCTGAGCTTGCTCCTCTCCTCTGCCAAAGCCTCCAGGGCCTTCCTGAGAGCGAGTTCCGCGGAGCCCGTTGCACCCGTTGTCTCTCCCTCCGGGGCTCTGCCTGGGGGCGTGTGTGGCGGTGGTGCTCTGGCTCCTCCTCCTGCTTCTCCCCGCGGGCGAGCCCCTCAGATGCTGCTACACAGAGGAGGAAGTGAGGCGGGGAAGCCACAGGCTGCCGGCCGCTCCACGAACAGGTTGGAGCCCCAGCCGGCGGCAGGAGAGAGCGGTACGAGGCGGAGGCAGCCCAGGAGCAGCGGCTTCCTTCCTCATCTCCATGCGCCGTTGCGTTTTTATTTGTTTCAACATTTGGGGGGGGGGTGTCCCGTGATCTGCGCCCCCCTCGGCGTGTGTCCCTAGGCCATGGCCTAGCCTGGCCTTATGGGTAATCCGGGCCTGACTCACATCAACACAATCACCATAAACAATCCTTTGGGGCGACACCGTCTGCTGTCAAGTTCAGCAGCTCAGCGGTTTAACCCGTTGTGCCACCGGGTTATTAATATTATTACATTACAATGTTATGATATACACCAAGAGTGAGGTTATAATTGTGTACACTTTGGAAACAACAACAACAACAACAGTAAGTTTTGAAAAAGAGCGTACTCTGGGGGCGGAGGCTTGGTCCGGGCCCATACGACGGATCTAAGGCGCCCTTTTCTCTGCCAGCCTTGTCCTGCTCGCCGGCTGCCTTCAGCGTCGGAAATTCCTCGGGAGAGAAGGATAACAGTCGGCTTGAGGCCCTTGAACCTGCCGGGGGGGGAAGGCGAAACCGTCAGCTAGGCCCCGTCCCGCTTTCAAGGAACTGTTTCCTACCCCATGACCCTATTACTTTGGGCCCAAATCTTTCCACCATGTTTTCAAATGGTATTGTTTTCAAATGCAGGAAAAGGAGGGAACGAAAATCACCAGCAGAATTTGCTTTGACTCCCCTGTGGCTGGAGTAAAGACTTAATAGTCGCAATAATATAAACAACATCAAAAAGAGCAATAATTCTATGAAAAAGTAATAAGTAATAAATAGTAATAACATCAATAATAGTAATATTAACAGAAGTAATATAGTAATAACAGTAACAGTAAAACTAGTAATAAAAGTAACAATAATATATTCTTCGATTAATAGTAATACAATAACAGTAATAAATAGGAATAAATAGTAATGACAAGAATAATAGTAATAACAGGAATAATACTAATAACAGTAACAATCGTAATAACAGTAACAATATTATATTCTTCTATGAATAGTAATAACAACAGTAACAATAGTAATAACAATAATAATGATAACAAACAGTAATAGTAGTATCAATAGAAATGAATAGAAACAATAGTAATAGTAATAAGAATAAATAGTAATAACATCAATAATAGTAATATTAACAGAAGTAATATAGTAATAACAGTAGCAGTAATACTAGTAATAAAAGCAACAATATTGTATTCTTCTATTAATAGTAATAACAATAACAATAATAATAGGAATAAACAGTAATGACAACTATCCTAGTAATACCAGGAATAACAGTAACAGTAATAATCGTAATAACAGTAGCAATATTATATTCTTCTATAAATAGTAATAACAATAACAGTAACAATAGTAACAACAGTAATAACAGAAACAGTAATAGTAATAATAGTAACAATATTCTAGTCTGTGAATAGTAACAACAGTAATAGCAATAAATAAGAATAAATAGTAATAACAACAATAATAGTAATAATAATAGGAGCAATATTAGTAATAACAGTAACAATATTATATTATTCTATGAACAGTAATAACAATAACAAATAGTAATAACAATAGTAATAGTAACAATAATAAGAATAAAAATAAAAGTAACAATAGTAGTAGTAATAAGGGTAATAATAATAATAGTAATAGTAATACAGTGTTAAAGTAATTGCCCAAACCAGCTAACATGATGATTATTCCAACCTTTTGTATATTTTGAGGCCCATCTTTAACTCATTCTTCATGTTCAAAACAACGATTCATGCATTGGTTTGGCACTCACCACCTTCGCGTCCGGCTGGCCTTCCATTCAGCTGTGCCCATGACTTTGGTCCACCTGGCGCTAAATTTGGACTCTGCAAGAGGTAAGAATTATCACCATTATTATTATTATTATTTTGTTACATTATTATATTTTGACATTATATTACTCTTGTTGATATTATTATTGTTACCATTATTATGTTACCATTATTTTGTTATGATTATTACTATTTTGTTACCATTGTTATATTATTACCATTATATTATCCTTGTTATTTATTATTATTACCACTACTACAAGTATTACCATTTTATATTGCAATTATTACCTTTGTTGTTATTTTTATTATTATACTAGCTTGGGGACCCGGCGGTGCCCGGGTGATTTGAGAAGTGCAGCAGGATGTAGAGTGGGCCACTGGGGCTCTGTCTGCCAAGTTTGGTCTTGATCCATCATTATTGGGAGTTGCAGTGGTATCATGAAATTACTGAAGGTAGTGGAAGTCCCATCATCTCTGGTCCACCCTCCCCCAAAGTGTAGTAGGATGTAGATTGGGTCATGGGGGCTCTGTGCGCTAAGTTTGGTCTGTATTGGTGAATGGATGAGGGTTGCATTGTTTTTAGGAAGTGAGTGAAGGTACTTCAAGTCCCATCATCCGTGGTCCGTCTCACACAAAACAGCACCAGGATGTAGAGTGGGTCATGGGGGCTCTGTGTGCTAAGTTTGGTCTGTATTGGTGAATGGATGAGGGTTGCATTGTTTTTAGGGAGTGAAGGTACTTCAAGTCCCATCATCCGTGGTCCATCTCACACAAAACAGCACCAGGATGTAGAGTGGGTCATGAGGGCTCTGTGTGCCAGGTTTGGTGTTGATCAGTCATTGGATTAGGTTTGTAGCAGGCTTGGAAAGTGAGGGAAGGTACTGCAAGTCCCATCATCCATGTTCTGGCCCCCTCCAAAGTTCAGTAGCATGTAGAGTGGGTCACGGGGGCTCTGTGTGCCAAGTGTGGTCTTTCTCGGAGTTTGTTGGGGGGCCGCAGTTGTCTGTGGGAACAGAGGGGTGTGAAAGTACTACAAATCCTGTCATCCATTGTCAGTCCTCCCCCGAACCTCACCAGGACGTGAAGGCAGCTATGGGGGTTATGTGTGCCAAGTGTGGTCTCGATCAGTAATTGGATGAGGGTCGCAGTGGACTTGGGAAGTGAGTAGAGGTACTTCAAGCCCCATCATCCATGGTCCACCCTCCTCCGATCTGCACCAGGATGCAGAGTAGGTCATGAGAGCTCTGTGTGGCAGGTTTCGTGTTGATTAGTCATAGGATTAGGTTTGTAGCAGTCTTGGAAAGTGAGGGAAGGTACTGCAAGTCCCATCATCCATGTTCTGGCCCCCTCCAAACTTCAGTAGTATGTAGAGTGGGTCACTGGGGCTCTGTGTGCCAAGTGTGGTCTTTATCAGTGTTTGTTGGGGGCCACAGTGGTCTGTGGGAACAGAGGGGTGTGAAAGTACTACAAATCCCATCGCCCATTGTCAGAACTCCCCCAAACCTCACTAGGATGTGAAGGCAGTCATAGGGGTTATGTATAGCAAGTTTGGTCTCGATCAGTGATTGGATGAGGGTTGAAGCAGACTTGGGAAGCGAGTAGAGGTACTTCAAGTCCCATCATCCATGGCCCACCCTCCTCCAAACTGCACAAGGACGTAGAGTGGGTCATGGGGGCTGTGTGTGCTAAGTGTGGTCTGTATTGGTCCTTTTTGGTGGCCTCAGTGGTCTGTGGGAACCAAAGTGTTTGAAAGTACTACAAATCCCATAATCCGTGGGTCATGTCCCCTGAAGTGCACCAGGACGTAAAGGGGTTAGGGGGTTATGTGTACCAAGTTTGGTGCAGGTCCATCACCCGCGCGGGTCGCTGTGGCCTGTGAAAGTGGCTGCCACATATCCGCCCTCCGCACACATACATACATACAAACATTCCGTTTTATAAAGGTATACAGACAGATACAGATTTATACCCCAACTGCCCCCTCCCTCCCCCCCGGCTTCAGCTCTCCCACAGCTTCTCCAGCCTTGAGGGGGCAAGGCCAAGCCAACAGTGGCAGAGCCAGCACAATGCTGGCTTGGCACTGCCCACTCAAGGCTGGCAGAGAGCACAATGCTGGCTTGGCACTGTCCACTCAAGGCTGGAGAAGCTGTGAGAGAGCGGAAGCCGGGGGAGGGGGCGGAGCCATGACCAGCCATGTCCCGCCCCTCCCCCCCGGCGTCAGCTCTCCCACAGCGTCTCCCGCCTTGAGGGGGCAGTGCGGCGGGCGGGAGTCATGCCCCCGGCGCCGCTCTCTGCCATGAGTCCCGCCCCTCGCTCGCTGAAGCCGCGCGGAGGAGGAGCATGAGCGGTGGATGTGCTTCAGTGGGCGGGGCTCCTCCTCTGCGTGGCTTCAGCGAGCGAGGGGCGGGAGTCATGGCAGATTGGAGGCTGGCTGGGGAAACAGCCAAGGGAGGCGGCGCCCCAGCCCCTTCTTCTTTTTCTTCGCCGCCGCCCGGCCCTTCCTCTTGCTCCCCCAAGCAGCAGGAGGGGGGGGGGAGGAAGGGGGGTAGAGAGCTTTTCTCACGGCAAAGCAGGAGGTCCGTCACGGCACACTACTGTGCCGCATCACAGTATTACATAACCCTCCTTGAACGTGTAGTTCACGTAATCCTGGGCTTTATCCGCAGAGGCAGCCTCTCCATACAGACAAAAGCTCTTAAGGCCATATTGAAAAACCACAAAACAGCGAGTCTGCAAAAGCGAACCGCGAAGTAGTGAGGGACCACTGTATATCTATTATATAAAGGGGTTGCCGTCATGGAACGACCGTCCCAAACAGAGAAACCTTACAACGCAGAAACACCAAACTTGCCAACAGAAATAGGCCTCAAGCAAGAAACTCCCCCCAAACCTAAAAGGCCCCCAAAACAACGAGTAAAAAAACCCTACATTTCCCAGCATCCTCCGGGGCTGCCAACGACTCTCCCAGCCTCTACATTCTGACAACATGAGTGGCTGCCAATAAGGGCGGTTGCATAACTCCTGTACTGGCCAGCCAACATGAACATTCCAACCCATAATAAACTGTCAGAGGAGGATAAGGCAAAGGGCTGAGGCACAAACACAAACACCCAAATCACTTCCCACAGAACATTTGCACCCTACAAATCACAGACCACGCCCAAAATTGACAGTAAGGCTTCATTACCTTAATTTCCCTGACTAGGCCTCACTTAATGGAATGCTGTTTACGCTCTGAATTGACAGTAAGGCTTCATTAACTTGATTCTCCCGACTACGCCTCAGCTCATTGGACATTGTGTATGGCCTGAATTGACAGTAAGGCTTCATTAACTTAATTTCCCTGACTAGGCCTCACTTAATGGAATGCTGTTTACGCTCTGAATTGACAGTAAGGCTTCATTAACTTAATTTCCCTGACTAGGCCTCACTTAATGGAATGCTGTTTACGCTCTGAATTGACAGTAAGGCTTCATTAACTTAATTTCCCTGACTAGGCCTCGCTTAATGGAATGCTGTTTACGCTCTGAATTGACAGTAAGGTATCATTTTTGTTATTTTTATGGTTATAGCATTGTTTTATTTTGTTCGTGAGTCGGCATGAGTGTTGCCTGCCGATCACTATGTATGTCTTGTAACCCGCCACGAGCCCTCGGGAAGAGGCGGAATACAAATGCAAATAATAAATAAATAAATAAATAAATAAATTAACTTGATTCTCCCGACTACGCCTCAGCTCATTGGACATTGTGTATGGCCTGAATTGACAGTAAGGCTTCATTAACTTAATTTCCCTGACTAGGCCTCACTTAATGGAATGCTGTTTACGCTCTGAATTGACAGTAACCTACCTTGGCACACAGAGCCCCTATGACCCACGCTACATTCTACTACAGTTTGGAGGAGGGTGGACCATGGATTATGGGACTTGAAGTACCTCCATGGATAATGGGATTTGTACTACTTCAAAACCCATCATTCCCCACAGACCACTGTGGCCCAGAACCAAGACCGATAAAGACCAAACTTGGCACACAATGCCCCCCATGACCCACACTCCATCCGACTACAGTTCAGAGGACACACCATGGATAATGGGATTTCAAGCACCTCCACTCACTTCCAAAATTAACTTCCAAGCATCAACCTCTACATCAACACAGCAGACGGAAAGACAAAAACATTGCATATCCACAAGCTCTGCAGAACGCCAGCAACACCACACCAACAACTCCCCAGGACTTCAACATCCCACCCACCAGAACAACCCACAACGACACAGCCAGGGCCCCAACAACACCATAACTAACAACAATTCCAACCCTTACATACTCAGACTTTCTCGCATCTCCAAAATAGGGCACAGCAACGCGTGCCGGGTACAGCTAGTTATATTATAAGCACAGTGTGGGAGACAAGGTGGACATTTTGCTAGTAGAGGCGCCATGGCATTCTGCTCTGCCCAAGGCTTTGCATCAAACATAGGGATGTTCTTGCACGTCAGAGGGCATCGCTAAGCGGAATGGCGCAGGTGGCCCTTAGTGTGTCTCTATGGGTATTTGGGGGCCGGAAAAGGTAACCCAGCAGGCCAACGGTGGACCAAAAGTGGCAAGGAAGACCAAGCAAGCAAGGCCAACCCACCTCCTGGCTGATGGACTGTGTCAGCTTCTGTAAACTGGAGACAGATTTCTGCAAATCCGGCGGCTGCAGCGACTCCGGCGGCTGTGTGGCCGTGGCACCGGAACTGGAGGGAACGGAAAAGGGAACGTCAGCAGGCAGCAAAATAAAAAATCCGAATAAACAAGTCCAAAACACCTGGAGGGCCAAAGTTAGCCCATGCCTGGAGTCCCCCCTCAACGCAATGGGGAGCGGGGGACCTTACCTCTTTTGGTCGGGGGGCTCCTGCTTGTTTGCCCATCCTGTTCCGTCTTTGGGGACGATGATGATGTTGGGGTCGTTGCCTTTGTTCTCCGACTTCAAACTGGGCAAGTTGGCAGGAGGCGGCATGCGCCGGGCAGCGGCAACTTTCCCAAGACTCTGCAAGCCATGCCTAGGAATAACTGGGCAAGCAGAGCCATGAATAAGGAGGGGGAGCGCGGGAGTTACGGATCTCGGCGGGCAGCCTTCGCCGGCTTCGCATTCATTCATCACAGAAATAAAATCTATCTAAATAAATATGTCACTACCTGTTTGTGAGTGACCTCAAATATCCGGAAATACTACACCGATTGCTTGGGCATCCAGCAGGTGGCGCTGTTTTTGATGCCAATCATGCTTTTACCTGTCAAAGGTGTGACATCTATAGAATAGTAGGTATGAGAATACATACAAGGGTTGAATGAAAAGTAATGCCTCCAACTATGTTACTTGGGTTTGGATGGGAGTATTTGAATAAATCCAGCGAATAAATAATCCTTAGAACAGGGGTGCCCACACTTTTTCAGCATGCGAGCTACCTTTATAACAAAAGAGTCAAAAAGATCTATCTGGCGCGCTCCCGGTCCTCTGCCGTGCGCGTACTCCCGTCGTGCGGGGCTTCTTCCGCCAATGAGGCTTTAGAGGGCGGGCCCTGGCCCCAGTCTCTTGACATGGTGTGGTGACGTGACCGCCCATTGGTTGCTCCTGGGGGGGGGAGCAAGGCGAAGGCGCGCGCAGCGATAGGATGCGAAGCTGCGGGAAGGAGTGTGTGTGTGTGTGTGAGAGAGAGAAGGCCTCATCGGAGGAGGATGGTCCCCGCGGTGGGGCTGCAGCTGACGAGCATGACCTCGATGCCGATGAGTGAAGCCTGGACGGGGCCCCGCCTCGTGCTCCGCCCTGTCTCTCTCTCGCCTCGGCCCTCGGCGGCACTGGGGCCCCAGCCAGGCTTCACTCACCGGCATCGAGGGCACGCTCATCAGCTGCAGCCCCACCACGGTGACTATCCCCCTCCGGCGAGGCCTTCTCTATCACTTTCTCTCTCACACACACACTCCCTCCCGCCCGCAGCCTCGCATTCTGTCTCTGCGCGCAACTTCGCCTTGCTCCCCCCCCCAGGAGCAACCAATGGGCGGTCATGGTGGTGTCATAGCTAGCACAAGGCTGGCTTGGCCCTGCCCTTCTCAAGGCTGGAGAAGCTGCTGGTAGAGCTGAAGCCGGGGAGGGGCGGGGCTTGGTGTGGCCTGGCTCCACCCCTCTGGCTTCAGCTCTACCAGCAGCCCAGCCTTGAGCATGGCAGGGCCAAGCCAGTGGTGGCATAGCTAGCACAAGGTTGGCCTGGACCCTCATCAAGGCTGGAGAAGCTGCTGGTAGAGCTGAAGCGGGAGGGGGGCGGGGCATGGCATGGCCTGGCCTGGCTCCACCCCTCTGGCTTCAGCTCTACCAGCAGCTTCTCCAGCCTTGAGGATGGCAGGGCCAAGCCAGTGGTGGCATAGCTAGCACAAGGTTGGCCTGGCCCTGCCCTCCTCAAGGCTGGAGAAGCTGCTGGTAGAGCTGAAGCCGGGGAGGGGGCGGGGCATGGCGTGGCCTGGCTCCACCCCCTCTGGCTTCAGCTCTACCAGCAGCTTCTCCAGCCTTGAGGATGGCAGGGCCAAGCCAGTGGTGGCATAGCTAGCACAAGGTTGGCCTGGCCCTGCCCTCATCAAGGCTGGAGAAGCTGCTGGTAGAGCTGAAGCCGGAGGGGGGGGGCATGGCGTGGCCGGGCTCCACCCCCCTCTGGCTTCCGCTCTACCAGCAGCTTCTCCAGCCTTGAGGAGGGCAGGGCCAAGCCAGTGGTGGCATAGCTAGCACAAGGTTGGCCTGGCCCTGCCCTCCTCAAGGCTGGAGAAGCTGCTGGTAGAGCTGAAGCCGGGAGGGGGGCGGGGCATGGCGTGGCCTGGCTCCACCCCCTCTGGCTTCAGCTCTACCAGCAGCTTCTCCAGCCTTGAGGAGGGCAGGGCCAAGCCAGTGGTGGCATAGCTAGCACAAGGCTGGCTTGGCCCTGCCCTCCTCAAGGCTGGAGAAGCTGCTGCTAGAGCTGAAGCCAGGGAGGGGGCAGGGCCTCCGGAGGCCCCACCTCGCGCTCTGCCTGCCTCTCTCTCATCCAGAAGCAACCCTGGAGCCTCCGCTGCGGGCGAGACAGAGGAGCGCCCTGCTTCTCTCTCATCCGGAAGCAAATGTGGATGGTGCGCAGCGTGGAAAGTGCGCATGGGCGGAAGGTGCGCGCGCGCAGAGCAGAAACACCCCATCTGGCTGCGATCCACCTCTTTCAGTCCCACGATCGACTTCTTGGGCAGCCCTGTAGTAGTAGTAGTAATAAAGACCTTGGCCTGTACTTAAACACAATCGGTGCTGACAAAATCACCATCTGCCAGTTGCAGAAGGCCATCTTACTGGGATCTGCTCACACCATACATCACACAGTCCTAGACACTTGGGAAGGGTCCGACGTGTGAGCCAATACAGCAGCCAGCAGAGTGATCTTGTCTGCTATAGACTCATCTTGTTGCGTTTCTAATAATAATAATAGTAGTAGTAGTAGTAGTAGTAATAATAATAATCATGTGTGATTGTTGTGAACTTGGCTTTGGCATTTAGGTAGAGCAGTCTTTCTCAACCAGTGTGCCATGGCACACTAGTGTGCCGTGACGGACCTCCTGCTGTGCCGCGAGAAAAGCTCTGCCCCCTTCCTCCCCCCCTTCCTGCCAAACTCCAGCTGCTTGGGGGAGGAGGAAGGGCCGGGCAGTGGCAAAGAAAAAGAAGAAGGGACCGGGGCGCCGTCTCCTTCGGCTGTTTCCCCAGCCAGCCTCCAATCCACCATGACTCCCACCATGACTCTCGCCCCTTGCCCACTGAAGCCCGTTCACCGCTCATGCTCCTCCTCTGTAGGAGAGCTGAAGCTGGGGGGAGCGGGCGGGCATGGCGCGGCCTGTAGGTGAGCTGAAGCTGGGGGGAAGGGCGGGGCATGGCGCGGCCTGGCTCTGCCCCCTCCCCCGGCTTCGGTACTCCCAGCAGCTGCTCCAGCCTTGAGGGGATAGTGCCAAGCCAGCATTGTGCTGGCACTGCCCCCTCAAGCTGGAGCGGCTGCTGGGAGGTGAAGCCGGGGGTAGGGGGCGGGGCATGGTGCAGCCTGGCTCTGCCCCCTCCCCCGGCTTCGGCACTCCCAGCAGCTGCTCCAGCCTTGAGGGGATAGTGCCAAGCCAGCATTGTGCTGGCTCTGGCACCGCTGGCTTGGCACTGCCCCCTCAAGCTGGAGCGGCTGCTGGGAGATGAAGCCGGGGGTAGGGGGTGGGGCATGGTGCAGCCTGGCTCTGCCCCCTCCCCCGGCATCGGCACTCCCAACAGCTGCTCCAGCCTTGAGGGGATAGTGCCAAGCCAGCATTGTGCTGGCTCTGGCACCGCTGGCTTGGCACTGCCCCCTCAAGCTGGAGCAGCTGCTGGGAGGTGAAGCCGGGGTAGGGGCGGGCATGGTGCAGCCTGGCTCTGCCCCCTCCCCCGGCCGGTACTCCCAGCAGCTGCTCCAGCCTTGAGGGATAGTGCCAAGCCAGCATTGTGCTGGCTCTGGCACCGCTGGCTTGGCACTGCCCCTCAAGCTGGATCAGCTGCTGGGAGAGGTGAAGCCGGGGGTAGGGGGCGGGGCATGATGCAGCCTGGCTCCGCCCCCTCCCTGGCTTCAGCACTCCCAGCAGCTGCTCCCAGCAGGCCACCAACCGTTCTTTACTGTGTTAGAGTGTCATTTTGGTTTGTGGTGTGCCCCTGGATTTTTTTAATGTTAAAAGTGTGCCGCGGCTCAAAAAAGGTTGAGAAACACTGAGGTAGAGAGTCATAAAAATAATTACTTATTACCATTATAAAAGCAGACAGACACAGAACCAGATCCATAACAGCATAACAATGCCTCGGGTTTTGCAACGTAACGATCTCCACTTTCAATAATTTAAAATATATGTTTTAATGTAAATATTAAAGCGGGTGAGGTAAAGCAGGAGAAGACAGACGTAACAGGAAAGCTCCTTTTGCCCCCAAGCCCAAGGTGGGAACTCCGCCCGGCCTTACCTGTGGTTCTGATGGCTTCTACTGACTTTCCTTTATACTTATCAAACAGGCTGAGCGTGGAGTACTTGCTTTTCCCATCCTTTCCCTTGGTTATTTGCCCCAAACGATCGGACATTGCGATGAAAGGTCATCGAGTAAGGAAATTCTCTGCGCCGCTTCCCGATCTGCCTGTCGGGGGACATTGAAGAAGCACGTTCAAAAGAGCGTTTCCTACCGTTGAAACTCAAGACACAAACCTCATTGCAAAAGGGAAAATAATAATAATACATAATAATAATAATACACTTTATTTATATTCTGCTCTTCTCACCCGGAAGGGGACTCAGAGGGGATTACAGGTACACATACTTAGCAGGCAATCCCTGGCGTTTCCACACACACACATATAGACCAAGAGAGGCAAACTCTGGCCACCAGGGGGAGCTGACGCACTCCTCATCTCTCAGCGTCCCTTGTTGTTCCTTCTGCATTCCTCAGCGTTCCTGGAGTTCTTTAATGGCCTCGTAATTCAGTCAAAATTTGCCTCCCCACTTAATGTGGTACCTCTATCTCCTACTTGACAGATTCAACTGCAAAGGTCGACAGCGGGCTACACTGAAAGGTCGAGCACCCACCTTGACCTAAGCAGGCCTCGAACTCATGACCTACTGGTCAGAGAAATCTTATGCAGCTGACACTTAGCCAGTTGCGCCACATTCCCAGAAAGGCACACAACAACAATAACAACAAATATTGTAGTCATTCAGTTATTTTAATTTAGCTGTATCATTTTGAAATGTTGTGAGCTACCTCAGGTCTCAGTCATAGATAGAATCAATATATATATGATACTAGCTGAACCCGGCACGCGTTGCTGTGCCCTATGTTGGTGATGTGAGAATGTCAGGGTATGTAAGTTGTGGAAATGATGTGAGCATGTTTGTTGTGTGTATATATATGTGTGTGTATGTGTGTTTATAGTTGTATGTGTGGTTATTTTGGGGGGTTGTGTGTATGTGTGTGCAGGTATTGGTTTGTGTTTATTTGTGTGTGTATATATATGTGTGTGTGTATATGTGTGTGTGTATATAGTTCTTGGTATGTGTGTATATATTTGTGTGTATTCATCTGTGGTTTTTTTGTGTTTGAGTACATGTATATATATATGTGTGTTTGTGTATGTATATGTATGTATGTGTGTATATGGAAAGGTGCTGATATGTGTGTGTATATATGTGTATGTATTAGTGTGGATGTGTATGTATAGGTGTGTAGATATATGTGTTTGTATGTGGTTGTTTATTTATTTGTGTTTGTATGTTTGTGTTTATATGTTGGTGGGTATATATATGTGTGTGTGCGTAGGGAACCGCTTGATCTCCCTCCCTTGTGGCCCTCTCCTTGGGCAGCGGAGGAGGCGGTTGAGAGCTCTCCCACGCCGCCGCCGCCTCCCTTCTGCTTTGAAGAGGAGGCCGCAGGGAGAGAGAGACGGTGCGGCTCCCCTCGGCCTCATCCCCGGGCATCGGGAGCGGCGGGTAGTGGCGGAGAGCCCTTTGCCGTCTCTCTTCCGCTGGCCGAAGAGGAGGCCGAGGGAACCCGGCAGCCCCTCTCCCTGTGGCCTCCTCCTCGGGCAGCGGAAGAGAGCGGCAGAGGGGTCTCTCCCCCTGGCCCCTACCGGGGAGAGGGGGGCCGCAGGGAGGGAGGGCCCCCATCCCCCTGGCGGGGCTTCCCCTGGCAGTGGACGGGGGAGTCCTTGGAGGGAGGCAGTTATATATATAGATATATGATATAATATATTGTATATACATATAATATTGATAATATTATAATGTAATACAATATAATACTAGTAATAATATATAATTATATATTTTATATTACATGCAATATTACTAATAATATTACAGTATAATGTTATAGTACAATGTAATATATAACATTAATATTGTGGTATGGCAATAATATCATATATTGTATTTACATTTTACTTGTAAGCTGTTCTGAGTCCCCATCGGGGTGAGAAGGGCGGCATATAAATGTTGTAAATAAATAAATAATAAAATAAATAACAAAGGATTCCCCCAGGCAGGAAGCAGCCAGGCTTTGAAGCTGCAAGGCTATTCAGTGCTAATCAAGGGGACCAATTGGCATAGAATCCTAGAGTTGGAAGAGACCTGGAGTAGGGATATTATATTTATTTTAATATTTATACATTACTTTAGTAGTTATACAGTATTTTAAGTCTTTATAAACTTAAAATAATGTGAAGGAAAGGAAGGAAAGGCCCTTCAAGGCTGGAGGGAGGGAGGAGGGACTGAGGAGGAGGGAAAGTGCCTCGGAGAACAGCGGAGGCAAAAACCCGTGAAACAGCGAAAATACCGCGATATATATATATTAATTTTTAAAAACTGCAAAACAGCAAGCCCACTAAAAGCAAACCACGAAGCAGTGGGGGAATACTGTACATATTAATATCAAAAGTGTCCCTATTTCACGGATTTTCACTTATCGCGGGTGGTCCTGGAACGTAACACCCGCAATAAGTGAGGGAACACTGTATTTTCATTTTTATTGCGTGTATAGATATGGTCACTGGACTAATCGATAAACAGATCACACTTTATGCTGGAAGAAATATTATAATGTTCATCATCATCAGTAATAGCAGGAATAGTACACCACTTTTCTCCCAAAAATGCCTTTCAAGCTCAAAACTACGATATTGTCTCTAACGTGCACCTCAATTTTCAAAATCCTGATCTGCGTGAAAAGGAGAAATCTATATAATCTATATAAATAAAAATGTTAAAAAGTAGTTTTATACGCCAGAAAAAATATGATATATGCCAATAAAGGCTTATTGGATTTGCATAGATCAGTGTTGCCCAACCGGTGTGCCGCGACACACTAGTGTGCCGTGAGCGATCATCAGGTGTGCCGTGGGAGATTGGAACCTCTTGAGTCTTGAATAAGCCACGCCCCTTTATTCCCGCAGGCCAATCCCGTCGCGGTGGCCTTGAACTCCCGCCCGGCACCAAGATGGCAGAGGTGGAAGGACTGAGGGGACGCCCTGAGGGGACGCCAGTGGAGTGGAAGTGCCTCGTCTGAGGCGATGCGGCAGCGGGTGTGCCTGGCGGTGCTAGGCTTGGCGGCGGGCCTGGTGCTGGTCTGGCAGGGTCGGTGGAGCCCTTGAGCCTGAGCCTGGCCCTGGCCGGCGCCGCCAGCTCCGTGGGCTTCCTCTCCTACCTCTACTGCCTCTTCGCCCACTGCTACCACGATGCGGGGAACAATGGGGCCCGCCTCCAGGCAGGTACATGAGGCCTCAGAGACTGTGACATGACGTGGAAGGAGCCTCATGCCCCCCCCCCTACTAATAATATTACAGTATAATGGTATAGTACAATATAGTAAGTTCCAGGCCCAGGTTTCACACTGAGTGTATAAATACATTTAAAAACATATTAACTATATGTATGACTGTGTTAGAGTGTCATTTTGTGTCATTTTGGTTGGTGGTGTGCCCCAGGATTTTGGAAATGTAAAAAGTGTGCCGCAGCTCAAAAAAGGTTGGGAAACACTGGCATAGATGGTCAATCGGTTGGAAGGGAACCCCCCAAAGGCCATCCAGTCCAACCCCTTTGGTGTTAAAGATGTGCGTGTGTGTCTGTATGACCATCCATCTACCTACTATCTAATCTATGTTCTATCCATCTACCTTGTGTTCCATCTATCAACGTCCCTTCCATCTGTCTCTTCTGTCTATTGTTTCATGCTTGGAATTCCTGTTTTCCGAGGGCCACAGCAACGCGTGGCAGGGGACGGCTAGTGGAGTAATATAAATCCAAACAAGAATAAAGCCACTAGTGTCGCTCGTGGCTTCCGAGCCACAGTTTCCCGTTTTGACCTGTGGCTTTTCACCTGTGAAGACTTGGCTTCTGAAATAAATCAATAGGGAATCTGGCCCTAAGTCAGAGAACCAAATGCACCTTTCAGCCCAAACAAGCAAGCATCCCGGCATCCTTCCAAGAGAACAACAACCTGTGAGGCTCCAATACAGGTAACACACTTATATTCGGGTCAGAAATCCCAAATCTGAATACGGTCCTCAATGCTGACAACGCTGCAGAACCCACCTCTCGCTTCAATTGCTGCTAGTGTATACAACAAAACATCCTGGTTTTGCATCGCGCCAAAAGAGAGGACCGTTCTGAATGCGACACCAGGGGACCGGTTTGGAGAGACGTAAACATACGCCCAAACATGTCTGGGGAGCAATGCAGGCCAAACAGGAGCACACAAGAAGAAAAAGCCTCCTATCGTCCCTCCAAACCAGGAAAACTGAGCTCAAAACACATTTAACAAAATTTAATTCAGTCCATGGGGAAGATATCCAAGCAACACAACACTTTCGGGGGGATACTCCAGGCAACCATAACAATGCAATTTGTGTCTTATTTTGCAGGGTTTGTTAATTATACCGTTTTTTAATTCTGTGAGTCCCAGTCCTGAAAGGAGTATACCCAGTGGACTTTTAGTCACCATGAGAAAGCAAATAACAACAAATGATAATAGTAATGGATGCTACTTGAGTCCCCTGTGGGGTGAGAAGGGCAGAATATAAACACTGTAAAAAGGAATACTGATGATGATGACAACAACAATAATAACAAAGGTCCTTCAAATCAGATGAAGAGGTGATGCCTGGTTTTCCATATAATAACAACAATAACAACAATAACAATAATAAAGGTCCTTCCAATCAGATGAAGGGGTGATACCTGGTTTTCCATATAATATAACAATAATAACAACAATAATAAAGGTCCTTCCAATCAGATGAAGAGGTGATACCTGGTTTTCCATATAACAATAATAACAACAATAATAAAGGTCCTTCCAATCAGATGAAGAGGTGATACCTGGTTTTCCATATAATAACAATAATAACAATAATAAAGGTCCTTCCAATCAGATAAAGAGGTGATGCCTGGTTTTCCATATAATAATAATAATAACAATAATAAATGTCCTTCAACTCAGATGAAAAGGTGATGCCTGGTTTTCCATATAATAATAACAATAATAACAACAATAATAAAGGTCCTTCCAATCAGATGAAAAGGTGATGCCTGGTTTTCCATATAATAATAATAATAATAATAAATGTCCTTCAACTCAGATGAAAAGGTGATGCCTGGTTTTCCATATAATAATAACAATAATAACAACAATAATAAAGGTCCTTCCAATCAGATGAAGAGGTGATGCCTGGTTTTTCATATTTGCAATAGTAATAATAATAATAAATTTCCTTCCAATCAAATGTAAAAATGATGCCTGATTTTTCATATATAATTATTAATAATTATAAGAATACATTCCCTTCAAAATGTCACTTTCTGCACACAACCAGATGAAAAGGTGAGGCCTGATTTTCCATATTATAATACATAAATATTATTATTATAATTACAATTATCGTTATAATGATACCAAATACCACTTTCTGCATACAATCAGATGAAAAGGTGAGGCCTGATTTTCCATATTTGCAATAATAATAATAATAAATTTCCTTCCAATCAAATGACAAAATGATGCCAGATTTTCCATATATATAATTAATAATTATAATACATTCCCTTTCTGCACACAACCAGATGAAAAGGTGATGCCAGATTTTCTATATATAATATCATCATAATAACAATAAATTCCCTTGCAAATGCCACTTTCTGCACACAACCAGACGAAAAGGCGATGCCCCGTTTTCCATATATAATTATAATTATGATAACAATAAATTATCTTCCAAAGGCCACTTTCTGCACACAATTGCGTGTTGTCATAGAAGAGAACGCAAATGGCAGGTTCTAACAGATGCCTGCCTTTTGCAGCCGAAGAGGGAGGGGTTTCCCCTTCGGCCCTCCTACGCAACCGCAAGCCACAACCAAAACAAAGCCCGGCACAGATTTTAGGGGGGGGGGGGGAATGGAAGAAATTGAAAATAAAATGTAAAAACACCCTTAGAAACACAGAAAGCATGAAAAGATAGTAATAATAGCAATAATGCAAGAGTGTAATAGCAATAATAGGATTGCATTAAAAAAAGAAAAATGTATTTGAAGAGGAGACAGCGTTACATATAGCATACTTTCTGCGTCGCCTTTTAAAACATTATTATTTATTATTATAAATGCATTAAAAGGAAAGAAACCTGCTGGGAGTTCCATTGCGCGCATTGCACGGTCTGCATTCAGATAGGGAAAAATATAAATGCATCAAAGAAACAGGAAATAATGTGTTTGAAGAGGAGGCTGTGTGGTATGGAGCAGGCATCACATTTATATTATTTTATATTAGTTATTATTTATTTATTTTATTTATTTATTATTTCAGCTTCTAGACCGCTCCTTCTATATTATATTTTATAACTAGCTTGGGGACCCGGTGGTGCCCGGGTGATTTGAGAAGTGTAGCAAGATGTAGAGTGGGTCATGGGGGCTCTGTGTGCCAAGTTTGGTCTTGATCCATTATTATTGGGAGCTGCAGTGGTCATGAAATTACTGGAGGTAGTGCAAGTCCCATAATCTGTGGTCCACCCTCCCCCAAGTCCCATCATCCATGTTCTGCCCCCCTCCAAACTTCAGTAGGATGTAGAGTGTGTCACTGGGGCTCTGTATGCCAAGTGTGGTCTTTATCGGTTTGTTGGGGGCCGCAGTGGTCTGTGGGAACAGAGGGGTGTGAAAGTACTACAAATCCCATCATTCATTGTCAGTCCTCCCCCGAACCTCACCAGGACGTGAAGGCAGTCATGGGGGTTGTGTGTGCCAAGTGTGGAATCGATCAGTAACTGGATGAGGGTCGCAGCGGACTTGGGAAGTGAGTACAAGTACTTCAAGTCCCATCATCCATGGTCCACCCTCCTCCGAACTGCACCAGGACATAGAGTGGGTCATGGGGGCTGTGTGTGCCAAGTGTGGTCTGTATTGGTCCATTTCGGTGGCCTCAGTGGTCTGTGGGAACAAAAGTGTTTGAAAGTACTACAAATCCCATAATCCATGGGTCATGTCCCCCGAACCGCACCAGGACGTAAAGGGGGTCAGGGGGGTTATGTGTACCAAGTTTGGTGCAGGTCCATCACCCGCGCTGGTCGCTGTGGCCTGTGAAAGTGGCAGCCAATCAGAACGTTGCCACATATCCCTCCGCACGCATACATACATACATACCGGTTTATTAGAGATAGAGATAGAGATAGAGATCAGTAATATATTATTTTATACATTAAAAATGCATAAAATAATATAATAATATTACTACTGATTAGAAAGGCATTAGAGAGAAAGAAACGTGATTGAGGAGTTGCATGCATTGAATAGTCGGATATATAGTGAAGAATATATAAATATAAATTAAATAAAGAGGGAAAATGTGTTTTAAAGGGAGGCTTATTATTTTATAATGTAAGATTATTAATAGATGTATCAAATAATAATGTAATAATATTGATTATAAATGCATTAGAAAGAGAGAACCGTGCTTGAGGAGGTGTTGCTTGTGTTTCATCATCGGCATTTGGATTGACAGGTAAGGACATATATGCATTAAAGAGGGGGAAATGTGTTTTAAGAGGAGGCTGCATAAAATAATATAATAAGCATTATTATTATAAATGCTTGATATGGCCTTGCGGCTAATGCAATAAACTATAATGAATATTAATTATTATAAATGTGCTGTATTTATATTATTTTATATATTACTTTATAGTACATTATCATAGTAGATGCATTAAAATGCATAAAATAATAACAACAACAATATATTATTATTAATTATGACAAAAGAAACATACTGGAGGACGTGTTGCACACATTGAATAGTCTGCATTTGGATCGATAGGTAAGGATATAACTGCATTAAAATCTATACAAATATTACTATTAATAATAATTAATCAATAATAATAATAATAGAAAGAAACCTGCTAGTGGAGGAGTTGCCTATTTGGATTGATAGGTAAGGATCATAAATGCATTGGAATGCATAAAATAATAATATAACATAATATATATAATTATTAATGTTGATTATAAAAGCATTAGAAAGAGAGAAAGCAACCTGCTGCAGGAGGCATTGCATGCATTGCATAGTCTGCATTTGGATTTATAGGTAAGGATTATAAATTCAATAAAAGGCATACAATAATAATATAATAATATAATATATATAATATATATAATTATTATTGTTGATTATAAATGCATTACAAGCAAGCCACCTGCTGGCGGAGGTGTTGCATGCACTGCGTTGCCTGCATTTGGATTGATAGGTAAGGATTATAAATGCATAAAAATGCATAAAATAATGCCTTTGAATTGATAGGTAAAGATCATAAATGCATTAAATGTTGTTATATATATACTCTCTCTCTCTATATATATATATGTATGTATGTATTTGTTGATTTAAATGCAATTGAAAAAGAGCAAGGAACCTGCTGGAGGAGGTATTGCAGGCATTGCAAAGTCTGCATTTAGGTAAGAATATATAGGTAAGAATATAGATCTAAATTAAAGAAAGAGGAAAAAATGTGTTTTAAGAGATTTATTATTTTATAATATAGTACATATTATCAGTATATAATAATAATAACCTGCATTTGGACTGATAGGTAAGGATTATAAATGCATTAAAATGCATATAATAATAATAATATAAATGCATAGAAAGGAAGGAACCATTTGGATGGAGAGGTAAGGATATCAATGCATTAAAAGGCATAATAATAATAATAATAATAATAATATAAATGCATAGAAAGGAAGGAACCATTTGGATGGAGAGGTACGGATATAAATGCATTAAAATGCACAATAATAAGGTGCATAATAATAATAATATAAATGTGAACCATTTGGATGGAGAGGTAAGGATATAATAAAAATAATAATATAAATGCATAGAAAGGAAGGAACCATTTGGATGGAGAGGTAAGGATATCAATGCATTAAAATGCATAATAACAATAATAATAATATAAATGTATAGAAAGAAAGGAACCATTTGAATGGATAGATAAGGATATCAATGCATTAAAAGGCATAATAATAATGCATAGGTGCATAATAATAATAATATAAAAGGAACCATTTGGATGGAGAGGTAAGGATATCAATGTATTAAAATGCATAATAATAATACAAATGCATAGAAAGGAAGGAACCATTTGGATGGAGAGGTAAGGATATCAATGCATTAAAATGCATAATAACAAAAATAAAAATATAAAATGAACCAGATTAAAATGCATTAAAAGGCATAATAATAATGTAAAATACTAATATTAATTTTAAATAATACTAATATAAATGCATAGAAAGAAAAGAACCATTGGATGAATAGGTAAGGATATAAATGCATTAAAATGCACAATATAATAATAATAATTGCATAGAAAGAAAGGAACCAGTTTGGATGGACTGGTATGGATATCAATGCATTAAAATGCATAATAGTAATAATAATAGTAATAATAATATAAATGCATAGAAAGAAAGGAACCATTTGGTTGGAGAGGTAATGATATCAATGCACTAAAAGGCATAATAACAATAATACTAATGCAATAATAATATATAATGCACAATATATTAGTAATAATAACAATAACAATAAATGCATAGAAAGAACCAGTTTGGATGGACTGGTATGGATATCAATGCATTAAAATGCATAATAATAATAGTAATAATAATATAAATACATAGAAAGAAAAGAACCATTTGAATGGATAGGTAAGAATATCAATGCATTAAAATGCATAATATAATAATAATAGTAATAACAATAATAGTAAATGCAAAGAAAGGAGCCATTTTGGATAGAATGGTATGGATATCAATGCTTTGAAATGCATAATAGTAGGGATAATAATATAAAGGCATAGAAAAAAGGAACCATTTGGATGGAGATGTAAGGATATCAATGCATTAAAATGCACAATAATAATAGTAATACTAACAATAATAATAGTAATACTAACAACAATACAATAATAATATATGCATAGAAAAAAAGGAACCAGTTTGGATGGACTGGTATGGATATCAATGCATTAAAATACACAATAATAATAGTAATACTAATAATATAAATGCATAGAAAGAAAGGAACCATTTGGATGGAGACGTAAGGGTATCAATGCACTAAAAGGCATAATAATAACAATAATAATAATGCATAGGTAAGGATATCAATGCATTAAAATGAATAATAGTAATAATAATATAAATGCATAGAAAGAAAGGAACCATTTGGATGGATAGGTAAGGATATCAATGCACTAAAAGGCATAATAACAATAATGCATAGGTAAGGATATCAATGCATTAAGATGCACAATATAATAGTAATAACAATAACAATAAATGCATAGAAAGAAAGGAACCATTTGGATGGAAATGTAAAGATATCAATGCACTAAAAAGCATAATAATAACAATAATAATAATGCATAGGTATGGATATCAATGCATTAAAATGCACAATATAATAGTAATAATAATAACAATAATAATAAATGCATAGAAAGGAAGGAACCAGTTTGGATGGACTGATATAGATATCAATGCATTAAAATGCATAATAATAATAGTATAGAAGTAATAATAATATAAATGCATGGAAAGAAAATTAATATAAATAATGATAATGCATAGGTAAGGATATCAATGTATTAAAATGCACAATATAATAATAGTAATAATAACAATAACAATAATAAATGCATAGAAAGAAAGGATGGATGGAGATGTAAGGATATCAATGCACTAAAAGGCATAATAATAACAATAATAATACTGCATAGGTAAGGATACCAATGCATTATAATGCACAACATAATAATAGTAATAATAATAACAATAAATGCATAGAAAGGAACCAGTTTGGATGGACTGGTATGGATATCAATGCATTAGAATGCACAATAATAATAGTAATAATAATAATGCATAGGTAAGGATATCAATGCATTAAAATGAATAATAATAGTAATAATAATAGTATAAATGCATAGAAAGAAAGGAACCATTGGATGGAGATGGAAGGATATCACTGCATTAAAAGGCATAATAATAATAATGCATAGGTAAGAATATCAATGCATTAAAATGCACAATATACTAGTAATAACAATAACAATAAATGCATAGAAAGAAACCGGTTTGGATGGACTGGTATGGATATCAATGCATTAAATTGCACAATAATAATAGTAATAATAATATAAATGCATAGAAAGGTAGGAACCATTTGGATGGAGATGTAAGGATATCAATGGACTAAAAGGCATAATAATAGTAATAACAATAACAATAAATGCATAGAAAGAAAGGAACCAGTTTGGATGGAGATGTAAGGATATCAATGCACTAAAAGGCGTAAGAATAATAATAATGCATAGGTATGGATACCAATGCATTAAAATGCACAATATAATAATAGTAATAATAACAATAACAATAATAAATGCATAGAAAGAAAGGATGGATGGAGATGTAAGGATATCAATGCGCTAAAAGGCATAATAACAACAACAATAATAATGCATAGGTAAGGATATCAATGCATTAAAATGCACAATATAATAATAGTAATAACAGTAACAATAATAAATGCATAGAAAGAAAGGATGGATGGAGATATAAGGATATCAATGCACTAAAAGGCATAATAACAACAACAATAATAATGCATAGGTAAGGATATCAATTCATTAAAATGCACAATATAATAATAGTAATAACAGTAACAATAATAAATGCATAGAAAGAAAGGATGGATGGAGATGTAAGGATATCAATGCACTAAAAGGCACAATAATAACAATAACAATAATAATGCATAGGTAAGGATATCAATGCATTAAAATGCACAATATAATAGTAATAACAATAACAATAATAATAAATGCATAGAAAGAAAGGAACCAGTTTGGATGGACTGGTATGGATATCAATGCATTAAATTGCACAATAATAATAGTAATAATAATAATATAAATGCATAGAAAGGTAGGAACCATTTGGATGGAGATGTAAGGATATCAATGCACTAAAAGGCATAATAATAACAATAATAATAGTGCATAGGTAAGGATATCAATGCATTTAAATGCACAATATAATAATAGTAATAATAACAATAAATGCACAGAAAGAAAGGAACCAGTTTGGGTGGACTGGTGTGGATATCAGGATATCAATGCATTAAAATGCACAATAATAATAGTAATAACAATAACAACATAGGAAGGAAGGAACCATCGGATGGAGAGGGAAGGAGAGCACTGCCTTGGAAGGAGGCATCTTGCCTTGATCTCCAGGCAAAACACTGAATGGGTGCCCTTTGGAAGGCGAAATGGGAGTCGGGGGCCCCCCAAAGAGGCCCCCATATGGGGGGCGGGGCCCCTAGGCCCTTCCCGGCCCAGTGGGGGCCCTCCTGGGGGGCTCCTGAGGGCGCCTCCCCCTTTTCCAGGGCTCCCCCCCTCCCTGGCCTGCCTCAGCCTCCATTTTGTTTCAGGCCGGGCCTACCGGGACGGGGATGGGGGGCAGGCCTTTCCCGCCCACTTAGGGGCCCCTCCGCGGACCCGGGGCCCCCGAGACCCACCTGAGAGGGTTGCGGGGAGCCTGGGGTTTCTGGCGGAAGCGGTCCCGGAGGCCTCGGGGGCCGGGAGGGCGGCGGATGGCGGAGGATTTCCGGGGGGCAACGAAAACGGCGGAGGAGGCTGCTTCTGGGCGTCTGCTCGGCTAGGCCTCCTCCTTCTTCTCCGCGGCCACCGAGGCGCCTGTCAATCTACGGCTAGAGCGAGCGGAAGTGGCTGCGCAGGGAGGGAGGGAGGGAGCGAGGGAAGGAGGGAGGGAACAGCGACTCCCATCGGGCTCGCCGAGGAATGCAGCCCTGGATGCAATTGGGAAAGAGAGTGGAAGGGGAAAAAGGAGAGAGATACACACACACACACACACATATACATATATATACTATATACACACATACACACACATATACATACACATATATACATACACACATATATATACAAATACACACATATATACATACACACACACATATACATATATATACACACACATATACACACATATATACATACACACATACATATATATACATATGCACACATATAGATATATACATACAGACATACATATATACTGTATATATACATATACATACAAACACACACACATATATATATACATATACACACATACACTATTTTAATGCTTGTAGTTGTTTTGAGTCTCTTTTGTACAGAGAAAAACATAATAATAATAATAATAATAATATATGGTACCATCAATTTATTTGGGTATAAATTTTATATATATATATATATATATAAATATATATAATTACTATTAAAATATATAGTAATAATAGTAGTAATCATAATAATATACTCGAAGAATAATATTTTATGTATAGATAGTAGAGTACATTATAGTGTAATAATATATTAATAATATAGTAGTAATTATAATAATATATGGGCAGGTTAGAAATATGGGAAATAAATAAATATAGTATTGTTCCAGGCATATATATATATATATATATATATATATATATATATATAAAATAGCAATAATAAAATATGGTACTGTTCCATTATTTGGGATATATACTGTAATGGTGCAGAATTAGTATAGGAAACGTGTGAAATTAGTATAGGAAAAATATGCCACCAAAATGGAATCGATCCGTTAACTTGCGGATACGGGGACCGAGAGGGTTTCCGTATCCGCGGTTTAAAGGAATGCAGCCCCAGCCTCCACAGAACACCTCTGGTGTTCCCTATCATTATTTATGTTATTACATTATATATTATTACATATTATATATATATATATATCCCCGAATAATGGAACATTACCATATTTTATTGTGTGTGTGTGTGTGTATATATATATATATATGTAATATGTAATAATATATAATGTAATAACATAAATAATGATAGGGAACACCAGAGGTGTTATGGGGAGGCTGGAGCTGCATTCCTTTAAACCGCGGATACGGAGCCCCCCTGGTCCCCGTATCCGCAACTTAACGGATCGACTCCATTTTGGTGGCACATTTTTCCTATACTAATTACGCACCTTTCTGCTGTCTTGGATTTTCCATTTGGACTTCTTCTCCTCCTCCTCCCCGGGAAAAACAGCCTGCACCCCGTGCGTGAGTTCGCTATGTGGTCATCCCTAGGAACCCCACGAAGGCAGGCCAGCTATGCCTGGACCACGGCGAGTTGGGATTCATAGTTCTCCTCTTCCACAAAGGACAGACTCCTCCAGTGCTGACCAAATAGACTTACGCAGTGATCTTCTCAGAGATGCTCTCCTTTTTCTCTCCAGTGAATTTCCTCTTAGGAATGCAATAAAAACCTAAAAACATGGGTGGGAGGGAGGGAGGGGGTATGAACCCCTTATTTTCCATCCATGTATTTCCCTGCATGTTCCCCTCTCCCCATGTATTTCTCCCATATGAAATATTAAAAATATGAAATATTAAAAATATGCATCTACCTACCTTCCTATCTCCCTATGTACTTACCTAGCTACCTATGTATCTACCTACCTATCTACTTACTTACCAACGTACCTACCTACCCATCTATGTACCTACCTACCCATGTACCTACCTGTCTACCTACCTGTCTACCTGCCTATCTATGTACCTACCTATGTACTGACCTATCTACATACCTACCCGTCTATCTACCTACCTGTCTGTCTACCTACCTATGTACCTACCTACCCATGTACCTACCTGTCTATCTATCTACCTACCTATGTATCTACCTGTCTATCTACCTACCAATGTACTTATCTATGTACCTACCTATCTATGTACCTACCTGTCTATCTACTAACCTACCAGCCTACCTACCTATGTACCTACCTATCTATCTATGTACCTACCTGTCTATCTACTTACCTTCCAACCTACCTATCTACCTACCTATCTATGTACCTACCTACCTATCTACGTACCTGTCTATCTACCTATCTACGTACCTACCTGTCTTTCTATCTATGTACCTACCCACCTATGTACCTACCTACGTAACTACCTACCCATGTACCTACCTATGTACCTACCTACCTATGTACCTACCTGTCTATCTACCTACCTACCTATGTACCTATCTACGTATCTACCTATCTATGTACCTACCTCTCTCTCTACTTACCTACCAACATACCTATGTACCTACCTGTCTATCTACTTACCTACCTACATACATACCTATCTATCTACATACCTATCTATCTATGTACCTACCTACCTGTCTATCTACCTACCTATCTACGTACCTACCCTATCTACATACCTACCTGTCTATCTATGTACCTACCCATCTGTGTACCTACCCATGTACCTACCTACCTATGTACCTACCTATGTACCTACCTATTTACCTACTTACCTATGTACCTGTCTACGTACGTACCTACCTACCTATCTGTCTAACTATCTACCTCTCTATCTACCTATGTACCTACCTACGTACCTACCTACCCATGTACCTACCTACCTATCCATCTATCTCTAAAGGGGCTGGGCTGGCCTGGCCATTTGGAGTTCCCTTCCAACTCTAGGATTCTGTGATAGGTCTTCAATCTGTCTCTCTCTCAGTCCTATCTATGGCTGGATGGCCATCTGTCGGGAGGGATCGGGTTGCATTCCCCATCAAGTGTGGTGCACTGTGAATAATAATACGCCAATAGGGGAGTTGATCTACACCAGGATGTAGAGTGGGTCCCAAAAGTACCGTGTGTAAGCCCACGTAGAGGAAAGGGGTTATCAGCAAAGGGGAATTCTAGTTTCCCAAAGCACAGAAGCCAAAATCCCAGGAGAGAAAAGACCCGACACTCTTTTACCAAGCCGTGATTTATTTCTTCCATTTGCAAACATTTGAACCCGGACTTTCCCTCCCAAAGCAGGCAACGGAGGCTTGGCGGACTACGTCTCCCACCGCCCCCTGCTTGATCTAAAAAGGTAAACAAAGAAGGAAAGAGGGAGGCTGCAGAAGCCATGGCTTCCCAAAATGGCAGCCCCAACCAATGGGGAAGACATAGTTCACTGGGGGCCTCGACCACAAAGAAGTCAAAGGAGAGACGTAGTGCTCCGCCGCTATTGACAACAAGGCCACCGAAGGGGAGATGTTACGTGCCTTCTCGTGGAAACCAGAAGGGAGGCTTAGTGTGTTGGTGTGGAAACCAAAAGAGAGACATAGTGCACCAAGGCCATTCAGCACACAGATGTAGTGCACTGACGCGCCGCCGTTGACTGCATGGAAACCAGATGGGAGGCATAGTTTGTGGTGGGCGTTGACCGCATGGAACTCATGACTTGCCATGGCCCTTGACATGGAAACCAGAGGGAAGACGTAGTGTGTTGGTACCACATGGAAACCAGAGGGAAGCCAAAGGGGAGATGTAGCGTGTTGCGGGTGTTGACTACATGGAACTCAGGGGGAAGTCAAAGGGGAGACATAGTGTGTCGCTGACCATAACTGAAAGTGAGACGTAGTGCATTGTAAGTGTTGACCATGTGGAACCCAAAGTTCATGCGCCATGGCCTTTCACACGGAAATCAGAGGGAGTTGTAGTATGTTGTGGGCATTGACTGCATGGAACTCAAGGGGAAGATATGATATGTCATGGCCCTTTACCTGGAAAACGAAGGAGAGACGTAGTGCACTGCTGCCATTGACCACGTGGAACTCAAAGGTCATGTGTCACGTAAACGAGAGGGAGACGTAGTGCATCGGCACCACTGACCATAAAGAACTCAAAGGTCATGCGCCATAGCCTTTTACATGGAAACCAGAGGGAGATGTAGTATGTTGCGGGCATTGACTGCATGGACCTGGAAGGGGAGGTGTGGTGCGCCACGGCCCTGGGCACGAGGGGGGCGGCGGTGCCCCTTCACCACATGGCGATGAGCATCTGGCAGGTGTTGGAGGACATCCAGAGGGCCTCGACCAGGCGGAACTGGAGGAAGCCGCAGGCGAATCCGGCCAGGACGTCGGTGACGTGGTGGCGGCCCACGACCACGCGGGAGAGGCCCACCAGGCCGGCCCAGAGCACCAGCAGCACGCGCAGCGGGACGGCCAGCACCAGGTGGTTGAGCAGGAACTTGGCCACCATGGCCGCCCGGCTGGCCTGCCCCGCAGGGAAGGCGTACAGGTCCAGCGTCAGGTAGTCCAGGGCCCCCGGGGCCACGTCAAAGGGCCCCCGCCGCTTGGCCAGCTTCTGCACCCAGGCCACCAGCACAATGTCCAGGAGCAGCGCTGCAAAGGCACAGAGAGGGAGAGAGCCAATCAATCAGGGTCACCAGCACTGTTTATGGTTATTGTGACTATTATTACTAATATTTAGTTCTATTACTATTGTGACTATTATTATTATATATTATTTAGTATAATTATTATTTCATTATTATTGTGACTATTATTTATTTATTATTATTATTTAGTTTGATTATTATTTTGTCATTCTTATTGTGACTATTACTATTATTTAGTTTGATTATTATTTTATTATGATTACTGTGACTATTATTATTTAGTATGATTATGATTATTGTGACTATTATTACTAATATTTAGTTCTATTATTACTGTGACTATTATTACTGATATTTAGTTCTATTATTATTGTGACTATTATTATTATATATTATTTAGTATAATTATTATTTCATTATTATTGCGACTATTATTTATTGATTATTATTATTTATGATGATGATTATTTTGTCATTCTTATTGTGACTATTGCTATTATTTAGTTTGATTATTATTTTATTATGATTATTGTGACTATTATTATTATTTAGTATGATTATGATTATTGTGACTATTATTACTAATATTTAGTTCTATTATTATTGTGACTATTACTATTTCATATGATTTCTATATTATTATTGCCTCTATTATTATTTAGTTTGATTATTTTATTATTATTGTGACTATTATTACTATAGTTCTATTATTATTATTGTGACTATTATTTTTATTATTGCAACTATTATTTAATATTTAGTATAATTATTATATATTATTTAGTATAATTATTATTTCATTATTATTGTGATTATTATTATTTATTATTATTATTTAGTTTGATTATTATTTTGTCATTCTTATTGTGACTATTACTATTATTTAGATTATTATTTTTATTATTCTGACTATTATTATTACGATTTAGTATGATTATGATTATTGTGACTATTATTACTAATATTTAGTTCTATTATTACTGTGACTATCATTACTAATATTTAGTTCTATTATTATTGTGACTATTATTATTATATATTATTTAGTATAATTATTATTTCATTATTATTGTGACTATTTTTTTTTTTTAGTATGATTATTATTATTTATTGTGACTTATTATAATAACGATTCTATGTTTTGACCTCGGAATGGACTACACAATGCCGTAATGGGACATACCATAATGGGACATACAATGCTATATAATGGGACCTACCATAATGGGATATGGAAAAATCATCATGGGACACACAATATCTTAATGGGACCTACAATGCCCTCCATGCCCATATATGATCTATACATCGATACAATCCCATGCTCTGCCCTCCATGCCCATATATGATCTATACATTCAACCAGGAGGTCCTTGGTGCTCTGAGACCAGGGGCGGTCCTACCGGTAGGCAAAGGACGCCGCTGCGTGGGGCGCCATCTGGGTAAAGGGCGCATTCCCCCGCCCACCAGACAGCGTCCGGCCAGTGTTCCGCTTTTGGGCCTTGTGCGCTCTGATGCTTCTGCGCTTCTGCGGCTGCGCACAGGGGCTTCTGGGCATGCGCGGAGGGGAGGGCGTACCAAATAGGGAGTGCTGTGTTTACAGGCTTCTGCGCCTGCGCACAGGAGCTTCTGGGCATGCGCGGAGGGGGGACATGCCTAATAAGGAGTTCTGTGTTTACAGATTTCTGTGCCTGCGCAAAGGAGCTTCTGGGCATGCGCGGAGGGGGGGGACATGCCGAATAGGGAGTGCTGTGTTTACAGGCTTCTGCGTCTGCGCACAAGAACTTCTGGGCATGCGCGAAGGGGGCGCACGTGCCGAATAGGGAGTGCTGTGTTTACAGGCTTCTGCGCCTGCGCACAGGAGCTTCTGGGCATGTGCGGAGGGGGCGCATGTGTTGAATAGGGAGTGCTGTGTTTACAGGCTTCTGTGTCTGCGCACAGGTGCTTCTGGGAATGCGCGGAGGGGGGCGCCAAAATAATGTTGGGGGGGGCGCCAAAATAATGTTCGCTTACCATTTAAAATGACCTTAGACCGCCCCTGCGAGTCCCATTATCCACAGCGGAGGAATGACATTACGAGGCCTGCTCAGTCCTACCAACCCCGCAAAGATGTCAACATTGCCAAGGGACGCGGCCTTTGCGCATGATGGGACCTTGTCGCATGTGGTTTGCAACTCTGGCCCGGAATAGATCATCGCATGAGACAGAAATGGGACGGAGAGGCCCTTGGCGGCCTCGGGCCAGAGGGGGAGGGAGGCCCTTGGCGCTCTGCATCTCTCCTCCACCAGGAAAGGGAATCTTTGCAGGAGAAGGGGCACCCAAGGGCCATCCAGTCTGACCCCCACCTTGGGTAGACCCATTAGAGAGGGATATATCCCTTAGAGAGGGATGTAAACATTGGGAAGGGACCCTTTGCAGAAGAAGGGGGTCAGCCAAAGGTCATCCAGTCTGACCCCTTTCTGCCAAACAGGAAATGGTCGCCCTGAGCCCCCTTGTGGGAGAAGAGCGGGGTAGAAATAAAGTTAATAATATTAATATTATTAATATTATCATTATTAATATTATCGATATTAATATAATTATTAATATTAATAATAATATTAATTATTTTAACATTAACAGTAATATAATAATATAAATAAAATTAATATAATTATTAATATTAATATTAGTATTAATAAGTATATTAATATTAATAATTACATTAATATTGATAATTACATTAATATTGATAATGTGGAATTACTTGGGATAGAGTCTCCTTTGCGTAGATAAAAAGCAGAGTATAAATAAACATAATGATAACAACAACAACAATAATAATAATAACAACAATAATAATTAGATCCCTTAGAAAGATAGGGCACTTTATAGAAGCATCGAGGAAAGGTCACCCAAAGGCCATGCAGCCTGACCCACCTTCTGCCAGGCGGGAAGACACCATCCGATCCCTCCCAACAGATGGCCATTCAGCCATCTAAGGAAAGGAGATGCCTCCAGGCTCGCCCCTTTGTCAGCATTGGGGGAAGCAACACCCATGCAGCCCTGAATCGATTTTGCCTGCCAGCCGATTGGTCTACTACTTAGTGTAATTTCTGTTCCAGGGATCTATATTTTCCATTGGGAAGGGAATCCCACAGACACTAAATCCATAGAGACCTCTGCATAGATTGGGTGGAACCTATAGAAGTGACTCTGCAAGCGACGTCAGGGAGATTAATTACTTGCAAAGTCCAAGCGGGTATTATCTATCTATCTATCTATATAATAAAAGTGTTTGCGGCGGTGAGGGGGACGGGAGGTGTGGAGGAATATGTGCCAGCATTTCGATTGGTTGCCACTGTGGGATTATTTGCATAAAGGGCACTGATTGGCCAGCCTCAGAACTCCGACACTCTAAGGCACCAGATTATTTGCATAAAGGAGTCAGATTGCCTAGCCTCAGAACTCCAACAATCTAAGGCACCAGACAGAGGGCATTGGTTGACACTGAGGAACTATTTGCATAAAAAACTCTGATTGGCCAGCAAAACAGAATGCAACTGAATGCTTGAGTTAGCCGAATGACCGCTTTTTTCCCCGTTGGAAATGGAATGTTCATTTTCTGGGAGGTGCAGAGGTGCCAAGGAATATGTGACACCATTTTGATAGGTTGCCACTATGGGATTATTTGCATTCAGGACTCTGATTGGCCAGCCTCAGAACTCCAACATTCTACGGCCCCAGACAGAGGGGATTGGCTGCCACTGAAATGGTATTTGCATAAAGGACTCCGATTGGCCATCCACATTACAACATTCTAAGGTGACGCAGAGGGAAAAGGAAAGGCCTCAGGCAGTCAGACACTGCGGCCCACAGCAGTGACGGATCAGGAGCAAATTTGGCACACAGGGGCCCAATGGCCCACTTCACAACGTGACCCTCACCCAATGACCAATACAGACCAAAATTAGCACACACCCTGGTGCTGTTTCAAGGAGGATGGCCCACAGATGATGGGACTTGAAATACCTTCACTCACCTTCCGAGACCGCTGCGACCCTCATCCAGAGAATGATCAAGACCAAATGTGACACACAGAGGCCCCATGACCCACTCTACATCCTGGTGCTGTTTGGAGGGGGGTGGACCCTGGCCAATGGGACTTGCAGTACCTTCACTAAGTTCCTGAGACCACTGCAAGCCACGTAAACATCTCATAGGAACCAACCTTGGCACACAAGGCCTTCCTCAAATAACCCGGGCACCACCGGGTCCCCAAGTTGTATATAAATAAAACCCAAAGTGACCTGGGAATAGAAGAGTTCTGGGTTTGGACTGTCTGGCCTTTGAGGTCCCTTCCAACTCTATGATAGGTTGGGGTGGCCATCTGTCAGGAGGGCTTTGACAATGTCTAGGGCAGAAAGAGATCCAATATATCAAATCCGACAATGGGAAGGGACCCCAAGGGGGAGGTTGAGGAGAAGAAGGAGAAGAACAGGAAGAGAAGGAAGGAGGAGGAGAAGAACAGGAAGTGGAGGGTGTCGTGGGACTCACCCAGGAGGAGGTTGAGGAGGACCTCCTGGCCGGCCAGGGTGGAGCTGCGCACGAGGCAGAGGAGGGTGCCGGCCACCCAGGGCAGCCCGTGCCCGGTCAGGCCCAGCAGTAGTACCATGGAGCGGGCGCTGCCCCAGGAGGAGGCGCTACTGGCGCAGACCCCCAGCCGCTTGGAGATGGAGATGTCGATGGCCAGGAGGGCGCTGTAGGCGATGCCCCGGAAGGAGGGGTTCAGCTGCATGCAGTCCTCCTCCGGCAGCTGCTGGGACGCGCGCCGGGCCGCACTGGGGGCCCCATCCGAGGTCGGCGGGCCCCCCTTCTTATTCGAAGAGGAAGTGGGGGGCTCCTGGGTGCCCTTGGGGGGCTGGCTCAGGGACAGAAACTCGGCCCGGTTCAGGAGGTTGTTGCGGTCCCGGGCCCGGGCGCGACCCTGCGACGACGAAGACGACGAGGACGAAGGGGCCGCCACCGTCCCGGGCATCCTCTCCGGTCCAAGAGCAGGCCTGGCACAAAGGGAGACATAGGGCACAAGGTCACGACCTCTGCATGTAAACATTGGCACGGGACACGGCGTCAGCGTCACCGCGGCCAAAGGCCGGGGAACCCCATTCTCCTCGCAAAGACCCCCCAATGCCATGCGGAGAGACAATCGGAGAAATCGTTATCGACACAGAACGACTGACGTACAGGTCGACCCTATCATCATCACCATCAGCATCATCTACGTAAAACCACTGGCGAGCTGATCTTGCCTATTAATGGCCAATAACAACAACAACAACAACAACAACAAAGTACTGCTAGGAAATCGGCTACGGAACAGGAGCTTTTTTGTTGAGTTCCAGGGCCAGAGAAACAAATGGCAAAAAAAGAAGAACGGCCTGCCTCAATAATAATAAATGTATTAACTGCCTCTCCTTGTGGCCTAATAATAATAATAACAATAAATGTATTAACTGCCTCTCATTGTGGCCTAACAATAATAATAACAATAAATGTATTAACTGCCTCTCATTGTGGCCTAACAATAATAATGACAACAATAAATATATTAACTGCCTCTCATTGTGGCCTAATAATAATAACAACAATAAATGTATTAACTGCCTCTCCTTGTGGCCTAACAATAATAATAACAATAATAAATGTATTAACTGCCTCTCCTTGTGGCCCAATAATAATAACAACAATAATAAATGTATTAATTGCTCCTCCTTGTGGCCTAATAATAATAAGAACAATAAATGTATTAACTGCCTCTCCTTGTGGCCTAACAATAATAATAACAACAATAAATGTATTAACTGCCTCTCATTGTGGCCTAATAATAATAATAATAACAATAAATGTATTAACTGCCTGTCCTTGTGGCCTAACAATAATAACAACAATAATAAATGTATTAACTGCCTCTCCTTGTGGCCTAATAATAATAATAACAATAAATGTATTAATTGCTTCTCCTTGTGGCCTAATAATAACAACAATAAATGTATTAACTGCCTCTCCTTGTGGCCTAATAATAATAACAATAATAAATGTATTAACTGCTTCTCCTTGTGGCCTAATAATAATAACAACAATAAATGTATTAACTGCCTCTCCTTGTGGCCTAACAATAATAATAACAACAATAAATGTATTAACTGCCTCTCCTTGTGGCCTAATAATAATAACAATAAATGTATTAACTGCTTCTCCTTGTGGCCTAATAATAACAATAATAAATGTATTAACTGCCTGTCCTTGTGGCCTAATAATAACAACAACAACAATAATAAATGTATTAATTGCTTCTCCTTGTGGCCTAATAACAACAACAACAATAAATGTATTAAAGTAATAATAATAGTAATAATAATTACTAATTTATTACCCCACTCACCTTGTTGCTTAACAACAACATAAAATGTATTACCCGCCTCTCCTTCTGGAATAATAATAACAATAACAATATAAAACAATATATTATATAATATGTTTCAAATAATAATATAAAATAATAATATTATTATTAAAATAGAATAAATATCCAATCCAGAGAAGGCAAGGCACGCGAGAAGGCCCTTTCCAGCCATGGGATCCCTGCCACGCTTTCCCCGACCCCAATACGACCCCAATACAGAAAAATTGGGAAAGGATTGTATGCAGAAAAGGATTGTATGCAGAAAATAAAAAGGATTGCATGCAGAAAATTGGGAAAGGATTGTATGCAGAAAAAAGAAAATAATTGTATGCAAAATGGGGGAAAGGATTGCATGCAGAATATGCCCCCCCCCAAGCAAGGCAAGGGAAGGAGCCCAGAGCACCCACCCCAGCAGTGACCCAGGCCCGGACCCTCCTCGCCAAGCCCTTCGCCCCAAAAAGGAGCCGGGAGGCTAAATATATCCCCAGGAGGAATGCACCAGGAGGCACATGGCTGAGTATTTGGCAGGGCCCAGGCAGGTGGGAGGGACACAGGCAACGGCCAATCAGGAGGCAGAGAGGGAGCCCGACAGCCAATGGGTGAAAAGGGGTGGGGCATAAGGACTGGATCCAGAGACCTGGTTGGCTGTGGGCTGCTCTATTGACATCTGGCTCAGGGGCAGGTTGGGGAAAGGGGTCCCTTCCAGCCTTAACTCCAATGGAGCATCCTTGGTGCAAAATCACACATGACACATGTAGGAAACACGGATTATACACATGACTAATGCATGGATTTCTTCTGGTTGTCATTACTGTCATCACTATTATAATAGATCTGTTATTATCTATTATCCTATAATACATCTGTTATTATTATTACACTAGCTTGGAGTGTCTCACTGCCTGAGGCCTTTCCTTTTACCTCTGAGTCACCTTAGAATGTTGGAATGTGGATGGCCAATCGGAGTCCTTTATGCAAATACCATTTCAGTGGCAACCAATCCCCTCTGTCTGGGGCCGTAGAATGTTGGAGTTCTGAGGCTGGCCAATCGGAGTCCTTTATGCAAATACCATTTCAGTGGCAACCAATCCCCTCTGTCTGGGGCCGTAGAATGTTGGAGTTCTGAGGCTGGCCAATCAGAGTCCTTCATGCAAATAATCCCACAGTGGCAACCTATCGAAACGCTGGCACATATTCCTTGGCACCTCCGCACCTCCCAGAAAATGAACATTCCATTTCCAGCGGGAAAAAAGCGGTCATTTGGCTAACTCAAGCATTCAGTTGCATTCTGTTTTGCTGGCCAATCAGAGTCATTTATGCAAATTGTCTCTCAGTGGCAACCAATGCCCTCTGTCTGATGCCTTAGAGTGTTGGAGTTCTTAGGCGGGTCCTTTATGCAAATAATCTGGTGACTTAGAGTGTTCTGAGACTGGCTAAGCAGTGTCCTTTATGCAAATAATCCCACAGTGGCAACCAATCGAAACGCTGGCACATATTCCTCCCTCCGCACCACCGCAAACACTGACTTTTATTATATACATAGATAGATCTATTACCTATTACATGTATTAATTAAATATATCTAGTAGTATCTATTACCTAATGATACATCTGTTATTCCATCTATCATTGCTCCATCTATTCCATCTTCTGAGTGCGCACAGACTACGTTGTCATCAGCATATCGGAGTTCTATACATCTACATCTATTATTATTATCTAATAAGACATCTATTATTATTATTACATCTATTATCTATCACATCTATTATAATACATCTATTATTATTACATCTAATGTCTATCACATCTATTATTATTGACAAAAAATCTATTATCTATTACGTCTATTATAATACACCTATTATCTATTATCTAATAACACATCTATTATTATTATTATTATTGACCCGCAAGGAGAGGTGTGTTATTATGATGATGCTGATGATTTAGATTAGTAATACATTTATTATAATTGTTGTTATTATTATTGATCTACAAGGAGAGGTGGTAATACATTTATTATTATTATTATAGTATCTCAAGTCGCTCCTGACACACATAAAATAATAATAATAATGCCGCAAAGGGAGACAGGAATACTATTATTATGATTAAGATGGGTAATGCATTTATGATTGTTGTTGTAATTACTGTTATTATTATTATAGTATCTCAAGTCGCTCCTGACACACACAAAATAAAAAAAATAATAATGTGCCAAGGTTGGTTCCTATGAGATGTTTATGTGGCTTGCAGTGGTCTCAGGAACTTAGTGAAGGTACTGCGAGTCCCATTGGCCATGGTCCACCCCCCTCCAAACAGCACCAGGGTGTAGAGTGGGTCATGGGGGCTCTGTGTGTCCCATTTGGTCTTGATCATTCTCTGGATGAGGGTCGCAGCGGTCTCTGGAAGTGAGGGAAGGTACTGGAAGTCCCATCATCCATGGTCCCCTGTTCTCCAAACGGCACCAGGATGTAGAGTGGGTCATGGGGGCTCTGTGTGCCAAGTTTGGGCCTGGTCTCTGATTTGTAGGGGCTGCAATGTTCTGTGGGGAATGAATTGGGTGAAGGTACTGCAAATCCCATCATTTGTGAGCCATTCTGCCCTAAACCGCAGCAGGTTTGTAAAGTGGGCCATTGGGCCTCTGTGTGCCAAGTTTGGTCCTGATTCGTCATTAGTGTGGGCCACAGTGCTCTAAGAAAGTGAATTGAAGTACTGCAAGTCCCATCATCCATGGCCCATCCTCCCTCAAACTGCACCAGGATGTAGGGTGCACCTTGGGGGGGGGGGGGGTCTGTGTGCCAAGTTTGGTCTTGTTCTGTCATTGTTGGGGGCCTAGTCAGGAAAATCAAGTTGAGGAAGCCTTGCTGTCAATTTTGGGCCTGGTCTGTGATTCATAGGGGCTACAGTGTTGTTTCGGAAGTGAATGAGGTGAAGGTACTGCAAATCCCATCATTCGTGGCCCCTCCTGCCCTAAACCACACCAGGTTGTGAAGTGGGCCATTGGGCCCCCGTTTGTCGAGTTTGGTCCTGATCCGTCATTGCTGTGGGCCGCAGTGGCTGACTGCCAGAGGCCTTTCCTTTTCCCTCTGCGTCACTTTAGAATGTTAGAATGCGGTTGGCCAATCGGAGTCCTTTATGCAAATACCATTTCAGTGGCGACCAATCCCCTCTGTCTGGGGCCGTAGAATGTTGGAGTTCTGAGGCTGGCCAATCAGAGCCCTTTATGCAAATAATCCCACAGTTGCAGCCAACCCCCTCCAGTAATCAAATTTCGGACTATCGGGTCTGTGCGTCAATTTTGGTCCAGATCCATCGGTGTTTGGGTTCACAGTGCTCTCTGGATGTAGGTGAACTACAACTCCCCCAAATCAAGGTGACACCCCCCCCCCCCCCAAGGCCTGTACTATTTCTTGCTGGTCAATGGGAGCTGTGTGTGCCAAGTTTGGTCCAATTTCAATCTTTGGTGGAGTTCAGAGTACTCATCGATTGCAGGTGAACTATACATCCCAATACACACTCCAAAAGAAAGCCTTGCGAAAGGGATTCCGCTGGTGAGACGGAGGCGACTGGAAACCAGGCCACGAGGCTCAAGTTTCAGGGCTGTGTTTATTTCAGGGCCAAGGACTCGGAGTGAAGGCGGCAGGTGAGCGGTCACATATATCGCAGGCACAGAAATGGCAAGGAGACGGGCAAGAAGGCCCTGGACAGGCGGATATATATATATATATATATATATATATATATATATATATACACACACACACACACACACACACACACACACAATGATAATCAATAGAGAGAGAGATATATACACTATATACACACACTAATAATAATGTATAGGGATATATTCAATATATATATATATACACACAATAATAATAATAGTAATACATATCTGGAAATATATACACTATATATATGTAATCATAAATATATAGATATATACACTATATACACACACAATAATAATAAATATATATATATATATAGTATATATACACACACAATATATAGAGATATATGCACTGTGTATATATACACACAATAATAAATATATAGATATATACACTATATATACACAATAATAATAAATATATAGATATATACACTATATATATAAAATAATAAATACATAGAGATATATACACTATATATACAATAATAATATATATACACTATATATATACAATAATAAATATAGAGAGATATATACGCTATATATACAATAAAAATAAATATATAGATATACACACAATAATAGTAATAAATGTATAGAAATATATACATAATATATATACACAATAATAATAAATATATAAAGATATATACACTACGTATATATACACACACACATATATATATATACACACACAATAATAATAATAAAAATATAGATACACTCACTATATGTATACATACAAAATAATAATATATAGGGATATATATACTATATACACACACACAAATAATAGATATATACATACATGCATACATACATACATACATACATACATACATAAGCAGCCTTACCGTGACAAATTAGTTGTGGGTTCCACTAGGGTGGTCTAGATGGCCTCTAGAGGTGCCTTCCAATTTAAGGACAGTTTCTCATTCTTAATTCATACAATAATAATAATAATAATAATGATACCATAGTATTCTAGAGTTGGAAGGGACCCTCAAAGGCCATCTAGTCCAACCCCTTCTGACAGGAAGGAAAAGCACCATCCGATCCCTCCCGACAGATGACCATAATAATAATAATAATGCAACCCTAGTTTCCTAGAATTGGGAGGGATCCCCAAGGGCCATCTAGGCCAACCTGATGTTCCTCATGTTCAATCTCATGGCTCCATTGAGGCCTAGTCTCCAGGGGAACAGCAAGTTGTTGTTGTTGTTGTTGCTTTTTCTCTCCAGGAGGAAGCTCAACAAACAAGCCTCCCTCCTTCTTCTCCACCGATGGCCATCCAGCCTCTGATTATTATTACTATTATTATATAGTATCCTAGAGTTGGAAGGGATCCCCAAGGGCCGTCTAGTCCAACCCCTTCCGCCATTACGCAGGAAAAGCACAATCCGATCCCTCCCAGCAGATGGCCATCCAGTCTAATAATAATAATAATAATAATAATAGAATAAAATCCTAGAGTTGGAAGTGACCCACAATGGTCATTTAGTCCAACCCACTTCTGTCAAGAAGGAAAAGCACCATCCGATCCCTCCCGACAGATGACCATAATAATAATAATAATAATAATAATAATAGAATGATAGAATCCTAGAGTTGGAAGGGCTACTCAAAGGAAAAACTACATGATGGGACTGGACACCCACAATGGTCATTTAGTCCAACCCACTTCTGACAAGGAAAAGCACAATCCGATCCCTCCCGACAGATGACCATAATAATAATAATAATAATAATAATAGATAGATAGATAGAATCCAAGAGTTGGAAGGGATACTCAAAGGAAAAACTACATGATGGGACTAGAAACCCACAAAGGTCATTTAGTCCAACCCCCTTCTGACAAGGAAAAGCACAATCCGATCCCTCCCGACAGATGACCATAATAATCATCATCATCATCATAATAATAGATAGATAGAATCCAAGAGTTGGAAGGGATACTCAAAGGAACAACTACACGATGGGACTGGACACCCACAATGGTCATCTAGTCCAACCCCCTTCGGACAAGAAGGAAAAGAGCCATCCAATCCCTCCCGACAGATGACCATAATAATAATAATAATAATAATAGAACGATAGAGTCCTAGAGTTGGAAGGGATACTCAAAGGAAAAACTACACGACGGGACTGGACAATGTTTCAATAATGAGTATTTATTGAATTATTGTTTTATTGTTACTGTTATGATTTTATTGATGTCAATGTGTTTATATTGCACTTGTGTTTTTACGGCATCGAATTTGGCCTTGTAAGCCGCCTTGAGTCGCTGCAAGGCTGGGAGGGGCGGTATGCAAATAAGTAAATTGTTTGCATAATGTAAATATGCAAATGAGTAAATTACTTGCATAATTTAAATACACAAATAAGTAAATTGTTTGCATAATTTAAATATGCGAATGAGTAAATTATTTGCATACTCTAAATATGCAAATAAGTAAATTATTTGCATAATCTAAATATGCAAATAAGTAAATTATTTGCATAATTTAAATATGCGAATAAGTAAATTAATTCTCTTCTGCTATGATGCAGGGAAAGCACCATCCGATCCCTCCCGACAGATGACCACCCTGCCTGAATAATAATAATAGAATCCTAGAGTTGGAAGAGGTCAAAGGTCACCCGGTCCAACTCCCTTCTGCTATTATGCAGGAAAAGCACAATCCGATCCCTCCCGACAGATGGCCAGCCTTTGGGCATCTTTTCCCAATATTTCAACCAGGCGGGCCTGAGCCACAAAGGGTCATTTTGGACTCTGATGCTCGACTCCAACCGAGGAGGAGCACACCAGCAGCGCTTGAGAGCAAGGGTTGCGCATTTTCCGGGAGATAAGGCGTGTTGGCAGCGGTTCCTTCCTGGGCTGGCCTCCCTCGGCCACACTTGCTTATCGGCCACGGCCAGGGGCAGCCGCTTCCCCTTCCCGCCTGACCGGCTGACCTTTCCTGAAAGAGGCCCAGGGGCGGCCTGGCACCTCCAAAGCCAGGCCGGAGCCCCTGCCCGCCTGGCTCAAGGCAACTGGCCGGCCAGGGGCTGAGTTCGGCCAGGGAGAGCCAGGAGCCGGCCCTTGGGGTCCATTCCCCTTATTCCACAGTGGGGGGCAAGGAGGGGAGGGCCATGAAGAAGGGAATGGGAAAGGAGGGAGGAAGGAAAAAAGAAAGAGAAGGTAAAGAAGAAAGGAAGGAAGGAAGGAAGAAATAGAGAAAGAAAGAAAGAAAGGAAAATGGGAGGGAGGAAAAAGGGGGGAAGGAAAGAAAAAGAGAAGGTAAACAAAAAAGAAAGAAAGAAAGAAATAGAGAAAGAAAGAAAGAAAGAAATAGAGAAAGAAAGGAAGGAAGAAAGAAAGGAAAATGGGAGGGAGGGAGGAAAAAAGGGGGGAAGGAAGGAAAAAGAAAGAGAAGGTAAAGAAGGAAGGAAGGAAGGAAGAAATAGAGAAAGAAAGAAAGAAAGAAAGGAAAATGGGAGGGAGGAAAAAGGGGGGAAGGAAAGAAAAAGAAAGAGAAGGTAAACAAAAAAGAAAGAAATAGAGAAAGAAAGAAATAGAGAAAGAAAGAAAGAAAGAAAGGAAGGAAAATGGGAGGGAGGGAGGAAAAAAGGGGGGAAGGAAGGAAAAAGAAAGAGAAGGTAAAGAAGGAAGGAAGGAAGGAAGGAAGAGAGAGAAAGAAAGAAAGAAAGAAAGGAAGGAAAATGGGAGGGAGGAAAAAGGGGGGAAGGAAAGAAAAAGAAAGAGAAGGTAAACAAAAAAGAAAGAAATAGAGAAAGAAAGAAATAGAGAAAGAAAGAAAGAAAGGAAGGAAGGAAAATGGGAGGGAGGGAGGAAAAAAGGGGGGAAGGAAGGAAAAAGAAAGAGAAGGTAAAGAAGGAAGGAAGGAAGGAATAGAGAGAGAAAGAAAGAAAGAAAGAAAGGAAAATGGGAGGGAGGGAGGAAAAAAGGGGGGAAGGAAGGAAAAAGAAAGAGAAGGTAAACAAAAAAGAAAGAAAGAAATAGAGAAAGAAAGGAAGGAAGGAAGGAAGAAATACAGAAAGGAAGGAAGGAAGATGAGAGGGAGGGAGGGAGGAAGGACAATAAGGAAAAAAGAAGGAGGGAAAGAAGAAAGGAAAGAAATAAGATGGAAAAGGAAAGGAAGGAAAATGGGAAGGGGAGGGAGGATAGGAAGGAAGAAGGGAAGGGAGAGAGGGAGGATAGAAAGGAAGGAAGGAAAATGGGAAGGAGGGAAGGAAAAGGTAGAAGGAAAGAAAGAGAGAAAAGAGGTGGGAAGGAAGAAGGGAAGGGAGGGAGAAGGGTAGAAGGAAAGAGAAAGGGGAGAAAGAAGGCAGGAAGATGGAAAGGGGAGGGAGGGAGGAGGAAAGAAAGGAAGGATGCAAGGAAGGATGGAAGGAGAGAGCGAGAAGAAAAGAAAGAGAGGAGGGAGGGAGGGAAGGAGAAGGACAGAAGAAGGGAAGAAAGAAAGAAAGATGGAAAGGGAAGAAGATAGAAAGGAAGAAAGGAAAAAAGAAAATGGAAAGAAAAGGAAAATGAGAAGTGAAGGAGGATAGAAAGGAGGGAGGGACGGAAGAAAGAAAGGATGGAAGGAAAGATGGAAAGAGAGAGGGAGGGAGAAGGAGGAAAGAAGGAAGAGAAGGAAGGAAGATGGGAAGGAGGAAGGAAAGGAGGGAAGGGAGGGAGAGATGATAGAAAGGAGGAGGGAGGGAGAAAGAAGGGAGGGAGGGAGGAAGATGGAAAGGAAGAAGGGGGAAAGAAGACAGGAAGATGGAAAGGTAAACGAGGGAGGAAGGAAGGAAGGAAGGAAGGAAAGGAGGGAAGGGAGGGAGAACGATAGAAAAGAGGAGGGAGGGAAGAAAGCAAGAGGGAAAGATGGAAGGAAGGAGAGGAGAGAGGGAGGGAGGAAGACAGTGAGGAGGAAGGGAAGAAGGAAGGAAGGAAGGAAAGAAGGAAAGAGAGGAAGGAAGGAGAGGAAGGAAGGAAGGAAGGAAAGAGAGGAAGGAAAGAGAGGAAGGAAGAAGGAAGGAAAGAAGAAAGGAAGGAAGGAAGGAAGGAAAGAGAGGAAGGAAAGAAGGGAAGAGAGGAGGAAGGAAGGAAAGAGAGGAAGGAAGGAAAGAAGGGAAGGGAGGGAGAATGAGAGAAAAGAGGAGGGAGGGAAGAGAGGAAGGAAAGAAGGGAAGAGAGGATGGAATGAAAGAGAGGAGGGAAGGAAGGAAAGAGAGGAAGGAAAGAAGGGAAGAGAGGAAGGAAGGAAAGAGAGGAAGGAAAGAGAGGAAGGAAAGAAGGGAAGAGAGGAAGGAAGGAAGGAAGGAGAGAGGAAGGGAAGAGAGGAAGGAAAGAAGGGAAGAGAGGAAGGAATGAAAGAGAGGAAGGGAAGAGAGGAAGGAGGGATGACATGAGAACGCAGTGGAGGGGGGGAGGGAGGGGGAGGGGGCGGGGCTCCCAGGGAGGCACCCAATCAGGAGACAGCTCCTTTCCCTCCCCTTCTTCCCTCCCTCCCTCCTTCCCTGCTTGTCCTCTCTGCTGCTGCTGCCGCCGGCTCTCCTTCTCCTCCTTCTCTGCATCAGCGAAAGCATCAGGAGGAAGAAGAAGAGGAGGAGGAGGAGGAAGAAGCGCCGGGGGGCCCGCGATGAAGGCAGGGAGCCCCCTCCTCTCCTCCTTCCTCTCCCTCTTCTTCCTCTCGCCTTGGGCGCCCGGGATGGACCTGCCTTTGGAGCCTTCCTAGGAGAGAGAGCAGAGAGAGAGAGAGAGAAGAGAGAGAGAGAGAGAAGAGGAGAAGCTGCTGCAAAGGAAGGAAAGGAGAGGAGGAGAGGAGGAAGGAAGGCAGGAAGGCAGGAGCCGCAGAGGAAGAGCAGCAAGGAGCCTCCTCTCCTCCTCCTCCTCCCTTGCGCTTTGGGGAAAAGGGAGAGAAGGAGAGAAGGAGGAGAGGAAGGCTCCCCACAATCAACCCCATCTCCAGAACTTCATCCTTCAAGGAGAGAAGGGAAGAGAGAAGGGAAAAGGAGGAGAGGAGGAGGAGAGGAAGGCTCCCCACAATCAACCTCGTCCTTGGGAAGGAAGGAAGGAAAGAGAAGAAGAAAGCGCATTTGGAGGCCCTCCAGAACCGGTTTGGGAAGAAGGGAAGGAGAAAGGGAAGAAAGGAGAGGTAGAGACAGCCTCCTGAGAAAAGAGGGAAAGCAGGGGATGAAGGAGAAGAAGAATCACAAGGAGGAGGAGAGCTTTGGATAGAACTGGTTTGGAAAAGGGAAGAAGAGGAAGAAGAAGAAGGGAAGAATACAGGAGGAGGAGGGAAAAGGAACGAGGAGAGAAGGAAGGAAAGAAGGAGAGGAGGAAGAAGGAAACTCTCTTAAGGACTTGCAGAGGAAGAAAGGCTCTTCCTTCCAAAGTCGGCCCTGGTTTGGGAGGAAGAAGGGAGGAAAGAAGAAGAGAACAGAGGAGAGAAGGAGGAGAGGAAGGAGAGAGGGAGGAAGAAGACTCTGAAAGAGCTGCAGAGGAAGGAAGGAAGGAAGAAGGCTCTTCCAAAGTCGGCTTTGACGCCTCTTGTTTTGACTTCTCTTCCTTCCAAGCTTCTCTTCTTTTGGGCTTTGGATAGAACTGGTTTGGAAAGAAGAAGGGAGGAAAGAAGAGAAGGAGAGAAGAGAGGAGGAGGAAGAAGAAAACTCTTCTTGAAGAACTGCAGAGGAAGGAAGGAAGGAAGGAAGAAGGAAGGAAGGAAGGAAGGAAGAAGGCTCTCCAAAAGTTGGCTCCGACTTCTCTTGTTTTGGTCTCTCCTTCCTAAGCTTCTCCTCTTTTGAGATCTGAAAAAGAAGGGAGGAAAGAAGAGAAGGAGAGAAGAGAGGAGGAGGAGGAAGAAAACTCTTCTTGAAGAACTGCAGAGGAAGGAAAGAAGGAAGGAAGGAGGCTCTTCCAAAGTCGGCTCCGACTTCTCTTGTTTTGGTCTCTCCTTCCTGAGCTTCTCCTCTTTTGAGTGGTTTTGGAAAGAAGAAGGGAGGAAAGAAGAGGAGAGAAGAGAAGAGGAGGAAGAAGAAAACTCTTCTTGAGGAAGAAAGGAAGGAGGCCCTTCCAAAGCCTTGTTGTTGCCCCCCCCCCCCTCTCTCTCACTCTTTTGGGCTTTGGGAGGAAGAAGGGAGGAAAGAAGAGAAGGAGGAGAGAAGAGAGGAGGAGGAAGAAGAAAACTCTTCAAGAAGAGCTGCAGAGGAAGGGAGGGAGGAAGGAAGAAGGCTCTCCCAAAGTCGGCTCCGACTTCTCTTGTTTTGGTCTCTCCTTCCTGAGCTTCTCCTCTTTTGAGATCTGAAAAAGAAGGGAGGAAAGAAGAGAAGGAGGAGAGAAGAGAGGAGGAGGAGGAAGAAAACTCTTCTTGAAGAACTGCAGAGGAAGGAAAGAAGGAAGGAAGGAAGGAAGGGGGCTCTTCCAAAGCCTTGTTGTTGCCCCCCCCCCCCTCTCTCTCTCTCTCTTTGGGGCTTGGGAGGAAGAAGAGGAGGGGAGAGGAGCGAAGCAGCGGCGTGTCCCTGGGCCGGGTGCTCAGGCGGCGTTTCCCGGGGGACGGCGCCCTGCCCGCCCCCCTCCTTCTCCTCCATTGTGAGGAAGGCGTTGGGTCACTAAGGGGCCTCGGGCCAGGGATGCGCGCCGCCTGCACTGCCTCTCGCCGGAGGAAGAAGAGGAGGAGGAGGAGGAGGAGGAGAGCAGGCCCCCCCGCAGGTAAGGGCAGGCCCCCCCAGACCCCCACCCAGGTGGGGCCAGGGAAGGGGGCCCTCCCAAGGGGTCCTTCCCCCCCAAAACAGGGCTGCTTCCCAAGGAGGAGAGCCCTAGCACTATTAGTATTATTATTATTATTGTATTTATTTATACCCCGCTTTATCTCCCCAAAGGTCACTCAAAGCAGCTGTGGCTATGTATCTATTATTATTATTATATTTATTTATACCCTGCTTTATCTCCCCAAAAGTGGCTATTATCTATTATTATTATTATATTTTATACCCTGCTTTATCTCCCCAAAAGTGGATATGTATCTATTATTATTATTATATTTATTTATACCCTGCTTTATCTCCCCAAAAGTGGCTATCTATTATTATTATTATTATTATTTTATTTTATACCCTGCTTTATCTCCTCAAATTATTATATTTTATCTTTATTATTATTATTATTATTATATTTATTTATACCCTGCTTTATCTCCCCAAAAGTGGATATGTATCTATTATTATTATTATATTTATTTATACCCTGCTTTATCTCCCCAAAAGTGGCTATGTATCTATCTATTATTATTATAATTATTATATTTATACCCTGCTTTATCTCCCCAAAAGTGGCTATCTATTATTATTATTATTATTATTATTATTTTTATTTTATATGTATCTATTATTATTAGCTGTGTATCTATCTATCTATTATTATTGTTGTTGTTATTATTATATTTATACCCTGCTTTATCTCCCCAAAGGGTGCTCAAAGCAGCTATGTATTTATTATTATTATTAATTATAATATTTATTATATTTATTTATACCCTGCTTTATCTCCCCAAAAGTGGATATGTATCTATTATTATTATTATATTTATTTATACCCTGCTTTATCTCCCCAAAAGTGGATATGTATCTATTATTATTATTATATTTATTTATACCCTGCTTTATCTCCCAAAAGGGGACTCAAAGTGACTATGTTTTTATTATTATTATTATTATTATTATTATTGCCCTTCTTTATCTCCCCAAAGGGCACTCAAAGCAGATATGTATCTATTATATTATTATTATTATTATTACCCCACTTTATCTCCCCAAAGGGTGCTCAAAGCAGCTATGTGCCAATGATGTTGATGGTGACTACATATTGTATGTTCTCATACATTTCAACACATATGACATAGGGGTCATTGGAACACAGACTCTGTCCCTATGTATTTCAACTTAAGGACATAGGGACGTTCCAATGTATCTCCTTTGTTCCTGTGTATCTCAACATAAAAACATAGGAATCATAGCATTGAAGTCATGGAAATTTGTAATGTCATATGTATCTCAACATATGAGTCATATACATACAGTATATGTCCTTATGTATCTCAACAGAGGAGTCATAGGAACATTGACTTGTTCCTATGTTCCAATGTATCTCAACATAGGAATAAAGTCATAGGAACACAGGGCTTGGTTCCTATGGATCTCAACATAGAAACATGGGAGCCATGTGTTCGTATGTACCTCAACATAATATAGGAGTGATAGGAACATAAGACACTGTCCCTAAGTTCTTAAGTATCACTTTGGTTCCTAAGGATCCCAAGATAGGAACATAGGAAGGTAGGACTTAGGGAGGTAGGACTTTGCTCCTATGGATCTCAAAAAGGTAGGACTGTGCTCCTATGGATCTCAAGACAGGAACATAGAGAGGTAGGACTTAGGGAGGTAGGACTTTGCTCCTATGGATCTCAAGAAGGTAGGACTTCGCTCCTATGGATCTCAAGATAGGAACATAGAGCGGTAGGGCTTAGGGAGGTAGGACTTTGCTCCTATGGATCTCAAGAAGGTAGGACCTTGCTCCTATGGATCTCAAGGTAGAGAGGTAGGACTCAAAAAGGTAGGACTTTGCTCCTATGGATCTCAAGACAGGAACATAGAGAGGTAGGACGTAGGGAGGTAGGACTTTGCTCCTATGGATCTCAAAAAGGTAGGACTTTGCTCCTATGGATCTCAAGATAGGAACATAGAGCGGTAGGGCTTAGGGAGGTAGGACTTTGCTCCTATGGATCTCAAGAAGGTAGGACCTTGCTCCTATGGATCTCAAAAAGGTAGGACTTTGCTCCTATGGATCTCAAGACAGGAACATAGGACTTTATGGATCTCAAGAAGGTAGGACTTTGCTCCTATGGATCTCATGGATCTCAAAAAAGGTAGGACTTTGCTCCTATGGATCTCAAGATAGGAACATAGAGAGGTAGGACTTAGGGAGGTAGGACTTTGCTCCTATGGATCTCAAGAAGGTAGGACCTTGGATCTCAAGATAGGAACATAGGGCTTGGATCTCAAAAAGGTAGGACTTTGTATGGATCTCAAGAAGGTAGGACTTTGCTCCTATGGATCTCAATATAGGAACATAGAGAGGTAGGGCTTAGGGAGGTAGGACTTTGCTCCTATGGATCTCAAGAAGGTAGGACTTTGCTCCTATGGATCTCAAGATAGGAACATAGAGCGGTAGGGCTTAGGGAGGTAGGACTTTGCTCCTATGGATCTCAAGAAGGTAGGACCTTGCTCCTATGGATCTCAAGAAGGTAGGACTTTGCTCCTATGGATCTCAAGACAGGAACATAGAGAGGTAGGATTTTGCTATGGGAGGTAGGACTTTGCTCCTATGAATCTCAAGAAGGTAGGACTTTGCTCCTATGGATCTCAATATAGGAACATAGAGAGGTAGGGCTTAGGGAGGTAGGACTTTGCTCCTATGGATTTCAAAAAGGTAGGACTTCGCTCCTATGGATCTCAAGACAGGAACATAGAGAGGTAGGATGTATGGGGGTAGGACTTTGCTCCTATGGATCTCAAAAAGGTAGGACTTTGCTCCTATGGATCTCAAGAAGGTAGGACTTTGCTCCTATGGATCTCAAGAAGGTAGGACTTTGCTCCTATGGATCTCAATATAGGAACATAGAGAGGTAGGACCTTGCTCCTATGGATCTCAAGAAGGTAGGACTTTGCTCCTATGGATCTCAAGACAGGAACATAGAGAGGTAGGACGTAAGGAGGTAGGACTTTGCTCCTATGGATCTCAAGAAGGTAGGACTTTGCTCCTATGGATCTCAATATAGGAACATAGAGAGGTAGGACCTTGCTCCTATGGATCTCAAGAAGGTAGGACTTTGCTCCTATGGATCTCAAGACAGGAACATAGAGAGGTAGGATGTATGGGGGTAGGACTTTGCTCCTATGGATCTCAAGAAGGTAGGACTTTGCTCCTATGGATCTCAAGATAGGAACATAGAGCGGTAGGGCTTAGGGAGGTAGGACTTTGCTCCTATGGATCTCAAGAAGGTAGGACTTTGCTCCTATGGATCTCAAGATAGGAACATACGGCGGTCATAGGAACGTAGGACTGTCTTCCTATGGACCTCAACATGAAAACATGGAGATGGAGATGATGATATGATTGTTGTTGTTAGTGCGTGGTCTCTCAGGCAGGATGCAAAGGCCCGTGAATGAATGAATGAATGAGAAGCCGAAAAGAGGATTCCTTCGGCGACAGGACGGCAGCATGTGGCGTGTGTCATGTTAGGGTTTTAGGAGGAAGAAGGAAGGAAGTATCTGTGTTCACTTCGAAGGGGGCGGAAGCGTCGGCGCAAAGGCTTCCTCCAAGGCTAGAGCCACACAGGCCAGCCACTGGGGAGGTCTCACCCTTGGCCTCTCTCTCAGGGGCCCCAGACCCAGGTCTTTCAGGGAAAATACTTGGGTTTGGGGGCCTTTTTGGGTGGCCCCCATCTTCCGAAGCGGAAGGGAAGGGAACCCAGTTGACAGGACGCGTTTCCCCTTTTTTTGCTTCTGATCTCGAGTGCAAAACAGGCCAAACTCGAGGCAGCGGCAAAGCTCTCTTGATGTATTATTGATTGCGCTGTTTTGTTTACTGGGGGAAAAGACAAACTTTTCAAAAAGTGCGAATTGAGGACACAAGTATGTATAGAAGTGACATGGATTCTTACCTTAAGTTTTGCATTACGTTCTCTTTTTAAAGAAAATTGAATCTAATAATAATAATAATATAGTATTTATTATTATTTAGCTCGATTATTTAGTAATATTATTATTATTTATCATTATTTATTGTATTACTATTATTAAGTATTGTAGTATTATTAAACTTTATTCCTACTATTTATTGTATTATTTAGTAGTATTATTTAGTACTATTATTTACTACATTATTACTCAGTAATATTATTCATTCTGTTTTATTATTATTAAGTATTATTTAGTATTATTTAGCATTAATTAGCAATAGTATTATTATTTATTGTGACTTATTGCTATTTAGTATTAATTAGCAATAAGATTGTTTATTATTATTGTTATGCTTTTATTATTTATTGTGACTATTACTATTATTATTTAGTATTGTTATTCTTCAGTATTATTCTTTATTCTTATTATTTATTGTGAGTATCATTTAGTATTATTATTTGAGTTTTATTTAGTATTATTATTTAGTACTACTATTAATGTTGTTTAGTATTATTATTTATTGTGTCTTATTATTTAGTATTATTATTTATTGTGACTATTATTGCTATTTAGTATTAATTAGCAATAATATTGTTATTATTTATTGTGACTATTACTATTATTATTTAATATTGATATTCATCAGTATTCTTATTCTTAATTGTATTATTTAGTAGTAGTATTTAGTACTATTAATGTTGTTTAGTATTATTCTTTAGTATTATTCTTATTTATTGTGACTATTATTATTTAGTATTATTATTTAACATTATTATTTATTGTGACTATTACTGTTATTATTTAGTATTGATATTCGTCAATATTATTATTCTTTATTATTCTTTATTGTATTAGTATTATTATTTAGTAGTATTATGAATGTTGCTTAGTATTATTCTTTAGTATTATTCTTATTTATTGTGACAATTATTTAGTATTATTATTTATTGTGACAATTTTTGCTATTTAGTATTAATTAGCAATAGTATTGTTTATTATTCTTATTTATTGTGACTATTGCTATTATTATTTAATATTTATATTCATCAGTATTCTTATTCTTTATTCTTATTTATTGTATTATTTAGTATTATTATTTAGTACTACGATCAATGTTGTTTAGTATTATTCTTTAGTATTATTATTTATTGTGACTTTTATTATTTAGTATTAATATTTATTATTATTATTATTTAACATTATTATTTATTGTGACTATTACTATTATTATGAGTCGCCTCACCGTGTCTTTTTCTCCCAGGAGAAGCGACTGGAAGTCTTGGAGCGGATCCGCCTGCCTTTCGCGGAGGAGTCGTTGCCGTCGTTGCCGCCCGCACAGACCGCAAGGGACCCCTGCCCCCCCCTGACTCTGCCTTGGGGTGCCTTGGACGCCCCAGTTGGTGGCCTCGGTCGTATGGTTGGGAGGCCCGCGGGAGCGCTGCGCAAGGGGAGAAGAGGAGCCCGGAGGAGGAGCGGGGCTGCGCGGAGAGAGGCGGGCGGTGCCTGGGCCGGGCTTGCCTCTTGCCCCGCCATGGGCCCGGGGCGCGATGGATCTCGCCCTTGAGCCCACGGATGAGGAGGAGGCCTGGGCCGCCTGGGCCGCTGCTGCGCTGCTGCTGGGGGCCATGGGCTGCATCCAGAGCATCAGCTGCAAGCCCAAGGGCTTCCCGGAGAGCATCGTGGTGAGCGAGGTGCGCGCCACCATCGACGCGGCCCCCACCACGATCGATGAGTCCTCTAGCGTGGTCCTTCGCTACCGCACCCCCCACTTCCGGGCCTCCGCACAGGTCCTGCTCCCCGCCCTGCCCCGCAAGGAGACCTGGGTGGTCGGCTGGATCCAGGCCTGCAGCCACATGGAGTTCTACAACCACTACGGGGACCACGGCAAGTGAGTCTCGGCCCCCGTCTAGCTTGAGAGGGGTGGGCGGGGGGCCCCTGGGAGTCCCGTTAGGGCTTCACCATTCAATCATCTATCTATCGATCTATCTATGTATCTATCTATCGATCACCTTCGCAAGGAGTTCTACAACCACTACGGGGACCACGGCACGAGAGTCACGGCCCCCGTCTAGCTTGAGAGGGTTGGCGGGGGGGCCCTGGGAGTCTCGTTAGGGCTTCACCATTCAATCATCCATCTATCGATCTATTTATGTATCTATCTATCAATCACCTTCGCAAAGAGTTCTACAACCACTACGGGGACCACGGCACGAGAGTCACGGCCCCCGTCTAGCTTGAGAGGGGTGGGCTATCGGGGGCCCCTGGGAGTCCCGTTAGGGTTTCATCATTCAATCATCTATCTATCGATCTATCTATGTATCTATCTATCGATCACCTTCGCAAGGAGTTCTACAACCACTACGGGGACCACGGCACGTGAGTCACGGCCCCCGTCTAGCTTGAGAGGGGTGGGCGGGGGGCCCCTGGGAGTCCCGTTAGGGCTTCATCATTCAATCATCCATCTATCGATCTATCTATGTATCTATCTATCGATCACCTTCGCAAGGAGTTCTACAACCACTACGGGGACCACGGCAAGTGAGTCACGGCCCCCGTCTAGCTTGAGAGGGGTGGGCGGGGGGCCCCTGGGAGTCCCGGTAGGCTTCACCATTCAATCATCCATCTATCGATCGATCTATGTATCTATCTATCGATCACCTTCACAAGGAGTTCTACAACCACTACGGGGACCACGGGGAGTCACGGTCTAGCTTGAGAGGGGTGGGCGGGGGCCCCTGGGAGTCCGTTAGTCATCATTCAATCATCTATCCGATCTAGTATCTATCTATCGATCAGAGAGTTCTACAACCACTACGGGGACCACGGGCGAGGGGCCCCCCTAGCTTCAGAGGGGTCTGGGAGTCCGTTAGGGCTTCATCATTCAATCATCTATCTATCGATCGATCTATGTATCTATCTATCGATCACCTTCACAAGGAGTTCTACAACCACTACGGGGACCACGGCACGAGAGTCACGGCCCCCGTCTAGCTTCAGAGGGGTGGGCTGGGGGGCCCCTGGGAGTCTCGTTAGGGCTTCATCATTCAATCATCTATCTATCGATCGATCTATGTATCTATCTATCGATCACCTTCGCAAGGAGTTCTACAACCACTACGGGGACCACGGCCGAGATGTCTCTAGCTTCAGAGGGGTGGGCTGGGGGGCCCCTGGGAGTCCCGTTAGGGCTTCACCATTCAATCATCTATCTATCGATCGATCTATGTATCTATCTATCGATCACCTTCACAAGGAGTTCTACAACCACTACGGGGACCACGGCACGAGAGCCACGGCCCCCGTCTAGCTTCAGAGGGGTGGGCTGGGGGGCCCCTGGGAGTCTCGTTAGGGCTTCACCATTCAATCATCTATCTATCGATCGATCTATGTATCTATCTATCGATCACCTTCACAAGGAATTCTACAACCACTACTGGGACCACGGCAAGTGAGCCAAGGCCCCTCTCTACTCAAGAAGGCTGGGCTGGGTGGGCTTTGGGAGTCCTGTAAAGGATCCATCATTCAATCATCCATCCAATCATCCATCCCTACCTACCTATCTTTCTACCCATCCAAACCATCCATCATTCATCCCTATCTATCATCCATCTATACAACAATCCATATCTATCCATCCATCCATCATCCATCTCTACCTATCTACCTATCCATCCATCCATCTATCCATCCATCCATCCATCCATCCATCTATCATCCATCCCTATCCATTGATCCATCCAAATATCCATATCTATCCATCCAACCAACTAACCATCCATCTATCATCCATCCCTATCTGTCTGTCTGTCTGTCTGTCCATCCATCTATCATCTTTCCATAACTATCTGTCTGTCTATCCATCCAACCGACCAACCATCCATCTATCACCCATCCCTATCTGTCTGTCCGTCCATCCATCCATCTATCATCCATCCATAACTATCTGTCTGTCTGTCCATCCATCCCGACCAAGCATCCATCTATCACCCATCCCTATCTATCTGTCGGTCCGTCTGTCTGTCCATCCATCTATATCCTTCCATAACTATCTGTCTGTCTGTCCATCCATCCAACCGACCAAGCATCCATCTATCACCCATCCCTATCTGTCTGTCTGTCCGTCCATCCATCTATCATCCATCCATAACTATGTCTTTCTGCCTATCCATCCAACCTACCATCCATCCATCTATCACCCATCCCTATCTATCTGTCTGTCTGTCTGTCCATCCATCCAACCATCTATCATCCATCCATAACTATCTGTCTGTCTGTCTATCCATCCAACCAACCAAACCATCCATCTATCACCCATCCCTATCTATCTGTCTGTCCATCCATCCAACCATCTATCATCCATCCATAACTATCTGTCTGTCTATCCAACCAACCAAACCATCCATCTATCACCCATCCCTATCTATCTGTCTGTCTGTCCATCCATCCATCCAACCAACCATCTATCATCCATCCATAACTATCTGTCTGTCTGTCTATCCATCCAACCAACCAACCATCCATCATCCCTATCTATCCATCCATCCGTCCTTATCCATCCATCCATCCCTATCTATCTGTCCATCCATCCATCCAACCATCTATCATCCATCCATAACTATCTGTCTGTCTGTCTATCCAACCAATCAACCAACCAACCAAACCATCCATCTATCACCCATCCCTATCTATCTATCTGTCTGTCCATCCATCCATCCATCCAACCAACCATCTATCATCCATCCATAACTATCTGTCTGTCTGTCTGTCTATCCATCCAACCAAACCATCCATCACCCATCCCTATCTATCTATCTATCTATCTATCTATCTGTCCATCCATCCATCCAACCATCTATCATCCATCCATAACTATCTGTCTGTCTGTCTATCCAACCAACCAATCAGTCAACCAACCAAACCATCTATCATCCATCCCTATCTATCTATCTATCTATCTATTCATCCATCCACCCATATGTATCTATCCATCCATTCCTGTCTGTCTGTCTGTCTGTCTATCTATATCCATCTATCGACCACCCCATCATCCACCTGCCACCTATCTCTTTTAGGGGGCTGGACTGGATGGCCTCAGGGGATCTGCCACCTCCAAGAGGCCATGATTGGGTTCCCTCCCTCTACACCTCTCTCTCTCCCGTCTCCAAAGAATCTCATGGCGAATGATCTGCAGCGGTCTCAACATCCTTTGCATTTCGGATGTTCAGGGACATTCAGCTTTTTGTGATGCAAGGAGAAGCCCAGGGGGGAAGAGGAGGAGGAGGAGGAAGGGGCTCCGTGCTGAGCGTGGGGAGCCAGGCGGCCCGTGCCGGAGAGGCCTGCGGTTTCCTTTGCAAAACAGGAAACCCGGGCCTCCGTGACGCAAAAGGGAAAGGGAAGCCAAGGAAGGAAGGCGGCAAAGAAGGAAAGGCCCCCCTGGGCTCAAAGCATGACGAGGAAGCAGCATCAGCATCTTCTGTCTAACCTTCCCTTTGGGCTTAGGCTTGGGTGGGTGGATAGGGATGGATGGATAGATAGATAGATAGATAGATAGGGATTGATGATGGGTGGGTGGATGGATGAATAGATAGGAATGGATGATAGATGGATAGATAGATAGATAGGGTTGGGTTATGGATGGATGGATGGTTGGATGGATAGATAGGGATGGATGGATGGACAGACAGATAGAGATGGATGATGGATGGATGGTTGGATAGATAGATAGTTATAGATGGATGATGGATGGATGGATGGATGGACAGACAGATAGGGATGGATGATAGATGGATGGTTGGTAGGTTGGATGGATAGACAGACAGACAGATAGTTATGGATGGATGATAGATGGATGGATAGATAGGGATGGGTGATAGATGGATGGTTGGATGGATGGACAAATAGGGATATCTATCCATCCAACTATCTATCCATCCAACCATCCATCTATCACCCATTCCTATCTATCCATCCATCTATCATCCATCCATAACTATCTGTCTGTCTGTCTATCCATCAAGATAGTTGGTTGGTTGGATGGATAGATAGGGATGGATGGACAGACAGACAGATAGGGATGGATGATGGATGGATGGTTGGTTGGATGGATAGATAGGGATGGATTATGGATGGATGGACGGACGGACGGACAGACAGACAGGGATAGATGGATGGTTGTTTGGATGGATAGACAGACAGACAGACAGTCAGTTATGGATGGACGATGGATGGACAGACAGACAGACAGGGATGGTTGGTTGGATGGACAGACAGACAGACAGACATACAGGGATAGTTGATAGATGGATGGTTGTTTGGATGGATAGACAGACAGTCAGTCAGTTATGGATGGATGATAGATGGATGGACGGACAGACAGACAGATAGGGATGGATGATAGATGGATGGTTGGTTGGATGGACAGACAGACAGGGATAGTTGATAGATGGATGGTTGGTTGGTTGGATGGATAGACAGACATACAGGGATAGTTGATAGATGGATGGTTGTTTGGATGGATAGACAGTCAGTCAATTATGAATGGATGATGGATGGACAGACAGACAGACATACAGGGATAGTTGATAAATGGATGGTTAGTTGGTTGGATGGACAGACAGACAGGGATAGTTGATAGATGGATGGTTGTTTGGATGGATAGACAGTCAGTCAGTTATGGATGGATGATGGACGGACAGACAGACAGACAGATAGGAATGGATGATAGATGGATGGTTGGTTGGTTGGATGGATAGACAGACAGTCAGTTATGGATAGATGATAGGGATGGGTGGTGGATTGATAGGTAGATAGACAGATGTGTTTTTGTTTACAATTTTGTGCAAAGCTTTGTGTTTGTTTGTATACAATTTGCATAAAAGAGGCCACCTCAAAAGTAATTTTTTGCGTGACGATGGTGGCGTTCTGGTTGCAAATGAGTGTGTTTTCACGCAAGGTTTGCAATGGGAAGCGACTACGGCGGAGAGCAGATGGCTTTGGGGCAGGTTGCAAACCTGCCAGCCGAGTCTGTCCATTTCTGTGCCTCTGTGTGTGTGTGTCTGTGTGTGTGTGTGATGGGGGCGGATAGAAGGAAATGTCACTTTGCATCGGAGACAAAACGCCGGGAGGAAAAGCATGGAGGGAAAAGGGTGAACGTGGAAGGTCGGCCAGGAAAGGAAGAAAGGAGAGATGCGAGTAGAGTATTACCCGCCTCTCCTTATGGCTCAGGGCCCCCATTCTACATCGTTGAGGTGCCTCAACAAACTACAACTCCCACGGCCTCAGCCTTGAGCTAAAAGTGGCATCAAGTTGTGTTCATTCTATAGTGCAGATGCACTGTTAGTAAAACTACAACTCCCAAGTTCCCAATGCCAATGAGCAGGAAGGTACAAAGTGGGAGAATCGCGGGAGTTGTAGTTTGATAGAGGAGGCTAGCTACAACGTAAACATTGGGAATTATATAATAATAATAATAGTTTGCTAGAGAATTGTGGGAGTTGTAGTTTGAGGGAGAAAGCTAACTACAATCTAGACTTTGGAAGTAGTAGTAGTAGTAGTAATGTTTGGTAGAGAACTTTGGGAGTTGTAGTTTGAGGGAGAAGGCTAACTACAATCTAGACTTTGGAAGTAGTAGTAGTAGTAGTAGTAATAATAATAATAATAATGTTTGGTAGAGAATTTTGGGAGTTGTAGTTTGAAGGAGAAGGCTAACTATGACCGAAACATTGGTTTGGTAGAGAATTGTGGGAATTGTAGTTTGAGGGAGAAGGCTAACTACAATCTAGACTTTGGAAGTACTACTACTACTACTATTAGTAATAATAATAATGTTTGGTAGAGAATCTTGGGAGTTGTAGTTTGAGAGAGAAGGCTATCTACAACGTAAACATTATAAAGCATATCATCATCACCATCATCATAGTTTGGTAGAGAATTGTGCGAGTTGTAGTTCGAGGGAGAAGGTGAAGTACAATGTACACCTTAGAAATTATATCATCATCATCGTCTGGTAGAGAATTGTGGGAGTTGTAGTTTGATAGAGAAGCCTAACTACAACGTAAACATTAGAAATCATATCATCATCACCATCATCATAGTTTGGTAGAGAATCGTGGGAGTTGTAGTTTGATAGAGAAGACTAACTACGACAGAAACCTTTGTTTGGTAGAGAATAGTGGGAGTTGTAGTTTGAGAGAGAAGCCTAACTACAACGTAAACATTAGAAATTATATCATCATCATCATAGTTTGGTAGAGAATCGTGGGAGTTGTAGTTTGATAGAGAAGCCTAACTACGACCGAAACCTTGGTTTGGTAGAGAATAGTGGGAGTTGTAGTTTGAGAGAGAAGCCCAACTACAACGTAAACATTAGAAATCATATCATCATCACCATCATCATAGTTTGGTAGAGAATCGTGGGAGTTGTAGTTTGAGGGAGAAGGCTAAATGTTAGAAATTATATTGTCATCACTATTATCATAGTTTGGTAGAGAATCGTGGGAGTTGTAGTTGGGTAGAGAAGACTAACTACGACCGAAACCTTTGTTTGGTAGAGAATCGTGGGAGTTGTAGTTTGAAGGAGAAGGCTAACTACAACGTAAACATTAGAAATTATATTGTCATCGTCGTCATCATCAGCATCATAGTTTGATAGAGAATTGTGGGAGTTGTAGTTTGATAGAGAAGGCTATCTACAATGTAAACATTCGAAATTATATAACAACAACAACAACAACAATGCCATAGAATCGTGAGAGTTGCAAAGTCCGGCGAGCAGAATAATCAACCCTACTACTAAGGGAAGGGATGCCTTGCGACCAGGGCGAACAGACGGCGGATCCCGTTAATATGATTCCCTGATCCCTTTGGAAAAGGGCTCAGCGGAGTTCATCCTCCCCAAATCCCTCGGGGCTTTTCTCAAAAAAAATCCCGTGCTTTGCGTGCCTCGGACTCGCTCGCTTGCTCATTCGTTGAGTACTATTCCTCCTCTGCCGAAAGGCTCGCTTCCTCTTGGGTGTGCCTTTGGGTTCCGGGAAATGGGACCCTCTCCCTGCCCTGACCCTCGCGGTGGCTCCTCCCATCGAAACATCTCCACCACCTTCATCGCTCCGCACCCTCTGCTCCATCGCAGATCCATCTGACCGTTCTTCCTTGGCTTGGCTCCTCAACCTGCGCTCTCTCCTCCTTTTCCTCCTCCGTAACAGGTCCACGCAGGCCCGGACCATCCATAAGGCCACCTGAGGCCATGGCCTTGGGCGGCAGCCATGCCGAGGCAGCAAATTTGGACCCCCCAATTTAAATTATTATTATTATTTTTCAAAAAAAAATTTCCCCAAAATGGCGACCGGACGCGCTGGGCACGCCCCCGCCGGGTCACCACACTGTCGAAGTTGCAGTTGAGGAGGGAGGGAGCGAGCGGGAGGAGCCAGGAGAGTGGGGTGTGTGTGGCCTTTTTCCTCCCTTCCCGCGCGAGGGAGAAGGAGACGGGGGAGAAATCCAGCCGCCCCTAGGGCGTCTGACGTGGCTTCCCCCTGCCACCTCTTCGCTCGCACAGGCGCCGCACCTTCCATCAATGAAGGAAGGAGGGGCACCCGTGCGAGCGAGGAGGCGTCGGGGAAAGCCACGTCAGATGCCTAGGGGCGGCACTTCCCCCCCGCCGCCTCCTCCCTCGCGCCGGCTCGCATGCCCGCCAGCGTGCTTCCCTTCCTCCTCCTCGCGGCTCCTTCCTTTGCAAGGGGGCGGCCCAGGCGGCGAGGAGGAGTAGGCCGCACGGCCGGGACAGCAGCGCCCCGGCCGTGCGGCTTTCGTCCACCTCCTCCTTTCGGTCGCGGGAGGAGGAGAAGGAGGCAACGGAAGCCGCACGGAACTGGTCATGGGGCTTCCGTCCGCCTCCTCCTCCCGCGACTGAAAGGAGGCGCGAGGTGGAAGGAGGTGGACGGAAGCTGTACGGCCGGGCTGGTGCCATGCGGCTTCCCATTGCCTCCTCCTCGCGCCCTCCTTTTTGGTCGCAGGAGGAGGTAGGCAACAGAAGCCGCACAGCACCGGGCCTCCTCCTCCTCCTCCCTCCCGCGACCGGAAGGAGGGCGTGAGGTGGATGGAAGCCCCACGCCCCAGGGCTCCTGCCGCACATGTGCAGCAGCGCCCTGGGGCGGGGCTTTCCATGCCCTGGGGACGGGGCTTTCCATGCCCTGGGGCGGGGCTTTCCGCGCCCCTGGGGTGAGGGCTTTCTGTGCCCTGGGGGCAGGGCTTTCCTGGGGTGGGGCTTTCTGCCCTGGGGGCTGGGCTATCCGCGCCCTGGGGGGACTGGGCTTGCACCCTGGGGCGCCCTGGGACTGGGGCTTTCTGAGCCCTGGGGCGGGGCTTCTCATGCCCTGGGGGTGGGGCTGCCCTGGGGCTGGGCTTTCCATGCCCTGGGGGGGTGGGGCTTTCCACATCCTGGGGAGGGGCTTTCCATGCCCTGGGGGCGGGGCTTTGCCCTGGGGCAGGGCCATGCCCTGGGGGGGGCTTTCTGCACCCTGGGGCAGGGCTTTCTGCCCTGGGGGCAGGGCTTTCCATGCCCTGGGGTGGGGCTTTCCATGCCCTGGGGCTGGGCTTCCGCATGCCCTGGGGCGGGGCTTTCCGCACCATGGGGGCGGGGCTTTCTGCACCCTGGGGGCGGGGCTTTCTGCGCCCTGGGGGAGGGGCTTTCTGCGCCCTGGGGGCAGGGCTTTCCGCGCCCTGGGGGCGGAGCGGGGCGTCTTTGGCCTAGGGCGGCCAAAGACGCTAATCCGGGCCTGGGTCCACGTTCTCCAGGCTTTGCTCCACCTCCATCGCAAGTCAAACTTCTCCAAGCTAAAGATCTCAATTCCTCTGTCATTCCTCACCTTGCCCTTTCTTCTCTTCGTCTTCCTTTCTTCTCTTCCTTCCACGTTGCCCCCACCCGGCAAGGGCGCCGGGCAGATTTGGGTTCGCCCAAAGAGACTTCTGGAACCTGATAGGTTCCTGAATGCTCTGAGGGTTCTGGAGCCTATCAGCACCTCACTCGATGAGCTCTCGACGAGATTGCCCCTAGACGCCCTCTCCGACCCCGCAAGAATCGATCACCGTGGTTCACTGAGGAACTCGGGTCGATGAAGCGGGAGAAGAGATGGCTAGAGAGCGTGTGGGGGAGACTCAGTGACGAAGGTTCGAAATCAGCTCATAAGCAATTTATGGGTGCTTATGAGCATGCTATCCAGGAAGCGGAAAATTCTTACTATGCAACCTTGACAGCGTCTGCCAGCTCACGCCCGGCCCAATTATTTAAAGTAATTAGGTCTTTGACGATGGTCCCTACCATCCCAAACTATGACAATCAGGCCCTGACAGCCGAGTCAACCTTCTCCAAGCTAAAGATCTCCATTCCTCCGTAATTCCTCACCTTGCCCTTTCTTCTCTTCCTCCATCACAGGTGAATCTTCTCCAATCTAGACGCCCGAACCTTGGGCCATTGTTCCTCATCTTGCCCTTCCTCTTCCTTCTCCTCCTCCATCGCAGATCAACCTCTTCTCCAAGACCTTCTTCTGTTGCTCTTGTTCTTTCTTCTCCTCTTCCACCATAAGTCAATGTTCTCCTAGCTCAGTGTTTCCCAACCTTTTTTGAGCCGCGGCACTTTTTACATTTACGAAATCCTGGGGCACACCACCAACCCAAATGACACAAAACGACACTCGAACACAGTAATACGTATAGTTAGTATGTTTCTAAATGTATTTATACACTCAGTGTGAAATCTGGGCCTGTTTCGATGAACACAACATAGATATCCTGGCAGGAATGGCAGAAAGGCACAAACTTCCCACACAGAACTCCCATAACCAAGAGAAAATGCTATAAGATTTTGGTGGGCATTGACCTTGGGTTTTGGAGTTGTAGTTCACCTATACCCAGAGAGCACTGTGGACTCAAACAATGTTGGATCAGGACCAAACTTGGCATGAATACTCAATATGCCCAATTGTGAACACAGATGGAGTTCAGGGGAAGTAGACCTTGACATTTGGGAGTTACAGTTTCTGGGATTTATAGTTCCCCTACAATCAAAGAGCATCCTGAACCCCACCAATGATAAAACTGGGCCAAGCTTCCCACACAGGGCCCCCAGGAGGCAAGAGGAGGTCTCTACTTAGGGAAAGGGAGGCGGGCCTTCCCAATGCATGGAGAGGGAGAGACCAAGTAGACAACGGGTGGGGAGGGGGGTGGTTGTAATTTTGTGCCTTCATCGAGGTACGTTTCTTATGGTTTTTATACTTCGACACACTAGACTCTCCCCCGCTTCCTGGAGGTTCCAATTTCCCACGGCACACCTGATGATCGCTCACGGCACACTGGTTGGGAGACACTGTCCTAGCTAAATTGTCCTCTTACCTTGTCCTTTCTCCTCCTCCTCACATATCAATCTTCTCCCCAACGTCCTCCATTGCTCCTCAGCTCGTGCTTTCTCCTCTTCCATCCCAGATCCACGTTCTCCAGGCTTTGCTCCTCACCTCGTCCTCTCTCCTCCTCCATCACAAATCCATCGCTTAACTTTGCTCTGTTGTTCCTCGCCTTCTGCTTTGCTCCTCGCCTTGTCCTCTGCCTTCCTTCATTGCAGGCCTGGATTACCCGTAAGGCCACCCTAGGCCTAGGGGCGCAAGCCAAGGGGGGGGGCGCGCAATTCAGACGGACCCCAAAAAACGTTGAAACAAAACCGCAATGCAACTCTCTCGGGGGAGGGCAGGGAAAGAGCGCTGCGAGGGGGCGGGGGAGGAGGGAATGGCGCCCCCCCTCGCCATCGCCCGCTTGTCAAGGAAGGCGGAGCGGGAAGGCCCGCCCCCGGGACCGCTGCCAGCACCGGGGGCGGGGCTTCCGTCTGCCTCCTCCTCGCGCCGTCCTTGACTCAATGAAGTAGGGAGCGTGGTGTCGCGAGGAGGAAGGGGAGGTGTGTGTGTGTGGGGGGTGCGGTAGACAGGGGCAGTCCTACAGGTAGGCCAAGGAAGTGGCCGCATGGGGCGCCATCTGGGAGGGGGCGAATTTCCCCGTCCGCCAGGCGCCGGCGCCAAACAGCGTCCTGGCCCTGCCGATGTTCCTCAGGGAACACTGCGGCTGCCTGCTTTTGGGCCCCGGCCTTGTGTGCTCCGACGCCGCTTCTGGGCATACGCGGAGGTTTTCGCGCAGGCGCCGTTGCTCCGGAGCTGAAGTTGAGCGCAGGAGCCAAGTGCGCATGTGCGAAAACCTCCGCGCATGCCCAGTAACTCCTGTGCGCAGAAGCTTGTAAGCAAAGCACTCCCTGTCAGGCGGGCAGGGAGTGCTTCACCTCTCCCTTTGTCTCTGCCCTGCCGCCGAATACGGTGACCCAATTGGGCAGGCAGGGGGCGGAGCCAAAGGGAGAGGGGGCGGAGCCAAAGGGGTATTGGCGACGTATTGCCTCCTGACAGCCGCCACCGGAAGTAGCCACCGCGCGTTGAAACTCCCTCACCAGGCCCAATCACACGTGAACCCTACCACAACCAACCCACCTCCCCCCGCGCACCGGCCGGGAGCATCAAGGAGAGACAGGCGCAACTACGCAGGCGAATAGTAATACATAATATTTTATTTCACTTTATTTTGGGTTATTTGAGTTTTATAGGAGTCATGACAATATTTAGTAGAGGATAATTTTATTTAAATAAATAATTTTATTTATTATTTTATAATAATAATAATATAGAATGTTATATTATGTCAATATATTATAATTATATTGTAATGTAGTATAATATAATTATGATATAATATAGTATGAGTATGTACTGTAATATATTGTATATCTCTCGGCATGACTTCGCGAACGAAGATTCAGGAAGGACTCATCCCACGCTTTTTACAAGCGCGTTGATGACTAAAAAGGCCAATCTGAGATAGGCAAGTCCGGTTGCAGAAAGCACAGCAGAAAGTCTCCTTGGGTGATGTTGTTTCCAAGTTGAGGTTCTTTCTGCGTTGTCGTTTCCCTTCGAGACCCGTTCGGCGTGTCTTCTCGAAAGAGGCCGCAGCATTGTGGAGAGTGCGTCTCCATGCCTCCCGATGTGCGGCCAGGGTGGACCATTGTTGGTGATCAATCTGGCCAAGCCTGAGGTGTTGTTTCAGGGAGTCCTTATATCTCTTTCTGGGGGCGCCTCTCTTGCGCTGACCCGTGGCGAGTTCACCATAGAGTAGTATCTTTGGGAGGCATCCTAGAGACCTTGTGCCCTGCCTAGCGCAGCTGTGTTCTCAATAGCATGGCCTCAACGCTGGTGACCCCTGCTTGCTCAAAGACAGCAACATTCGTCACATAGTCGGTCCAGTGTACATTTAGGATTATGCGAATACAGCGCTGATGGAAGCGTTCGAGGAGTCGTAGGTGTTGGCGATAGGTGACCCATGTTTCAGACCCATAGAGAAGAACAGAGAGTACGATCGCTCTGTACACACTGATTTTGGTGCTTTGTCTCAGGTGCTTGTTGCTCCAGACCCTTTTGTGAAGTCTTCCGAATGCACTCTATGCCTTTGCTAATCTGTGATCGATCTCTTTGTCAATCTTGGGGTCTGAAGAGGTGATGCTTCCCAGGGAGGTGAACTGCTGGACGGATTTAAGCACAGATGTGCCTATGGTGACATAGGGATGATGGTGTTCTTCCTGTGGTGCAGGCTGGTAGAGGACTTCTGTTTTCTTCAGTCTGACATCAGTCTGATGCTTCCCAGGGAGGTGAACTGCTGGACAGACCTTATTGTATATACATTGATACAATATAATACTACTAATGGTATTGTGATATTATTATTGTATATTTGTTCTACATGGGGGGGGGGGGGCGCCAAAATAATGTTTGCTTACTATGTAAAATTACCTGGCGGTAGAGGTTGGTTTGGGGGCGTAATTCCTAAGTGTGGCCTAGGGCGCCAGAAGGGGTCAGTCCGGGCCTGCTTCACTGTAGATCCGTCACTCCCAAGGTCACCCTCCCAGCTTGGCTCCTTGACCGTTGCGTCCTCTCTCACGCGGCGGCCCACGTTCTCCGAGCGTTGCCCCTCACCGTGCGCTTTCTTCTCCTCTCCCTCCAGGTCCAGCTGGGAGCTCCCGGACCTGCTGGAGGGCAAGATCCAGGCGATCAGTGACTCGGACGGGGTCAACTACCCCTGGTACGGCAACACCACGGAGACCTTCACGCTGGTGGGCCCCGCCAAGAAGGAGAGCAAGTTCACCGTCAGCATGAACGACAACTTCTACCCCAGCGTGACCTGGGCCGTGCCGGTGAGCGACAGCAACGTGGCCAAGCTGACCCGCATCCACCGGGACCAGAGCTTCACCACGTGGCTGGTGGCCACCAACACGGCCACCGGGGAGATGGTGGTCCTGCAGACCATCAAGTGGCGCATGAAGCTGGGCATCGAGGTCAGCCCCCAGCGGCCCCTGGGCCAGCGGGCCAAGCTGGAGGAGCCCTCGGGGCAGGAGCAGCCGCAGGTCCTGAGCAAGAACGAGCCCATCCCGCCCAGCGCCATGGTCAAGCCCAACGCCAACGACGCCCAAGTGCTCATGTGGCGGCCCAAGGAGGGGCGCGCCATGGTGGTCATCCCCCCCAAGCACCGGTAGCGTGGCGGAGAGGGAGGGACGGGCAAGGCCCACTCGCTCTGCATTAAAGAGAGAAAGCATCTATTTCAGAGGCACTGTTACGACTCGAAACAACCATAATAATAGTCATAGTAATAATAATGCAACCATTCTACCTTGGCCCGCTAGAACGGATCTCACTGTGCTCCCCGACGTCGTGTCCCGTCCCCCCCCCGAGTTTGTAACGAAATGTGGGGGGCGGGCATTTACCTGACAGCGCCGCATTTTTACAAAAAGGGAGAAAATACACGGATACGCACGCATTTCCAGCTTTACGTTTGCTTTCACGACGGACCCGCCTTCCCTCGGGTTAACGTTTCACGCTCGGTCTCGTTCGTCGAGCGAAACGGGGGGGGGGGGACGGACGCGGTTTTCTTTCGGTGCTTTTTAATAATAGGGGAGAGTTTATTCGGAATACATATCATGTTGGGAACTAAAAAAAAGATAATTTTAATATATATAGATATATATAGATATAAAGATATATATCTAAATATATATATTTATGGGGGACGGTGACACGGGTGGAAACGACGGGTGTTTTTCTTACGGCGAACCCAAATCACGCGGCCTTATGTAGTTTTTGCGTTGCGTTGCCAAACTTTTTGCCTTAAGCTACGTTTCAAAAAAAAGGGGGGAGAAGAAAAAGACAGGAAGGAAGAAGGAAGGAAGGGAGGAAGGCGCATCTACTTTTCCTTCACCTTTTTTTCCCTCCATTCGGATGTTACAACAAACCGTAGACGGATCGGCATCGTTTTGTGGCATTTTCCTGCCTGCGATTCCAGAAAAATCAGGATTATTTTCACTCAACTATCGCATTCCAATGTTTTCCCGGCCTTTCCTTCCAAATCTTATTTGTGGTGTGTTTTGGTTTTGGTAACATTTGAAAGTTTATAGTGTTGGGATTTGAATCTCTGCACACTATGTAACCAAGACTCTGCAGCCGCCATCGTTGTTCGCATCCCATAATGCTTTTATTACTAAATCCATTGGCTTGGAAAGAAGAGGCGAAAAGGATCGGAATCAGGAGTTATTTTAGGCCGAATAATGCAATTTGAAACATAGTGTTGGGATCTGAATCTCTGCACACTGTGTAACCAAGACTCTGCAGCCGCCATCGTTGTTCTCATCCCATAATGCTTTTATTACTAAATCCATTGGCTTGGAAAGAAGAGGCAAAAGGATCGGAATCAGGGGTTATTTTAGGCCGAATAATGCAATTTGAAACATAGTGTTGGTTTTTGAATCTCTGCACTCTGTGTAACCAAGACTCTGCAGCCACCATCGTTGTTCTCATCCCATAATGCTTTTATTACTAAATCCATTGGCTTGGAAAGAAGAGGTGAAAAGGATCGGAATCAGGAGTTATTTTAGGCCGAATAATGCAATTTGAAACATAGTGTTGGGATTTGAATCTCTGCACACTGTGTAACCAAGACTCTGCAGCCGCCATCGTTGTTCGCATCCCATAATGCTTTTATTACTAAATCCATTGGCTTGGAAAGAAGAGGCAAAAGGATCAGAATCAGAGGTTATTTTAGGCCAAATAATGCAATTTGAAACATAGTGTTGGGATATGAATCTCTGCACACTGTGTAACCAAGACTCTGCAGCCGCCATCGTTGTTCTCATCCCATAATGCTTTTATTACTAAATCCATTGGCTTGGAAAGAAGAGGCAAAAGGATCGGAATCAGGGGTTATTTTAGACCAAATAGACACTGCCTTATAATGCAATTTGAAACATAGTGTTGGGATATGAATCTCTGCCAACGCTGTAACCAAGACTCTGCAGCACTTCGTTGTTCTCATCCCATTTAGTCAGTGCAAATCAATATAATGCAATATAACTGCACTGAACTGCATTGTATGAGTCTACACTGACCATATAATGCAGTTTCAAAGTCTCTGTCTCATGGAACGTCTTGCCCAAGACCCATTTCCTCCATCTCAACGATATTAATAGTATGCGTCTACACTGCTATATAATGCAGTTTGAAACCGGGTCAAGTGTTCGAGATATAGATTGCAGTTTCAAACTTGAGGAGAGGCAGATAAGAAATATAATAATAGTAATAGTAATAGAAAATTTAAATAAATAATAAGAAATATAATAATAGAAAATTAAAATAAATAATAAGAAATATAATAATAATAATAGAAAATTAAAATAAATAATAAGAAATATTATAATAATAGAAAATTAAAATACATATAATAATATTAATAATAGAAAATTAAAATAAACAATAAGAAATATAATAATAAAAATTAAAATAAATAAGTATAATAATAATAGAAAATAAATAATAAATAATAAGAAATATAATAATAAAAATTAAAATAAATAATAATAGAAAATAATAATGATAAATAATAATCATAAAAAGTAATGATTGAAAATGACGAAAATATAATTTAAAAATAAAAATATTAAATAATAAATTGTAATAAATAGTAATCTTTAATAATAATAGAAAATGATAAAAATAAAAATATTAAATAATAATAATAATATTTTATACCCCGCCATTATTAAAGAGAATAATAATAGTAATCTTTAATAATAATAATAGAAAATGGTGAAAATGAATAATTAAAAAATCAAATAATCATAAGCATAAAATGTTATAATGATTGAAAATAATGAACATATATAATAAACTTAAATGATATTAAGTAATAAATATTAAATCATAGTAATATTTAATAATAATATTTAATAATAGAAAAATGAAAATAAATAGTATTTAAAAATAATACAATTAAATACTAATAATCATAAAATGCAATCAAGTTTGAAAATAATGAATGAATATAATAAAATCAAATAATTGAAAATAATATCAATAATAAAAAATTAAATAAGTAATAATAATAATCATAAAAATGTAATATGGTTGAAAATAATGAATGAATATAATAAAATTAAATAATAATTGAAAATAATAATATCAATAATAAAATTAATTAAATAAGTAATAATCATCATCATAAAAATGTAATAATGATTGATGACAATGTACACATATGATAAAATTAAATAATTTTAAATAAATGAATAGTAATATATTAAATATCATGATAAATAATTTAAATATAATAATATCAATAATAATAATAGTAATGATAATACGGCTGTGTGGATACCGCTGTAGTGATGGAGTTGGCTCCCATTAGCATAGCAATTACAACGCCGAATTAAATTATCTGCTTCAATATAATTGACATTACAAAGCATCACCAACCTATTATATATCTATAGATAGATAGATAGATAGATAGATATATAGTGGCAAACTTTTCTTGAACTCCAAACCCTCTTGAGAAATGAGGAATGTGCTAATCTATAGGGAAGAGAGAGAGACTTAATTAATACCTAATTAGTCTGGATTATTTAATAAATAATAATAATATATAATAGGGGCGGAGGAGGTCATTTGCAGAGGCCGCTTCTGGCGGATAGTTAATTAAGCCAATGAGACAGCTGGGCCTCGTGCTGGAAGGTCACATTGGTGCCGCTCCAAAAATAAGTGTGCGAGGTGGCGGTGCTCTTGTGCGATGCACGAGGGCCTGAATCTTTTTCTCTTTTTTTTGCACAGCTCTTGCTATCCTGTGTTGCTTTGCAAGGGCTCCTTCTTAGCAAAGTGACTGATATGGACACATGGAAGGAATTGTTGTTGTTGTTGTTGTTGTTACTATTATTATAGTATGATTACGAACCCCATAAGAAAAGGCACAAAATTATTATAATTATAGTATGATTACAAACCCCATAACAAAGTTTTTTGGATATTGTTATTGTTATTATTATTATTAAGCCCATAAGAAAAGGCACAAAATTATGTCTTTTGGGGATGTTGTTGTTGTTATTATTATAGAATGATTAAGAACCCCATAAGAAAAGGCACATTAATTATTATTATTATTATTATTTTTGATATTGTATGATTATTAAACCCCATAACAAAAGTATTTTGGATATTGTTGTTATCTTATTATAGAATATTAAGAACCCCATAAGAAAAGGCACAAAATATTAAATTATTATTATTATTATTATCAAAATTATTATTATTATAGTATGATTACAAACCCCATAAGAAAAGGCACAAAAATATTATTATTATTATTTTTTGGGGATATTGTTGTTATATTATTATTATTATTATTATGCCCATAAGAAAAGGCACAAAATTATGTCTTTCGGGTTATGTTGTTGCTATTATTATTATAGTATGATTACGAACCCCATAAGAAAAGGCACAATTAATTATTATTATTATAGTATGATTACAAACCCCATAACAAAGTTTTTTTGGGATATTGTTGTTATATTATTATTATTATTATTATTAAGCCCATAAGAAAAGGCACAAAATTATGTCTTTTGGGGATGTTGTTGTTATTATTATTATAGTATTATTATGAACCCCATAAGAAAAGGAACAAAATCAAGTCTTCTTTGGTGTGTTATTATTGTTATTATTATTATTGAGTGCTGTATTTAGTAATTATAACAACAACAAAAACAATAACAACAACAGTATTATACTATTATTATAGTATCATTATGAACCCCATAAGGAACAAAAGCAAGTCTTCTTTGGGGTGTTATTATTATTGTTGTTGTTGTTATTGAATGCTGTACTTAGTAATAATTATAACAACAACAATAACAGCAACAAAAATAATGGCGAGTGCTATACTTGGCTTAGTATAACTTCCCCTCTGGAACCCCATAAGAAAAGGCACAACATCAAGTATTTTTTGTGTGCATTCCATAATAATAGTAATAATTACAACAACAACAACATGAGAAAATCAAAATCCTAATAATTGTAACAACAACAACATAAATAAATAAATAAATAATGGCGAGTGCTATACTTGGCTTAGTATAACTCCCCCTCTGGAACCCCATAAGAAAAGGCACAAAATCAAGTCTTTTTGTGTGCGTTCCATAATAATAGTAACAATAACAACATGAGAAAATCAAAACCCTTAAAACGTATTCAAATCTGATGATCCCGCATATTAATGAAGCCTTCTTCTTTCGAAGCCTTTGGATCCAAGCCTGAGCAGAGAGTTGGCCTCTATGGGACAACGAGCGCCGTGAGGGATCCCACAAAATAGGACCCCCCAGCCATCCCCTCCGTGTTCTCCATAGGCAAAGGAGCGCATCTGCACTGGTGGAATTAATGCGGTTTCCACACCGCTTTTGAGTGCTGCTTTCGGAAATGTCCCGGCTTCCCTTCTTTCCCTCCCGCTTCTGTCGCTGCAAAAGGGAATCGCTTTCCATTGCGCGACGGGCAAAACCCCAGCTTGCCTGCTTTTATCTACTACTGTTGGGGTGAACGGAGTTGCACCCCGCTTTCAACCCCTGCCTCACTGCTATGGAACTTGGAAGTTGTAGTTTCCCCAGAGTGCACTGACATTGCACGACGGATGTTGCGGCTTCCCAAAGGGAGCCCCCCGATTACGACGGTGTGGCGCGAATGCAGGGTGAACCCCCTTTTTACGTTCTAGCTCAATGCACTGGGATCCAGGGAGATACAGCTTTACTAAGGGCGCATCTACACTGTGGAATGAATGTGACTCGATGCCACTTTGAGCTCAAGGCTACGGAGGCGTAGGAGTTGGGTGAGGCACCTCGGAAATGTGGAACGGGGGCCTGGAGCCATAAGAAGAGGTGGGCGACGGTAATAATAATAATAATAATAATAATAATTCTAGTGGGGATCAAACTGAATTATTATTATTACTATTACTATTATTACTATTATAATGATAATTCAAGTGGGGATCAAACTGCATTATTATTATTATTATGCCGTTTGACCCGCCTTGAAGTATAATTATCCAGTTTTAACCTATTTGAATAATAATAATAAATCAGTTTGACTGCACTTGAATTATATTATTATTACTATTATGCAGTTTGACCCCAATTGAAAAATAATAATGTAGTTTGGGCCTATTTGAATCACTTGAATTATTATTATTATTATTACTACTACTATTATGCAGTTTGAGCCCAATTGAAGAATATTGCAGTTTGAGCCTACATGAATAATACTAGTAATAATAAATCAGTTTGACTGCACTTGAATTATTATTATTATTATTACTACTACTACTATTATGCAGTTTGAGCCCAATTGAAGAATATTGCAGTTTGAGCCTACATGAATAATAATACTAGTAATAATAAATCAGTTTGACTGCACTTGAATATTATTATCTATATATATAAAAATGTAACATCCGTGGTTCTAGGAATATAGGTAGAAAAACCACACACCCCAATTGAAGAATAATAATTATGCAGTTTGAGCCTATTTGAATAATAATAATAATAATAAATCAGTTTGACTGCACTTGAATTATATTATTATTACTATTAGGCAGTTTGACCCCAATTGAAAAATAATGTCGTTTGAGCCTATTTGAATAATAATAATAATAATAATAATAAATCGGTCTGACTGCACTTGAATATTATTATTATTATTAGTATTATGCATTTTGACCCCAATTGAATAATAATAATTATGCAGTTTGAGCCTATTTGAATAATAATAATAATAATAATAAATCAGTTTGACGGCACTTGAATTATATTATTATTACTAGCTCGGGGAATGCAAATACTCCCTCAGTGGCAACCAATCATGTTGTTAGAATGTAGAGGCTGGGAGCCAATCAGAAAGCCGCCACATACAAACATATATACATACATACATACAAACACTCATTTTTATTATATATATACAGATTACTATTATGCAGTTTGACCCCACTTGAATATTAATTATGCAGATTGAGCCTATTTTGAATAATAATAATTAGTTTGATTCCACTTGAGTATTATTATTATTATTATGCACTTGAGCAGACCTGGCTCCATGCGCTATGGGCGGGTCATGGGAATTGTAGTCCGACCATCTTATAGCCGAACTGCAGTTCCCATCGTTCCCTGGCACGGAGCCGGAGTAGCTCAAGTGGGATCGAACTGTGTTAAACCTACTTGACTTGAATCGTGCTCCCATCGTCCGCCCGCCTACCCGCCCGCCGCCTCCCCCATTTGCACTTCTTTGCACTGTGATGCGTCGCAGCAATAACGAAACTTGTCTCTTTGCAGGAAAAAAGAAGAAGAATAATATATATATACATATACAGCAGAGTCTCACTTATCCGGCCCTTTGGTGTTGGATAATCAAAAATGTCGGATAATAGGGATTCTGGTACTGCTACCCGTCAGATGCAGTGCTCGACACCTAGAACACTCACAGCATAGAGTGAAAGAGTTAAGGCAAGGCAACGCCCCGGGGCTAGAGGGGCCCGGCAGGAAGTAAACGGATGCGGAAGAGGAGCGCGGAAATTGGGGAGGACGCTTCCGCTTCCGGTCCTGACTCTTTCCCTGCTTTACTTCCTCCTTGTTGTCTTGCCTTTTCCAGTTATTGGGAATGGAGAGCGCTGGAAAGGAAAATGCCGTAGGAAAAAGGGGGCGTCGGATAAGACGGAAGGTCGGATAAGCGAAGTTCGGATAAGAGACTCTACTATATATAAATATATTTATATTATATTATATATATATATAAATACTGTGAATTTTCTTTCTCAAAGACAAAAAAGACTGGACACTTTAAAAAAAGGTATTTTGGAAGAGTAACAAAAGGCAAAACTTGACGGGGAAAATAAAAACAAAACACAAAAAAAGGAATAAATAAATAAAAAATATCGGGTTTTTTTCCATGAGACTGGTCTGCTGTGGTTTTCTATTGAACGTGTGTGTTAAATTATATTCTAGGAGTTTCATCGGTCTGCATTTAACTTCAATAGGATT